>OZ024924.1:2682362-3882362 GCA_964017225.1 Netelia inedita | reverse complement strand
TTGCGTTAAATTTAAATTTTTTACTCGAACCGCTTATTCCCCGGTACGCTTCTACACAACGGTAACGTATACGTGCACGTATACACAACTGGTATAAATCTACCCTATGTCGGTCTTTCTGCGACCGATGCCTTTCGTTGCCTTTCGTCGCGTCAACCCCCAGGGGAGAAAACTACCCTCTCGTCGTCTTGGATCTTTTGATGCAAAGGGCAAAGGGCATTTGATTGGTTATATATACATGTATACTTTCCGTTATAATAAATCCAGGAGTAGAACGATGGAAAATTTGTTCCTCGTCGAAAGACCAAGAAAATAGTTACGCGCGCATGTACCTCGTGGCAACTTTACAGTCGAGTTGCAGCCACGACGTGTATACGTATTTATATAAATGCAACGAATCGTTCACGATTATCGGACTATTCGATACTTATATACGAAATAAGCGCAAGGGATGTAAGATTCGTCCCTTTTAGAGTCGCGAGCTCACAAAGCCTCGTCGACGCTTGCCCGTGGGGCTTCTATCGTATTGCTCGATACACCGGGGGTGGACGGCCAAAGAAAATAATACTGTAACGTTTGTAATAGCGACTGGTACGTATAAGTCTCTCCGGTGTATGCGTATGTATAGATCAATGTATTTTACTCGCACGGCATATAATACTCGAATATGTGCTCGAATAGCCGTTGGCCGTGTGTTGTAGCAGAGGGCTGTGGCCTTAAAGCCAGCAAAACAGACACCGCCGACTAAAAGGCTTAACGGGTAATTTGCAACGGCTTAAGGACGCGGCCAATCTGATCCCTCAACCCTTTCATACGTGTGTCTGTGGGTGTGTGTCTCGCGCTTCTTCGTCTCTTTAGTCGTATAACTTTACAATACTCGACGAACGTGTATGCGTCTGTATAAAATTTATAACATATATGTAAGAAATCTTATATCCCACCGCGTGTCGGTCTTTCTTTTTTTTTCATCCTCGTTCGGGAAAGGATCGAAGAAAAACGAGAGCCGACCGTGAGGAGAAGATGATGAAAAAAAGAAAGAGTTCCAAGATGGAAGGAGGAGGGGTATTCTCTTTGAAAATGTATACCGGAGTTGCTTCAATGAACGCTGAACGGTGATCTCTTCCTCCTTAACGAAAACTTTACGTTTTATACGCGTTGTATAATATCGTCAGTCTTCGTCCCTCGGTCCGAACACGAGAACCCCGGGTTTCACGGGCTGTCGCCCAGAATTTGGTTGGCGAATTTTTTTCTACTTCGAACCCGATGCTTAATTGACCGTACACTCTCTCGCTCTCTCTCTCTCTCTCTCTCTCTACCGTTGTAACACCAGGGAACCAAAAGGCCCAGGAGTTTAGTCAGACGAATAACTTTTTAAAACAACGAGTAATTAATGGGAAAAAAATAGCATTTGTCAAGAAATGAGCAAATACTTGTGCGTATGGTCGAGAATACATTAAGTATAGCGAAACTTAATTTATCGTAAAGGGCAAAAAGCACTTGGCTCTACTCCCTGTACACGCTGGTAGCAGGAATCGATTCGAGGACCCTCGAAATCTCACCGAGGCCTCTCGAGAATGCGATCGAGCTCTCCCAGGCGCGTGCCGTCGCACGATACTCAACAGCGAGCATATTTTTCTCGAACCTCGAGCGTACTACGCACTTTAAATTAATTTATTAGAAAATTGTAATCGAAGATGTTCGATTAAGAAAATAAATAGAAAAATAACGGAGCAACGTCTCGATGCTTTTTAATTCTTGATTTACTTTCGATCTTCGTTGACTTTTCCCGTTGGAAGGAAAGAACGAAACCGATTAAATCCCCGTTGAAGGAAACTATCGAAAAAGGGGGGCGTTTGAGTAAAAGTACATAAACGTTGTACGGGGATGTAGCAACAAGAAGCCCATCGACGCCATCGTCACGCCGGTTCGAGACTGTCTAGGCGCCCTTCGACCAAGTCGGAGGGAAGAGAACGCGTAATGTTTGCGTCAGTAAACTCTTAACGCCCGTCTTCGTCGAAGCTTTTGTGGCCTTTCAACGTGAAAATCCCTTAGCGCCCTCTCGAAGCGTGCGAACACCAGAGCTCGGGTCTGATTACGCAATAAATTATTTAACATGCGATTTTCCTTCATTCTCGTTTCCTCGTGGAATAAAATTGTACGTGTAAAGAGCCTTAGGGGATGAAAAGTGGGGAAAGCCAGCTGAAAATTCGGCGAGTTCAAAAAAGATCGATAACAATAATAAAGCGGCGAGGAAGAGTTTCAGATCGCTATCTACCATTTCACCCTCTTTCAATTTTTCCTCAAAATGAGAAAAAAAAACTAGAGAAAGAAATGGAAGAAGACGGATACCATCGGTTCGAGTTGCACTTCCGGGCGAACGTCTGCCAAATGTCGGAAATGCTCGCTCGAGGTCTTCGTCGCGTTAATGGTTGTCTCTCCCTCCGACCACTTTCGCTGGTCATTTTCGCGTTCGCAATTACGTCCGCGTGTCCGAATTCTTTAACGTCCGAGAACACTCTTTTTTTTGTCTTCTCGTTCATCCCTTGAAGAATTTTTCCCGGCCGGTTCGCTAAATTTTCTTCTTTTTCTGGTCGCGAGTCCGATAGCGCGTGAAACGAAACGAGGCAAGTTCGATCGGACATGATGGACGACGAAGGTATCGCTAATTTTTCTAATTATCCTCGCGTTTTATTTATCACGCTTCGTTCGTTCGAACGAGAAATATCCGAAAAATGTTATAGTGGCG
The DNA here is from genome assembly GCA_964017225.1 of Netelia inedita. Classification (NCBI taxonomy): domain Eukaryota; kingdom Metazoa; phylum Arthropoda; class Insecta; order Hymenoptera; family Ichneumonidae; genus Netelia; species Netelia inedita. The sequence continues at coordinate 3,879,616 of OZ024924.1, read as the reverse complement.
TGCGCCAATTTTACGGTTCGGTTGAGAACGTGGCACTAATTCTTAGACTCGACTGCCTGAAACATCACGGGATTAAGAGGAAGGAAGAAGGACCGTACGAGAGGACGTTACCGTATTTATTTCGGCGCAAGGATTTAATTCTCGTCGCTTCCCACGAGACCCCAAAAACATACGAAAGGACCTCTCCTATTTATATATATATATGTATTTGTACCGAAATTAACCGAGACCTAAAACATGGGTGCAACCATCCTTGCTGCGTTTCGACGTTGGCCGCAGTCTGTCGAGCAGACTGCGTTCTCGTGCAAACACACTCGAGTATTCTTTCGGTCGACTATTATAGGCTCGTTGGTTGGAAAAATGTTTGTCCCTCGTCAACGAGGACTTCGAGAAGTCCTCGTTGAACTCGAAGAACATGGGTGTACCCATTTTATTCCAACCAAAAGACAACGAGAAAATTCGTCAAAGAAAACAAATTTCAAATTGGTTGTATTTTTTCTTTTTCTTCTAAACAGAGGTTCAACCCCCTGCGTAGGGGATGAAAATCTAGGATTTCTCGTATTAAACGCTCGATCGAGACAAACTTTACGGAAGCAAATACGAGTAAAATTAGTTTACTGTAAAGTATATCGTGTCGCCAGAGTCCCGGACAAAGTGTGTTTAACTTTGTCCAGTAAGTCAAGATTCGAGATTCGAAGTTAAAAGTGATGTATCGGTTTACTCAAAGAGGGAGAGAGAGAGCGAGCACTTAGTAAAAAAAAAGATGTACAAAAAAGTCTTCAAACAGATCGAAATTCGGAGATCCGAAAATACAAGTGACGGGCCAGACGATACTCGATTGTTGGCGTCGAATGCGAGAGAGAGGGTTCTATCTCTACTAGAGCAAACATTTACCCTGAAAAATCGAGTTGCCTATAGATATACAAATACGTATACGTTCGACGTATCGCTAGCTTAGCTTCACAGTCAGAAAATTAATCGAGCTGAAAAAAGATTTAGTTGACGAACTTTTTTTTTACGAGAAAAAAAGTTTGTCACTGGAAAGGCCATAACTTTTTAAAAAAAATGGCTGGCGAATCGGCTATGCCCTCATTCTAATCGAGACGAGTCAAGCTATAAAATGCCACAAGGTCCATTATGCTGCAATATTTTAATGATTTTTCATCGATTTTTAAAATCGTATCATCGATTTCTGCAAATTTTGTTATTCTTTTAATTCGCGTTTTTCTTGTATAAATTCCCTGAGAAAGATCCACGACTGGTATAAAAAAGACAAATGTAAGAATTCCGAGGAATCCCTTTCGCCATCACGAGGTCCTTTCGCAGACCCTCGAGAGCCTCACAGGCGCCATATTGTTCCGTTCTGGCGCTGCTCGTTGAGAAAAATAAAAATAAAATAAGGACGGAGGAAAAAAGAAAACGAAAAGAAACGGAAACCTTTTTCGATCCTCCAGCGGGATAAAATGTTGCAAATCATGGACTACCTGTCTCGCGGACTGTTCCAAGCGAGGCCAACAACACTCACGCACACCTTCGTCCTTTTCGTTCTTTCGTTTCTCGTCCGCTAAATGCACTTATTTCTTCATTTTCTCTCGCTTCTTTCTTTCCACCTCGCGCATCGACGTTTGGTCCGGCTCGATTCCGAATGCACTCAAGGGGGTTGCGTCGCAAAGTGTGGTAGCGCGAACGCGTCGCTGCTATCTTCGCCAACGAACGCCTCTTTGTCTCGGGACTCGGGCCATATCCGCTAATGCATATCTCTTTATTTTTTTTTCTCGGACACGCGAGAGTTATACGCTCTCGATCTATCGATGCAAACAACCCGCGCGAAACAGTAGCGATGATCTCGACGAGATCGTTCGATCGGACTTTGAAACATCCCTATCGGCGATCGAGGAGTCGCGTGAGAAGGCGTTTCGTTAACGACCAAGGGACTTAAAAAAATAAATACCAACGAGAATTTTAATTCACAATCAAAATTCTATGTTAATTAATATAAGATTATAATGAGCAATTTTATAGAACCAAATATAATATCGAATTATTTTCAAGTAACGTAAGTATATAAGAAAAATTCTACGACGGGAATTGAGCATCGTCAGTCCCGGGTACAATCGTCGAGTTTACAACGAGGCGAAATGGCTCGCGATACGAAAAAGAGAGAAGGGAGAGTAGGAAAAAAAAATGAGACCCCCGTATCGTTTTAACGTTTCTATATTAGCGTCTATTAAAATTCTCCGAGCTCGATCCAGCTAGCTATGAGAAAGAGACGAGCCAGTAAAGAGAACAAAAATAAGAAGATGAATGCAGAATCGTCGAGGGAGAGGGAGGAACAGGAGGGATGGGGGGGGGGGGGGGGAGGCTGTATGTCGCGTATAGGTAGAAACGCGCCACGAGGATTGGTCGAGAGTCGAAACGATCGCGAGACTCGGAAATGATCGTTCACGAGAGGGGGATGAGGCACATACGGGGGGGGTTTGCAACGAAATCTCTCGTACGCCTCGTGTTTTACCGCCGCAATGCGAAAGCGAGAGAGATATATTCGACGGGACCCGCGCGGTGTCCGGTTACCTTTTGTCGTTTTCATCCGACGTCGTCGCTTCGTTCTGTGGCCCACGTGTATTATTTTTTTTCTCCTTTTCTCTCTCTCTCTCTCTCTCTCTTGGAACGATATGTATATATGTATAACGTATGGGATTCGCGTTCATTGTGACCATGAGGGTATTTAGCAATATATATATATGTATACGTATAGACGCAAACCCCTGTACAAAAATCTCTATGGGGGCTGACGGTGTCACGTTATACGCGACCCCGGGACAGATTTTGTTAAAATGATATCCCAGAGCGTGTATAGAAGGGGTGGAGGGGCGAAGCTAGAAAACGTGAAAGGGAGGACCTCAGATATTATTCGAGAAGATACGCGGAACCCCTTTCGTTATAAACGATGCACTTTTTCTTTTTCGAGCGACCACGAAACTAGCGAAACTGCCAAATTCAGGGTTTAAATTAAAAATACTTGGGAATTATTAGTAATTTTCTTGAAAAAGAGAAAGTTTCTTAACGATATGAATTTTTTATCATTATTTCGGACAGTGAAAATGTAAATTTTTGTTCTTTTTTATTGTAAATTAATATTTCACTCGTCGCAGTTATTTCACTCGAGAATCTTTCGAGCGTATTTCGTTTTTTCGCATAAATTAGCTCCCTCGTCGTCATTGAAAGTAACGAAGATATATAATCGGGGTCTCGTTTCGCGATTGCGTTATGATAATTGGCGATTCGCGGTGAATTTTTTCTTAGACGTTACGAAGACACCGCGTGTGCGAGTATTAAGAACCGCGAGCGAGTATAAAATTCGTCTCGTCATGCCGTGTAAATACGCGGAGAGATCCGAGTCCGTCTTTCACGAAGCCCCAGAGATCGAACGAAAGAGCTTCTGCTTATGCACACGATGCAACGCTGCACTCTTCGCTTTTCGCTCGTTGAGCGAAACACCGTTCGTCCCTTTTCTCCCCCGCCCCTCGAGACTCGCGAACACGTTCTTTCCCGGCACTCCCTCCCTTGCACCTGATACTTTCGCGCCCGCTTGATGATGAATTCTCCAATATACCGTTTTTTATTTTATTTTTTTATATCTATTTACTTTCTTGGACGCTCGTCTTTTTCCTCGCTCACGTCGGTTCTTTTCTCTCTTTCCTCTGTCTGTCTCTCTCTCTCTCTCTCTTTCTCTCTCTCTTCACGATTTTTAATTAAGCCACTCTCGAGAGTACCAGCTTGACACGAGAGGCACCTGTACCTTTATAGAAAAGTAACAGAAAGGATGGAAAAAATAATGAAACAAAATTTCAAAGTACACGCGCGTACGTGGCGTATTTATTTCACAGTGGCACACGCGGTACGGTTTCACGATTCGTCACGGATTTTAACCGAATTTCGCGAATAAAATAACAATAATGACACGAGAAACGCAATTAATTCAACGGTATATTTCTTTCCAACCCCCTCGGGTCCCTCTCTAGCAATTTGTTCTCTCCACCTCCCTCGTGTAATTATAATGAGCCGAATACGTTCGGGTTGTTTCTTCGAAAGCAATTTATACGCGTAACGCGTACAGTGGAACGCGAATTAAATTATATCGTCGTCGCGGTTTGTGTGCGCGATCGTTTCGTTCTTCTTCTCGTGTTTTTTGTTTTATCTTCAATTTTTTGTTTCATCCTCTTTTCTCTTTTCTCGACCGGGCCACTCTTCGGACAATATATATCCACGAATATCCTTTCGCGCATTGCCGGCGCACAATGGCCGTCGCGTTTCTCGCGACGGCGTACGAGAAACTCGTGTGTGCGGGTTTACGTGTCTACACGTCGCGCGACAAAAGAATTTAAACGCGAGACAAAAGCAGGATCTCGCGACGAGAGTCGTCGAGTATATACGTTGGACAGGGGACAATTAGAAGCGTCGAGTGTCGTTTCTTACCCGTTTTCTTGTTTTTTATAAATTTTTCTTTTTTTTTTTACAATTTTTTTTCTCCAGACGTATTCGATCTCCAGGTTGACAGAAATAATAATAATAATTTGTTATTCGTCGATAACGATAATTGTGGTCGTTCGGCCACACTCGTACATTTTATTTATTCATCGGAGTCAAAAATAATAGAAACGAATCAACGGGGACAACGTGGGTGTCGACAAAACTCGTTCGTAAAATCAAACGCGTCGACTCGTCTCGCGAGTTAAAATTGAAAATAGAACCGTCGTGTACTCTTCCTCGTCGTACGAGTATAGAGTTCGTGACGAGTTCCAGCCGTTACGCGACGAGGAAAGAGTGCGAAGAAGGTTAAAGAATGAAAAAACAAAAAACAAAAAAAATGGAAATGTGTCCAGAGAGCCAAAACCACGAGGGAAGAAAAGTTGCGACGGTTTTAACGAGAGGGAGCTGTTCGAGAGATCTCGGGGGTATATATATTTGTCGCGAGGTTCGACCGCGACGGGCGATTAGCAACGAAAACAGAAGCGTGTGCGAGAAAGGAAAGAGAGAAGGAGAGAGGAGAGAGAGAGAGAGAGAAAGGAAAGTCACAGACGAGAAACGTTCTCTCTACGACGACGTCGGCGACGACGCCGGCGTTCCGGACTGTTCGCAATCGATCCAGGCAGCCTCGCGTTTTAAGCGCCCGCGAGATGCTGCGGATAGGGGGCGAACGAATCTCACCCTCGAATTCGCGAGTTTCTCTCTCTCTTTCTCTTATTTTCTTTTTCTTCATCTTTTTTTTCTCCTTCTCGTACTTCATCGTTTCTCGCTGTATTTCTCGAACGGTATTTTCTTCGGCCGAGCTTTTATCTACCTATCACTGTATACGCCCGGGCGAAAAAGTGTTTTCGAGGCGTGCGCGTAATGGAAAAAAGAGGCTTGACTAAACGACGAAACCATTTCGTCGTCGTGTATTTCATTTTTGTTTTCTTCTTCTGTTTTCACTCTGTTTCATCGGCGAATCTTTCTTTAATCTTTATTTAAAGGAAATCTGCATTTCAGTACGATAAGAATTGTATCGAATTATCGATGAATTAACCAAAGAACGATCGTTAGAAAAATGAAGAATGAATTAAAAAAATTTGTTTCTTTCTTTGGTTCCTTTTTTTTTTTTAATAAATAATCGCAACTTTTTTGTACAATGTTTCAGGATGCAGCAACAGTCAGGACCAGGCAACGGTGTGCCACGTCGAGCGTTGAGTCCGGGTGCGGGTGGAAGCGACTCGGAAGATTCGGACATATCGTTGGGTGGAACGTCGCCACCGTCGCCCAGTTCTTCGCCACAGCCTACGCATCATCAACCCTCCCCGATACCTCTGGGACCGCTCGGTCCTCTCGGCCCGCCGCCGACGTTGAATTTCCGTTTCGATCCTAGCCAGTCGCAATTTCGTTTCGGCCACGCGACCGCCTTCAAATTTCCACCGGCGGGATTTCGTTTCGGACCTCACAGTCCTCAGCAACACAATCATCCGAGTATCGCGGGCGGCGGTATGTTCAGGCTCACCGAGACGAGTCCGTTCCAAGCCGTTGGACCAAGGGGTGATCTTGGCTCGAGGTACGTCTTTGTCTCAAATTTAATCGCGATTATAAAAAAATTAATAAAAATAAACAAAGAAACTGGCGAAATAAAAAGAAAAATGTCGCATCGCAGTTTTTTCACTCGAGAATCTTTCGAACATTTGCTTTAAAAAATTGTCACGCGTGGGTCAGTTGGATACTTTTTCTCGTTACAATGTTAGAATCTCTTCATCCTGATGTTCCGTTGATTTATAAATAATTCAAAAAGTTCCGTTGATAAAATTCGCCCGTCGGATTTTGATTTTAGATTGCCGGATCCGTTGGGTCTAGCACCGCCTCGTCTTCATCCCCACGAGACGTTGCTCCATCATCCCCACCATCCTCATCATCAATTGTCCGACGGTATATCGAGGATATCCGAGGGTTCGCGTCTCTCTGACGGTGGTATCTCGCGTCTCTCGGACAGTCTCTCCGAGGCACATAGTCCACCCTTGGTAGCTACGAATCTCTCGGTAACGGGACCACTGAGAGTCGCGGTACCGAGTCCTCACACACCGTCCTCTCGCGGTAGTCCACCAACGAGTCAACAGCAACAACAACAACAACAACAACAACAACAACAACAGCAACAACAACATCAGACAACCTCGTCGTCGCAGCATCAGCAACATTCTCACGCGAGTCACGGCCACGCGTTAAGATCTGGTCAGGGTCTGATAAGGGTCGCGACACCACCGCCAAATCCAAAACCACCCCAGATCCATAGGCCTTTCTCACCGGCGTGATACCAGACGGATTTTATCACTACCGCGATACAAAACGTCGCGAGTCATCATTACGACGATAATAAAAATTGTGGCAATCGGATTTTCGAAATTCTGTGAAATTTCGATTTTCTTCGACGCGATATATATATATATATATATGTGGCAGTTCTCATCGTCGGTGCGTAGTTTCGTACGCTAGACTGTTGTAAATAAAAACAAAATAAAAAACAAAACAAATATATATTAATCACGCGAAGTGCAAACGACGAGAAGGAACAAATCGGAGACACGTGCGCGCGCGCGATCAGTCCCACGTTGAGAAAAAATATCGAACGAACCGAGTCGAAATTAATTTGCAAACCGAAATTGATAGAAATATTGAGAAAAAAAAAGAAAAATTTCGAAATAAAAATCGGTTACGAACGAATTAAAAATCTGTTTTCATTTTACTCGGTGCCCGGAGCGACGGTTTCCCAACGAGGACGACGACGACGACGAATACGTGGTGAGGGATCGAGGAAACAAAGACTGATTAAATAAACGAAAGAAAAAAAAGAAAAAAAAAAGAAAACGAGAACGTAAAATGATAATTGACTCGCGTGGTGATGTGCGCGCGTGTGTGTATGTCTGTGTGCGTGTGTGAGTGTGTGTTTCGAGTCTCGATATAATGAAGTAATACGCGACGCTACGAGGAAAAAAAGAAAATCCACTCCTTGCCCACCCCCTGCCCGAGGGAAACTATTAAAGTAGAGCTATAGCCGCTTGTGAATAAATACAACAACAAAAAAACGAAAGAAAGAAAGAAAACAAACACAACAAGAAAAACCACGATTTATCGAGCGATAATCGTTTTCCCCCTTTCTCGATTGTTTTTTCATTTTTCTTATTTTCTCCTCGATCGATAATTACTCCGAGAGTAATGTTAACGTATGGGGGGGGGGGGGGGGGGGGGTGAAAGGACGATTATCGAACACGAGAGACCCATAGCGAGAAGTGAACCGGATGTGCGACGCGCGTTCGTTCGTACACCAACTTTTGTAGATAAAAAAAAAACTGATCGAAAGAAAAAAAAATTGCAAAAAAAAATCAAATTACATTAAATACGATTTAACAGAAACGACGACAAGAACAAAAACGCATAACGAAAAGTTAAACAAACAAACAAAATGAATGCGCCGCGAGTAAAAATAAACGCGAAGCACACACGATCTAGCTAAATTCTTATATACATACATATATATATATGTGTGTGTGTGTGTGTGTGTGTGTGTGTATATAATCGACGAATCTCTCCTTATAAATACTGAACATAGGACTAGTGTAAACATATATATATATATATATACATATATATAGATAACGAAAAATGCGTAAACAAATGAATAATTAATAAAGCGAATAAACAAACAAACAAAAATTATACATATTATATATATGAAAAAAGAATGAACAAATGAAACATCATTATTATCTATTATCTATTGTCTATTATTATTATTATTATTATTATTATTATTATTTGCGCCTGTAAATAAATTCACGCGAAAATATATTAACAGATTATTATGAAGCGAGTATGTTTAATTGAAAATTAATTTCACACGATCTTCAACCCGTATCTTGCCTCGTATATCCTTGTCCTATTTTCCTTTCTTAGATATTGACGCGAATAATAATTTGATGGGAAAAATCGTTTCGGAATATTTTTGAAGGATTTTGCGTATCGGCTGCGAGACAACGTTCTCTTTCTTGCTTTCCGGGCTTGCGAAGAACAAGTCGATAAAGCTCGTGATAGCTGTGTGTGTCTGTACGGAGGAAAAAAGAGGGGGGTGAGGGTGAAAAGGGGTTGTGAACTCGGCTCGTCAACAGCCACGTCGAGCACTTTGTCGGAGGGAACGACGAGACGGTGACGACGGAGTTATATATCCGAGATTCGTTCTCGCGAGAGTGCTGTGGTGAGAACGCGATAACACGCTGCGTGGGCGTGGGTGTCGCTGACAAATGTGGGACCAATAGGCGCGAGGCTCGCTCTTGTAAACGATCCTATAGGTTAAACGGACGCGCGCCGCTATCGGAAATTGTCGTGTAATATCGCTGCCCGTAGAAGACGAACGAAACGACAAAAATTCGTAGCTCCACCCCCCTCTTATCAACCCTCGAACAACCCTTATTAATATCTTACTCCGAAGAGATTCGACTTTCTTTCCTCCTCGGCTCTAATTTTTACAGCCCCCTAGACTTCAATTTTGTTTAATGGAGAAGTCAAAAATTGCTGCAAAAGTTGAAACATTTTTGTTTTTTCCGAATTTTGAAACTACCCTTATTGTATCGTGGAGGATGATCGAATCGAGGAAGGAAAAAAAGATGGGATTATCGCGATCGTCGATAACGATCGGTGTTCGACGCATCACGTGTGTTCCGGTACCGTGAAAACCGACGTGTACGCGGAGAGGGGCACATAAATTTGGTACGTTAAGGCGGTGTACGGAAAAAAGTTTCTACGCTTCGATGAAGATACGAGAGGTGTCTGCCGTCATGAAATAACCAACGACTGGCGTAGTCTCGTGTCTCACTTTGCTTCGCCACCATCGTGTCACGCTTTACACGCTCGTTCTCCCATTCGACCATAAGTTCGCGCCCATGTTTTGACAGTTGCTGCTCCGACACCTCCGGCCTTCGCGTTCATTAGAAAGTGGTTCGCAATCCATCGAACATCCCCTTTTCCATAGCGTAAGGGTACAGAGTTACCTCGTTTCGTAAGAAAGACAATTTTCAACGAGGCGATTTGAGCACCATCGTCCTTTTTCCATTTCATTCTCACCCTCTTCCCTCTCACTCTTTCTCTCTAGGGCGCAGGACTCCAGCTGTCCCTCGGATTTAGATGTTTAGGATAATGCCCCGTGCGCGCTTGCGGTTCTCGTTCAGGGGGGCCCTTACAACGAAATAATGTAGTCCACTCTGAATGGCAAGGACCCGGAATTTTTCATGGTTTGGACCGAGACGGAGAGTGAGAACGAGGGAGGGAGAAATTTTAGTGAGGAACGAGGGAGAAAAGAAAACGTGGTGAAGAACGAGCGAAGAGAGATGAGACGGTGAGCATTTATCTAGTGGTTATTTGTAGACAGATTCGACACCTCGACAATACCCGTAAGGAATCATAATGGATCACCGTCAAAGGATCACTGTTATATATATATATATATGTATATAGGAGAGAGGGAAAAAAGGAATGGGCGGCCGTTTTGGCCGAGATTATGTCGGTAGTGCTAAAGATCCGGAGAACTAGGAAACCACATCTCTATGGGGTGTCCCATAAAGAGGTGTGAAACCGACGGTAAGTCTTCCACACTTTTTTCTCTCTGTCCCTCTCTATCCTTCGCTCTTACACCAGAAAAAGGGGGATTTTTTTCAAGATGACGCGCGACTATCCATTGTTGCGGTAAGAAGTTTTTCGTATTTACGTTTGAGATATATATATTTGGGTCGGATCGGATACGAGGAAGAGGGAAGGGCGGGGGGATGTTTGTATCGAAAGATCAGCATGGGCTCTTGGACGCTCGAGGACCGAGACAAACGTATTTCGTATTATACGATCTTTTTTTTTCTTTTGGAGCGTCAAGAAATATCTTAGAAATTTTTCGTCCATTTGTTATTATTTAAGACAGTGTTTATAATGGAAATGAAAATTGAAATGAAAATAAAAAATTTCTCCCTTTCTCTAGTCACCTAAATCGTTATCGAAGTTCTTCATCGTTATAAACAAACGAGCGATAATTCTAGAGAATTATCGAACGAGAGTATCGTCTTACATACGGGCAAATACGTTCTCATAGCGGGAGAAAATTTTGATCGCGAGCGAACGGGGAGAGAGTAGGTACGTAGTTGAGAGTTCACACGCGGGGGGAGGTTAATGAATGGTTAGATATAAACTCGGCATTATGGGTTTTTCGTGTATTAAACGTACGTGACGGAGAAAGCAACGATAATGCGACACCGGCGTGCGTTTAATTTGAGTATATTCCGATCGAGCCGGATTTCAATGGAGGGAGGTGTGGCACGCACCGAGATCCGACCCCTCCTTTCTCTTTTTTCCACCGACCCTTCGACACACGAGGAGCCCCCTAGCCACCCATCTCGTCACTATGTACGACGAGACTGAAGTGCCTCATGACCATGGGAAAAACAAAATGTTTTTCTAGCTGCTAAACTCGATATAGATATATATAACGGGAGAAGCTTTCTCACTTCGCGGCTCTTTGTGCTCGTTCTCGTCCGGGGGATCGTCCGAACGTTTGCGGCCAAATAATATCAAACTCGTCGAAAAGTATTTGAAAAGTTTGTTCCCGGAGGGAACTCGACTTCGTTTTGTACAAACTTCGATAAAGACATCGAGGGTAGAAAACAAAATACTTCGAAATTATCGAAGTATCGAAGGATGATCGATAAGTATCGATTAACATCGATTATCGTCGACTCGATCCTCGAGTATCGATTAGCCTCGATTACTATATAATCGAACTGCGATCGATCACGATAATTATCGACTACGATCGATAATTATCGACCACGATCGATAAATATCGACTACTCGAATAAATCTCGAATAGGATAATTTTCTCAAACAGTTTCGTCCACTGGATCAACGTTAAATCATAAAACGTGTCGAATATTTAAAAATCTTCGACACCTGTCGACATATCGATATGTGTATATCGATATTGCGAATATTACGAACGTCCTGCAGGGATGAAACGGGGATTATGCCGCAGCTTGTTGCAACTATTATAGATATACGTGCATTATAGACATCGAGGCTGTATAGAATTTAGCGGTGTATACACTCGTGATGCCGCTGAATGTGTCAGGCGTCAGTGCCCTCGCGAGCTATTAAGCCGCTTAGCACTATGGGGGTTTAACGTTGTGCCCGGCTTGACGCTGGCCGAGGGCCGTGGCAAGCGTGTTACGGGGGGTGTGTTGTGCGTGTCTCATCCTCCGCTGTTGCTCCGCAGGGTTGGACCCTGCGCGAGCACCCTTCACCCCGCCTTCGCACCCTACCATTATCCATCCTTATCCAACCGCCCTTATTTCTTCCCCCCCCCCACCCCCACCCCTCACCCTTAACGACATATGTAGCCAATATTCTTAACGTATGCGTCTCCCTACGTGCGCGTTTATATCGAATCTCGATCACTTTTCAAGATTTCAAGGAAAACGATTAATTTTCAAAGGTATTTTTTTCGCTTCGAGCTTTTAACGGTCGTCTCTCGACTTATACTTAACCCGTAGAGCCTAGACGAGATCGACGGAATACAAAAATTTCAAGAAAATATATTTATGATAATGGGGGAAAACGTACGAATCGTTCAATCTCGAGAACGAAGTTTTTAAACCGGGAATTAATTCGGACGAAGTTCGCGAGATGAACAATTTATGAAGATCCAACGGTGAAGCTCCTATATGGCCTGGAACACGAGGCTCTCCGCCACGTTGCGGGGGTGTAACGACGACGAGGGAGTTTATATACGAAGATACTTAGCTAAGCACCGACAGCGGCTACGGATTAAGGGGGTGAAATGTTATTATTGCAAGGGGTATGTCGTGTCTGCCTCGCGCTATATGAGAGCGCACTTCCTTCCCCTCCGCCCCTCTTTGCGTCGCACCACCGTAGCTCGGGGAAGGGAATCGAGAGAAAGAGGGAGGGAGAGAGTGAGAGAGAGAGAGAAGGGCGCGAGAGAGCTGCTGCTACTACTAAGTAGCCCGGTTAAGTATGTTGTTTAAGCCAACATTGTGTAAGTAACCATTTCGCGACGGAGAAATTGTTCTCCTCTCCTGTGCTCGTGTTCCCTCGGCTCGTGTACCACCGCGCGCGTTCCACACGCTTCGTGCTCTTATCGAGTTTTGCCCTTAGGAACAAGCTTTAAGCTCCGTATTTCACCGGCTGATAAGTAAGTAAGACAATGACAGTGCCGAGGGATGAAACAACGACGCTTTAATAATTCGTTTAAAAAAAAAAATTTTTTATTTATAAAATTAAATATTCTCGTTTATTTTATTAATTGCGAAAATAAATTAACAAAAAAAAAGTAACGAAAAAAAGAAGAAAAGATTGAAAATATGAATAAATTGAATTATTCAATTATTTGAAACGATCGAAAAATTAATTGAAATAAAAATGAAAAACTGGATAGATACGGCCATCTGACGGAAAAAATTCCAATTACTTTCTGGCCAATCGAATATATATCTATATGGAAATCAAGAATCAGTAACAGACGTATAATTTCCTGTGGAAGCTTTGAATTGAGCGGGTATAGAATGTCTCGAGGCAAAAGAGAGAGAGAGCGAGAGTATGAGAGAGAGAGAAAGGAGAATTCTACGATGGTTCTCGACTTCTCGAAGCTATAACTATACGAGTGTAACCGGCTTTCGCGAAGCTTCGTCAAGAGGATGAGGAAGCTCATTAACCGGAGCTTTCCTCCCTCTTTGTTCGGAGCGACGCTTCGTCCGCACCTTGAACAAGAAGAACGAGAAAGGAAGAGAGAGAGAGAGAGAGACGAAGGTATCCGATGGACGAGACGGAAGACGAAAACGCAAGAAAATCAGGAAAAGCAAAAGACGTATCTCTCTATCTCTCTCTCTATATATATGACATATAGAAATGGACGACTGGCCCTCTTCGATTCTCAAGTCGTTACAAGCTCTCTTCTTGTGCATCGTATCTACCCCTAAGACAGGGGGAGGGTAACCAACCCAAATTTTCCTGATTTACATAAGTAGAGGAAGAGCCTTTAATGGCGTCGCGGACAAATTTTCCGCAGACACTCTTGAACACCCTTTCACCACTTCACCCCCAATCTTCCCCTTCGTTCCAAATTACCAATCTCCATCGTCCTTACGACTTTCCCATCGATTCTTCATTGTCGAGAATTAATAATAACCTGAAATATTCGAGTATCTAAGCTATCGCATAATTTTGCAACAAAAATGTCGTCACCTTTCTCTCCCTACTCCTTTGACATTGTTCAAAAAAACAAAAATATGAAAAAATTCCAAGAGCTCGAAACATCGAAGCGACAGAAAAAAAACGAGTTGGTGCTTCACGGGATATTCCGGGAGAAAAAGAGGGAGGAGGGAGATGAAAAAAAAAGCGAGTGGATCGCTCGGACGAAAGTCGGGACGAGTTTTGAGCTCGAGAGGGCGATCGCAGCGCGCTCTACGGATATCCGCACAGCCGGCCCAGCGGAACTTCCGGCTAAGCCCGCGGAGAGGAACACACCGGGAGGCTGCGAGAGGGAGAAAGAGAGCGAGAGAGAGAGAGAGAGAGAGAGAGAGAGAGAGGATCACCGCGGGTCGATCGCGGAATGTTGTATGTGTGTTATACACAAACGCGTGTACAAACACACACACACACACAGACACAGACACAGAGCGCGAAATGTCGGTGATGTGCAAGCGCGAGAAATAAAGGGCGTGGTTTTCGACGGAGGGGCAGAGGACGCGAACGAGGAGGATTGGCTACGAACTTGGCACTCCGGTCGATACTTCCCTGACTATCGTATACATAAATGTATACATATATACATATGTATATATTTATATATATATATATGTATATATCGCTCGTATATATCACGAGACCGCGAGAGCACATCTGATACCTCTCGAGAGGTACCCAATACCGACTCGAGGATACGAGTCCAACCGTTTTTCCTTTTTATCCCCCTCCTCTCTTGTCTCATTCCATTAAAAATTCTCGAGTTTTCGTAAAAAAATTCCTTGACATCAAAAAACATTCGCAAATACCTGAAAAAAAACGTTATAACAAAATCTTCAAAAATTCAAACCACGGGTATAAATTATTCCATCAATTGGAAATAATCGTTGAATTTAGCTTTGTTTTGTTTTTGTGTGGTTTTTTGTTTTCAAACGTCGTATAGTCAGGGGGATTGATAACGAGATGAAAAATAAGAATAAACAGTGGCTACGTAATGATACGATACCCGTATACGAAAGATGACGACAATGAGAGCGAGGGAATATTATAGTATACAAGGCAGTATCCTCTCATTGAGAGCGAACAATGCGTTCGATAGATGAGTTAATCGGTAAGTTCCTCCCCGGGGCACTAAAGTCCTCGGGCTCGCGCGATTCATTGTACCATCAACCTTGTATTATAGACATATAAATATATATATGCATATGTCGTTTATACATTAATATATACATAAATACGTACGAACCTTTATGTATATATATATATATATATATATATAAAGTGCGCAAGCACGTGGTTCGAGACCAACGGCATAATATGCACACACGTTAATGTGTTTGGATGCTTCACGGGTCGAAATCTGAAAGGGAAAGAGGGCGATACAGGACATTTGGGTAAGACGAAGCGAGAGGGTGAATATCTGGTGTGCGTGTGTGTGTGTGAGAGAGTGAGAGAACAAAAGGATGAGTGACGTCTCCGGTGATCCCGATCGGGAGTCCGTTGTCTGTTTTATACGCTTCTGCTTTGGTTGCTCACTCGCAGCTCTCTCTCTTTCTCTCTCTCTCTCTCTCTCTCTCTCGCTCGGTGTGAGAGAACCCCGCATCGTTCTCCTACTGAATATAATATAGAGGGATAAGCGAGCCTTTAGAATCGAGAAGTGTGTTATAGGACACACGAGCCTCTTCGGATAAAAAAAAATACAGAAAACAAATCCCGAGGGAGTTGAAACGCTGTTTCTACGTGGAAGCTCGTTTTGGCAAAAAGGCGATGCGAACTGGCTCGAGGGTGAATCGAAAACGAATAAAAAAATGGCTTTGTATCAAATTTTGTCAGAAATAAAATTGCTTTTTTAAATTTTGTCTAATTTTTTCGACGATTTTTTAATGATAATAAATTTGATGCTTTTGACGAATAATTGATACGGCGTGTGTGCGGATGAAAGCCACGGTTGGATGAGAAGGAAATTAAGTAATTCGTCAGGTCGATGGTGAAGAAGAGAGAGAGCGAGAGAGAGAGAGACGCACGCACGAGAGACCGAAAGTGAGAGAGAGAGAGAATGATCTTGGAATATCATTCCTCTCTGGAGCATATGCCGCGAAGGAATCCGACGCGCGCGCGCCGGAATGAGAGTCACTGATCGATGGGATGCGGCCCGATGGAGAGTAATTCATCAGCGCAGCATCCCAGCAGTCGAAGAGTAAGAGAGAGAGGGGAGGTGGGTCGAGAGGAGAAGAGGATGCGGCCGGGTAACCCGATCTGTTCTGCCACATCTCCTCCTCCTCCTCCTCCTCCTTCGTCAATGCAAACCTCACTCTGTCCCTCTCTCTCTCTTATCTCTCTTATTTCTCTCGATCCAGATCATCCCTCTCGCTCTCCCTTATTTCGATTCAGAAAAGAAATAGGCAGATAGGACGAGATACAGAAAGAGGAGTTGGGAAGGGGAAGTCAACGATAGAACGGGGTCAAGCCCTCTTTACGAACGACCGGATCGGGACCAACTCCGATTCCTGTCTTGCTCACTCTTTTCTTCGCTCGGTTCGCGATTAATTCGCTCGCGGTGAACAAAAAGTAACAAAACAAAAAAAAACGCCTCGATCCGTCGACTCTTCGCGTTATCAACTTGGTTCGAAAAATTGTCCTTTTCGTTCGATTATTAAAACAAAATTGATAAATCGTTCGAATTGTTTATTTTGCTTTGGAACGAAAAAAAAAACATTCGTATCCATAAAAAACAAAAATATAAAAAAATCGTAACGAGTCGCTGTTGCCAGACTGTTGATTATTATTAATTTTCATTCTCGACGCAGCACGAAACATATTGCGATACGCGATATTACGTTCACGAGCTCGTGAGTAAAAGACGCGAGGACGCGGTCGTGAAGAGGAGTGAGCTATCCCGACAATCAGGTGCCCGATGATGATTTCATCGAGTCTCTTGCGCGCGCTTGAGCCATTCGCAACAGCGCGAGCGAAAGAAGAACGCGCGCGCGCGCGCGCATGCGTGTGTGTGTGCAAGGAACCGCGTCGCGAATATCGCAGCGGGGTGAGAAAAGTGAGAAAGAGGATCATCATACTTTGTAACCGCTCGGGACAACAGAAAAAAAAAACAGAAAAAAAAGGAAACAGTCGAATGTTTCGCCAAGTTCTGGCGCGCCAGGGGTGGATAATGCAGAAAGAGGGTTGTCCTCTGTGTAAGAGAGAGATCGACGTTCGTGGCGAACCGCGAACCATACGTGTGTGTGTGTGTGCACAGGACGAATTCGTCCCGGCGCGCCAGCTTGACGTATGATGATAGTCGTTCGCATGCCAAGCTTTATATATACATGTATATATTTATTTATTTGTGGGTGTGTGTGTGTGTGTGTGTAAGAGAATGCGTGTGCTTCCTTCCTCACTTTGACTTCGCGCCACACCAACTCCACGGGGGAATCAAGATGCTCGTAATAATATCATTATCACAGTGGTCGACCCGAGTTCTCGACTATACGTATATAGCGAATACGCGGTGACTATAAAGTACGAACGCCGTTTTTTTTTTTTTTTTTTTTTTTTTTTTTTTGGCGGCAAGAGTCCGAGTAAGACATTTACGCCGGAGTAATAACGACATCTCTCGGCGTAAATGACTGTCGTTTCAGTCCATTCGATACAAATACAAGAGGCGCGAGACTAAAGACGAAACTACGAAAGAACTTTGATTACAGATTTTTTATAAAAAGAAAAAAAGTTTGAAAGAAATTGATAAAATTGAATAAATTGAAAAAATTTAATATTTCCTGTTTTTTTGGTTTTGTTTTTTGTTTGTTTGTAGTGTTTTATATTTAATGGGAAAATTTTGAAGACGTTTGTTCGAAAGTAACGAGTGTCGAGCCGTTACACGAGGAGACTCTCTCTCTGGGCCTCGTCTCGCTTATCGAGGAGGGAACATACAACAAAAAAAGCTCGCCGTTAATGACGTCAGAGGCAGCTGTGGGACCTCACTCGGTTATTAATTAAGAGTGTTGCGAGAGGCCGAGAAACGACTCGGTGGGTCGTCGGCCCAGAAATTCGCCCGAGGGATAATATTATATATCCCCGGACGGTGGAAATTAATCGAGAGGCTCTCGATGAATTTCGGGTCGTCGGGGCCTTTTTTCTCTTTTTTATTATTACACTCGTCGACGCGTTGAAATATCGTGAGATTAGGGAGTCGACGGGGATTATCTCAAGGTGTACGATACGACGTGTGAAAAATAGTTTTCCATTAATTTAAAAAAGAAACTATTTTTTCTCAATTTTCCGACTAAAGCAGAAATAAAATTCAAATTATTATCACGTCTCTATCTTTTATCTCCTCGATGCGAATCTGTTTCTTATTTACGAATTAATAAATTTTCCATCCTCGAAAAGGAACGAAAAGTGGCGGAAAGAGCTTTCAGCCCGAGTCGCACGGCGCCAAAGTCTCGCCTGGCTCTTTAGCCATGGCGAAGTACCTTTTTTCTCCGCTAGGTGAGCCAGAGCATTATAATAACGAATTCTTAAATCAGCTTGAAGCTAACGCGCAAAAAATACCGGCGGCTTCGGCACCGAGGAACTTTACTTTTTTTTGCATCTCTACCCTACCCCTACCCTCAACCCCTCTTTGGCAAAGAGCAAAGCCGAGGCAAGACGAGAAAGAGGAGCACGGCGTGTAAATATGAAAGTAGGTACGCGTACAAAGTGCGCCAAAGTGGCGCGAGGAACCTACGAGGTCCTCGTACTGGGGGAAGTTTCAGAAACAGGGGAAAAGAGGTGTGAAAGGCGGACTAGGAGGAAGTGGGGCGAAGGGATGGCACGTAGCCATAACCCAAACGCTCGGGGAGAAAGAGGAGGTGGAGGGAAAGGGACGGAGGAGGAAGATTTGCAAAATCACGCTTCGCAGTCTCATGAATCCCAGATTCAAAGGATTAGACCTCTCTCTATCTTTTCGCTCCTCTTCCCTAGTCTCCTTTTTTTCCTTCCTCCTCTTCCTCCTCATTTCTCGTTCGCGATTCCATTTTACCTGGAAAACTCATAGCCGCGAAGTACAGCAAGCTTGCGGATTACCTCGAAAAAAAAGGAACGTAAAAAGGTAGGTTGCATAAATTAGGAATCGAAAGAGAGATTGCTTTTGAAAGGCTGATCCATTTTCCTGCAGCAATTCACCAAAAAATATCCTCGAACGAACGTGATCTAACAAAAAAGACAGAAACGAAACAAAGTTACGGTTTGGTATTTAAAAAAAACGAAAACGAAATACGATTTCAATCGATCGAATTGTTTTTTTGTTTATCAAAAGTATATCTTCGATTTTGAGAACCCCTGATCAATAAGGTCTAGCTCTAAGGAGAGCTCTAAACCGAATCCAATCCTGATTGACGTGATGCAGAGGGAACGAGAAAGAGAAAGAGAGAGAGAGAGAGAACTATCGTACGGGATTATCTCTGGCGCCACCAACACCATCCCTATCCTCGCGTCGAGTTCAAGATCGAACCAGAGAGAGCTTCTATATACGCGGATGAGATGATGCTGCGGAGCTGAAACACCATTAGAGAAAGAGAGGAAGAGAGAGAGAGAGAGAGAGTAAGGTACGCAGAGGACCCTCGGGATTGTCTATCTGTAGCAGAAACAGAGTTTGTTGGCAAGATCCTCAACGAGAGCATCGCGAAAAGCCCCAAACAGTCATGGATCAATTTTTTCATTTTTTAGTCGACGAAACGACAAATAAATAAAAATGATATAATTTACCCCATAAATATTATTAAATTTTTTAAATAATTAATAACGATAAAAGCAGTCAAACATTTCATCCCCCTTGAGAACAATCCCTAGGGAAAAGAAAATCGTTCTTCCATCACTCGGGTACACAATTAAAAACATTTCTTATCTCAGGATCTCGTGGGAAATGCATTTTTGTATTTCTTATTTGTCCCGGACGATCTACGGGGAGAGTCTCACTGCGCTCTCGTCGTAAGTACCATAGACGATCGCGTATGGGTACACGCGAGAAAGAGAGAGAGAGAGAGGGAGAGAAAGAAAGTTGAACATGCCACAAGAAGAAGGATCGAAAGGAAGAACGACGAGGGGCAAGAAAAGAAAAAGTGAAAGAAAGACAGAGAGAGAGAGAGAGAAAAAGAAGGAGAGAAGCCCGTTTGAGTGAGAGGATCTTCGTCTTGTCTTTCCTCTCTCGTCCTGTGGCTTGGTAAAAAGCGCTCGCGCCCCGAGGGCGGGAGGGTTATACACGTTGAATGGGATTGTTTGTGGGCAAACACAGTGGAGAAGACCATCTCGAGAGGCTTTTACCAATGTCCGGGGTCACCATCGTTCGGCAACTATACACGCTTTCTCGTTGGCTTTTCCCGTGGCTTTGACTCCAATACTTTATACCTATGTATAGCTTTTATATGTATATAGTCCTGCAAATGTTACACGGGCTCGAGAAGAAGAACCGAGAGGAATAAGAGCTGGAAAGCTTCACGATGCATGCGCAAGAACACATACACAGGTCCTCGTATACGCAGACGCATACGTGTTAAACCAAGGACGAAGGATCCTCGTCTCGTTTCGAATCAAGAGGATCTACTCGAAGTAAGAGACGAGAGAGCTCGAGTAAAACGAGAAAGAGGACAGAGAGGGAGAGAGAGATAAAAGAAAAGAAACGGAGGACGAAGCGAGATGAAGAAACGTTGAGTCAAGGAGAAGCTAGGTCGTGGCGTTGGGATGAAATTACCAAGTTGCAAGTCACGAAAGTAACGCGCGGTCCCTATGCGTTCTCCACGGAGGATTCTTCTCCACGAGATCCAGAGGACGAATGCATATCGAAGACTTTCACGAAAACGAATCCGATAGTTCCGATATAAACTAGAACTGTCTCGTCAAATTTAAATACAAATTTCCAACGACTACGAAATTTGTACATAATTCTTTAATCAATTTCCGTGTACGAATCAAAATCTCGAAAATCCGTCCTACAAACAAACGAAAAGCCTCGTTCCCCCGATAAATATTTTTACTAACGAAAATGTAGAATTGTTTTTTGCCCAGGGAACTTTCATATCGAATCAGGAGACGACCTCTGCGAGAACGAGTTAGTCGCAAAATGCGCGGTCAGAATCGAGAGAATGGTTTAAGCTCGGTACTAGCGGGAGGAATAATTCGTTTTTTCTTTTTTTGTTCATGCAGGGATGGTTCGACGAAGGGGTATGCGGAAAAGCAAATAGCGAGCGTCTGTCGTGTGTGTCGGAGGACCGCGAGGCGAAAAGGCCATCGTGAAAGCTCCGCGTGGATATGGTCCTGTGATAGACGGAGAGAGATATGCACACGGGGGTAGAGACCCATCAAGCATCGTCACCAGGAATTCGAACGGGGAAGGACGGTTAGTTAGGGCTCGGTGTTTGCTGAGCGAGTTACCCTAACCCAACTCAGGCGGTTGGCGGAATTAAACGTTCGACGGAGGCTCGTTAACGTCATGAATATGTACCCTCCTACTCTGCTCGTGCTACTGCTGCTGCTACTGCTGGTTGTGCTCGCTCTGTTGCTGATGGCGGGCCTGAGCTTCGCTTCGCGAACGCTTTTCGTCCTCTATCCATCTCTGTCTCTCCCTCGTCCCTGGATGCGTGAGACTGTACGCATCAACGTAACTGCGTACCCGCACAGCAGCTTTTGCGGTCCTGGGATCGTCCATGTCCTCTTCCCATTTCGGTCCTTTACAACGGTAATACTCGTGTGTGCTCTTTCCCTCCCTCTTGCTCTATCTCTCTCCGAAACAACCCTAGACACGAACACGGATATCTGGTATTCCTCCGAATTCTCGCGATTTACTCTCTCGCCAGGTATTTCCCGAGAGTCTGGATTAATCTCTGGATTGAGATGGAGATGCACAGGTTGGCGGTTAAAAATCATTCGGTATGATCTGGCGACGGTTTGGGCGTGGGTAATGGCGATAGCGGCAAAGTTGGAATATTCAAAACTGATGATTTCTTTTTGAGGTTATGTGGTTGTGTTTAATTTTTTATAATTCGTTACGATAATTTGTGATTATTTCTTATCGTAAGAATGTGTATGTTAACGCTCTCCAGCGGTTCATCTTCACGTCGCGCAATCGTGATGAAAACTTGTCGTCCATCGTCCGGGGTCCGTTCTGTTTATATACATTATACGTGTCTACATACGTAGCGTGTGGCGCGCGAAGCCAACGTTTCCCTTTTCCCTTCTCGTTCACGCCCTGCTTCCCGCTGGTACTGTACGCCTGTGGCTCGTCGTGTTTGCTGGTTAATATTCATCGGTTCGCGGTTACACGCGCTACACGACTAAACCGCTAGCAAATCTCGTACGCTCTCGGCGACCATCGCGTCACCGTGGCACCGAAGAGGTTATGTGTTGGCGACTGTACGATTCCCCCACGGACAACGAGAGGCTTATATTCGCTACACGCCTGTGGTTACACTCGATTTAATCCCCGAGAAATAATGAAAACATCGCAATTACGAATGAGAAAACTTACTCGTCGTCTTTCGCGTGAAAAATGTTTCAATACCGCACGAACGAAATAACTGTCAAAACTTGGATGTCTAACTGTTCCATTCCCACTCGTTCCGCGACGCGTTCCCGGCCCGCCCGTTCCGCTAAGTTTATAACTTTAATGTCAACAGCATTTGATCGATATCGAAAAATACAAAATGGATGAATGTATTTCAACGAGACTCTAACCTTCGAGAATATTTGTCCAAGTAGCTAATTCGTGGCAAGACGATACAGATATTATTCGTATTATATTACGAATCGTAAGCTCCGGTTCGCTCTGATAAAACAGACCTTGACAGAGATCGATGAGCCTCCGGTAATGGTTACTACTTGTATACGCATGCGTGTAAGTATAACACGGGTGAAACGATATTGTTGTAGAAGGTTGGAAGACGTCTTAATGTCGCGCTCGGACTATCGCTCGTCATTTATATAAATAAGAAGGTACCCGTGGCAACGTACGAACACTAAAGGAACGAGCGATACCTTGCTACCGTCGCGGAACGAGTCGTCTCGTTCATTCTCACTCGGTGAGTGACTTCACACTTTGCATTTAACCCCTCAAAGATGCCCCATGAGAAGGAGGAACGCGTACAGCAGCAGCGAATGAAAGAATGATCCGTAGGCACGCTGGGAATCAAGCTCGAAGGATTACGAGGGTATTCACCATTCTCTCTCTCTCTCTCTCTTTTTCCTTGGCTCACGTATCGTTAGAGTATTTTTTCTGGCCCCCGCGAAGAAATAAATAACGAATGTTAAATAAAGATAAAAAAGAAAAGTAGAAACGAAAAGAAAGAGGGTAAAGGTATCTCTAACGAGCGGATAAACTGGCCCGGCTAATAAAATAATCCAACGTGAAGTGAGGCTTTTCTTTCAATTTTTGTTGATGTTTTATTACTTTTTTTTTGTGCTAAGCTAAGGAGGCTCTCGATAGCGAGCGAGTTTTACAACAAAGGGAGACTTCTCGAGATGGGACAACAAGGATACGAACCAAGAGGTACGGAAGAAGGAAGAAGCCAGCGTTAAAAAGCCACTGTTCTCGTCCCTGGTGTACGACATATGCGTCGTCGCCGCAGAAGGGCGATAGCGAAAGAAAGACAGAGAAAGAGAGAGAGGTGGGAATGAGAAGCGTATAACGCATCATCGGTAATACGAGGGAGCGAGACAGGACGCGCGGTTACGGTTTAACAGGTCGTCATAACACTCGTCGGCGGTGCCCACTGACAAAAGAGGAGACCCCTAAGCAAATAAACATTCCAACGAACCAGTTACTTAACGATCGTCGTTCGCCGGCTGTTTCCTATATACTTTGTTATATACGTATATATATATATATATCCTTTCGCTCATACGTCTCGTATTCGCATGGCAGGACTCGAGTCCTGACAACTGATAGGAGTGAATAAACGTCGAGAACGTGGTCCAAAAGCGAGACAAAAAAACACAGAGTCACCAGAGGGAAAAAAAAGAAGATAGAAAGAGAGAGAGAGAGAGGTTCTCTGTCATCGTGTCTCATTACCGGATGCTGAAGAGCGCGAGAAGCTCCGACAGAAATAATATCAAACACCGGATCGACCGGTCCTCCCTTGACCACTATGGAATAAAATATTTCATTCTGTTTGATCTCGATGACGCCAAAGTGGTCGATTCCGTATGGAATAAAAAAAGAAAAGAAAAATACTTAAATAAAAAGAATTGGAGGGCCTGGACCAAAAGTGGATCTTTCTATCAGCGACGAAATTTATTCATCGTGTTTGTCCAGCTTCTTTTTTCTGAGCGAGGAGCATTCGGAGATTGAAAAAATAGTTTCTCTTTCGCGGTGAGATTTTTTTTTATTTTTTTTTATTTTTTCGTCCTGTCGGTAGGGGGGGGGGGGCAGCACTTTGTTCGGGAGAGGAACCAACAATGAAGGACCTCTGTCTCCCTCGTGCTCGTACTTCGGAGAAAGCCTCGGTCTCTTCGAAACTCGAGAGAGAGAGAGAGAGAGAGAGAAAGAGAGAGACTGTACACCCTCGGTTGAACCGTTAATTAAGTCATCAGCTACCGAACGGCTACCGCGCAGACCGGAGAGAAAGAGAAGAACCGAGAGAGATTATAGCGTCGTCCCCCTGACGGTGGAAACTCGTACTAAGCGCTCGAAGAGCAGCGCCCTCGTTGTCCCGTCGCGAGAGCGAGTGAATAGAGTATAATGGATGAAAAAAAAGAGAGCCAGAGAGAGAGAGTGAGCGAGGAACGAACAACCGGACAAGCATACCGAGTTCGGAACGTGAACAGATAGAGACAGAGAGAGGACGAAAACGAAAAAAAGAAACGAGAAACGTGAAATGAATGAAAAGGCGACGAGGAAAAAAAAACGAAGAAACGAAACCGAAATAAAAAAAACACGAGGAAGCAAACAAAAGCCGCGCGCACACGGTTATATATACACGAAGCTGCGGGGCTCGAAAACCGCTCAATTAATTCCGATTTATCCGAGGCATGACGCGTGAGATTTCGATTCGATTATCTCCTTTTGTTCGTTCGAGTATTATAGCCGGTAGTTGTATACGTATGTGTGCTTCCCGAAGAGGACGTTCCAACGACGAAAACGACGACGTTCCAAGGCATAGAAGAATAGTGCATACCGCAACATTACAGCTCCCGTTGCACGATATCGTGTGTGTTGTATGTGTGTGTATTCCTTTTTTTTCTTCCATCTTAGTTATTCGCCTACGTTCTAGAAACGAATCATTCTCTTGGCGCCTTCCCTCGAAGAATTATCCCCTCGCGATCCACCATTCTCTTTCCCCTTACACATTTGTATTTTTTTCTTTCCTTATCGCGTTGTTGTTGTTGTTTTTTTTTTATAACTTCCTTTCCTTAAGACAGAGATCTTACGACATTACCTCGAGCGTGACGAAAGTTTAAGTATTCGTTACAAGCGAAGCTTCGAAGAGGTCGATACATGTTTTTTTTAAATTTCATCCTCCTTCTTCTGTTTTTTTCTTTCTTTTCTTTTTTTTTCTTCAATCCTTTCGTCAAATTATCCGTCAACGAAATTATAATATTATGCGCGTGTCGAAGATGAGATAAAGTAGCGAGGATAAAAAACGTTATTGGGTAATTAGAAAGACGTAGGTACCGTGGCTGTAAAAGAAGTGTAACGGATTTTTTACTTTCGGTCTATTGGAGATGTTGGACATACGGCGTAGGAATATATTGCATCCTTTCGTGAAATAAACATTGAGTTATTGCCGTTTGAAAGCGAGGGAGAGAAGACGAGGAAAAAGATGGCAATGATTTGAGAGAATAAAAGAGAGAGAGAGAGAGGGAGAACGAGAAAAAAAGTGCCCGAGGTGTCAGGTGGCCAGCAGCGTTATACTCGTTTCGACGTATCCTTCTACGGGGCTATAACGCTTTCGTATTTCTCCCGAGTCACACCTTGCAGGAAACACTTGAGACTTAATTGCTCCGGTCGCGGCAAGTCCTAACGCGACTTAGAGATAAATATATCTACGTGTATATATACACGAACGTTGTGTAAAACATGACTCCCCTACCTTTGTCATCAAATATTCACAATGAAAAATTGTTGTTATGAATAAAAATGGCAAAAAGTTTTGGATTAAATCGTTAAAAGTATCGTTAAAGGTGAAGTACGCGGTTCATTGGTCACAGCAGTATTTTTTTTATCGTTCGCGTAGCTCGTCTATCCTCGAGAAATTAATCGTCGCAACACGAGAACCCTCGTGTGCAGAGATTAGCGGTTGTGTGCACGAGCGCTCTGCGGGAGATCTTTCTCTCGTGGTGAAGAGCCGAGAGTGTGAGAGAGAGAGAGAGAGAGAGAGAGAGAACAAGATTTCCGGAAATAAAGAAGAAGAAAAAAGAAGGGAGAACCTCGCGCCAATCTGCCAAAGTGTTTGCCCTTGCTGTCCGACAATGTTTTCTGTCTATCTCTCTTTTTCTCTATCTCGCTCGGTTCCACTCACGCTGCTTCTAAGACTCGTGAGGTTTTGACCCTTCTATCCTATCCCTCTCCGCTCGCTGCAGGCTTCGTACGTACGTGGGAGGAAATCTTGCGACTGGACGAAAATTCCTCGATTTATCGAGTATAAGGAAACTGCCCGAGGCAACGTTATTCAGGGACGGAACTACGAGTGAGAATGACGAGAATCTTCTGTTTCCCTGCTGCTGGGAGATCACAACTGTATCAGAAATCCCCTTGTAGAAAGTAGGAAAGAGAGAGTGGGAAAGAGTTAAGAGATGGTGAGATATTTGCCACCCCCGTAGTTGAGATTGTTGAATCACGAGAACGAGAGAAAGGGAAACAAATAAAGGGTTATTGTATTTGCACCGAAGGTTCGAACGACTGTAAGACATATTAGTGTATGTATGTGTACAGGGGGCGAAAAAGGCTCCTGGACCC
This sequence comes from Netelia inedita, assembly GCA_964017225.1. Classification (NCBI taxonomy): domain Eukaryota; kingdom Metazoa; phylum Arthropoda; class Insecta; order Hymenoptera; family Ichneumonidae; genus Netelia; species Netelia inedita. Next base: position 3,852,888 of record OZ024924.1, on the reverse strand, counting down.
TGATGCCTCGAGTGAACGAAGAAAACGGATTTGTGCCGATGCTTTGGCAAGGCCCTTGGGCAACTTATTCCCCTATTTCCTATATCGGTCTTTACAGGTCGATATTCTTAATATTTTGAGGCTTTTCCTCTCAAGAACGTAAGCAATTTCATTATACGATTGATATTAGTGGGTATTTCGTAGCTTGGACGTTAAAAAACAGACAACTTCAGTGTATTCTTAAGCTAACTTCGTGTAGGTGTGCGCGCGCACGCCACGTATGTATATGTGCATATAAGTACGGTACGACGCTCGTAGTACTAGCAAAGCACATACATATACCTAGATATATACGTAGAAGTATGAGTATGGTTACTCACATTTTTCGGCGACGTAATTCCACAGCGATCACGGAGAAACCCGATCGATGATCCTCGTCATGATTGTAGCTGGACACGCATCGCCGCGATTACGTTGTAGGCTTAACCATGCGTGAATCTTTTCCCGGCGAATCGATGAATTGGGGAAATTTTGATCGCACTCGATAATCGTTACGAGACGTAGATGGCTACTATTTATTATGTCTCTAGGTGGGGATCTTACCTGTTAATGATTTTCTGTTGTATGTGGCACTAGAGAAACTTTTTTCTTAGCAGAAAGATTGATTTTCATTGGCATAAAATCGACCTGCCGCTTTTCCTACAAAAAGATGGCGACTAACTACTCGTCGCGTAGAAATTAAGGTGCTGCGCAGGAACCTGCGCAACTCGGTTACAGCTTTCGCTCGACCCCCCGCGCGGCTGTGGTCGAAATCTTCCTACAAACCACTCAATTCGATCGAAAATGATCGTCGTGCCGGAAAAACGACGCTCAGTTATTTCGCGCGAGTATTCGTGTGATAAAAGTATTCTGTAATATCCATGAAAAAAAAAACACTTGCGTCTCGCCCCGTTACGTCCCGCGTCCTCCATCTTGTCATTTCGCGAACGAACAGACGTATCCGGATATCGCAGCCACCACAATCGTCGCCAGAAAAGGCGCGAGTTTGAGGTTATGATCCGTATTCTTGCCTCCGGCAACCTTTTATTGCCAAGCAATCACTCCTTTTTCGTCCCTACTGTTTTTTTTTAAATTTCATTCGACGTAAAAAGCAATGAGAAATGTGAGCACGAGAGCATCGGGTACTATAATAACTGCAGCAGCACACATGTCGTACGGCTCGACACTACCAACACAGGTATGCATAGCACGTTTCTAGTACACGAAGTCTCTCCGAGAAAGCCAGAATAGAGAGATCGACAGCGAGAGGAATATAGCATCTCGTATATCACGCCTTGTGATTATCGTTTCGTCGGGAGTGTAGTAGAAGCCATAGTCTCTCATTAGTACAATGCTGCTGGCGTGTTGGCCTCGTAGTCGATCTCACTCGCTCTCAACGTACCGTATACGCGTATCGAGAATAGTCTCTGGACGAAAATAAGGGTGTATCGCAGCCCGGGAAAATTGTAAGTGTCGCGAGATCAAAGGGTGGTCTAGTAACGTGATATCGGGAGAGCAGCTGGTATGTATGCACATCCATAGATACGTGTACGTGTACACGGTGAGTGGGAGCTTGGTTTATTCGCAACGGTGTCGATAGGCATCCCTCCACACTCGCTTATACACCGTAACATTGTACTCTCGGTAACATCACAGTGATTGGCATAGAGAAAAGTAGAGTAAATAGGACGATTATTGGCATACCGTACCCGTGAACACTGATACGTCTGTATTAGTATTATCGCACTTTCCTTGATCCCCATGAAACTCCCTTGCTCCATCGACTTCGTCGTTCAACGCGAAGACGACGAAGTAACGGAATATCGTGGCTTCGAGGTGGTGTCAAGTGCAGACGACAGCGACATAGACGGTGAACCTTCGTACCAACACCCTCAACTACGATCTTACCAAAGTCTCTTTCTCTCCTCGCTCTCCCCCAATTTCTCAACTGTAACAAGGAACTTGCGATACGACCAAGTTTTTCGAGTTTAGAATTTTTTCAAATTGCTAATTTATTCCAATCTCGTAAAGAATATTATTATCTGAAATATACGAAATTATCAATATTTCAGAATAATTTACAAGTAACTTGTTTTTCTTTTAATTTTCGACCGCATATTCGAGGGATAGAAATATTTTTTTTAAATCTCTTTTTCTGCCTCGGTATTGGAAATTTGATATTTCAACGTCCTCAGCCTCCTTGCAGGATCTCGTGGCTCGACTCTCTTCTCGCTATACCTCGATTCTTCCATCCTCTTTCCTTCCGTGATTTTGAACGATTCTTTTATTTATTCTTTTTTGCTTTCGGACCGATAGACCAAAGTATAACGAGCACGCGTGCGGATCGAAGTCTTCCACTTCCTTCGTTCCTTACCCAAAAACACCAAAGACCGCGAAGCCAGCGAGAAATTGGCTGTGACGGAATCTCGAGTTACCAGAAGCGAGGTATGTATGGGTAGCTGCTGAAATAGGACACCCCGCGGCGTTTTTGCGAGAGACGCCCACCAAGATATCCTCGTACACTTTGAACAATCCCCCCCCACGTCCTGCTTCTATCCTCGTTGTCTCGAGTCTTTGATCGTTTCTAGATGGCGAATATCTTTGGATAAAAACGATATCGTCGGTTTATTCATTCTCTCCAATATCACGAAGGAATAGAACGTAAAACATTTTTCAATCCCGATGAAGCGAGGCGCGATTTTCAATTTGCCAATTTTTAAAGTAACTTCCAATTTTTTTGGTCGATTAACGTTTATTATTCGATACTTAGTATTCTTCGTTCTCGAGGATTATTCGAGGAGCACGTAAAATTGGATACTTTGCTCGCACCATATCCTCCGGGCCATTCTATACACTTTATTGCAATATCCTCAAATTCCCCTTCTACCCCACAGCAGCTCATTGTGGCATAATACAACACGCGAGAGATTTTGGTCGAGAGCGTGTGCGACGCATCGAAAGATGCTACGAACTCGATCACCGAGGCACCACACGCGCTTTATATAAACCATAATATAATATACACAGGAACGCGTATGGCAAAGTAACCGGATATGTTTCTCCCCGCTGGAGAAGATCATACTTCGGTACAAAGACTGATCGCTACATCGCACGCGATCACCGCACACGTCAGCCAAACTGACGATCTTCATAGCACCATTTGGTCGTAAGCCAAACCTCCAACGGGCTCTTCGCATCTTTTTTTTTTCGCTATAAATTCACTCCGAGAGGTTTGCAACTTCAGGTACGAGGGTTAGGAACGAAAGAAAAAGGCGACCTATTGGAAAATAGTTTTTATGAAAGAAAACAAATTTCATAATTATCGTTACAATATTATCTGGTCGAGTGTCCAATTACTCGGGTTAGGATGCGATAAAATATCCGTGTCTCTCGATGAAAACGTTTCGTCATTATCGTGCTCGATCGATCGGATCATTTTTTTTTCTCATCCACTGGAATTTATCGAGGCGCAAGCTTCTTTGTCGATTTTTTTCACCGATCGAATGATTTTGGGTCATCAAAGGGGTGGATTCTCTCGATCGATCTCTATCGATCTTTCGAAGGTAACGAGCCTTGGATTTTCTCCTCGCTTTGTTCATGGGGAAATAAATAACGGTAAGAACGAAAGTTTCATAGTAACTTTGTATTTTATTTCCGAGGGGTGATGTGAAAGGGTTTTTCGATGCACTCGAGAATTAAAGAGTCCGTACAGAAGACACACTTGAGAATTTCTTTTTCGTTCTACTTCACATTTCTTTGGCTCTCGAATCCTCTTATAAATTCAATATTAGATCGTAGATTCTCGAAACGAATAACGAGCACACATTTTCTGCCTCCTTTGATTTCGAGTAGCCCATGTACAATATTTCGAGAAACGTAGATGAACGTGGAAGAAAAAAAAACTGACGATTTCAATCGTCCCCTCTATCGGACGTTTCGCCAGGAGTCAATATTCTTATTAGATCGTTGTTCGACTCTACTACGTTCTTGTACGTCACGGTATTCCCTCCTCGTTTCGGCAACTTCCACTGTGATAACGGTCTCTTCGTTAGAACAACTCCGATAATTGCTATCAGGGCCAAAACGAGAATAGAAACTGCGCACCATATCAATGGATAAACGATCCAGACATTTTCCTCACATCGTAGGTCCATGCTCGGTATACTGGTTAGAAGCTTTCCTTCGTGCAAAGCTGGTGAGTTGCACCTAAAGTTACAAAAACGATACAATTTTTCTCTTCATCTTTTCACCGATAACGTAACGCCATCTACCGTCGATTGGATGAATCTATACCTGATTTCACGGCTCAGCTCGTTGGTCAAATTAAGCCTGTTTACCCACTGCATTCTGCAATCGCAGTGCCAAGGATTCATCTGCAAATCGACGACCGGTGTACGTTGCATTATTGGCCGAAGATCACCGTTGAGCGACTCGACACTACAATCTCGTATCGACAGACGCTGAAGTCTCGGCAACAAGCGACTGTTCGGTGGCCATACGCGAAATTCGCTGAGTTTTTTACAACCTTGCAACGAAAGGGTCTCTAGCATCGTTAAATTTTCAAAATCGTTCAGTAATATTTGCGTTAAATTCGGCATGTAATTCATGTGTAAAGAGACGAGTTGAGGAAGTAAGAAATTTTCAAGGTAAAAAATGTCGGTACGGGAGATGTCGAGTTCTTGTAGGCTTATCGGTAAGAAAGGAATCGTCACTATAGGATTCGACGAGAGATTTAAAAAGGTCAGGTTTGTCAGAGGCTTGAATACGGCGGATGAGAAATAACTGGCGGAAATATTGCTGAGGTCCAGATGGACCAAAGCGCGCAAAGTCCAAAATGCTTTGTCGTGTATGTCGACAATTGGATTGTTAGCGACGGACAAAAATTCCAAGATCTGAAACGGAAACGTAAGAGCGATTAGATTGCCGAGTATAGTTGAATTTCAACGTTTTCCAGCAAGCGCGAAAACATCAGCTCAATTTCATTGGAAACGTCCGGTTCCGTTGTTCTTATTATTACTTCTGATTTAAATTATTTTTAATCCCAAATCTCGAAGCAAACACGCACGACGTTTCGAACAACTTGACCTTTTTTTTCGGATTTGCGATAACATTTGCAATCAATCGTGAATTCGCGTCTCGAACGACGCTGATAAATCGATTATCGTTCAAATTTTCGTTATTTAAAGATTTTTCTTCTTCTTGGAACTTTTATAAATATTACCTTCATGTGCTCCAGCATGGTCTCGTTCACGACGGTCAGTCTATTCGAGGAAAGATCGAGTATCTTTAATTTCGGTATTCTGTCGTTTAACGCATAATCGTCGATGTACTCGAGATGATTGTGACTGACGTTCAATATCTCGAGATTATATTCCTCCTTGCAGAGGAAGAAAAAACGTTGCAGATGATTTACCGAAAGATCGAGTTTCTTGAGATTGTCGAGTTTCGTGGAACAATCGAGAAAACTGTCGAATTCGTTGCCACGCAATATAAGATCCGTGACATTGTGAAGATTTATCGAAGATTGTATTTTTACAAAGAAATCTTCCTTCTTGAGATGTCTATTCGATAGATCGACCTACGATAACGAACGATAATTTAACTCGATTATATATTTTTAATGAATTATTTCCCTTTTTTTTTATCGCGACAATTATTAGTTTTTCGAACATTTTATTAATATCCGACTCACCACATTAGTCGCCCGAGCACCGAAGATAACACAAAATCCTAAAACGACGATCGAACCGAACCACATCTTGATGGAAAATCGATTATTGATTCGTCGATAAATTTCACGCGATTACGAGGCGTCGATTCTTAGATCGAACTAACCAGTTCGCGTCTCACCAATGTTTTACGCCGAATGAGCGAGAATTCATGCGAGAGCATCTCGCATGGGTCACGAGCTCAGATTTGCACAGGACTAAAAGCAACACTCTTAGATAATTCGACGATTAATAATTCTCGGGCTGCAAATACATAAACAGAGTTGCAGTAATGTCAGACGAGTTCGGATGTTTTTTTCTTCCCTCTGATTCGGAGCGCGAGACGTTAATACCGCTCGATACATTAATTATTTTCCAAAAGTGTTCTAATTAAAAGCGTGTCCCCCTATAAATCACGCGGGATTTCTTTTTCTTTCAATTATTTCTCACTCTCTCGACGCTGATAAGACAATGTTGAAATTACCATTTTTTTTAAAAATATTATTTTATCAGTCTCAACTATAATTAGCTAGTGAGAAATGAGAATTCTGTCGCATGTGACGACTACGAGGCTATAATTTCAAGCTACAAAATTCAACGAATGCACTGACGTTACTATCTAACAAGTTATTATAAACATAACACTCGGTACAATAAAAAGAGAAAGAGAGAGAGAGAGAAGCGATAATGCGCTTCCGCGAGAATGACGCTGATCGGAGAGGAAAAATTTCCTTTCCGATGATCGGGGAGCGTAGATTGCAAAGGTGAAGAAAATAAATATATATCTCCCGGCGTAACAGGCCCAAAGTTTATTTTTCGATATTTTTGCGATAGTGCATAATCGCTCTCTTTCGCGCCTCTCCGCCAACGATTTATCGGGAGATGACGCGTATATATACATACACACTTTGTAGCAATTAAATTCGTATATTAAATTCAGGTCCATAAAGTATTATGGACAGCTATGTATCGCGTTTTTTTTTATTTCTTTCTTTTTTCCAATTTATTTTTATTTTCATTATCATTTTTTAGGCGTGTGAGGACTATCGCTGACTTTGAAAACCAGCGGATTCGAGACGCGAAATATACTCGGTAACATAGTCGCAAGTGTTCCAAAAACTTCCTCGGACATTCCCTGAAAAAAAAAAAAAAACGTTTTCCCGAGTTAATCGAGTTTTTATCTTTGACCCGAAAGCTTACTTGATATAATAATGTAGCAGTTGATAGAATTTTATTTAAAAAAATTGTCGTTATTACCTTGGGTACCAAAAATTGCAAATTCTTCAATTCAGCTCCGCCCCACGAGGCCATTTCTATCATAAAACCCTTGACGCATTTGAAAACCAATTCGGCTCTTTTAGTACACCAAGCGACGGTCATATCCTACATAAGAAAATCCACATAAATAAGGTTCGATCTTAAACATTAAATTAGACATTAAATATCTTTTTTTTTCTTCGATGTCCATACGATAGAACGTACCTCGGTCATTTCGTGAACTAGCAAAACTGGTATGGTTAAAGTCGTCACGTCGTTGCAACACGCGGTCTTGAGTATATTCCTCAAACCGAGTATAACCGGATGTCGCGAATTAATATCACCGGATCTCAAAGAATCGTTAACCACCATGTGAAAAACGACGTGAACTTGGGCCAAATTCGAGTGTCTCGTTATGAATACGTCGCCGGTTTGCAGAGCTTTGCTCGATGTCGATTTTTTCACCTGTAGCATAAGTAAATGTTATTTTTTACGATTCGATGGGAAACAATCGCAGGAAATTTCAACTGACTTGTTGATCGCTTCCATCGCGATGATGAGCTTGACGCCATGAGACTGCGTCTTTGACGTCGTCGCGAATTTTTTCCAATTGCTCGTCGATAGGAGAAAAATGAAATTCCGTCGTTAACTGGCATATCGAGCAAAGTTCTGAAAGGAGATAATTAATTAATCAAAGCTGATTAATTATTCGATTAATGAATTTTAGACGTGAGAAAAAATTCATAACGAACCTTTGGTAATTCCCGAATAACTTCCCAAATGATTGTCACTGAGTAGGACAAGACCGCATAAGTCGTTCGAGTAGAGTCCTAAAGCAGTTTGTAGTCTCTGTGGTATCGGATCCATATCACTGTGAAATAAAGTTTATGAATAATTTCAAGAACAAGAAACTCGCAAAGTTGTTTCTCTCGCGAATTTGGTGTACCTCGAATCGCAATGCTTAGTTCTGCAAAAGTCCAAAACGTCGCCGGTCAATATACGAATATTGTGCATTTGCTTCATCTGCGATCCCAGATGTATCGTGAAACTTTCCTCCAATTGAGGAACGTCGGATGTACTTTTGACCTCATTAACGGTAGAATTGTTGTGTCCGCTTGGAAAAGGTGGCATAGCGACCATTGGTGAGCTTCTACAAAAATTAAGAAAGAAATAATTCAAATCCCTTCAATATTGTCGGAAATTTTTGAAAATTTGTTTTGTCCCTACACCGGTGTCGGTAACATGCTTGTCTGCTGATCCTCGAGCAATCGCATTATCCAATTTCGATATTGTCGTCGTTGTTCCAATTTCAGAGCATCGACCCGCGATCCCCAATGTCCCTGTAATAAGCTCTGTTCCTCGAAATGTCGACCTGCCATTTCATTGATCGATCTTTCGGTCGATCCAGTCTCAAGAGTTTCCACGGCCACTCTCATCTCTTCGGTTTGCCTAAATAGCACAAAAAGTTCGAATTTTTATATTTTCTCGTCTGAAATATAAATGATAATATTTTTCATGCTTCTCGATCGCTCGAGATAAATTCGTTATTCCCAATGAAATAATCGAACAAATGTAGCTTATCGATCTGCGAGACAAGCACGATGTATTCGATTAATTATTCCAGAGTGATAAATTATTCATTCATCGGCAGCTTCGGTCCGCTCCGTTACGTAACGTAAATATAGCGAGTATTAACATTTTCGTCAGCTGCGCATAAGCAGAATCCCTCATCTGTATGACCTCGGTAACGTCTTTGCCGTAATTATGTTCAGCCTGTAGAATAGGTTCGAGCGAAGGCGAGTGAACTAGTCTGTGATACGCGGCGGCGAACAATTCCTCGTCGGTTGTTCCCATGGGTTCTGCGTATTCGACCGTTTTTTGCTTGTAAGCCTTTTCTAAATTCTTGATGATCTCCTCGACATCGAGGTCACCTTTCTGCGCGCCATCGATCAGCCTCTCGGCTCTCTCGTCATAAAAACGTAGCGACGATTCTTTCACGCTAGTTCGGAGAGATTCGAGAAGATCTTTTTCGATGTAACAAGGCAATTTGAAAGAAGTCATTATTCTGTGCGTGAGCTCCTTGACGCAACCATCGAAAGGTATTCTTAGAGGAATTTCGAGGGTGTATTCTTCATTCGTCGTGCAGGTAGGAAACTTGAATACGAAAGTTTTCTCCGTACTGTCTTCTTCAGCCATGGTTTGCGAGTTAATGTTCATAGAGACAGAGCGCGAGGTTTGTACGATGGATATGCGAAAGATAGGATTCGGTAGAGACGCGAGAGACTCGATGGAACATTTTTTTGTGATAAAAACGAACAAATCGAAGAGACGGTTGTGAAAGGATGATTCGTTCTCGCTACTCGATAGATTTTCGCGACGAAATGACGAGACACGGGGAAAATAAGTGAGACAAGGAAGATGGATTTGTGGTATATAGGAATTTAATCGTTTATATTATTTACAAATAAAAATACGATAGGAGCACTAAAACGTAACACGATAATCCGGGTACAATGCGTATAACCAAAAACTAAAAAGAAAATCCAATATATGATATTTTCTTTAAACTTTTCTCGTAATATCGTAGAAACACGGTTTCATGTGCATTCTTCAATTTTTTCAATCAGTGATCGTTTAATGTTCAAAAAATACACTTGACACGATAAAATACTCGATTCGATTGACAAAAGTGACAGATTCTCGACAATTAACGCCCCTCGTGATTTTCGCGGAAAGTTTGTCGTGACGTAACCTCTCTGAGATTTGCTGCAGATGGAGCAACAAGTGTTAGGTCAGGTTAGGTTTCTTTTGCGCCATCATTGAAATTGTATCGTACGGAAATGTCGGCACGCGAAAAATTTTATCTGTGTAACACTTTAGCCGTTTTATTAAAAGCAGTCGAAGGTGAGAAAACCACCGTTGATCTGCGTAATGAAGTATCGATATATGGCACCGTCGAACAAGCAGACAGGTAATTGCGAAATAACATTTGGAACGGCTGATCTCGACACCGGTTTACGCAGTCGTACTACACGCTATTCCCTTGCAGTCGTATGAACATCGTTATGAGAGATTGCGTGTTCACCGACCCTAGGGGAGACAAATATTCCTACGAAATATTTTTCGTTCATGCACGAAATATTCGCTACGTTCACATACCACCCAATGTAAGTTCTTACGCATGCACACATACAATTTTCGGTAGATATTTTGATTACTCCCGTAACCTCGTATATTGTTAAAGGCCATATGTGTTCGAAAATAAAAATATAAACTGTCCCGTGCTCAAAATTATACTACCAGATACGCTAAAACAGTTCAACACTAATGGAATTAAATTTATAAGCTATGATAAGAATTATTCATCGGGTTTACAAGAATCGGATTTCCGAGCGTAATTTATGCATCTCCGCCGGCCGGAAGTGGTGGGGCGAACGAAAAGATCACGCTGTACCGCGACAGTCGTGGAATTCGCCGTGTCCGGTAGCGTTGCGTCACATAACCCTACTTCGTTTTTCGTTCCATGACAAATCGCGAAAAATGACGTTCAAATTCAGTGATTATGACTGTGTCGGTTTCGATCTAGACAATACATTACTTTCGTATAATATATCGAACATGGTGCAACTAGAGTACGAATTATTATCAAAGTTTATGGTCGAGGAAAGAGGTTACGCTAAAGACTATCTCCGCAAGCCTCTGCTTGACGAAGACCTCGATTTCATGCAAAAAGGACTTATACTCGATTTCGATCGTGGAAACGTACTTAAACTCAGTTCCGACGGTCTAATTATTCGTGCTAGTCACGGAACCAAAAAACTGTCGACCGAAGATATATCGAAAATTTATCCCGATCAAAGATGGGACGCGACAAATACTCTGGTCAATAATCCATTCGCCACCTGGAACGGTCCTGTGTCTCTGAAAATGCGAGCGCTTCTCGATTACTTCGACATGCCTTGCTCTCTCGTTTTTGCTCGCGCTATCGATTCCTTGGACAAAGAATCAACTAAAAATGAACAATCGTACAGTGTGTGGCCGGATATCCTCGATGGTTTGATAAACATGTTCGACGGAAAAAATTTCGTAAACAATAGCGGAGGTTACTTTCCAGCATTGAAGAGCAATCCGGAAAGGTACCTGAGGAAATCCAGTCCGGAAACGATCTCTTGGCTACGAGAATTGAAGAAAAATAAAGTAACTTATCTCATAACCGGAAGTTATGCAGATTTCGCGAATTTTACAGCTTCTTACGCTCTTGGCGAGGATTGGAGATCGTTCTTCGACATCGTAATATCTTTCGCGAGAAAACCTGGTTTTTTCGTCAATGAAAACCCGTTTCTAGCTTCGTCAGATTGCAAAGAGAACGAGATCGTTCTTGGAGAAAAACTCGCGAAAGGTGGGATCTACTCGCAGGGAAATTGGCGCACGCTCGAGGAATTTCTTCGTAAAATTAGCAATAACGATTCACCTCGATGTCTTTACATAGGCGATAATTTGATTCAGGATGTTTATGTACCCAATGCTCACGTTACTTGTGATACGGTAGTTCTGAGCGAAGAATTGCAGGTCGAGGGAACGATCGAACGAGCGTCTTCGCATCCCGACGAAAAATTATTAAATTCTAAGTTTTGGGATTCTTATTATAGCGTAAAAGATTCACAGAACAAAGTCGATACGTTCTGGTACGGCGTAGTTAAGAAACATTCGAAAATTTGTATATCGTCTATGGAAGTCGTGGCGCACAATGGTATAGACGCAACGTACGAATGTTTCGATAAAGCGGACGAGAGAGTTAGCGGTTTTTATCCAGCGAAACCTCGAAGCGTACCAGCGATTTAGTTTCAATACTGTCCTAGACGACTAGTTCAAACGAGTAATAAAATTTTCTTACCGATTTATAACGTTCTTCGCACATTCTTCGATCGTTACAAAAAATTTTCATGTATTTTGTATTTTCTGATTGAATTATGATATAAAGAAATTTTTTTTTTAATCCTTTTTCTTCAAGATCCCGATTATCCCGGCAATCGAGCGCAACCTGCAAAAGTTAAACAGCGTTCGAGCGGAAACGGGCGGGCGTTCTTTCAAAATGAAACGAACGCTGGAGAATCAACAGGCTGGAATAGCCGCTGTTGCGTGTCTATTGAAAAACAGAGAAGACGAGTCAAACCCTAGTATTCCTGGAGAATAGACAATTTCCCGTTATTCCCCACGTCGATCCCTTCTCGTAAGAAACTTGGTCGAGGTATTTAAATACATATTTTTTATTTCTGTACAATAATTTCATTATTTTTCTCTTCATTCGTATTATCTATACATATGTATATAAAAATAGATAATGCCAACACGATTTTCTAAGAAAATACTGCGTGCTTGTAATACGGAAATTATACTTTTCGTTACCTCGGTTTAAGAAAAGAAAAATCAACAAAAATACTCGGCAATACTTAGCGAATACGAACGCTTTGATTTACGTACAGTCGTCGTATAGAAAAATGCGTCGATCTGGAAATTGAATAAATCCTTTTTCCAGGTAAATGTAGGAAAAGCATGAAAAACCTTTGGGTACAATACAATTAGTAATTAATTCGTTGACGTTGATAGATTTTCGAGGTAATTACTGTTAATTTGTTATAAAGTCTCGACCGCCATAGCTATTCCCATTCCACCGCCTATGCAAAGAGAAGCGACACCTTTTTTTCCTCCTGTTCTCTCGAGTACGTGCAATAGAGTTACCAAAACTCTTGCGCCGGAAGCTCCGATCGGATGACCCAGAGCGATAGCCCCGCCATTCACGTTGACCTTTTTCGGGTCGAGATTAAGTCCTTGCAAACAAGCCAAAGACTGAACGGCAAATGCCTCGTTCAATTCGTAAAAATCCACTTCGTCCTTCGTCCATTGTGCTTTTTTCAACTGAAAATATCGAATCGTTACATGAAAAATCCGGGAATTCAGGAATTTTAATTATCTCTTAGATTTAATTGATTTTTTTCGACCGAAAATATCAAATCACGAAAAATCGAAAAATCAAGAAATTCAGAAATTAAAATTAAGAATAGAAACGATACTCACAACCAATTCAACCGCTGGGACCGGTCCCATTCCCATTATCTTTGGATCCACACCACTTTCGGCCACAGCTACGATTTTTGCCAATGGCTTTATACCTTTGGCGATAGCTGCCTCCCCGGCCATTAGCACTACCGCGGCAGCACCGTCGTTAATTCCCGACGCGTTTCCAGGCGTAACCGTGCCCTCGTTCTGCAAAATTTTTAATAATTGTCATAATCGCGTCCAATTTTTTGATTTCCCAGTCGCGTTAACTATACTAACTGTGAAACTTCTAAATACTTACTTTGTCGAATACTGGTTGCAATTTTCTCAATGACTCTACAGTAGTGTCGGCTTTGGGAAACTCGTCGGTTGAAACAGTGATCGATTGTTTTCTACCGTTGACGACTACCGGAACTATTTCCTTCTGAAAATATCCCGCTGCGATTGAATTCCGAGTCCTCTGTTGCGAGCTAACTGCATAAATATCCTGCTCTTCCCTGCCGATCTTGTACATTTTCGCGATATTCTCGGCTTCCCGGTAACAAAATCGTAAAATAGTTTTTTTTTTTTTTCAGTCTCTCTCGCTTTAAGTTTTCTAGCGTTACGAGTGTTTAATGCAGAATTCTTTATGAACCTGTGACTCCCATGTGCATGTCATTGAATACATCGGTCAAACCATCTACTATCATCGTATCGACCAATTTTCCATTGCCTAGTTTGAGCCCATTTCTCATATGAATAGCATGTTGCGATTGACTCATACTCTCCTGGCCACCAGCGATAACTACGTCGTTCTCGTTGCATTTTACGGTCATATATCCATTGATAACGGCTCTAAAAAAAAATATGTAATGACGTTCTCTTGTGCTCATTGGCGAAATATGTATTATTCATGATCGTGTTCATTTTTGCTGCTCGGCAAAGAATACGAAGGTGAGCTCACTTGAGACCCGAACCGCAGAGCATATTAATCGTATACGCAGGTACGGAAATAGGAAGACCAGCTTTTATGGAAGCTTGACGAGCCGGGTTTTGACCCTGTCCAGCTGTAAGTGTCTTAACGAGACAATTGTTTCGCGTTAACGTATATCGATGTGAAATTGTTCCGTCAATCATAAGATTGACGGAACAAATGGCCAATTTGCGAATAGAGCTATTCGACGTATTTCACTTACTTGGCCCATTATAACTTCCGACACATCGGAGCTTTTGAGATTTGCTCTTGCCAAGCTCTCTTTGATAACGATACTTCCCAAATCCGATGCCTTCAGGGAGGAAAGAGCTCCGCAGAAAGATCCTAAGCAATTATTGAATCGGGTTTTTTTTCTCTTTTTTTTTTTTACTATCATTGAAAATTGGATGATTCGTCGATGGTGGATTAATAAAATAAATAAAGCAATAACGTAAGAGAGGAAAGATTTTATTGAAAATGTAAGTCATCGGGTATACATGAACGAGTCGGAAGCTCTTCGTAGAGAATCCTAGGGTTAATGTCATACGGTTAACGAAACGGTATTTTTTTTTCGAAAGTAGGCTGTCGTTTTAATGAATATTTCGACACGTGTAATGGAATTTGTCACACTCGAGGGTACAAATTGAATCTTATTCTTGCATGAAATAGAAGGTTTCCAGCTAGTACGAACAAAAATTATCATGAATGGAAATCAGCGAATAATTTTTTTCCAAGTATTGAAATGAGGCACATGATGTGATTTAAACGTTATCTTGGTTACGTGGATGTCTTCAAATTAACGCGCAATATCTGCATTAAAGTTTACTTACCAATAGGAGTCCTTACTGCTGATACTATGACAACTTGGCGGCCCGTCATTCTTTAATACTTTTGTTAATACGTGTGAAAAAGAAATTAAAAAAAAAAATTTATCAGCTGTCTACGCGAAGTTTTATGACGGACCACTTGAGTGGAAATAAGCTAGCTGCTGTAGCACTGGTATGGTACTGTCTCGCAGTAGCGTGCGGGAAGGGGTAATGAGGAACGGTCAGGTGGAGGGGCAAAGGAATACATATAGCGTTTTAACACGGCAGGCCGCAAGATTGCGCATGCGCCAAATGGATAGACCATACGGTCGGCAGTGAGCGCAGTGGCGCAGTGAGCCATTGTGGCTGGTATTTCTTGTTCATAAAACATTCTCGTAGAAGGAATTTCACGGCATCGTTCAGTAGCGTAACTATACTAAACAAATTTAATTCTCAAAGGTTAGTCGAATAAAGGATAGTTTCAGTCACAAATCATTGTTCGCGGCGTCCAAAGCGGTGAGACAGAACTTTATAACCTCAAACCATACATTGTACTGTGAAACACGTTCGAACAGTGTTCCATTAATACAATGTCATGTTGCGATCGATAAATTGACTATACTTTAATAGAATCCAATGATATAATGAAACTCAGATATTAAACAAACGGCGGTAAATATAATTAAATATATCGATATTTCAAATTATTCGGGATTCGTATTACAGCGGTTATTACAAGTGTCGACAAAACAATAACTCGCCTATCTTCGCGTCTTGATGCGTGAAAATTGTTGTCAAATTCCAAATACCACTCTGGTAGCAACATCGAAAAAAAATTTATATTTGCCGCGGAGTGTACGTCCCTGAGACGCGAGCTTCGCCCGCTGCTCGTCGGGTGGCGCCGCTTCAGCCAAATTTCTCGTTTGTTTTTACCCATCGTGCATTGTGACCAGTGACTGGTGCTAAGATGGCCGACAACAAGGAGGAGATTTCGGAGCTCGTCGAGAAACGAGGTATTTATCGTTAAAACAATGGTTTATTCGTCCTGTATCGACGTACCAACTAAAGTTCCGTGTTCCACGAGTCGAATAATATGCCTCTCGACCTCCCCGTACCCGTAATTACCCCGTTAATCATGCCATCTGTAATGACCTGCGTTCCGCAAGCAATGGGCATGGAACGTCGATTCGTCCTCGTGAAAAATTCGACTTTTTCTTATCCCTTCCTCACCCCCCCTTTGTCGCCGAATATCTCGTGCTGTCTCTTCGTAACCCGATCGTAAAAAAACAATATTTGCACATCGGGTATTCTCGCGTTGTGTCTGTCAGTTCGTGGGTGAAGTGCGCGCGTGTGTGTGCGGTTTCTTTTCGTCGTTTTTTCTCTCTTTTTTTTTTTGACAGGCCACGTTCACCGCGAGTGCATTCGGTCGTCGGCGCAGCAACACCCTCGCGAATGTACGTTCGAACGTGTTTTTCCGAGGGCAATACTCGCGTAGTAACATTTATCGTGTGCTTAAAGAAACAGGGAGGAGTTGTATTCGAGGTTTTAACGTAGGTGTAGAGTGCGTCTCTGTCCCTCTCTCTCTCTCTCTCTCTCTCTCTCTCTCTCTCTCTCTCTCTCTCTCTCTTTCTCGTATGGCAGCTAAAACGATCGCGGCTATATGCTCGTTACTCATTAAGGTCATACGGCAACGGCCTTGCAATTGGCACCGGGCGCGATAGCGGCTCGGCTGGACATGTATAAGTAATCTCAATCTCTCGTTGCGGCCCGCGTGATATTAACCGCTATCCGTCGTCGATATATATTTTACACACACACACAGACACACAAATATACCGATCTATAGATATATGCAGAATTGTCTCGTCCCTGTGCATAACTCGAACACGTCTGTGTGTAACCGTCTCGTGGCGCTCTCGACTCGTCCCAACAGTCAGGGCTTCGCGCAAACTATATAGCTATATATATATAAACATACGTGCATATTATGAGCAACGGAAAGAACGATTCCCCGGCGCCAGGCATGTATTCTCCGACAGCCTGACGACGACGACGACGACGACGACGACGACGACGACGATGAAATCCTGGGGCCGATATGTCGTACGTATGCTGCTGGGGACTCGTATTTTTATCCTCCCCCCAAGGCAAAACGTGCTTCGTCGTTGTTCGTCGTCATATCCTCCGGACCTCTTTATGCCTCGCGACAAGGGGAGACTTGGATACTTTTTAAATTCGTCTCTCACTTCGCACTATGAAAAAAATCAAAATAAATTCGATAATCAAACCATATTGAAATAATCACATTTTTATTCTCACAATCTTAAATATATATTTTTTTCCTCAACAGGGGAAAAATAATCTTTTAAATTTTGATAAAATATCACAAACATCGAAAATTATCGATTATTCGATATAAATTAATTATAAATTGTGATACCTTATAAAATTAACGAATCGTTGGATTTTTCATCGCGATTAATTCCCGTATAATTATTCGAACTTTTATTAATCCTTTTTTGGGACAAAAACTCGTTGTAATTATTCTCGATACGTAATGCAACTTGCAGACGTGTAACAGATGCGATTTCGTACGCCGATCGAAACACTCGTTTTTACCGGTCTGGGTAAATACTCGTTACAAAGTTTCTTTTTTTTGTTTATTTCCAATCAATCTCCTTTTTCTTTTATTTCGTTGGTTTAACTCCGGTCGCATTCCCGGAACAAATGACGGCGTGTTTCGAATCGAATCTAAATCCGTACGGAGCGCGCAATGCACGTGGTGTCATACCGGCTTCTTCCTATTCCTAGATACGCGTCGCAACCGTTACCAATTCCGTCACCCGTACAGGTTACCCACCCATGCCCGATTTAACTCGAATATTTTTCATTTTTATTTCTCCATTTTTTAAAATTGTTTTATTAAAAAAAAATTTTTTTTTTTTGAATTTCGTTGAAAAGAAAAATTTATAACTGCGCGCACTTTCTTCTCCGGGAACTCGTTATTCTTCTTTACTCGAACGTTCCAACTCGGTAGCTCGCTTCTTTATAAATCATTATGAAAAAAAAAAAAAAAAAAAAATAGAATGAAAGAAAGAAGAAAAAAAAGGAAAAGGAAAGAAACAACGCGAGGCGCACCCACGTCTCGCGTGATATCTCGGAGATTCTCCCGAGGCTCTCATCGGTTTCCACGTCCGAGAATAAAATTCCGCATAGCACACTCCCATTTGCGGATGGAGAAAAAGAAGAAAAAAGTAATGAAAAATTTAAGTGCGTACCTCGCGTTAGCGAGATTCGATAACAAACCCCTAGCAATGATATTTTCTCACGAAAATTTTTATCATCGAGTTTATTCAAATTTTTAACTTAATTAAATTTTTTAATTAATCTTTAGATAATTAATAATTCGTCAGGTTATATTTATTTTTATTAATTTTCTTTCTCGCGTTTAAATTGGATTTTGAAAATGATATTTTATCGTTTATTTCATGGAGAGTCTCGAGATCGAAATATTTTTGTTGGGAAAAAATTGCACCTGTCGTACTTGGTGATCGTGTTCCACCTGTCTTCCGCACGAAAGAATCAACCCATCTTCCTTCCCCTCCGCCACTATTCTATTTCTCGTTCATTCATCGTTATAGCTTGCTTTCTCGGTTAAAATATTCCCTCGCTTTCCATCAGCCGCGCCTAGTTCCCGATACGTTCGAATCATAATCGACGGAAGATCAAAATCATAGTCGGGAGAAACGCGAGCTGGGAATGAAAAAAAAACACATGGAAAATACAAAGAAACTTATATTACCCAGGGTTGAATCGAGCCAAAGAGAGCGAGAGAGAGAGAGAGAGAGAGAGAGAGAGAGAGAGAGAGAGAGAGAGAGAGGGTGTAAATAGATCGAAAGAAAGAAATGTTGGGCGGCGACCTTAAACTCCGCTATAATAATACCGCATCGTCACAGCCTGATAGGTACACGCGTAATAACGAAGGTCGTTACTCTCGGAGTTATCTCTCTCTCTCTCGAGAGAGAGAGCAGTGAGATAGAGCCCACAGTCCATCGGTAGCGATGGACAGCCTCATAAATCCAAGATATTCATATCGATGCCCTACCTTTCCCCTTTCTTCTTCTTCCAGAAAAAATATACCTCCAATTATTTCCTACAACAAGAAAAAAAAAACAAAAATAAATAAATCGAACCGCATGAAAATTTCACTTTGGTAACGATTCTTTTCCTTATCTTTCCGACGTCTTAAATTTGCTCGAGAATCAGAAGTAAATAAAAAATTTGTCTTTTTTTAATTCGTGAGAGAAGAAACACAATTTAATCCCATAATTGCGAAAGCGGTAACCTAGGTCGTCGTAAGTCACGATAACAAAACGTCGCGGTCTTATCAATTCCCCCTTCGGACTTTCTCGAAAGTCTCTCTCTCTCCCGTATGGCTTGAACGAAAGCGCCTGCATTGTCGCGATGCTTTGCTTCGTCCTCGTTATATATATATATATATATAGCGAGGACGAAGCATATATATCTATATATATGTATGTGCAAGGAATATCGTTGTACTAAAAGTCGCAGTAGACCATGTCGGCACTTGGTAACTGTGCCGAGAACGATTTGCACCGTCAATATACCCGTGCATTGCCGGCTTTGTGTGAGCTACAACGTCGCCTCGAGCAAACGCACCAACACACGTGTTATAGAGACGACAAGCTCGTTCTAAATTGGCGCGTGCGTCACCCCGTCAACCCGCGACCGTGCGTTACGGGACATGACTAACCGGAACTTTCCTCGTTGCTCGTGTAGATATACAAAAATCGCAGAAGTTACCGATCGACGATTAGAAATTGTCAAAAATTCGAAACAAAATATTTCCAGGACTTTTTATCTTATTTTATTTTATTTTTTAAATCTTCTTTCGGTCACGATTGGTGGAACGTGTAAAATCAATAAACGATAAGAGAATCGTGGAGATAAGGTAGAATATTTTGGATAAAAGATAAAGGATGAGAAGAGGGGAAAGATAACGAGCGGTAATTTATTGGAAAGTTGTCGTAAACCGTTGTTGAGGTAAGACTCGACGTGAACGAGTCGAAAAACATTGTTGCCTCCCTCCTTTGGCCGTAAGATCGATGACATTGGCAACGACCTATAGTCGTTTCTCCCATAGTCTTATATATACCTACAGTCGACCCGATGACTCATACTTTAAGTTTGATTTATTTTCCAACCGCGACGTTATTATAAACGACGCTCACTGGCCTAGGTATTTGGCAACGGCGAGATTTAATTTGATAGTACGTAAATAACTATTCTCCGGTTTTTCCTGAAACTCGAGAAACTCTGGGAAAATACTTTCCTCGAAAATAATTCTCTCGATAAATTCGTTAGAAATTAAAAATTTTGCCATGTTATTATAATTATCATAATTAATTATTTTTCCTCGTTAACAATTTTGTTTTTAATGATAAAAAAAAGAAAGATATAGATGTATATAGAGAACGAAGGCAGGGAATTCCTCGGTCGGACGATGCACGCTCGACGACGCTGGTAGGGGGTTGATTCATACGCGTCTGGGGTCCTGCGCTCACTCGGTTCGACGCAGCCGTGCCGCGAGCCTCGTTCATCGTCGCGGCTTCGTTATTTTATTCAAACGCATCGAACGAGGCTCTCGATTATTCGATCGTTTATTTTCTTTTCTCTCTCTCTCTTTTTTTTGACTTTTGGTGTCGCGTGTTATAAACCCAAGTCACACGTTAAAAAAAGAAGAAAGGGTCGGAGTAATTAGTGATTAGTGAGTCGGTTTTATTTTGTCGTTAGTTTTTGTTTGCGTTTTTTTTTTTTGGACGTGATAGAGAGGAGACTCTCGTGACGAGTTCAAAAGTGCAACGGGACGAATTATGGTCGTCGTCGTGATGCTCGAGGAATACGAACAACAACGCGACGACTTGGGTAGGTTTTACGACCTCTGCGGTGATTCGTATTTCGACTCGGGGTAAAGAAGCGTCGTTAATGTCTCCTCGGCGTAATGATGCAATCAAGATGAACTAATTTTGCTTTCGCACTGTCCATTCATGAGTCGTCATAAGGAGCCGGCTTGTTGCTTCGTGCGACCGTAGAATCACGATTTCTACTTCGTAAGAGCATTGACAAAATTTGAAAAATTGTTCGTGGATCGAACCTTCGGACGAAGTAAAATGGCAGAGGCCTCGAGACTCGAGGAAACATTAAAATTCTATCGAATCTAATCGATTTATATTTAATTATTTTCTCACAATATTTTCTTTAATCAATTTTTACATCGTCGACAATCGTTTCGTTCAATTTCTTTCATTCTACGATTTTAATCGACTAAATTCACAAACCACAACCCCCCCTTGTGTCTTCTTAATCGACTCTCGTCAAAATCGAGACCAAAGGAAAAAAAGACATGGGGAGTCGTTGGTACGAAGTTTGGTCTCGCTAGCAAGCGTGAATTACAAGGCTTAATGACGCTGGATCGCGAGTAAAAAAGTAACTCGGCGGTTGTGAGGCGAGAGGGAGAGAGGGTTCTTTCGGCGAGAAATATTTGCCGCTGGGGTGCCGTTGATTCTTCCTTCTCTCTCTCTCTCTCTCTCTGGTACTCGTACTCGGTTAAAGAGAGAACGAATAATCGCGCAACA
Source organism: Netelia inedita (assembly GCA_964017225.1). Lineage (NCBI taxonomy): Eukaryota > Metazoa > Arthropoda > Insecta > Hymenoptera > Ichneumonidae > Netelia > Netelia inedita. The sequence goes on along the minus strand of OZ024924.1, from coordinate 3,831,434 downwards.
CGAGTGATGTTAGCGAGGAACCAAAGCGAAAAGAGCGCACGGTCGCACACTTACGCACAGCGGCAACATCGAGCCCAGGAACTGCATTCCTGGCCCCGTTTGGTGTACGACACGCTGATGGCGCTCGCCCTCCCCTCGAACCTCTCTTCCCTCCGAACCACCGTCGGATCGTTGGCCAAACTCAGTGGCCCGCCTGATTGCCGAGCCCGCGGAAGTGCCGAATTTACATTCATTTTTCATGCCCCTCGGCGGACATTCTGTATCTTTTTTTTCTTCATTCTTTCATTTTTATTTATTTATCTTTTTTTTTATCTTCTCTCGACTCTACCCTCGGCCGATACGTTGGCCAGAAATTCCAGAGATCCGAGCAGCTTCATTCCAGATTCTTTCTCTCTCTTTCCTTTTTTTTTCTTGCCTCGTTCTGGGTTGTTTTTTTTTATTTGCATTCTTCAATTCGTACTCGAGTCTGCCGAAGCGATCATCCGCGTCGGGAGATGTGAACTAGGCCCTCGTTTCAGTAATTCACGTTCCATACGGTTTTGTCGAGTATAATGGGGAGGGGGTGTGGAGGAGAAGGGGTGGGGGAGAGAGACTCGTTGATTTTACAATCGAATACCCATTTCGCACGCAACGCGATGAAAAACAAGAGAATTGCCTCTCTTTTCACCTCTTTTGGATTTCATTCCCTCTCCTATACCTATTTCTCCTTGAGAGAATTCGACGCGTTCCTTGCCTCGACTTTGCGAATTTCCCACGAGTGCCCCATTCGTGATTATCGTTGCATTCGAGCTCGAGTTTAGCTCGAACAGACGTCGAAAAGAAGAAAAAAAAATTGAATATAAAGGAGGAACGGAAACACCGCGGAACGAGCGATATTTCGCATCGTCCTGGGGAAAAATTCACTCGAGAATCTTTCGAGATGAAATGATTTTTTTTAAGTTGTATCTTTGAAACGAACGTTCGAATAAAATTTAAAGTTGAAGACTTCGTCGTTTGTCTAATCGCATGATTTTCTTTTTATTTTTCAGGTGAGTCGACAATACTAAACTGATTTATTAAACGTGCCGTCGTTGTAAGAGAAAGAGAGGTGGGAGAGTCTCGCGAGCTGAGAATGTCTCTCGTAATCCGGTGAGTTCGATTTACAGTAATACCCAGCGAGAAAATCATATCCAATATGCAATTTTCGATTTTTCTATCGTTTCATTTTTTGTTTCTTCTATACATAAGAAAAAGAGAGAGAAAGAACGACAGAGAAGGGAGGCTCACGAAGAATTTCACCGTGAAATGAATAAATCCGTTGGCTCACACCGGTGTGTTGTAATATCTCATTAGAATCGTATTAAACTATTCCAATTAAAATTGGTCAGCCACGCGATCTTTTTTCCTCGACGAAATATCGTTCTTTTTTTTATATTCTTCCCTTCTCTCCCTTCTCTCTCTCTCTCTCTCTCTCTTTTACCTTACCTCGGCATTGAGTAAATACAAGCGGCTAGAAATTATCGACGATCGTAATTAGACATGCCATAAAAGCCACACTCCGCGATCGAATCGTTTCTTCCTTCCTCGCCAACTCGCCAACTCGCCAACTCCCTGGAGGAACTGCGGGCTGGAGTAAGAGAAGAAGAGAAACGAAAGAAAAAAGCTGAATAAAAAAAGAAAAAGCTTCGAGCAGGTGGAACGACGATAACCGTAAAGCGACCGGCATACTCGAGGCGCACGCGTGTGCATTTTCGTGTCAGGGCTCGGCGAACTCGTGCTTCCTCGGCTCGCTTCGAACCTCGTTGAACCTTCCTGTATCTTTTTCTCGCCGATTTCCGTAGCTTGGAAGCACGCAGACTCGCTCGGTGTTATAACGTTGCCGCTTTTGTAAATGTAACGAACGGATCTACGGTGCGCATCCGCGAACGCTTAATTTAGTAAATTACCGAGCCTCGGGCATCGTCTACACCACAACCGTTATATTAACCCTATTCTTCTAGTTAGTTTAATTGCAGCGCAGAGGGCGTCCCTCGTTTCTTCATCTTCCTCTCGCACACTTTTAGAATCTTATTAATTTCTTTTCAACGTCGATCCAGCCCGTGATTTGCAAGCTTATGTTTATCTTATTAAATGTATCATCTTCCATAGAGAAATACCGAGATCGGGTAGTAATGAAATATAATTAAAGCTGGGACTTGTTTTATTCAATTTATTTTTATTTTCGTCATCATTTTCCAATATAATTTTCCTTGAAACTCATCGTACGCTTGCGGTTGTCCTCCGAGAGGAGCTCTTACATCTCCCTCTCTCTTTCTTCTTCTCAAACTCGACCCACGTGCACTATACGACGTCCATTTCCTTCTCTTTGTCACCAATTGTGCAATTTCACAGCTCGAGTATATCTATAACGCGTGTACGTATATCAAAGCAGCTGTTAGACACACTTGAGTGTACAAAAGCTGCAAGATTGAATATTATCGGGCCATTTTTGTTGAAAATCTCTCGCGTCACGTAGGACGCCTCGTCGCGATCGCGCATGATTCTTCCATGTTTTTGTGCTCAGTCAGCATTTGAAAAAGAGAGAAAGAGAGAGAGAGAGAGAGAGAGAGCAAGAGAGTCGTTCGTTAAACGTCTGTAGTAATGCATATAACAAATGAGACCTCGCCCACGTGCCCATTATAACAACGAGGATTACATAAATGTCCGACTCGACGACCAGAACTCACCGACTACGAGATAATCCGGCCTTACATTGTTCTTTCACTCTCTTACTCTCTCTCTCTCTCTCTCTCTCATTTTTTTCTTCTCTCATTTCGTATCTGTCAGGCATGAAGGGCGATTGCGGAAACTCCTCCGTCTAAGTGCGCGCATTCTTCGCGTCACACCGACTGGTCAACGTGTCCCAACGGTCGAACGCTTATTAAAAAATTCATCCTTGAAAAAAAATTGCCACGTTGTCCCGATTTTATTTCGCCAAGTTACGCGAACCATTATATCGGTAAAGGTAAATAAATAAAACGAATAAAAGAAGAAAATAATAATCGTTGAGAACAATAAAAATTACACATTTAAATATTTCGGCGAGTCATCGATTTTGTTGCTAAACAATTTTCTTCTTTCGAAAGATTTCCCACGGATCGGCCATTGTTTCGTGAATTTCGTAACCGGCGTAATAATGAATTCGCGATTCGAGTCGTTTCTTTCGTATGTCTCTTCGTAAACCGCGAATTCGTAAAACTTGAGAAATTTATAAATAAACGTTTCGTTTTTTTTTATTTACGACAATTTGTCACGATTATCAATGTGTCAACGTCGAAGATTCCGGTCTGACCGGTGGATATCGAGTGTGACTGTAAACAAAAAATATATATATGTATATATTGTTTTGTTGGTTTTTTTTTTAAATTTGTTTCGCGACACGAGATCGCCAACGGGGTGGAGAGAACACGCGGTCAAATAAATGAGACGCGAGGCAGAGTTACGCAAGTCCGGAAATCGCGGAGTGCATTACGATCGTCGGGAATCGCTGACGACGACAGCGCGGCAAAAAAGAGAGCAAATGAAATACAAAATTGCCGAGTGAGAGAGAGAGAGAGAGAGGGAGGTGTGCAAGGTTCGTGTACCCAAGTCGCCACGCTCGTTTTCCTCTCTCTTTTCAACTTGGTTCAACATTTGCTAGGACGAGAGTGAGAGAGAGGGAGAGAGAAAGAGAGTTGAGAGAAATCTCCCCCTTTGCTCTCTGCTCTTTTCAAGGTCAAGGCGAAGGCCTCGGCTAACGCGAGCCTCCTCCTCCTCCTCCTCCTCCTCCTCCTTCTCTTCATCATCTTCTTCTTCTTCTTCTTCTTCTTCTTCTTCTTCTTCTTCTTCTTCTTCTTCTTCTTCTTCTTCTTCTTCTTCTTCTTCTTCTTCTTCTTCTTGGCCAGCAACGCAAATCGCGCCACGATTTCCTCACCAACCCCGCCTTTGCTTTTCATCCGTGGCCATTAGCACCTCGTATTCCATCATTTAACGCGTTAAATTTGCACTTCCTGCCACGTAGACGCGCCGTATCTTATTTTACCATTCCCATATTTTAACATTCCCGATCGGTAGGCGAGAATCTTTTTTTTCCTCGATGATAGTGCTAATTCAAAGATTTTGACTTAAACTCAATTTCGCGAATGATTCGACCTTGATTATTATTTTTTTCGTTGAGTAAACAGCCAAGATTTATTTTTCTGACTTTATTTCCATCCCCCAATTATCGATTCCTCCTATTGCAATTTTTCTTCCCTAGTTGTGTTAGGAATTTCGTCTTTTAGAAAGAAAAATTACATTTTTGTTATCTCGCCACGTCGACGAGACGCTCCTTCCCCGCCCCTTTCGACTCTCGAGCGAGTTACAAACTTTTTTTTATCTCTCCGAGAGCTTCTCTCTCGAGAAGATCGCGTGCCGGTACGAGCGATAGCACGTTCGGTTTCCTAAATCGTGTAACGAACCTCCAAACATTCTCGGGGTAAAAGTCTCCCTTTCACTGTCGCGGTTTAATTAACTCGTCGAAAAAAAAACAATTCTTTGTTGTTTTTTTTCGTTGTCCGAAATGGGAAACTGGTCTTCTTCTTGTAAGGGAGAGAGAGAGAGAGAGAGAGAGGAAGATACGCTTACAGAGAGGATATTCCCTATGTCTGTGTGTTCTTAGCTTTGTTAGACACGAGATAGCACACCCAATTATGTGCTCACCGGGCGATGGGACGCCATCAGCAAGGTCGTTCCTTCGGTATGCCGGATTAGAAAGTTGGGTGCTATATGCCGTATTATATTCTCTCTCTCTCTCCCTCCCTCCCTCCTCCTCCTCCTCCTACTCCTACTCCTCACCACCCTTCACCCTCCACCATAGATTCTACGCCTTTTACTCCACGACCCGAGAAACTCGAGAGTCACGACGAACACGCCCGAACGCGCGAATAATCTTTAATGTAAGTGGGAAACTATGAATCATCGGTGCTCGTCAAATTTCGGCCCTTTTACCGCACAAAATTACGTCATTCTTTTTACGATTACGTCGCCGATCGTGATTTTAATCTTTTCGAACAATTCGTGAATCAATTATTATTTTAATAAATAATCGAGTTAACAGTTGGTATATCGATGGGAAAAGAAATTCTTAATAAATCGTCTGGCGAACGGCAGCTTGGCTAAGCGAAAACCTGGGTGTGAGAAAGAGAGAGAGGGAGTGAGAGGGACGGGGCAAGGTCGAAGACATAAATCGATCGGTTCGAGAGCGGCTTCTCGCCGTCGGCAAATCCCCGGTTTACGGATATCGCGAGAAACTCTTCTGCTTCTTCTTCTTCTTCTTCTTCTTCTTCTTCTTCTTCTTCTGTTCATTCTCTACTTATTCTCTATCCAGCACACGCGAGCCGTGAATAAATCCTTCTCGCGTCGAAAGCGATTATCCACGAAGTTTGGATTTGGAGCAAAATCCTCTTTGCTCGCTGGACATCTTTTTTTTTCTTTCGCATATTTTTTTTACCGACCTCTAGAGTCGAGTACGGTCGGTAAATAAGTTTGAGAGAATACTTGCCAGACTGGTAGGTGCCAGTTTCTTGACTGTACACATAGCAACCATTCTACCCCCACCCCTATGGCCAATCCGCGGTAGACTGTCATAGAGAGAAATCGAAGTGTTCCTACACAATGTAGGAACGAGTAAGAGGGTTTACGCAGTGGCGGAAAGGACTATTTCACGGTGGTGAGGTGACCTCCCCCTCTGTACTTTCCTTCCCTCGCGTGGTTTTATCGATCGAGGAGGGAACGAGAGGAAGAGAGAGAGAGAGAGAATGAAGAGAGCGAAGAGGGGATGAAGAGTCCGCGGCAGTAGGGGTGTTGGTCGCCATTTGTCGGCGTCGCGACGTCGTCCTCAGGTTCACTGCGCCCTCTTCGGCCTGCGAAGACGTTCGACGACGAGGACGACGATCGCTCTCGACAATTTTCACATTTTTCGATTTTTATTTCACTCTCATCCTCGATACGTAACGATACTCGTCGTCTTCGTTCTTTCGTTTCCAACGTTTCCTTTATTCCTCGTCGTATCCATTTTTTTATTACGAGATCGCCGGTCGTTCGTTATATATATATATAAAAGAAAAAGGATAATAGAAACGGTAGAGCAATCGTCTAAATTAAATCAAATGTGGTGTTGCAAACGCGTCGATAATACGTCCGCCTGGCCAATCACCACCATTCTTCGAGGTAAAAAAACAAACGAAATAAACAAACAAACAATTGAAAAGAAAAAGCACGTAATATCTTTAACGCTTTTGTGCCAGAGAAAATTTCTCGTCGAGAAATGCGTTTGATTGAGCTTTGCCACGATTTTTAATTATATTTTACAAAATTGCATTTTTTTTTTTCATTTTCTCGCTAATTCACGCAGCTTACAATATTCTTTTCTTTAATTTTATTTTCGCTGTCTGAAATAATCGTACGCCCCAAAGACGTATTTCTTTTTCTCCCGACAAATTTACGTTCGTCGTGAAAATCCCCGAGTGCGCGTGGTGAGCGAAGAAGATATAAAAAGAGATCGAATAATTAACGAATTTGTCAAAAGCACAGATGTAACCCGATCGGGATAAATATACTTACGAGCGACACAATAACGAACGCGGCGCTACAGGAACGATCATTCTCGAAGCCCCGACGAGGCCATTCTCGTATAAACTCTCCTCGTTCTCGTTTAATCGCATTTCTCGTGTTCTCCGCGTTACTTATTCGATTTGATACCCACTTATATCGTGATGCAACGAGAAAAGTGAGACAACGACGATAGAGAGAGAGAGAGAGAGAGAAAGAGAGAGAATCGTGCGACTCGTTCGGAGACGACGAGCAGCCCCGGGGCATAGTGGAAAGAGCGAGAGACGAATCAGACAACTTTTAACGCTACGGTACGAGACGATGGTCACCCACGTGTCCGACACACGTTCATTGATTTTTTTATTCTTTTTTTCTCTTCGATCGACTCTCGCCCCGCTCTGCCACCGACGATTCTCCATTTATTCATCGACTGTCTTTCTTTCGTTTCGTTTCTTTTTTTTCCTATTATCATCGCTCTCGCGCGATTCCGTGCTCGACTACGATCTACCTAATAGTACGATCGTGCGGCGCGTGGCCTTCGTCCAGTTATTCATCGCTCCCGACTGCGCCGTATCCGCGCTTGCGTCGTACTCGAACTATGATGCACCGAGCTTCCCACGTCGCGAACTTAACCGTAGGAACTGAAAAAAAATCAATTTTTCAATTTTAATACAAAACGAAAAAAAATTCTCTTTTCTTCCAAATTTTTTTTCTTTCAAATATTCTAAAAAAACGAAGAATATATTTTAGGTATAAAATAGAATAGAAACTCGAATATCAATCGTCGAGAAAAATTCCTAGAACAATTTTAAATAACGACATCGATCTTTTTTATTTTGCTCGACGAAACTGCGCTTCGCGTTTATCGAGCGACACCTCTCGATTACTTTTTCTTTTTTTTTTTTTTTCGTTTGTAAATACCGACGTACGTGTTCGACGATATCCCTCGCGGCCAATTAAACCGGACGTTTCACGGTGGCGTACGTATCACCCCGTAATTGGATGAAGACGTTACGGAGCGAGAGAGAGAGAGAGTGACAAGTCTCTCGGGCTACTCCATCAGCTTCGTGAAAGAGACGCGTGTGTCTATATATGCGCGCCTCTTACCATTCTCCCATCGTTACATCTCTTTCTCTCTCGACATCGTGTACTCACTCTTGTCCGTTTCTTTTCATTCGTTCCCTCTTTTTTTCTCTTATTTTATTCTCTCGTACACGTATCACGAATATTTCTCGTGTAATTTCTGCCTGACGCGAGGAGAGTGAAATATGCCGGGCCTTACACCCGTGACGTCACGGCGGGCCGCGCGACGTCTCTCGAGACGATCGCGACGACTCGAGGCATCCGGCTCGCCGCGCTCCTCGTCACACGCGCAGCATCCCCGCGGTCCATGGCTCTCTCGGTACGTCGCGTGGGTCAGTTATTTTCGTACTCACCGTGGCCCGACCTCCTCCTTCTTTCCCTCTCGTAACCCCCTTTGAATTCTATACTTTTGCTCTTTTTCCGAGATCGCATATACTTCGTCTCGTGGATCGCGAACGACGAAGACGATCGATTAAACAAAAAAATGATAAAATTCTTGATTCTTGTCGTATTTGTCTTTTTTTTTATCGAGACTCGGGTGTAATAACGATCGATCGGGGAAAAAGATTGACAGTTGCGTATAAAATCCGCGAGAGTCTTTACATACGGTATAATTAAATGGACGTACGGTCGATGTTCGAGAGATCGTTGGGTCGTTCGAGCGCGTCGGAGAGCTCGTTAATCAATCGAGCAATTTCTCACTTTCATATTATCTCGCTCTCCCGATGATGAAAATTATCGGCGCGCATCGAACCATCGGTCGGGCTCGCGATGAAAATGCAAAATCTTTTATATTCGATAGGAAAAAATAAAATTTAAAAAAAAGGAAAGAGAAGGAAAGAAAATAAACATTCATCGTCGCCACTTTCCCTCGTCAACGGGTTAACGTATTTGCACTTTTAGATCGCGTGAAATAAACTCTCGACGATTATACCCGTACGTGTCAATTTCTATGAAGACATAAATAAATATATATATATATATAAATTTATGTCGGCGTATGGAAGATTGAATGGCGCGTAATTAACTCTGCAATATTATTAAAGTCATCGGTGCCTTTCGCATTTTTTTCTTCATTTTTTTTTTTTTTTTCGTTTACCAATCACTCGAGCCTTTCGAGGTGCGAGCTTCGCACACGTCGTATCGATTCCGGGTCGAAGGACACCCGCGCCCACCGGCGTGCAACACAACCGCCGATAATCTAATCGCCCGTAGATTATTGCAGTCATCTCTCTCTCTCTCTCTCTCTCTCTCTCTTTCACTCTCTCCCTGTCTCTCCCTCTCTCTCTCTCTTCAGTTGGCTTAATTGCTCGTGCTAGAAGCGACCGTCCCAACCGCGAGAATTATACTTTCCCCCGTGTAGCTCTCTCGCGCTCGATTACGCGCGAGATTCCGACGTGTAGAATGCGGCAACTTAAATGCGTCGTGATTTTTAAAATACACGCATAACTCGGCACACCAGCGACAGACCGAGCGATTGATTAATCGATTGACCTCGCGAAAACACACTGTTACGAGACAAGTTCGACGACTTTCTCCGTCTCGCTTACTTTTATTCTCTTCCCTCGATTAAAATCACTCTCATGGGGTTTTGAATCGATTCGACTACCCGTGTGGAAAATAGTCCGGGATATCCAAAATATACACGGATCCCGTTTAGGCTTCGACGTGGAATCCCTAACAGGGATTTCCTGAGTACTGCCATCAAAGGTCCTCAACAGGCTCTCATACGTTTCCATAATACGAATTAACAGGGGCTTGATGGGTGTTCCAATGGAGGGCCCCATCAGGTGCTAACAGGGCAGTGGCTAATTTTTACAATAAGTTTAACCGGGCCTTGATCGGGCAAACTAATGTGGGCCCAGTTTGGTTCATTTGGGATTTCCTTAACAAAATAAATTATGCTTTCATCAGGATTTCCAGTAAAAAGCCCAATCTGATGTACTAAGGTATACTCATTAGAAATATCAATAAAGGTTCAAATAATAATAGACGACTTGAATGAATAGTAATTGGTAACTGGTTCCTTAACTGCCTTTTATGCTAATATGTTGTTCATTCAACAATCCACTCATCATTTAAAATGAATTTGAAAGAAAACGATTCTTTGAAATTCTTTCAAAGAAGACTTTAAAAAAAATATAACTACTTAAAAACATATAAAATTTTATTAAAATTATCACTTATACATGAAGCAAAGTCAGGTCGCAAGTATTAAGTGTTCCGTTTGACTCTAAGCACAGCTGCAATACGTAGCGAATGTGGACGGTGCGCAAAAGAATAGTTATAGATTATTATTAAGACCGCAAAAGATAGTATAAATGAGTTCAAAGTTGGATATTAAAAAATATTGCTAGCATTTTCTACTGTTATCTATATAATTAATATATGAGTTTGTCTCGGAAGAGCGCAGTGGCTCAGGGGATAGGGCGCTGGGTTCTCGCGCAGCGGACCCGGGTTCGATCCCCGCAGTCGACACGAATTTTTCTAAGTGTTTTTCAGCAAAAAAAGATAGTTAAGAAGGTTGTGAAAAATTAAGGATAAAAATGGTAGATTTGTAAAAACCCAGAAAAAGCGTGTTGAATTGAAACTACCACGTTAACGTGTAATGTATAAATTTATCTTGTTGGCATTGTGTAAAATGGTAAAAATTTTAGAATTTTTATTATAGATTTTTTATTATAAGAACATGTTATAAAGTTGCTGAAATGTATAAAAAATATATATATAGAGCTTCTTTCAAAATATGAGTGTTGCGTATTGCAGCGAAATACAGGGGAGACATAGGGAAGTGTCAGGGAACAGAGAGAGTAATTGCGGGATTTCTATAGAGACGATATTGGAAAATGTAGGTGTAATCAGGGAATCCTAGTATGGCCCCGGTAATATTTCCACTAAAGGACCCGTTTTAAAAAGTGGGACAATCCTATACTGGACCTGAAAGGAATCCAAACAGGGGCCCGGATACAATTGGGGAAAATTAACTGGGCCCCGTAGATATCCCGGAAAAAATTTCCACACGGGTACTGAAACGTTCTTCTCATTGAAAATTAGCATCTCGATTCAACGATCAAAATTATCGATTGGAAAATTAAATTTTTCGTTTAATAAAGAAAAAATTGATTAATTTGTTTTTCTTTTTCGTTAATGATTTAATTTCTGGTACACGATTCGTGACTAGGACGGATTTGTTTCACTTTGGAAATCTCGTATCGGTGAGCGTTCGTTTGTTTTCCATTTAAACTTTCGTAGAAAAACGTCGTACGACTCACCTGACGATGAGATTGCTCGGCGTCGATTATCGCGTTATAAATCCCAGCGTTGGATATGTTTTTTAGAGGCTTATTGTACCCGGAACGAATATAACGAATGAAGTCTCGCATTCGTTATTGCCGCTACGGCTCGACGCGAGTATCTAGGATAATGACCGAGTGACTGGAGTTTTATGGGAGTGTGAAACTTAATATCAGACAAGGACGTGGACAAGCTTAATACGAGAGATTAGCCGAGGCGTGTGCCTTCTTTTCAAATCCGCAGGAGACTCTTTCGCGTTATTAGAAGACGCATTTTTCGTCCTTGATAAAAGCGGCTCACGCGATTGCCTCGAGCCACGCGACGAATAAAAACAAAATCGCCAGATTAAAGAAAAAATCGTTAATTTCTGTAAAATCATCAAGTTCATTATTATTTCGTTACGATCCAATTAAAAAAGTAATTTTCACAATTTGAAAAATCGTTTAAATTTGAAAAATGAGGAATTAAATTTTTAATATTATATTTTTTTAAATTGAATTTTTATTTTTTAATTGTCTTATCGAGTGATTTATGGACGAGGCAGCGATATTCAGTTATGCGAATCTCGCGAGGAATTTCCTGGAGCGGGTAGGTCGCACGATGCGAGTTTCTAAATTTATCCAACGAACGAAAATCGATCGAGTCGCATACACAACCCCTTTTCACTCTCGTTGACCACTTTCTCGCTCGATTTTCGCTCGAGCAATTTAGTCCGTCGAGGGTCTTTTTCTCTCTATCTCTCTCTCTCTCTCTCTCTCTCCGGTTCTCGAGGGTAATTCGTAAGTGTCGGGAACGATAAAGTGCTCATAACGTCGTGAGAATCGCGACCGAACCGACCGTCAGTACGTTGTGAATCTTGGTCGAAGCGGGAAGTTGGAGAATCTCTTCGAGCTACCCAGTGGGACCACTCGAGGTTCGCGAGTTACCAAAGCCCCTCGAGAGACCAGCCGTTGTCTATAGTAGAGAGAGGAACGAAGCGTTGGAAATTGGACTCGATCCTCGATTCACCGCAGTGGGCAAGGCAGAACTCTGCGACGAGCGTAAACGCTCGAGTTTTATCCGCCGAGAGGGCGAGAGGTGGTTTTCCCAGTTCATGAATTTTTGATCGATTCCACCAATCTAGCCTCTCACATTTATCAGACCGAAACGCGTTTCAAAGAAATTAATTAAAAATATTTTTTTTTTCATAATTTTATATTCATTTTTATTCAATTTTCATTATGATTTATTTAATTTTTTTTTTCTAAGGCGTGGTTTTTATATGTTAGGAAAATGATAGGGGAGTAGCGACGTCACGTGAGGCAAAATTTTCGATTTAGGCCCGTTTGCCCTTTTAACCTTTCGAACCCTCAAAAATCCTCTCCTCTCGGTTTCTGGCTTTTCTCCAATAGACGAGAGACTCGTCGTTTTCTCGACGAAGAAACGAGGATGGGGAGCGTAACACCCACGAATTCTCGTTGAAACGAGACGTGACGTGGTCGTCGAGCGAGAGGGAAGATGTGCCAGTCTTGGAATTATCGAACAACCGGTACAAACTTCCACCTACTTCAGAATCGTCGGTTCGGTTATTACAGAAAATTTCGTATTCTCGCGTATACGACCAACCGTCCGACCGTAAACTATGAAAATACGACTCGATTTTATATCGCGATATCGACATTAACCATAATCGTATAAATAAATTGATCGTTGGTTCGTTATTAATTAATCAAGCACGAGGCTAATATTTTCAATAATAAAACAAAAACAAAAACCATCAATAATTTTCTTAATTATCGATCGATCGATAAAATCGGTTGCAAGTATCGAGCACTTAGAACTCGATTAATTGGCCAATTAATCATTCGCTAATTAGCTCCACTCCGCGGTCACGAATCTCCCATTGTATTTTTTTTTTTTTTAGAAATTCTCTTGTCCGTGTTTTTTTGTTTTGGGTTTTTTTTTATTCGTCAACGACGACCCAATTGATTTCGTAGATCGAGTCGTACGAGACGATAGCTTCGATCGTTACCGCTATCATCATTATAGGTAGAGGCAAGGGGAGGGGCTAGATCGAGTGTCGGAGTACTCACTGTGGATGCTGGAGCTCCCAGCGTTCCGTTAATTATCCCTGTCTCGGGGAATTAGGAGTAATTAAGGTCAGAGCGTCGTATGACGCTACTCGTTATAGAACTACGCGTTTATATATATATATATATATATATATATATATATGTAAAGAGAGAGAGAGAGAGATAGATCGAGATATCTATGCATTATCTATGGACAACGTGCTACCGCATCTCGCCTCGAGCTTCTGTTTCGCCAATGGTTTATCCAAACTCCCCTCTCTCGTGCACTCTTCGCGGATCTAATTTCTCTAAATTACTCTCTCTTCGTCTCGATGTTGTTGCTTGTGCATGCTTGCCGTCTCCGCAACATCGTACATTCTTCTTCTTATCTATCTCACATTGTTCGCACCTTTATCTTCTACGTTAATTATAGATATAGATATATACATCGATAAATAATGAATTTCCTGGAAATTTGGTCAATAAAATCTCAGTCTGTATTTATCAATTTGATAAAAATATTATATTTTTTATTTACTTTATTATTTCCGTATATTTTAAGTTACTTATAATTAAGGCTCGTTATTATTAAAATACTAACGATTTCGGAAAAATACTTAACGCGGATTGTTGAACTTTCATTTTTTAATCGACGAGTTCCTTTGTCTCCTGCGGACGGGTGCGAGATATGTCCTAGATAAAATAAATCGCGTTCGGAGAATTCGTCGTCGTATAAAATAAAACGCACGTGCTCGCGTTATATCAATTAGTTTAAATACTCGCGTTACAGCCGGTCGTTACAAACGTCGTAGACGTAAATTTCATCCTAACTTTCTTGTCTTCCAGGTAAACGCGACGTTCCCTCGAGTAGAATACGCGTCCTTTTTTTTCGCCGCTTTATCTCTCTCTCTCTCTCTCTCTCTTGTCTTTCGTCTCTCGTAACGGTAATTCTAATTTCTACCATTTCGTTCGGCTTTTTACCCGTCGTTGGTGAAAGAAATATGAGCGAAGCGGCGAAGAATGAAGAAAAAGGGAAGATGTAAAAAAAAAAGAAAAAATTGTAGAAAAAAAAATGGAACAAGAAAACGTCTGTGGAACGCGCGAGCGAGTTTGTCAAGACTCGATTCGTGAACTAGGCCAGAAGCTGCTCTGCGAGAATACGAATAAGATGATTATATGATTATACTTATACATATAAACATCTCTCTCTCTCTCTCTATACATATATATATAAAGTTGCATAACGTGCCCCAATTGCCATTGTCGAAAGTCAGCCATTTTTCTTTGTACGGTTTTTTTTTCATTTTTCTTTCATCTATATATACATAGACGTTTGATTGTGTACACAATCGTCCATATAGGAGGGAAAAAACGAGACGAGATGAAAAAAAAAAGAAAATAAATGTTTCGAAGACGAAGAAAATATGGCGTCGATCGGTAAGGCCCGTAGAGCCATGCGCGCGTTCTGGGCAATCGTCGAAGCGTGGAACAAATTGACCCACATCATTCTCCTCCTCAATGCCTCTTTCTCCATTTCGATATTTCTTTTTTCCACTGTGTTCGAGGCATTGAATAATCGATCATCGATATCGAGCCCCGTGAGCATTCTTTTTCTCTCGGTCTATCGTTCTCTCGTCGCTATATCGACGATCGTATGAATAATGTACTTTTCGTCGTTCTATCTCTACCGATGCTTTGGTAATTCGCTTTTAATATCGACAAAAGGCTCCTTTCCCTCATCTCGCCACGTGTTCTCTTCGACTCGGAAATTCGCGATTGATTATTGCCGATTCGACGAGATCGCGCCCTAATCAATGTTACCGCGATATTCATTATCGAGATCGATCGATCGTCGATCGTTCTCGACGGTGAATTATCGATTGAATCTTTTTTTTCTTTCTTTCTTAACCCAAATACATTAACGATCGTTGAATAATAAAATAGTAGGTAGAAAAGCGAATGAGCCAATCGATAATCCGATGGTCGATTAATTTCGAGATGTTTGTATAATTCGTTACGTGAATTAAATGAATTTTTAATGGAATTTTTAATCGACCTCGATTTTCTCGTGTCAATCTTTCATTTTCTTTTCTTTACTTTTTTCGTTTACGTTATCCTAGGTTAGGAGCCTCGTGCGTGACTCCCTCGCTCTTATCGTCGATGCACCCTCGCGAAACTTTCACAGGGTGCATCGAGGGTTCCATACCACCATCGTCAACCCTATACACCGTGTTTGTCGAGTCTCGCTTTCATGTCGTGAAAAACACGTCCCTTTGAGCAACGCGGCTAGTAAAATTGTGGCCAACGCGGGACCCTCGTACACATTCGTATCGTGATAACAATTAGCATATCGTTCCGAGACATGGTAAATCACTCTTCGTGATAAATTACAGGTATCCTTCGCGATGCAACGAGCCTGAATTATCGTTGGCTGTTGTCGGTTAATCGAGGGGGAGGGGGAGAAAATAGACAAAAATCGTGACGAAGACCCGTTGCTCGAGGGAATTTCGAAGGGTAGGTCAGTATTCTCGCGTCTTTCCTTTCCTCATCCCTTAAACATCGCGCCCTCTTCGACCTCGGGGTTCAACGACCCCTTGACTAAAATCAGATTTACAAAATCTCCCCTTGAATCAAAAAGCCTCGATTCAATTGATTAATTCATCAAAATTGCGAATTCTTTTTTTTCTATCGATTTTACGATTCGACGATTTTCTTAGCACAAAATGATGGACGACGAGATGATAAAATTAAACTAAAAGAGATACGCGAGTAGCGTCAAAGTGTCCCCCCCCCCCGCTCGGGTGTTATCCGAGTCCAGGAATCACTTTCTATTGACCTTAATCATCGGTAATCGAATCTTTCTCTCTCTCGTCGTCGCGCTCCCTGGACCAATCATCGCACTTAATTGTTCGTGCTCGCCTACGTATAGATAAATCTGATACTTCCTTATACACAATCTCATACATATAGGTATATATTTATATCGATGTATGACATATTGGAAAGTATCGTTGCGGATCTATCGATCTTGCCACGAAGGAACACACGCGGCGATGGCGGAGGGTTTTGAGCTCGAGATAAGAGAGGAATTAAGGGCGCAGCCTATCTCTCGAAGCTCGTGGCGCACGTTGCGTGGTGTCCGTGTGGCGGCCGTGCTCGCCGCGGCTGTTTGTAAAACACCGCAATTTCTCGGCGATATCTCGCGCGGAAAGGGGTCGTCACGATGATCGAGCCCGGGAATAAACAACCAAGATTTTCATGTACCGTCGGTCGTGTACGAACTTTCATGCACGAACGATTCGACTCGCCCTCTCGCGTATATACCGCCACGCATTGATTTTTCTTTCCGTTTCTTGTTTTTTTTTTTCTTTTCTTTTTATTATTTCCAACGATTCGTCGATAAGTTCGATCGACCGAGAGATTGAGAAATATCAAACGAATGAAAGATCGTGCGATCGATTGAAAAGAAAAAAATTCCGACAATCCGGACGAAAATCGATGCGAATCGATCGTATCGGGAAAATCGCGTGACGAAATCTTCGAGAAAGAGACTCGATGACGGGGATATAGGATTTTTTAGGAAAAGAGCGAGGAGCGTCGGGGCGTCGTCGTCGTCGTCGTCGTCGACGTCGTTGTAGTTATCGACCCTCAACCCCGTCGGCGCCGCAGCCGCTGCCGCCAGCCGCGTCACCCTGGCAACCTCGCCCATTTCCTTCTCTCTCTGGTTTTAAGCTCTCTCTCTCTCTCTCTCTCTCTCTCTTTTCTCTCTTGGCGTATGCGAAAATATACGAAACTGTGAGAGAGCAGACGCAGAGGAGTCGTTCGCCAAAAGCGATGAATCGGCGACGATGACGACCAAGTACCACACTACCAGTGCCAGACAGACTCCCATACATGCATTAAAAAAAAGAACCAAACAAAAGTCCGTAAAAAAAAGAAGAACAAAATTTTTCACTAAAAAGAAAAAGTCTCGTCAAAAATTCCGATTGTAAATGTTGAAATTTTTCTCAATTCCATCTCTCTAACGAGAAATAAAAATAGACAAAAAATAATAATAACAATTCAAATTAAACGAAAAACGTTAAATTCTCTACAATTTCCTTGCATTTAAAGAAAATCGTCGTTCCTGGAGATTTCATCGCCGCGAGATAAAGCCGGAGGGCTCGACTTCCGTTAACGCGCTCTCGCAATATATCCTTTGCTAAAGGACGTGTAAACCCCGGGACGCGCGAACGATGTTAAAGATCGTTCGCCTCTCGTGTCTATTGACCGATAGGCAATGCGCCAGTCGGGTGACACACGCGCGGAGAGATATAACAGGGGGATACTTACGGTAGGTGGGAGAATTCAACCGAACGAAACGAAACGAGAATCGGCGCGGCCTAATACGTCGTTACGGGCTCGCGGAGACGCTGGCACACAGGTGCAGCAGGAAGTCGACTCGAGTCTTCGTTCCTCAATTACATATATATATATATGTCTCGCACACAAACGCACGCACGCACATACAAATACAGAGAGGGGGAGAGAGAGAGAGAGAGAGAGAGATATAAATTCTCGCATACATTCGCCTTTCGTTCTGCTTACATAGTCGTGTTCACTTTGCGTCGTTGAAAATTGCAGAGTCGTTCTCTCTCTCTCGTGTCGTTCCCCGCCTCGTGTCCAGCAAACCGATCTCGTTTAATCGAGACCAATCAAATCGACCCGGAAAACAGAGAGATATATCTTTAATTTCATACGTACGCCAAAGTTCCAGGACGTTACGGCTTCGTGGCATCGTCTCGGGTAGTTTTTTTTTCTCTCTTTGTTTTCTTTTCGTTATGAAGTTAAATCCGTACGGGACTAACACCCATGCAGAAATTCTGATAGGGATACCCAACTACCGATCATATCCTGATCAGGATATGGCAGGGATGCCCCAAAACGGGCGTCCCTACAGGAATCCAGATAGATTCCATATCGGAAGAAATTTGCGTCGGTGACGAAATTTCGAAACGATGGCGCAACTGTATTTTCGGGGCATGCGAATCATATTTTGATCAGGATATGGCAGGGATGCGCCAAAACGGGTGTCCCTACAGGAATCCAGATGGTTTCCGCATCACAAGAAATTTGCGTCGGTGACGAAATTTCGAAACGATGGCGCCACTGTACTTTCGGGCATACCGTTCAGATTCCGATGGGGATTAGGCAGGGATACCCCAAAACGGGGGTCCCTATATATAGGAATCCCGATGTTTTCCAGATCGAAAGAAATTTGCGTCGGTGACGAGATTTCTTTTTTTTTTAGTGAAGGTGACTTTTACGGTGCATCAACGCCTCCACCGGAATAAAAAAGATTGGTCGCATTTGATGGTCCCCTTCAAACAGTACCACTTTTATTTGGAACATTTTTTTGTAAAGTCGATAATTCCCGAGTTATTTCGGGTGGCAGAGATAAACGGTATACCCTGTATATTCATTTAGCTATTTATATTTATATTTAGCATTCATATACTAAATATTATTACACATTATACCGATTTAATAAATAATTCAATAAATAGACGGTTGTTCATACTTTATTGAAATATTAAAATTATTATTTTAAGAGCAACAGTGACATAAGGGTAGCGTTCGAGACTCACACGCCGAGGGTCCCGGGTTCGATTCCCACCGATAGCAACGGAATTTTTCTATGTGCTTTACTGTGCTCTCGGTAGTACGGAATCCTATTCATAAGAAAAACTACTCTGTAGGTCCACCGGAGTGGTTGCTTACATGTAATAATTTCATTTTGGACATTTTACATTTGGTCCTCGAATCTGATCCGATATCGGACTAGATCCCGATTAGAAGCTCGGGATACATGTCAGAATCCAGCTCGAATCATTGATGGATTCGGGCAGGGATCCCTGCTCGAATCCAGTTTCCCAGCGTTACATTTAGGCTTGGAATCCAATCCGATATCGGACTAGATCCTGATTGGAAGGTGGGCATACTACCGCGAATCCAGCTGGATCCCTGACGAAATTTCTGCATGGGCAGCTGTTGCATGTCTCTGAAAAATTGTACCGTCGGTCGTACCATCAGGTGGTTTCTCGCTCGAACCCTCGAAAGCATCGTTTGATCGAACACACGCGCCGTGGATAAGTCGCGGTATTTCGTCGGGGAATGCAAATAGCGATAACGACATTCGGGTAAATCGAAATTACGATTTTTATTTGTATTTTCTACAGTCGATCCTTACGGCGAAATTATGATTGGTCTGTGTGTTTTTTTTTTAAACTTTTTTATCGAGTCTATTATTTAGCATATATCAGACTTTTTATACGACGTTCCACTTTCCCCGTGGCTTAACCGGGGCGTTCGAATCGTCCAGCGGGGGGTGCGTACGCATCGCGGTCTACGATGACTTCGTGGAAGTTGCGTTCTCCTCTCGCGTTGCGAGATGGACGGACGGAGAGAGAGAGAGAGAGACAACTATGGAGAATTGTAAAACGAGATGGTCAGATGAAGATTGAGTCAACGTGCCCGAGAGAGAGATAGAGAGAGAGAGAGAGGGAGAGAGAGACGGTATTGAGATGATGCGCGCAGCGAAAGGCTGCGTTTTCTTGCATTGCGTGTTTTATATATAAATATATAAAGTTAAGCTCGTTTTACTATTTCCAGCGTGTCTCAACGCCAAGATAGAAGAGTAATCTTACTTCGAAATTTATTGCCGCAAACGCGATAAATCCGTGGCCGCTCCGTAACGTTGCGCCTTGGTTGGTTACAATGAAAATTATTATTTATACGGTGGGCAATAAACGAACTAGTGCGCGCGGGCGCGACTGCTCGATGAAATTTTCCTGGAACGCGCGAGAGAGCACATTTTTCATTTCTTTTCTATTTCTCTCTCTCTCTCTTCTGCTTTTCTCTTCGACAATGTTTTAGAAAGACAGTCGTAGAATCGACCAGCTCCTTTCATCTCTCCAGCTCGTTTCCTGGTTGATAATGGGGGAAATAATGTTTTTTTTTTAAATTTCTTTGTTTATTTTTCTCCGTAACGTTCTCGTCTATCTCCGCGATCTTTCCTCGATATCTCGCCACTCGCACTTTCTTTCGCCTGAAAAACAATTTGGAACGCGACTCCCTCCGCGCGAGATTCCCTATTTGCGTCGGTGCACTCGAGCGCTCGTCGTCAGGAAAATTGTTCCCAAAGTGCTCTTATTTTTTCTTCTCTTCTCTCTCTCTCTCTCTCTCGTTGCTTAACGATTGCGCATGGATTATTCTTTGCTCGGTGCAATCGAGACTCTCGTCCGTTCGCACGAGATAAGCGAGAGAGAGAGAGAGAGAGAAAAGTATCGAGGTCGAATGAAAATTCAATTCGGATGAATTTTATTCGGTATCGTAATCGCGGAACGAAACGATGTAGACCAGTGTGAACGGATCGCTGAACTTGATAAATTTCGCACAGACCGAACTCTCGCTCTCTCTCTCTCTCTCCCTCTCCTTTTCTCTCCGACTACGATGATAAATCGAGATTTCGAATTTTTTTTTCTTCCTCTACGACGAATCTTCGTGCCCTAATTTTTTTGCCAATGCCGTCTTAGTCCTTCCCTCCACTCCATCGAAAATTACCGGTTTTAAATGGACGCGACTTTCGGTCAATTTCGTTCGACCAGAATTTTTTTCACAAATAAAAATCCAGTCTCGCTTTTTCAAGATGAATTAATTTAACAACAAAAAAAAACGAAACGTTTGCCTCATTTTTATTTTATTTTTTCATTTTTTTGTATTTTCATCCATCCTTTAAAATACACTCTTAAATATCAATTTTCTTCGTAAATCCTAGAAAATTTGAAGGCTCTGGTACGTGAGGTGTGGGCGATCGTAAAACGCCTAATCCTGGATGCACAGGAGAGAGAGTGGTATGATGAGGGGTGGAGGGGGCGGGGTGGGGGAGGGGACCACCCCAGAGAGTCTCTGGCTATCGTAACTCACAGATTACGACTGGCTTGTGCCACCGTGCTTTAGCCCTATATATACAAACATGCTCCGGTTATAAACCGGTATGAATAATGTGCTTGACATCCCCCCTCCCCCTCGAGGATTCCACTCGGGCGATCGAAGATTTTTCTCGAGACTTAGATGGAGCTACGAGGAAAAATCATCGTTGGCCTTCTATCTCGTAACGTACGTAATGCACAAACGTATATACTTGGGAGAAATATTTGCGGTAAATGAGAAGAAAAAAACGATCTCTTACCGTCTTATTTATCGAGCCGCCAAACATTTTTTTACATATTCCCGACGGTAGGGAATTCGCACGACGCAGCACTTAAATCTCGAGTGTCTGTCTATGTGTGTGTTTTTTTATACACGTGTGTGTCTGTGTGTGTGTGTAATGTCAAGATCGTTCTCATCTTCGCAGACAGAACTTTTCTCGACGCTCTAGCAGTTTCGAGATCTGAACCGCTCGGGAGAATGAGAGTCGGGTTGGTATTAAAAAAAATTGAGAGAGAGAGAGAGAGAGATATCTCCTCGGCCTCTACCTGCTGTTCAAATACCGTTTGAGACTCGTGGAATAAAAGAGGAATTAAAAAAAAACTGCTGCTATACTTTTGTGGACATTGATCAGCGAGCACGTTCGTTCATTCCTGTTCGAGACCTTTTCGTGTGTATTGCTTTATATATAACGGATAGTTCAGTTTTATATATATATATATATAGAGAGAGAGAGAGAGAGAGAAAGAGAAGAGTGTGTGTGGAGGCTCGATGAAATCTTGGAGGTGAAATCAATTCGGTTGATTGATTACGCTCGTAGCCAAGCAAGCAAGTGCGCGAGAGGTACGTTCGAGCGAGCGATGAAAAAAGATGAGGTTGAACGATTTTTCGTTGAGTGCGCGATCGAACAAGTAGGTTTTCTGTCGTACCAATGGTGGTTTCGTTAAAATTTGGGCTATCACCATTATTATTCGAGACCGCGTGCCTGATGAAGTTTCAGAGAGAGAGAGAGAGAGAGAGAGAGAGAGAGAGATAGCCTAGGCAGCGATCGAGCGAGAAACTGGAGAGACGAAGAAGCGCGACGACGAGCCACTGTGTGAGTCATCCCTCCGCTAAGTCAGTCTCGAAAGATACGACGACGCAACGTGGACGACGAACAGTCGCGCCGTACCCTCCTTCTCTTTTCTCTGTCTCTCTGTCTCTCTCGTCGGCGAAGCAGACGCGTTGACCGTTATTCCGTGAGTTCCTCTCTCGTGGCTCGGTCTCGAGGAAGTCCCAACAGGAGCGAGTCGCGGGCCTTGCGGGGTGACGAAGAGAGGAAATAATGAGAAAGAAAGCCAGTGATTATGATTTTTTTTTCTTTTTTCTTTTTCGTTTGTTTCGTGCTTAAAGAGCGAGTAAACGCCGAATCAATGATATAATTGTTCGGTAAAGCGTCTCTCTTTCGAATCGAGTATGAGAAGCGAATGCAATGAGAACGATGAAATTAGCTTCGGGGCAGCTAATTTTATCGTGCTAATGCACTTTGACGATTAAAGGTCGCGTAAGGTCAATTAAAAACATTTTTTTTTATTAAATCGTAGATAGATAATTAAACGAGAAAGCTCTATCTATGGTAAGAATAATTTTTAAAAATTAAGAGAAAAGTCGATTGTTGATTTTAAAATATTTTTTTATTTCCATTCGTTATCGAAAAATAAATTTCTTCTTGATTAATCTTTTTATCCGGAATTCGTCCATGCTCCGCTGCCCCGTATTTTTTTGTGGGCAGATTCGATTACGAAAAGAGGATTAAAAAGAGTGTTAGAGAAGATGAAAAAATATTCAAAAAGGACGTAGGAACGATTAAAAAGGCAGAAATATGCGTTAAATCTATGGTTTATATATAACGTGAATAATTAATACGTGTATATACTTTTAACATACGGTATATAACTATATACACGATGTGCCATGCGATATAGATATACGTACAGTAGCCGAGCCGCTCGGACTAAGGCGCGCGTGCGCAGTAGAGGCGCGGCCTATTAGCCCTCTCGCCCGAGCGAGCTATCAGTCTCGCCTCGACTGCCGTCGCGGGTAGTCGAACTTTTCAACAGTTTCCGTCACATCGTTCTTCGTCGTTTCTACCACGTTACCACGCGTTTTTTACCCCTCCCGGCGCTCGTGGGTGTAATCTCGCGAATTTTAGTGGTCCAGTGTCACGATAATTTTCTTTCTCACTTTATTTTCCAAACGTGACGCACCTGTACAAAATCATGGAAAATGCCGGTCAATTAAATTCAGTGAATAATTAACCGACCGATCCATTAATAAATTACATGGGTGACATGCAATCGCGTGACAAGGGATTAATTAATTAATGGATCATCAGACTGAACACATTATTATCATTTTTTAATATTTTTATTCGTGTGAGTGACATTGAAAAAATACAAGAAAAATATTTCCTCGTTTTGGGAATGCGGTGTATTTTTTTCGTTGATTCTCGCGATGCGTAATTAATATCAGTGCCGGGGGACGATACGCGTTATCTCTCGTATGGACATGCACGTTGCAAGATCGTAAATATTTTGGAGTTTGTTAATTATATATTTTTTTGTTTGTTTTTTTTTTTCAAATATCTCACGACGTACACATACGTGAGATTAACTTCGAGCTTGTGTTACGACCCCCGTGCAGCAGGTGATAAACGAGCGTTCGCGCCACAATTATACATACGCGAGAACGCATACCGCGGTTTTAAAGGTCGTTCATTGCCGTCTGCGTGTGTGACCCAGAGACTCGCTCGTTGATCGAGCCCGAATAGTATTTACGCGACCAACGTTTTCACCTCTCGCGCCTAACCCTTTCTGCGAAAGACTCCTTATTAAACCCACGATAAAAATAATTATCAAGAAAATTCGATAAAATTTGATTTTAATAACAAAAAAAATACGCTAAATTTTTTTTTTTCATTTCGATTGATAAACGTATTTTTTTAAACAATTTATTCAATTTTTATTTTATTTTATAATCATTAAAGTAAATTTAAAAAAAATTGTAATATAAATTAAATTAAATAATTTGATTTATATTATTATTTATATTATTTATTGAAATATTGATATAAAATTGTATAAAATTAATATAATTAAAAACAAACAAAAAATTTAGATTCTCGTATACGAATAAAAATAATTGAAATAAAGCGCAGTCGTCGCGAAAGAATTCAGAGTGACGGAAACTCGAGCGGATAATGCATCGGGCGGACGAGCCGGTAAATATAAAAAATTCGGCAAAGACGAAGACGACGAAAAAGTCACGAACGACGAGACCGATTGCGATAAGACGACGAGAATGTTGACGGCCCGATCGGGCCCACTCGGGGTCGGACGAGTGCCGAGAACCTTGGGTCCAGCCGAGGGTAGCGATCATCTCTTTCTACTGCCCGAGCGAGCTCTCGTAATGGACAGTACGCAACTACGTCAGGATCTTGCCGGTCTCGATTTCAATCTTCATCTTAATCTACTTCGCATAGCGCCTCGTGGTAACGTCTGGCTATGTAAGTCATTTTTAATCTCCCATGTATCAAATTCAATTGTCTCATATTCTCCCTCCCTCCCTCCCTTCCTCTATTTTTTCTACCTCCATAGAAACAAAAAAATATTCTTTCGATCTATTAATTATTTTTAATTATCGTTCGATCGTCAAAATTATTTCTCTAACAAATGTTTCGAGAGTTTGTCTTGAAACTCGAGTTATTCCTTAGCTCGTCGTATTGTTTATGTCGTCACCACTGTCTGTATTACAACGATGGTGAAGTAACGAGGTCATTCTTTATTTACGGAACGATGTATTATTGAGTTTACCGAGATATTTGCAAAGCGTGTACAACGTATTTAAATATATACTTATATATCGCTCAATATTCATAATGTGTCTCTTTGCCTCGCTAATATATATATAGATATATTATTGTTATGATGGAAATAGAGACACGCTATGAATATTGAGTAATTAATATTACGACAATCTCGTATCACGAAAGGCATTCGCGTGATACGATTCTCCCTTCGTAATAATAATCGAGAGTTTACGAGACGAACTCTCGAGTCGCGTACAATTAATAGCCCTTGAATAAATTCATAGCTTCGTATCAAAAGCGCGTGTCTATGGGTACTACGTCTATTAATATCGGGCGGACGACGAGTTCGATCAAATTTTCAAGGCCTCATTCTCCTGTCCTTCCTAATTTTGTAGCAAATTGTTGCCGCGAACGTAAAAATATTCGATTGAAAATACAACTGGGGTAAAAGAGAATTTGATCGTCTTGAAAATACGGCAAAGGGCCGAATCGTGCTCGAGTAGAAGAGAGAGAAATAAAATTTAAAAAAAAAAACGACAACAACGAGAACGAAACAATGGTTAGAATGCTCGCGTCGAATTTCGCGGAAATTCTCGCAGGACCAGCTGGTTTAACGAGTGGATACTCTCCCGTTCTCCCAATTAAGGGCTAAATTTATCGCGAGCGCGGTTTTTGTAAGCTCTCGTCGCGTTCGGAAAAACAAACGAACGCCCTCGCTTCGTTTCGTACAAATGACCCTTTAGAAATGCTCGTTGACCACGGTTGATACGCTTTTTTTTCATTATTTTTATTTTTTATTGCGAGGCTAACGAACCCGTCTCGTTAATAGTTAATTAGCGAAAATAATGCGGCTAAATAATTGGACGAATCTCGATATAAATTAAGGAAACAAAAAATTATTCGTTTACGACGAAAAAAATAATAAGCGCGAGAGAGAGAGAAAAAGAAAAAACATCGGTCGGTCCCTCCCTTGCCAAAGTATCGAACTCCCTCGTGCCTTCGCAGTGGGCCAACGTTGCGAAACTACGAGAAATTTTGTAGAAGTACGCGTGCCTTTATCTGCGTGTCTCTGCGTATATATTCGTGTGTTAGAGATTCTCTCCGTAGTATCGAGGCGAAACAGCTGATTCAGATATGAACCACATAGAGAGGTCGAGGGTAGAGGAATGAGATTTGTAAATTTAGCATCGCTATCAGATGGATATTTTCGGTAGCGAAATTATGTCGATAATAATCTCGCGATAGCAACCCAGTAAGTGAGCTGGGGGGGGGGGGGGGGGGGAGGAATAACAGACGATAGAGAAAAATATAGTCTCTTTCTTTTATCGTGGTAAACAGGAAAATTTATGAGTTGTTTTTTTCTCAAATTCATTTCATACTTTTGAAATTTTTTAAATATTTTAAAATTTAATTGAAGAATAACCGTTAATCGTTGGAGATGAAAAAGATTGGTTTTAAATAATTAAAAATTCTAACGATCTCAAAAATCCCGTTGGATCAAACGCCACACCCGTGTTTCTCGTCTCTGACATGAGCATATCTTTTCTCTTTAATCCCGCGTCAAAATAGGATTCGCGAGCATTACGTCTTTCATCGTTAATACCCGACGCGTCGTATATATCTCTCGAACACACTATTTTATACGGCTTATTCCAGTCGATCGAGTGTTTCCTCGAACCTCCTACCACCCTCCTTCTCCTCCTCTCACGGCTTTCCCGAGTCAATCCGACCGTGAACTAATCTAATCGCTCATAGTCCAATTAATATCGACGAAATTCCCCAATAACAACCCTGTATATTTTTCTCTCTCGCTCTCTCTCTCTCTCTCTCTGTCTCCCCCTTTAACTTTCTGTTACACACGAGTACTTTTAAAGGCGTTTTACGTTTCCGAGCCGCGAGAGACATCCCGAGAGTGAAAATCCTGGCTGAAATAACGACGATGTGGTCGAGGCACTCGTAGATTTTCTTTCTTTCTTTTTTTTCTCTCTTTTTCTCTCCTCTTTTTATAACTATATTTTATTTTTATTTCTTTCCTTTTACATATTTTATTTCATCGAAATTGGAACAGCTCGGTAAAATACCGGAGCAATAAATGTTTCAAACGGGATATTTTATCTTTGCAACGGAGGCAAAAGCTCTTTCGAACTATGCTACCGTATAATATAATACACACATATATATATACGCACGCACACGTACACACAAACAAAAACACGCACGTATACGAATATGCGCAACTGACCCTGAAATGCGTAAAAGATCTCGTTGATTCGCGCACCGTAAAAGCGTCGCGAGCGCGCGCCACAACCGCATCATCGAGGAAGTGAACAATTTTCTCGCTAGCGAAACACTTATACGGTCCCGTGGCGTCTCTCCTCTCCCAATTCCTATCCGCTTTAACTGCAACTTTAATCGGTTTTAATTCCAGCATCACATTGCGACGCGACCGCGCCTCTCCTTGCACGAGTCAATTTTTTTTTTTTTTTTTTCAATCCATTGAATTCTTCTCAACTGCGTGTTTGCGTAATCTCGCGGTTTTTTTTTTATACTTCGTCTTTTTTTGTTCAATCTTTTTTTTTGCCCTTCGTCTATTTTTACTTCCCTTTTTTTCATCATCGGTTTCATCTCGGATCGATTTTCTATTTTTTTATTATATTGTTTTTTTTCTGCAGTCTTCACCCAGCCCCTCCCCCTCCCGCCCTCGACCCCTTCTTTTCCTTGACATTACGTTCCATATTTTCTCTCGAACGCGCGAATCGCCACGAGAAGCCGAGTGGCAATTTTGTTGCACCGCGAGTCGCTGACCGGAACTTTACGGCGTTTCCTCGAACGCCCGCCACCAGCTGCCTCTGCGACGCAATATCGATTATTATTCTCTTTTTTAGCTGGCTGCTTTTTTTCCCTAGGTTCTTTTTTCTTCGTTATTTTTTTTTATCGTTGCGCCTCTCGCTTCTCTTTACATAAAGGGAAAATGTAATTCTCGCGCTTTCGCGAGGCAATGACTCACCGTGGCGCGAGTCGCCACGATTGTCTCGCAATCGAGTTAGACATTTTTCTTTTTTTTTTTTTTTTGTCTTTCGCTCTGTTTTTATTTTCTATCGTCGGAATTCCGACGCGTTTTTCATTTGCTCGAGATATCGAGAAAATTGCACGGTATCGCATCTCGCGGCACGCGGGGCGAGGGGGTTCGACTCTTTGCATTTCTCGAGATACGGTAATTTTTATTCTTGCATTTGAAAGGTTTTTTTGTCGTTTTGTTTCTTTCTTCCCCTCGACGAAAAGAGAGAGGGCCACGAAAAATATGTGTCAGATGGAAATCGCAGCTTCCAAGAGTGCGAGAAAGAGAGAATCATCACGGTTGGCGAGAACCACCCGAGGATAAGGTTTCCACAGACGGCTGCTGGGCTCTTTCTTTCCCTCTCCTTCTCTCCCTTTCTCCCATTCTCCCTCTTTCTATCTCTCTCCCTCTCTCTTTACACCGGTTAACTCAAGTGCAACGACACGCGATACGTTTACCCTTTTTCTTTTAAATTTTTATTTCTCTTTTGCTCTTTTACACCCGAGAGGCGAATTCTCGAGTAGAAAGACTACGACGCTCCGCCACCGGGATTTTTGGGTATTGTCACACGGTACTTAAACTCTGTGAGAGGGTCGAGCGAGCGAAATAAATCCGTTAAGAATTTTTAACGGGGGAATAAATTTATACGCGAACGTTTTTTTTTATATAAATAAATAAACTTTTTAATTTTTTTTTAATGCTTTTTTTTTGGATTGTTTAACCTTGCGATATCGGCGTTAGCTCGAGGCGTCAGGGGGGTGGGGGTTACAGTTGCAACAGCGATATAGTACGGTTACACCTTGTTAAGAGGGATACACTCTCGCGAACCTCGCTGCTTATGCACTTTTGCGATTGCCTCGCGGAAGTACGAGAGAGTTGTTGCGCTCACGCTCCGTCCACGTGTAAAAAAAAAGACATAACATCGCGCATAAACATCACGTTTTTGTCACACTTCTTTATTTTTCATTTTATTTATTTTATTTTATATTTAATAATTTTTATTGAATTTAAATAAAAAGAAACAAATCTACGTAGTGAAAATTTTTGCAATTTGGTCATAACGCGTCGAACGAGTGAATTTTAGTTCGAATTTTATCCGAATTTGTATCGTAGCCAAATTGGCACGCGCGGTTATAACTCTGTCGCAGATTTTCCATCGCGTATGTTATTTTCGAAAAAAAAAAAAAATGAAATAAAATAAAAACGAACGTAAAATAAGGACAAGGACGGCGAAGCGAAGCGTTAAGTCTCGCGAGAGCGTGTGTTTCTGTGTGTCTGTCCTCGGAAAATGCATTAGGACGATCGATCGAGCCCTTGCAGTTGCGCACGTGCGTCATTCCGGTTTCCCGGTGTAGGTATTTGGCCAAAGTGCTCGACGAGTACCGACAATTTTTTTTTTACTCTCTCTCTCGATCTCTCTCTCTTCCTCTCCCTCCCTCTTTCTCTCCGTATGAACTCCTTGTTGATTCGAGATAAGCAAAACGTCGGATTGATTTTTTTCTTGAAAGAACTCGACTCGTGTAACTTTGCACCTGTTTTCGCGTCGACAATGGGAAAAGACTCGAGGGGGAGTCTCTCCCAGCTTTTTTTTCTCTCTCTCTCTCTCAATATTCATCGGTCAAATCGACTCACGTGTCGACACATACGTCGCTCACGCGTATTTTTCTTTTTCTCTCTCTTTCTTTTTTTCATTTACAAGAGGCAAATGTTGGTGGCTCACGCCATCGAAATTTGTTACGTCGTCGAACGAGTAATTGGCAGAGCGCGTGTCCAACGACCGACCGGCCACCCCTCTCGTACGTACGATCGATACAAACCAGGGTTGACGTCCCGACGATTGCCTGACTGACAGACTTCTCTCTCTTCGTTTCCTTTCTCTCCTTTCTCTCTTCATCTCGCTCACACTCTCGCTTTTCATACTTTACACATTATTCATAATTAATTCAGCGCGACCCAAAAAGATAACGAAAAGCGTGACCATATTCGCGTGTAATGAAAAAGACAGTCATAAATCGTCATATTTTGTATATTAAATTATGAAAAATGTATTTTACGTTTTTGTCCTGCGGATGAAAAAGAAAAAGATTATTTTAACAGATGTAACTGCGTTTCTAATTCATGGTCACGTGTGTCTTTTTCATTGGCAACAAAGAAGAGATTCCTTTTTGGCCAGCTTGGATAGATTGGCGATCGATGAACTTCGACGATGTAATTATAATTCAACAATTAAATCGAGATAATCCGATCGAAAATATACGGAAATAGAATATGCCAGTAGGCACAATGGGGAATAATCTAGTTCACGAGTTATTCGGATATAGAACGGAGATATACAATATCCATTGATCTCTGACGCAAAAATAGTCCCCGAAGACGTGACACAGAGGGCTCGGGTGGTATGTGTGTGTAGAGGTTTGCGGAGATCCGATATCCCGTATACGGAAGGAGACACACCTCCCTCTTCTCATCCTCGTGGCTAAATTAACTTCCGGTGACCTCGATTCCCTCGGGGAACGCTTCGATCCTCCATTTCAGGTTTATCGATTAGTCTCGTCTTGGCCTTGTTTCTCCTCTTTTTTTCTGTTTGTTTTTCTCAATATTATAATATTTTCTCAATGTCGTATTATTGACTCAACATTGAAAAATAATTCTCGGTTGTTTCGAACGTGACTGTTCCCAAATGATTTTCTTGACGCTCCGAGGCTGAGAAAAACTTTGAGAAAAAAGTGAGGCGAGAATCTCTCGAGTATAAAATAGAGACGGTGCATGGTCGAGAGAGTGACTAATATTACTATATAAGAGCTGTTGCACTGATACTTCTAATCTGCAGCTGTGGCGAGAGAATGACTTGTCACTGAGCTCAACAGGCGAGGATAACTATGTAGCACTTTTGGTGGTCGTGTGCGTGTGCACAAAAGTTCGTTTCTTCTTCTTTCTTCTTCATCTTCTTCTTCTTCTTCTTCTTCTTTGCTCTTCGCCTGTTGTTCTTGTTCTTCTTGTGGTGTATACGACTAATGAACCCCCGGCCTCCTTTGTGCATCGCTTCAGACTGCGACGAGTGTGTCTGCGCTGGATGCTGATTCTGCGCTTCCTCTCGGGTTGTACAGTCCGGTCAAGTGAATCGTAAAATTGAGAAAACAACTGTTTCATCAATATTCGCAATACTACCATTTATTTCCATGTCCGTTTAATTATTTGTCATTATAACTCACCATGTTCTATTTATCTCGACGTAAACTGTAAATTCCATATTTGATTCGTATAATTTTTACATAACGATCGATTCCAGGAACGAAAGTTAAAATTTAGTAATTGGCTCGTCGATAAAAAGAATCTATAATTTTTTTAATATCTTAACTATAAGATCGTATGTAATTACAAATTAATCGACGTTTTACTTTCTCATATTTCGAATCTCTGTACTTTGACCTTGGTCATTCCACCCAAAATTTAAAATCCTCGTCACTGCGTGTCTTCTTGTCGTGACTGCACTTGGGTGCAAAGAGGCAACTACGAGACAGACGCGTCGTCTGCACTCCCGACATAGACAGACAGGGCTCGCCTACACGTGGGAAGCATTGCTCATCGTATAACTATATGGGTCCAAAGGGACCATATTCTTTCTACCCGTGTCTGTCTCTCTCTCTCTCTTGCTCAGTTTTCTCGTGTAGCCATCAGACTCGTTTCATGAGCAAGGTGGATTATTTTCGAGAGGGAGTGCCGCATCGTCGTACTCCGGAGACACGAGACTGCGACGATATCACGTACACGGTAAAGTAATACATATATATATGTATCCATGTATATGCGTTGTTATATCAATGGCGAGGGGGCGAGACGCCGACGCCCACGATCTGACCAAGAGACGAGTGACTAGCAAGTCCAAGGAACAACCCCTCTACCACAGATCCTCTCTGCGCCATCGTCTTTCCATGGCTCTTTATCGTTCTCCTCTCGTAAGCTTTTGAAAATAGCACACACGTGCTGGTTTTACCAATATTTCTTTTCCCAATCCCGAGGGTGGTTTGACCATTTTTACTTTATTTTTGATTGACAATTAATTCTCGGCCTTGGCTTTTATCGACTCGTAGAATCGTCGATTTGATCTAAAGTTGGGTTAAGATTGACCTAATTATTGTTTTTTCTTTTTATCGCGAGTGAAATTTAGTAGATTTAGCAATTTTGCTGTGTGTACCGGCGACCACACTGTCGGTTGGAACATTTTCCTAGCTAAAAAAACACCAGACCTCGTCTCTCGCTTCGTTCGTCGGTAAAACAGTGCTTGGCTTCTCGATCTGCTGGCGGGAATGCTCGAACGTAGGAATCTGTTTCATCTCTCGATCATCTTGTACCGACGGTCGAGAAAACCGAGTGACCGAGTCCAATCGTGACCACATTGGGTAACATTTATTTTGCTCGATGGAATGAAAAGTTTCTAACGCAACTTTTCCCAAGATTCTCACTATTATCTGCGACTAGCCAAGAGGCAAGCTCTAACCATTAATGTTCGCGAAAATACCTAAAAATTAAAACAAAAAAACTCTCAGTAATTTCTAAAACATTTCCATTTATCAATAAATTTGCAGTTTTTTAAATTGCAAAAAATTCCAAATTCACAACGCTATCGTTCCATTCGCCCGGATGACCCGCATTAAATTTCTCAAATTATTTATTTACATTAGAGCCAAAATTTATGTATCGCGAGGAAGATTGATTGTACAACCCGAGTAGAAATATTGTCAGGCTGTCCTGATATTTGATCCGGGCTTGGTCATGCTGTGGTACGGAGGCATTACTTAAGGTATACCGTACTTTACCTGATCCGGCTAGTGTCAAGTGATAATCAAGCAACTGGAAGTACTGTTTCTTCCAGTTGCTTGATCCAGCCAGCGTCAGGCGGTAGTCAAGCAACTGGAATTACGGCTGACTTAAATTTGCCTGATGTGGCCAGCGTCAGACGGTAGTCAAGCAACTGGACGAGCCACTTGCACTTCGAAAACGGAATCCGTAAATTGGGTTGTATCATAAAAAAAAAAAACGTTTTTTTAATTATTTTCACAATATTTAGCATTAATAATTAATATTCAGAGAAAATTTTTTTTAAATCCGTTCATATTAACACCAGAAATCAGCGTTAAAAATTCGAATTTTTATGGCCTCAGTGAAACGCGCCGCTATTGGTCATGGCGCGCGTGACGTCATAATGCGCGTCTCGTTACCCGGGCTTGCTGGGGCTTGCTACCTGATCGCGTTTAACGGGGTTCGACATATTCGGAAGGGCCTATCCGATCTTTTTTGCTTCAAATTAAGATATCTACAAAACTATTCAACATTTTTCGACGATTTTTTTCTACTTTTGTTCAGAAATACTATATTAATAATTCTATATGTGGTTTTAGAAGATATTCAAATTAGAAAAGTTTTGGGACCAATTCAAACTCGAAAACCATTGGTTCGAAAAATGCTCATTTTCAATGTACCTTTCCTCAGGAACCATACGGTGGATTTTCACCATTTTTGTTGTGGGTATATATCGACGCTGCTTACGAAAAGTAGCACGATTCAAATTTCTTACGAAAACTAAGACGTTTCTAATTTCACCGCGAAAACCAACACGTTTCGATATTCGACGCGAAAACTAGCATGTTTCGGCTCTCACCGCGAAAACTAGCATGATTCGGCTTCTGCCACGATAACTGGTATGTCCGAAATATGCTAGTTTTCGTGGCAAAAGCCGAAACATGCTAGTTTTCGCGGCAAATATCGAAACGTGCTAGTTTTCGTGTCAAAAGTCGAAACATGCTAGTTTTCGCGCTGATATCAGACGTGCTTCTCTTCGTAAGAAATTTGAAACATGCTAGTTTTCGTAAGCAGCGTCGATATTAAAGTGTTATAAACATTGTATCGAGCCATTTTTTCGATATTTTGTTTCAAAAATTTTTCATGTCGTTTTGAAATTTAGAAAAAATTTCGACCACGTTTTTTTACCTTCATATTTTTTTTTCTCGGGTCTGAATCGTTTTTTTGAAAAAAATCGCACATAATTCTCCATGTCGTCTTTAAGATCGAAATGATCTTGACAACAAAAAAGTTCGTTTTGGATGGCGCGTCTGGACGTCGAGCTACACTAAATCAAGTTTTTTTTTTCTTTCGTCGTTTGGCACACGAAAAAATATTTTGTTTGGTGTGCTTTTCGTTGTATTTTTGCTCAATGGCACAAAACAATAACGATAACTTTTTTTCGGTGTAAACATTTTGTAAACGATAATAAAACGCTCAGTCCGTGCACGTTTGCTTAGCGTTCCATACAGAGTGACGCTGTCCACA
The DNA here is from genome assembly GCA_964017225.1 of Netelia inedita. Classification (NCBI taxonomy): domain Eukaryota; kingdom Metazoa; phylum Arthropoda; class Insecta; order Hymenoptera; family Ichneumonidae; genus Netelia; species Netelia inedita. The sequence goes on along the minus strand of OZ024924.1, from coordinate 3,797,218 downwards.
CGCATTCTGACGTCACAGGCGGTTCGGGTGCGCTCGGAGGTTTCCGGAGCGTTCGAGCGGCCCGAGCCTTTTCCGAGTTTCAAAGGGCCATAACTTTGTTAATAATCGATGAAAAATTTTGAAAAAAAAAATTATCTGAAATTATCATATCAGTAGATTCGAAAAAAAAAATAAAAAAAAATAGTGATACAACCCAATTGTCCGGCACTGAGCAACCGATCGTCTTAAAATTTGGATGGTACGTAGAGAATTATGGCACAAAGTATATAAATATCTTATTTTTCCAAAATTTTGGAAAAAATTTTACAGATTCAGTTACCACCGGAAAAATTGTTCCGGTGGTAAAGCTTTGATTTTTTAACTTGATCAAGCCTTGATGTTTTACCCTGATCAATCCTTGATGTTTTACCCTGATCAGGCCGAAGTCAGGAAAAATGTCACAAAAACGTCCAGGGCTTGATCAAGAGATCAAGACTCTTGATCAAGCCCATTTTGTAGCCGGACCAGGATTTCTACTCGGGAATTTGAACAAAATTTTATTGCATCCCCGGCACATGTTAATACGCCCTTGTACCTCAACGGGCGGCACTCCCCCAGTTGCACAATCACGACATTTAAACTCATTTTTTTGCATATACGCGACGCACGACACATGTACGCACAGAACAAAAAATATATAACGCCTGACTGAAATTAACGAGCTAATTAACAGCAATTAGAGTCGTACTCTGTGTGAGAGGATCTCTGGGTGTTCGGGATGCAAACACGTCTGCATCCTCCAACGTGCGTGCTTTCGGCATGGAACCAGAGAGCCTGGCGACCTCTCGACGCACTCATCGTTTCATACCTATGCGTTTCTACCTCGAAACTCAACTAACAATCAAATATATATCTATACGTCGTATACAACTCCATGTGTAGTCTCCATATAGCAGTATGTATTTTACATGTGTACGTGCTCCGCCTACAAATTTAACAAAGCATCAAATATATATATTTGTATATATGTGTATGCGTATGATAAGAGCTATACATTAGTTCTTATCGCAAATAAACACAAACATGCACATATAAACTTTAAAGCCATGTACCGTAAGTTCTCGTTGCCGTGACTTTCGTTCTCGTGTACAAACTGGGAGGGCAACGAGGCGACGGTGAACGTAAAAAAAAGTCGATGAAACCCGTGATAGAAACTTGGCCATGCTCGCGGTTAAGATTCGTTGTGTCCCGTGGTGAAAAATCGCCTCGCCATCATCGTCCTTTATAGTTTTTTTTTGTTCTTAATTTTTTCCTAGCGATGCAAGCCACACGCACGGGGGTGACCCACATTTTCGCGAGTTCTCTCTTTCTCTTTCCTTCGTTGCATTGTCCTTGGTTCCAAGGAGGGATTACGATAACGATGCGCGGTAGCTTTTGCAGGCAAATGTCCGAGTTCAGTGGGCTCTGAACTCGCAACTCCGGAAGCTCCAGTGATCATAGTCGGTCGAAATTTTTCTGTACAGCTAGAAAATCATGGTTTCATTTTCAATTTTTAAGATTTTGTCGACCTTAATTGGGTAAATCGTTATTTTGAGTTTTTTTCCCTAGAGTTTTTGAGATATCGGGAAAAATAACGTCCGAATCTTCATCAGAGAGCAATCTCCGTGCAACAAGAAAATAACGGTTTCGTCTGCGGTGTCCGGACACTAGCCCCGCACCTGCGGAACTGACTGACATTCTGCATCCACGTCGTCACGCTATTCATGGTAGAATGCGCTCGTCATATCTATATCGCAATATAAGCGACCAATAGGATATCAACGAGTCCCGACGAATTGTTCTTTGCATTCGCACTAAAAATTTGCCCGTTGGCGTTGTTTTATTTCTATTGTTATACGGTTAAGGCCCAGAACCCATTGTCCGGAGGGGGTTTATAGCACGGATCAGGTTTTACGTCTGGGAAGGGTTAGGAAAGGAAAATTCGGGATTTCGAGAGCGTTTTCAACTTTTACTATCCTTTATTATTGTTATTATTATTTAAATTTTTTATTTCACATTCTTTATTTTTTTCATTCTTTTTTTTTATATCCATACATTGCATTTTTTTTCTACCAGATGAGTTATAAATTTGAATTATTTTAATAAAAATGAAGAAATCATTGGTAATTAACACACAGCGGCAGCGGTGTTTTTCTTTCCCCCCGAAAACAATAATAATAAATTTCTCCGAGCATATTGGACGCGGGAAGGGTGGTTAAGAATTGTTTATATTTTTCGAGCCCGAGTTGGCTATACGATTGAGTACCGCATGTGATTTTAAATTAATACGGTAGTCGTGGCGCGAATCCGACAACAAGGAGCAGACCCTGGTACGATGCAAGTGAGAGAGAGGGCGGGAATTCGAGCGGGTACGAAGGCAGTAAATTCGCGCGTGCGAATGCTCCCTAACACTCGCACCCCTACGGCCTGAGGAGTAGTTCAAAGGCAAAGCAAGGAGTACATGACACTCATACACGCGAGGGATTGTAAGAAGAGAGAAAAAATGGTGTCGCGAGAGGGAGAGAGAGAAAGAGAAAGTGCACAGCAATGGATTTCAAACTGGTCTTGCACGCTCGTACGCCCTCTTATAATTTTCGTGATTTGCGAAACCCGGCCAAAGCCGCGACTTAATTCCTCACAGGCTTTTGCCAACTTTACTCCAACACTCGCTTACCCACCTACACGAAAAACCATCCAACCAACCCCCTCCGCATCCTTCGTTCTCGACGACGATCTATAATACCCGCGCGCGACCTATAACCGCCCGGCGCCTCTCTCGCACCCTCTTGCACCCTCTTTTACCCTCTTGCATTTCAAAACTCTCGACACCGTCGAGATAAATGTCGCGATTACGAGAAAAAAATATCACGTATTTTATCGTCCGCTCATTAATGAAAATTATACTTCGGTTTTTGAAGGTTAATCAATTTATTATTTTCACAATTTCCGTCGATTTAAAAAAATCAAAGGTTCGATTTCTCTTTATCGATCGTTTAATTGTTGTTTTTTTTTGGTTCTCGAATAATTAGTAACGGTAAACAGTCGATAAATTTCATAACAGTAGGCACACGAGGCGTCGAGGTCCTTTGGAAAAATATGGCGTCCATGAGAGATTCGTCTGCCTACGCAACGTAAAAAAAAATCTCGCGAGAGAAGGTCTCTTTGCATAATCCTCGACACAGTCTAAGTCAGACGCTCTTTAAAGGGTCACGGTTATATAGAAATCCTCTCCATATTCGTCTTTTGATCCGACTACGCAATTTTATGAATTGAAAACTCGTTCGTCGTAGCATTCCTTTCCGTACACACTCACCTAATGTCGTTATTGTATTCGCCGATTTTTTAATTTATTGTGATAAATTATTCATCGAGTCATCGAGCCAGTTTTAATCCGTTTTCGTCGCTCGAAACGGCGAATAATATATATAATTCACCGTGGCACCTGGTTCGTGATTACAAAAATCACGCATCAAGGTCCGAGTCGTGAGAACCTGAGGAACTCTAGACGTGGCAAAAGCCAATATCCCAACAAGTTTTGCTTCTCTCGATCAAGAGAGAGAGAGAGAGAGAGAGAGTAGTTACTCGATATCCTCATCCAGTATCGATTCTCCCGTATCCTTCGCGTATCGCTGGCACTAAGTTCCTTTCCTTTCCCATATATATATATATATATATACATTTTTTAAATCATTAATTAATCGTTCTTTTATCGATTTATTCCAGTTTAAAAAATCGTAATCTGGTCAGGTACATAGGAAAAATTCCAGAGGCGAATAAAATAAAAATGAAATAAAAACTAAATAGGTTGAAAAACTAGAAAGTTGGCCAAAGCGAGAAAGAAGCGAGGAATGTCGAGTACGGTGGTTCTCTGAGAAGTAACAGTGCTGCGTTTTACGATCAACCTGTGCACCGATATGACGTTGGACCCGCGTATCGGTACACCGCGATATACTCTTTACTCTTTCTCTCTCGCGCTCTCTCTCTCTCTCTCTCTCTCTCTCTCTATCTCTGTGTGTGTGTGTGTCTCTCTCTCTTCGTTCGATTACGTAACGTTCGAACGAGCGAGTGTGCAACGAGCGTTTCCCACTGGCCTTAAATAACGCTCGCGACTAACAAAGTCGTTGTGTGACTCTCCTCTCGTTCTCTCTCACTCTCTCCCTCCCTCCCTCTCTCACGAATACCACGTTATGTGTTACGCACTGATTGGCATTCTTGTGCGAAACCTCCTCCCGTAGCTCCGATATCATCCCCGGTGAGAAATTAAAGTGGCGTGAGGTTGAAACTATATAATAATGCAGTTACGTGCGTCGCTTACTAAATAAAAGTAAATCGAAAAACATCGGGCGATTAATTTTATTTTTATCCACCTTCGTAATTTTTTTTCTTTCTTTCAATAACTACTCGTTGATCGAAATAAATGTTTGAAAATAGTTTTTTTTTATGTAAAAAAAAAGAAATGAAAAATTCTATCGTTCGTATAAAAAAGAATTTTAAATGAAAAAAAAACCTGGAGTTATTTGGCCCCGTTGAAACGTATGACGCGGTGTTTTCGGTTCACAAAGCGATAACGCATCGAGTGTCATAATCTCGAGCAGCTGATACCCCCTTGGCGTACTTCGCCACAGTCGCATTCCACTCGAGGTTTTCGATCGTTATGTACACACATACACACTCACATACATATATATATATTTAAAACCATGCTGTCTATGGAGCGCGAATTTTAAATTTAAATCGACGTTATATATCGAAGCCCTCGCGTTTTCCACCGTAAGGTGGAAAACGAAGGGGTGGATTATAATTTACCGATGAAAGTTGTGTGAGCCCTCTCTCTTCTCTCTCTTTCTCTCTTTTCTCTCTTGCCTTTCCCTCCGTACCTTTAGTCTCAAGCGAGGGATCTAGCTCAAAAGTTTTTCGAAGCGAAGCGAACGACGTCGCACTTAGTCCGGCCCCGAAGTGAATAGATTTCCCCAAAGTTTTGTTCCGAGAACTCAAGAGAAGCCATTCTCTCCGTTCTCCATTTTTCTTCATCTTTCTCTTTTCTTCGTTTTCCCTCCACTTGAGATTTTTTATCATCGCTCCTCGAGCAAATAGCGGTCGTATAGTTTTGTTCGTGATGAAAAAAATGATAATTATGATAACGACTTCGATCGTCTTTTGTATGATTGTTTGTTTTTAATTTTTTTTTTATTTCTGACCAAACAATTGCGTTAGGTAAACTTATGATCGAGAGAGAGGGAGAGAGAAAACCTCACCTGTAGCAAGTCGGCATTGCAAGGTCGACCAGCCCCCGCGAAACACATATAAGAACATCTCTTCTCCTTCTCGCGAAGATCACAAATATACTAATAATATTCGCAGCAGGCAAATGAGCTACACGACCCCGCTGCGAGTCGTGATCGTTTCCTCCTACCGCCGAGACGTGCGACGAGGAATGACGATGATGTCAGCGTTGAATAGCGATGTCTCTCATTTTTTTCTTCTTCTTCGTTGCGCAATGCCCGAGAAACGTCATAAACAAGAAAAAATAAAAATAAAAAAATACTCGTCCAATAATTTTTGTTTCCTGGATAAGAAAAATCCCCGTGTGTTATATTTAGGCTGAAAATTTGAAATGAGAAGAAGTTCGTTATATTCGAAATTCGAGAAATATTTTCGTCGATTGAATTTTTCCATGGAAAAATCGTAAACTCGCTTCGAGCTAGTTTTCTTTCAGTCGGTGTTCGCGTGTCTCAGCACGTGCCTTTCCCTCGCTATGGCTACCGTCTTCTCGCAGTTAAGAACAATGGTCTATTCTATTATAATAATAGCGTACGTACTACCGGGGTTTTTTTCTTTCATTTTTTTTCTTCTTTTTTTAATGCACTCGAAAGAACGCGAACCTGACTAATTTCGTTCAGGACGATAATTATTATCTCTCGTTTCCTCGCAGTTTAAAATTTATTTTTCCTCGCTCTTTGTCTCGTTAATTGTTTTTTCATAGTCTCGTTGAGAAAGGAGAAAACGCTACGGGGGGATCGACCGATGCTTCGTACTTAGGATAAATTTCTTGTCGTGTGTCGTTCGATGTTTTATTTAAAAATTTTTTTAAAAAAGAGCAAAAAAAAGGCCAGAAAGAAAGAAAGAAGCAGATCGCGTGCTGATGCAGAGTGTTCTCGGGAAGGATATACGGGAGACGGGTTGATAGAGCCGGAAGTCGAGGAGTCGTAAATGTATACACAGACATCCCTCCCCCGAAGCGCCACTCGACGTTTTTTTTCCTTCTTTTTCTCGGATATCTTTTGCCTCGAGTGGCTTTACCATCTTCTTTTCTGCCACTCGCACATCCACACATACACATATACATTTACTTGTCGTATCTCGACGAAATCCAAGCGTGCTTGTCCTCAACCCTCGCGTTTCTTCCCGATTCGATATAAATTTCTGAAACTGCTACAGTGGCTCAAATTTTCTCGAATGAATCGAAACTGTCAGGTTCCTCGTGCAAACCGCGACGCGATTTCAAAGAACTCCATCCTACAAACTTTTAACGACCCCGAATGAAACTTACCCAAGATTTCTCAAGCAACTTTTTATATACATTTGTCGTGACATCAGCCGCAGTATCGAACCAGCGTAAGAACACTCGTGCAATTTTTCTTTTCTTTTTTTTTATCTTCATCCGGATGTCTGCAGTCATCGACCAAGCGCGATAGTAGTGCACTTGATATCGAGCCAAAAGTGCTTTTGAAACGTGAGAAACGACTGATAATCTTTAATTCGCGTTAGAACGATTCGAGAGATTCTCGAGTGAATTTCTCAAAAAGACAGTTTTAATGATTTCAACAACCCAAACTCATTTATTTTCCACGATAAAAAAATAACAGTAACGATGCGACTAAACGATAAGTCCGTTGTTTTCCGTCAGACAAGTAGATACAGCCAGTACCGAAAGTCCAGAAATAAAAATTAAACAACAACAAGAAAAAAAAAACATTGTCGCAATCGCGCTTTAACGTCATTTTTGGTCCACTCATTTTCGTCTTACGTTTTCCATTCTTGAATGAGAGTGGGGTAATCCTCGAATCCTCGGCCTTACTAACTAAGCGAGGGGGCCGATGAGCGACAAACGGGAGTGCGAAAGTAACGTTGTCGAAGGTGCAGCCTCGTGACTCGGATATCGCAGACACAACGACGAGTATATTTCTATGTACGTGTGCACGTATGTATGTATGTACATGTGTATGTATTCCCCACACCACACTCTCGCGTTATAGCTCTCTTCTACTCTCGCTTCTCCGTGCTGCTTTTGGTGTTACACCAGCCAACGAGGAGAGTGAAGCGGTAAGTAGTGTTGCTCGAGCAGCCTTCGTGTGTTAGTCTCTCCTCTGTACGTCTCTCGTACAATCTACCATGTTTGTTTTATCGTTCGGCAAGTGACGTCTTTGGATTCGTCTAACATATCTCGTGCAATAATTGGTGAACGGATAAAGTGGGAGTGACCTGGGGAAAAAAAAGAAAAAAAAAAATCGTGTGTGTATTTTTGTTTTTTTCTTTTTATCAACGATTGCACCGAAACTTCTTATCGTTATCGACGTTTGAAATATCGATGACAAATTGTTTACTGCGTCGATGACGTCCACGGTGCGTTACGCATCTATTCGTAAATTGTATCAATGTGATTACACGCGTGGATTATTTTGATACGAACGTGAGATAAAAGTTTGTTCTACGATGAGATGGGAATCGGCGAGATGGATCGTGGTATACCGAGCAGCACACTCGCGACCTTGCGCGGTATTCTCGTGAGCTCGTTGTCGCGTGAAAATCTCGGTCCTCATGATCTACCGATTCACGAGTACACCTCGAGCGTAAGACAAGCACGAAAACCTCGCAAGGTCCACTTTCACGAAGGTAAACATATGTACATATAGACGGTATCAAAGTACCTCGATTTCTCTCTCTCTCTCTCTCTCTCTCTCTCTATGTCCGTCTCGAATTCGATCGAACTGCGCAGGCGCGCCGTCGAATTTTTCCTCGTCTTGAATACTAAATAAAAATCTTATTTTAGAAATCGTTTCTGTACTACTTTCAAAGTCTAGCCTGGACAAAAGCCAATACAGTCTAACACACGCAAAAAATGTCGAATATTTAACATATTTTATTTAAATAAACCTTTGTTTTTTTTAACATCTTGTTTCTCCTTCTTGAATTGGAACAATTGTCTCGGGTTTCCGTAATAACCGGTCGCGAATCTTTTGTGTCGTGTCCTCCCTACGTGGCGTGTATCGTCGCAAAAAGGAAACGCGTACGACTTGCACCTCGACCGCACCTGCATGAAAAATTCTTTTATATCCTTGATTCGTCCCCGGTCTCTGTACACTCGCGTTAACACACACACACACACACACAGCTACATTTTTATATCCATTCGTATATTTAAATTCGACACAATAACGTTTGCTCGAGTACCGACGAAACTCGCGAACGACTTTTCCCTATGTATTCGTCTACTCGTGGTAAAACGGGCATTTTACGCGTTGGCATTGGTGCCATTCGCGTTTCCATTCGTAACGGAAACTCTTTGTCAAATTTAACCCCGCGTGTGTACTTTAAATGCTCCTTTACCAACGTCGACGATTTTATGCGTATGCCATTTATACCTGTATTTTATTTGTCGCGCATGCGCACACGTATGCATCGAGAATGTGACCCACGACTATGGGGTACATTATACCGTACGTATTCAGGGTTGAATTCTTTGCAATTCAAAGACACACACGACCTTTGAAAAGTCTCGGTGGATTTTATTACTCCATTTCTCTTTCTCTCTCTTTTTTACTCGTGCGAGTAATGTACGCTCTCGGTGCGCAACCACCCCCGTTTCCACGCGGTCTCAGGTACGTTAACTCGCAGTCGGAACGTTTTCTCATGCAAATTAAACGAATAAGTTTGCCCGCAATTCTCATAAAATGTCTATACTTTTTCACTTACTGTGTATCGACTTTGTTTTTTATCTGTTATTTTTTAACCTTGATTTCAAATATTTTTGTAATTGTCGAGATTGATGTATCAACGTTGTTATAATTGTCATCGGGTAACGATTAACCGACATTCCTGTTAATTTCGAAATTTGTCCGGAGGGGCGAGGGACAGACGCGTTCGTACGAAGGTCGAGGGGTGGGAGAGTGGAAAGGGGTGTGGAACACAGCCCTTCGCGGACTCTCGTGTGTTCTCTGGCATGCTGACCATGCTGCTGCGTATGTTGGGATAATTCGAGTTTTGGGACAGACACCGGAGAAGCCGAGGATCGGCTCATAATTAGGGCAGGGATTGATTTATCACGTAATTCACAATTAACGGGACACCCGGCTGCGGTGGCGCAATCTAAAGTATAGATATACGACCCAAATTTCACCGAGTTGCCTCGTTTAATCCCGTCTTTCACACTCGTGGGCGAACTTCGTAACGAGGATGCGAGAGAGAGAGAGAAAGAGAGATTATATCGAGTATTATCAGCAGTTTCTCCTTACTCGTTATAAAGTTGAATTCCTTTAGTATATTTTGTTTTAACGAATATCGAGACGTCGATTATTTTCGCCACTTTACTGCTTTCATTCGTTATCGTTCGAGCTTCGATTTGGAACTTGATTCAGTCGGCTGCGATGTTTTTTCGAATTTTGGCGAATTTTTAAAGGCGATACGTCGATTCTTGCAAATTTTTCGTGATCGAGGATCGAGATCGGGAAAAATACAGATATCGGGGTGAACATGAAATAAAAAATTACAACTTGAAAGAAATTCAGGATAAAAATTACTCATTTTTGGGACTATGCACGTTTCACTAATCTTTTATGTGTCATTATTTCTGTTTTAGGTGAGTACTGTGTACATGCGTCGTACGATGAATCGCAGGTGTCGATGATAGAGACAGAGAGAATTATTGGAACGAAAGAACAAAAACACTTGGAAGTCGGTATGTAACGAGTAATACATAGGAATTGCTAATCGCTGAAATATATATCCAGTGAATCACGAAGCGTCGCCGCCCATCAGGTGAGCTCGTGCCAGAGACTTATTCCCACATTAATATATCTATATGGTTTATTCCGGCTCTGCGGATAACATAAAACTGCTCGTTTCTTATTCCAAATGTGTTTGCCTTCAACTTTGAAACAGCGTATAACATTATTTCGCAATGCTGCAGTACATGGACTTACATAAATGACATTCTCATTCCAAATATTTCTTTTATTTTAACGTCCATGCACATCCCTATTTGCATATTTATTTATCGAACTATTTTTATCTCTCTCTCTCTTGTCTCTATCCTCGACGATATTTTTTTTTGTTCCACGTCATATTTCTACGATTTATTAGAAAATAAGAATACATCCTGACATTTCGTTTTGTTTATTCGTATTAAATTTAAAAAAAAAAATTTATCGTTACGATTTGCCCATCAATAATTCAGAACTCGATTAAAATTCGAGTATGTAAATTCGTCACAAAATCGTGACTGTATCGTTGACGACTTTCTTCGGGGTTTGTGTTTTTATATCTTAATGAGATATATATTCGGGGAGCGAAAGTGCGACCGGTATATAAGAGTCGAGTGTACGAAAGGAGTTGAGAGTAAGAGCGAGTGAGATGGACGGTTAGGTAGACATCTCTTTCTCGCTCGACCGGTCCAAACAGCCTCTTCGAGAGAGTAATCTCTCTCTCTCTCTCTCTTTCTCTCGATCATTTTCTGTGATGCCTCTCCTCTCACTGATATCCCCCGGTTGACCACTATATAGATATATTTTTATCTACACCGCGCGTATACGTACATCCAGAGACGATTGGCTGTTCTCTCTTCCCCCCTCTCTTCTCCTCTGTGGTCGATCGTCGTACAAAGTTTTAACCTCGAGCACGCACACCTCTATATTAGGAGTGAACGCTGGCACGCCATATCCGTACTTTAACGTCCTCGTCATCATCCCGAGTGCTTCGTACTTACGCGTACAAAAACTTTATTAATCGAAAAAATTTCAAAAAAGCGACTTTTTTAATATTCGATTCTTTAAAAAAATATCAAATTATTGATTTTTTTTCAATCGCTTCGGTCTATCTCTTCTTTCAATTAAACCGCGAGTTTACAGCAAATTTTTGTCACGTAAATTTCTTAGCAACAATTTGAATTATTAATCTTCTTTTTTTTCTTTTTTTGTCTCGAGACAAACAAACATTGTTTGCCAGAGAAATTAGCGAGTATTTAATAATGTCTAATTGAGTCGAGGAGCCCGAAGTCGAACAAGATGCTCCGCGAGTTGGAAACGATATCGAGTTCCAGAGTAGTCGGTGCTTCTCGTGCCTCGCCGCGCGCACCACCACTATTGCACCACGATGTAAAATCTCTCGCGTTCGTACGAGGCTCACAGTCATCGAGAGATGGAAAGCAACGTAGTGGTAGATAGTACAGTGGATAATTAGGTGCAACTCTGTACGTATAGCGGCAAAAACTCGCTCCGAGCTAGCAAATTCTCGCAGATGAGAAGATACAGAGAAACGTTGGATTATTAAGGTAAATCCTTCTCCCTCTCTCTGTTACTCTGAATCTCGAGGTAATTCTCGCGCACCTATTAAAATAATAAATTCATTCTCTTTAATAAAAAAAAAAGATACAAACTCTTCTCACTTCCACCTAGCGCGCGATAAAAATAACGAGGCGAAATAACGAATCGAAATTTGCGTATAAAATCGAGAAAAATAAACGAATCAATATTTTCGTTGTATTCGGCGGGATCGAACGAACATCATACGGCGGGTTAACGATGATAACGCGAGGTTCAAACGAAATACATTTTCACTCGACGGTTCGAGTTATAAAGCCACCCCTGCCACATCGCGAGCATTTATATCCGTTCATGCGAGCGAGAAAAGCATTCGGCGAGGAAGAGGACGGTTGTGACTCCCAAGCCCGGTTATCCTTCGGGGGTCCTCTTCAGGGTTGGGATTATCAAACGTTGAAAGGCAGTAATAGACGATAGACGAGAGAGAATTGCGGAAGGGAGGCCGAAGTGTGGATTTTGGCGTGTCACGTTTCGCGAGGATAAATTTCAGTCGAAATATATAGATATATATATATGTACATAGACACACAAGTGTACGTACGGTACGTTGAGAGAATAGCGATCTAATCCCTTCCATTGTGTTACCACCCTGGCGTTTCTACGTATACCTCCCACTCTCTCGCAGTACGCGAAGACCATTCGAGCTCTTGGGATTATATTTGCCGGAATATCGTGCTCCAGACTCCCTTTATTGTATCCGCGAAATCCCTCTGTACGACTAAAAGTCCATAAATCCAGGTGATTTCGTTGCAGTTAAACGTTAGAGTTGGAAGAAAAAGAAAGAAGAAGAAAAAAAACAAAAAAAAAGAAGGAAAACGTATCGACGATGATAAGAAATGATAAGTAGGGAAATTTTTTATTTAAATCGTTGTCAAGGGGTAGTTAACATTTCCTATTCGTTTAGGAAGTTTCTTCATTTAAGAAATTCGTTAAAATCATCGAAGATCGTTTGTCCTCTTCGTCCTCTGCGCGTGACTTTTTTTTTACTCGATCACGCGTATCCGCGAGGAAAACGCGATACGTCGCGTCTCCGACTGTCTCACGGTCGGCTATCATTTTCTTCCCAACCCTCCCGCACCCCTGACACTTTCCAATTAAGTTCGCAAACATTGTTACACACGCGAATATTTTCTCACTCTTCGCATCGTCGTGGTGAAAATTCTCGGGAATATTTGTTTCTTTTTGTTTGTTTTTTTTTCTTTTGCTACATTGTGCGACGTTTGCGCGCACCTTAGCGTTTTCACGGAGAGAGAACGATTTAAAAAGTTTTTCCGACAAACGTTTCGTGTAAACGGCGGAAACTTCATGAAAAATTTATCCTCCCCTCTTGCTCGATAACAGGAGTAAGGAGAGAATGAAAAATGAAATAGCTTGATACATCTTCTCATGCGGTCTTGAATTTTTATTTTATTTTTTCATCCCACGTCACGCGTGCTTTCGCTCGCTCGCTCGCTCATGACAAATTATCCTTGGACGATGCCGCGATGCACTAGAGAAAAAAAAATCGGAATAAACAACCATCCTTCCTGGCCAGTTCGTCTTTCCTCCCTCTTGCTTTCTCGGTCGTTTCTTGTCTCCATTTTTTTCTTTTTCGCCGAAAGGTTGGTTCGCTTCCAGCGAGTCGAGAGCGGGGGGAGGCGAAGACTGGCAAAAACAGGACGAAACTTATAGACGTCCGAAGCAACCGCCAACCCCCTCAACCTCCAACCCTTTACTCATCCCCCTTCCCCTAAACAATATCATTCGATCCAGTTTCTATTCTCACCGCTTTAGAACCGAGAATATCGCGATTATTTCATATCGGCAAAGCCGACGTGTGCACCACGTCAAACATTCCCGAGTAGGAACAATGGGATGAAAAAAAGTAAGGGACAAGGGGTTGCTGCTTTTGCCTCCTTGGCGTCGACGTGTAATCGTGATCTCGCGAAAAGATACCGCTTGGCGAGCTTCGCAGTCTTCAAGGAGTAGAGCCTGTCTCGTATATATACACCCCCTTCCCCTATTATAACTCCACGTGTGCAAAACTCTTGACACGAATCTTCAGCGAAGATAAAAGCTTCTCGGGTATATCTTACGATGTCGTTCATCCACGAACGTATATGTATAACCACGTGTATAACGTCTTAGATAAAACGACATCTACGTTTTATTATTATTATTTTTTTCTTCAAAGAAATTTTTACCCATTTTTCCGTAGATAAAGGGGTTGGCCATAAAGTAATTGCGTCTCTGACGCAATTACTTTTTGGCCAATCAACGATGTATCTTACATCAAGGTGAATTTCTTAAAGAAATTCTGACTACGTCCTTAAGAAAATGAGAACGCGCAGAGGCTTTAAACCGGCGGCTATCGAGCGAGGGCTCATAACACGGAGCGACGTCTCCGCAAATTCCTGCGAAAGCTTCGAGCTTGGAAAGTTTGATGACATCGCCCCTACCTTTTCTACCCCATACACACCAAGTTATCGTCTCGTAACTCGCCGCGAGTCTCGACGTCCAAAGTCTCATGCCGAGAAATAATTACAAGAGACTCAGGAACGATCTTCCACTTCATTATTGAAAAATTATATTACAAGGAAGAGCGAGATAAGTGCGAGGAAAAGAAGAAGAAGAAAAACGTGCGACAGCTGTTGCCGCTTTGACGCCGTTCGAGAAGCAAATTCCTCTGGAAATATTCCTCACGATCCAATCTCACGTAATTTCATCAAAATTATTATCGTTTCTGTTTTAACTTTTACAACCCTCTTTCGTGGATCGTGGGGTTGTTTCGCTCGAGTCCCAAAATCACGTAAATCACAAGATTGTGGCACTGAATTTGGTTTATTCCTTTTGGGCGAAAGTCGCGATCGTAGACATTGGGGCTAGGGGATGGTTCGTGGAAGGGTAGGAGAGGCTTGGACGCGCGTGGTATGCTAAATTTCCTAAATAGCGACGCCGAGGGCATAGCGAGAGAGGAAGCTGTGTATGCAAGGAATAGGTTTCCTTGTATTTAGGGATGAGGGATCGAAGGAGAAACGGTAAATGGACGGGGGTTGAGTCGGTCTGGCGAATATCCAAAGGGCCGGAGGGGGATCAACCCCATCCGGCAACTAGGGTTAACGCGAAGCACGTACGAGCAAGAGTGTAGCCGAATGTGCGAGTGCAAACGCGAAATATGGATTTCACTCTCAGGTGCTCCAGAGGAATGGATGACGTAACAACCCTCCCCCCCCCCTCCTTTCGTCAGAAGTTGTTGAATCGAGCGCCGCAAGAGCAAAGTTGTCTGAAACCTTCGTAAAACACAGCAAGGATCGAAGTCGTCTCGCACGCTCGTTAGTGCCAAGATCAAGAACGCTCTCTTTGATGGAACTAGAAACTCACCGGGGGGGTGTGCAGACGAATTGGAATTCCATTAATGCAAGCGCGTTTCGAGACGCGAGAGAATGTCGAAGAGAGAGTGAGACAGAGTGAGAGAGAGGGGGGAGATGTATATTTGTCGACAATGTACCCGATTGCTGCCTCGTGAGTATACGACGGTGATGCTACGACAAAATAGAAGCACCCTTCATCGACGCGCACCCTCTTGGTATTGGTTCAACACTCACGCTCGATCGTCGTCGAGGAATTTTGCTTCGACACACACTTGAAAAACTCGCCCTCTGGAGCCCGGCTGCCTCGTTGAATCGCATCAACTTCAACTTCGTCGTGCGTCTGCCGATGCGAGAGAAGACACAAGGAATACACAACAGTACATTTTCTCACCGTTGACGTCTATTCCCCGTTGACGTTTTGAAAACATCCGCGTCGTGAAACATTCATCGAACGAGCCTCTTTCTCTCTCTCTCTGTTCTCCCATACGTGAATTCTCTTGCCGTGTCGTATACGTCGTGAATTTGATCATTCGTACGAAGGAGAAATAACGACCGATATTCCCATGAGGATATCTCGGTCGACGTTGGAGACGCGGTAAGAGGAAAATGTTAAATTGAGAGGGAAACGGTGAGGACGCGCTAAATGAAGTCCCTGCGACGAGAAAAGGTGAATCCGAGTATATAAGGGTGGATGCCGTGCGCCAGAAAGGGAAGGGGGGCTAGGAAGTATAAGTGCAACCTCGTAGGATTAATTTTGGGCTGTTAGCCACTCGGTGTATAATGCGACGAGGGAAATTCATTATGAACGAAGATAGGGGTCGTGAGGCGCTATATCAGTCTATAGGGGGGTAGGAGGCTAGTGAAGAGGAGGGTGGCTTTTGGTTAACCGAGACCACGCGAGCACTCCTAATAAACGGAAGATAAATGGATCGAGGCGAAGGAGGGATACCTCGACGATTTTCCCGTCATACGGGAAAACGGCCCTTAACGCCACTCGGGCTAAGAGTACCCGAGTAGAAATCCTGGTCCGGCTACAAAATGGGCTTGATCAAGAGTCTTGATCTCTTGATCAAGCCCTGGACGTTTTTGTGACATTTTTCCTGACTTCGGCCTGATCAGGGTAAAACATCAAGTATTGATCAGGGTAAAACATCAAGGCTTGATCAAGTTAAAAAATCAAAGCTTTACCACCGGAACAAACTTTCAGGTGGTAACTGAATCTGCAAATTTTTTCCCAAAATTTTGGAAAAATAAGATATTTATATACTTTGTGCCATAATTCTCTATGTACCATCCAAATTTTAAGGCGATCGGTTGCTCAGTGCCGGACAATTTACGGATCCCGTTTTCGAAGTGCAAGTGGCTCGTCCAGTTGCTTGACTACCGTCTGACGCTGGCCACATCAGGCAAATTTAAGTCAGCCGTAATTCCAGTTGCTTGACAACCGCCTGACGCTGGCTGGATCAAGCAACTGGAAGAAACAGTACTTCCAGTTGCTTGATTATCACTTGACACTAGCCGGATCAGGTAAAGTACGGTATACCTTAAGTAATGCCTCCGTACCACAGCATGACCAAGCCCGGATCAAATATCAGGACAGCCTGACAATATTTCTACTCGGGTAGTTTCCTTCCTTCCGCGTATCACTTCACCATTCTTCCTCCGTGAAAATTCGATTTTTTAAGTAGATTTTTTCGAGAAAGTTCCAACAACAATGATCTTGGTCCATCGTTAAATTAGATCGTTGCTGCGAGTTAAATTTTATTTCTCGTACGATACTTCGCGAGAGATCGAGAAATTGAAGGAATGCAGTCGGGAGCGAAGAAACCCTGAACTCGTTTCACACAGAGTGTTCTCTCTTCCGTTCCTCGGGGATGGAAAACTACTCGATTATTTTTATCCCGGTACCTTCGTTCACCCTCCTCTTTATCCATCCGCCTACGTTTCACCCTCCCGAGAAAATCTTTCGACGTTGGGAAATGAGGGGTTGTTTTTTTTCCTCGCGGTTATATCCGTTGATAACACCGCCTCGCGATTATCCTTTCGGTCTCGATGCTGATCGAAACATACGTTTTCCGACCCTCTTTCGTTCGTCGATTTTGCTGGGGTTGAAACAGAACAACATAGGGGATGATGCTACGACGTAACATTCTTACGAGTCATCGTTGTACCCAATCCACTACAACGATCCCAAAACCTTCCTGCTTTTTCTCTCTCTCTCTCTCTTGAATTTCGAGAGAAATAAGCGAAATTGCCCGGAGGGCTGCGAATTAACAACTCCCTGTGCCACCCTCCCGGCATCTACAAGTCTCCCTGTGCTTGGCCCGACCATCCAGTTCGCGTTGAGAAAGATTCCTTCTCTCGCTATTTCTCTGTCGCGGTGAGAGACGAGGGAAGACGCGTCTAACCGCCCGAAGGGTCAGTAGCGTCGAAAACCCACTGGGAAAACTACCCTTAGTGCCAAGCCCCCGAGAGAAGCGGGGGAAACGCGTTGGACGAAATCGAGACTGATGGAAGTACGGAATGAAGAAGAGGCGCGAAACTCGTTTTCGTTATCTACGAAACACTCTTCGCGTCTACGTTAACGTCGTCGACTCGTTTCGTTTTTTTTTCTTACAACAAAAAAAACAGCGTAATCTCCGGGAAAACCTCTCTCGCGTCTTATTCTTCACTCCATCACTCGGCCCGGTATTCGAGCGATTATTCCGGCCAGTCTCTTCGAATATCGAAACTTCCGGAACCAACGGGGGCAAGTAACCCAACGAAACTTCAGTCACTCTACTCCGTTCGTTTCCAACCCCGTCCTCCTCCCCCCACCCTCCCCACGCTACCCTTATTCTACCGGAAGTTTGCACGCTCGCGAAAGTTTCCTGTTTGCACTCAACAATAAGCTCTCGTGAAGAACGTTACTAATGCTTCGTACCGTGTTGTATACCACCGTTATGTAGTGCGAGGCAAAGCGAAAAGTGTTGAACGGGCAAAGAATCAAGAAACCTACAGTTTGGGCCCCGTCGTCGGAGGCGCCACTTAGGATAAGTGCCGCAATCGATAATTTCACGAAACGGAAACAAATGGTGAAACTGTCGAATGAACAACCGGTAAATGGACCAATTTGACTGATATTCTCTCTTTTCTTTTTTTATGAGAACATCCATTAATGATCGAGGGTTAAAATATCCCAGGGGTGAAATATTTCGGGGTTATTTCTTTCTTATTCGTATCACGCTCGCGTTCGCGACTTGGTACGAAGGTAAAAAGAACGGAAAAAGGTCGAGGAATCGATCATCGGCCCTTCTCACTGTCGAAGGTAAAGAGCTTATCCTCCCGTCAAGGTCGAGCCTCCCTCGCGCGCCCGTCTTTCCGTACGGTGTGGCGACGACGATAATAAAAAACTTTTTCCAACCCCGTTTCCAAACTGGCCAAGTACATGTTGTATATACGACAACGTGGAGATTCTTCGTATCCACCCCGACGCGTTATCGATACCTACAAATAATATTGCGACCCCCCGTGGTACAAGCCCCTCGTCGAAAAATGTCCGCGTGCACTTTCAGCCAGTATCGAGAGAAGAGGCTTGTTATTATATCACAGAGTTCCGTGTATCGTTCTTTTTCTTCCGTTGTATCGCGGGTCGCTTCCCTATCGGCGCGAGTGAAAGAGAGAGAAAGAGAGAGCGAGTGATAAAGGGCAGGGGGGGGGGAGGGGGCGAGGTTTTCGGGGGTTGGCAAGGAAGGAAGGAAGGAAGGAAGGAGGAGGTGGTGGTGGTGACGCAACTGATCGATGCAACAGAGGAAGCGTCGACGGAGGTGGCACAGGCTGTAATGGTCCCACTCTCACTCTACTTTGTGTGTCTATGTGCGCGCACTAACCCACCCCCTCCCTCCTTCACGACGTGCGTGAAAGAGGTAGCGATTATTTCAAGAATTTGACTATTTAATAAAAAATAAATAAAAAGTGCTTCGCTCGTGATCTCGCAACTACCCCCGTCGATATAGAAAACGAAAAATCATCCAATTTCCATTATTTTCCGGAATAGGAAGAAGAAGAAAAAAGAGAATGGGGATATTTAAACTGAAAAGTGTAACCTGCGAGATCGTTTTAGCATCGAGGTGAGGAAGGGTGGTTGCAAATGGCGATATTACCCATTAGAGCCCGGTAGGGTAGTTAAAAATACATCGGCATTGGCAAGTGTACGGGCCGTCTGGTTGCGTGGATCGAGCAATCTCGTATCCCCACCACCACTACCCCTACCATCAACCCCCATATCGCCACAGCTGGAAACCTACCCCCGTTTTTCCCTCGGAGAATCATCCCTCCCGTGGCAGCCCCCGAGCAGCACCAGCAGCAGCAGCGGCGTCGGCGTCGGATGGATATGGTGGTGGTAGAGTACAGCGGGTAGAGCCAACCCCGTCGGGTGGCTCCGCCGTTCCTCACTGTGGCTCGCTCGCGAGATTCTACTACCCTCTCGACGCTGCTTTCTCTCTTGCCGCTGCCGCTTCTGGCCTTCCGCGTTCACTCGCTGTGCTCAGTTCTCGCCCGGAGACCATCCGCGCGCGCCCTCCGGTGATAGATCCAACTTTTCTATCTTTCCCTCTTTGCCTCTCACTCTCTCTCTCTCTCTCTCTCTCTCTCTCTCTCTTTCTCTCTCTCTCTCTCTCTCTCTCTCTCTTTCTCACTATCCTCTCGTCTCGCCCTCATGTCACGAACCTCGTCGTAGTACGAAAGTCACGCTTACGCGTTCGCGCAAAAACCCCACGAGGATCGAACACGAGTCGTACGAATATCCTAAAAAATCGTACATTACATCGCTCTTTAACGTGTGTTTTTTCTTCTTCTTGAGATAGAACGCTGGATTTCTTTCGAAACGTTTTCTTCCCTTGCACACGAGACGCGGTCGGTACGTCAGCGTATTTAACGTGGGACAGAGACGGAGGGTGAGAGAGAGGGACGTTTCTTTCCATTTTATGAATTCATAACTTCGCTTCTCTTTTACGATTCTCTTTATATCACGGACGATAAAAATGATAATACTCGCGTTGAATGTGAAAAAGTTAAAAAGCTGCATAGAAGATTGAAAGAATTGACAAAAAGTTTTCTTTTAAGGGTCGAGGGAAGCGGGAGAAACCGGAGAAACACAATCGTGTCGTAGATTATGAAATGATAACGATCCGCCAAAGTAATTAAAGATTCGTTACTCCCGGTCTCTCGTTGTTCCTTCGCTGTCTTCGCCGGATTATAAACCTCTGAATCTCCTTCGTTCTAAATTTTAACCCTCGCGTGGAAATTATGTTTGAATTTTCGATCCACTGCGGCGTAATCCAACCTCTCGTGACTTTTGGCTCGGAAACCTCGCTCGGAGTTGCACAGTGATCCCTCGATGTCATAGAATTGATAGACGTCGGACTACCGGTGTTCTTTCTACCCCCCCCCCCCCCCCCCCCCCCCCCCGATTTCTCTCTCTCACACACACGCAATTCTATCACGTTCGAAAATTCGTTGAAATATTTGCACGGCGTTATCATAGGGGTGAGAAATTCTCCCCCTTGGCTATATTTATACTTTCTCGGTGAACCGTCACTAACGATTTGTAACAACCGCAAAATTTTTTTCTCCCCTGGAAACGTTGATATAACGAAACAGAGCGGAAGATCGAAAAATATTTCACATAGAGAAAGCGAGAGGTAGAGAGGGTGAGAGAAAGGAGGGGAAAAAAAATTGAACAAGCGCTTCACGCATCCCCGAGCCAAATATTCGCTCCACGCGCTTCTCACATCCTCGTACACCGGCCTCGTGTGTTAAGGGGTTGTGGGGAGAGATGGAGGGGGATGCTAGAGGGGATATCCATTAATCTCGAATCGTAAACGCGGCGAGATAGCTCTTCCACGCCGTCAGCGTTTTTCGATAATTACCCATTGCTCACCTAATCCATAATCACCGAATCGCGATTCATTATCGCAAAAGCCCCCCACCCCACCTCCACCCCCTACCCACGACTCGCCTTCGAATCCCGGTTGGAAGGGAAGCGAAAGGTTTACTACTCGACGACGAGGAAGTGATTATTTAGCCTCGTATATTCGACGTTGCTCGGGTTATCGTTCACGACAATGACATGAAAAAAATGTCGATGTGTTTCGTAAGCGAAAATAAAATAATAATTAAAACGACGATATATTAGGTTCGACGAGGATGGGAGGACGAAACGTCAGCAGAGACTCGCCGTAAAGTGTTTGCGGAAGTGTTTTTATTTATTTATTTATTTTTTATCCGTACGTTATCTCGGCCCGGTGCCCGCGAGGGAGAGGGGCTGGGGCTGATAGGTACCAGTAGTTGGGCGATTTTTGTCCGTGAGGGCAGGCCATGGGGGAGGCGGAATGTTCTCCGAGCTGTGCAGGGAGACACTCCGGAAGGCCGCTGTATGCTACACTTCTGGTCGTGCAGGAAGTCCCACAACATCGCCACCAACGTCACCGCCATCATCACCAGCCAAAGAAGCAAAGACTACTGCCAACGTTGAACTGGCAAATGTCCATCGTACGTACGGAGCAGGAACATCAACGTCGTCGACCAATCAACAACACCAGCCACAACATCAACACCAACAACACCAGCAACAACAACAACAACAGCAGGAACAACATCATCACCAATATCACGAACAAGAGCAACAGCAGCAGCAACAACATCAACAACAACATGGAGAAAACATCAAAAATCATTATGAGAATGCCGGTTGTTCCACCGAACGCGTCGCGAGAATTCATCAACAGCACAGCCAGTCAACGGCTTTTAGGACCAAAATTACCACTACGAATATCGAGAGAAACAACCCTCGCGAGCACAGGGAGTACGTTTTTCTTTTCGTCCGGAATTTAAGAAAATTGCGAATATCGTCGGATCTCGTTGCTCAAAACAAAAACAACCTCAATCCTAAATTCATTAACGACAATGTTTGTATTCTAATTCATCAGCGAATAATTTCGGTAAATTTTCAATAATTAAAAGCGTTAGGATTTTTGAGCGACCAAGTTCGACGATGAAAGTACGCGCCCGGCCTCGTATCTCGTCGTTTCAAATCACGCGAAGATGTTTTTCCCTAATCGCGGGTTGTATGTCCCCCTTGTACGCGATACGAGCAGCATGATGCGAGTCGCGATGCCAACGGATTTTGGCAGAAGATCGCCCGAGTATTATCACAGAAACGAGAGACGAAGATCGTCGCAATCGATGTCGGACGATTATCGTACCGAGTGGAGTTCGTGCTGCAACACGAGATCGTCGTCACCGTCGGGTTACTGGGATCGCGAGTGGCACGTTGGATACGATGGTAACGTCAATAATCTACGAACGAGAGATCACACCAGATCGAGAAGCGAATCGTCGGGCTCGTCGACGGAAGCCGACGACTCTTCCACTTCCGGCGACGAAGGTAACAAAACAAAAAAAAAAAGAAACGTATAACGATTGTAAAAAAGAAAACGTCTCAGGCTCTCTTTTCCCTCCTTCGTGAAAATATCACGCGATATACGACTATGAGAAAAATACGTTTCGCGCGCTATACCGGAAGTGCGCGAGAAATAAAGGAGCAGAAAAAAGATGGATAACCGCGACAAGAATAAGCTTGTTACCTTGAGAATCTCTCGAGCTTTTGTTCTCTCGCAGTAACGTAACGTATAACGAGTTGCAAATAGAGGCGTTAGGGTGGTTCCACAACTCGATTCAAAGAACGGGAGAGACGTTAAAACAAACTACCGAGTGGACGCAAAAAAAGAGGGAGAAGGGGGCAAAAAAAAGAGAAGAAAGAAAGTAGAGATTTGGCTCACGTCCGAACGGGAAATTGCAGGAGAATGGTAAAGAAAGCGAGTAAGGTGAATGGTTAGTCCGAGCATTTCGCGTTATCAATCGGAACGGAGGGGGATGGTGAAGGGGGTCGACGAAACCGTGGGAGAAGAGAGTTTCTTTGCCTTTTCCCAGAGTCCCTTCATTTATCGGGAACGTCGATGCTTTTGTTCACTACTCGCCGAGGCAACGGATACTTTTGGCTCTTTTGCTCTCGCTGCTACTAACGTTCGCACACGACCCTATATCTCTCTCCTCCTCCTCCTCCTCTCTCTCTCCATTTACCGATCTCTTCTTTTTGTCTCCCTCGCTCACGAGTTCTTCGTCTCCATTCTCGTTCGTCGTTTTTCTTTAATCCCACTGGTGAATCGCGAAGTTCACTAACTCTCGAAGCATCGGCTCAATCTGTCCTCAGGGGCGAAGGGGGAGGGCGACGACTGCTATATATATATTTATTTATATAGCTATAGCTAAGTCAGAGATATATTCTCGTAGGTGCACCTGAGACCGGTCAGGAGCAGCAGGTCCGACGAATAACGCTTTGTCCCTAACGTCGGACGGTTGATGAAAGACCTCGGGCCAACAGACGGTGAGGCACGACCGCAACGTTCTCCGGTATATCGGTGAATCCATTATCGGGGAATCCCCGCTCGCGCGCACTCTCACTTATACCGCTCGCCCTATACCTCTCGCTCTCTTCCCATCCACGAACTCTTGTAGTTCGTAGCTCCACTCTACGGTGGGTCAGTTCGGGTTAGTCGGGGTTTTGCGCGACAAGCGAACACAACCCCCAGTCCTGTATTTCGATACCGATAAATTATCTCGACCTCAGTTAAATTCCAATTTTTCACTTTATTTTCAAACTTCTTTTTCCAGCGATGGTGAAATATAATCTAGAATTTGTTTGTCAATGTTATTTTACAGCATTTTTTAGTCAACGAGTACGGTTGAAGAGAATAGAATGGAAAATTAATTTACAATCTGAAATTTAGTGAAATTTGGCGCTCGAATGGTTTCTTATCGGAGCACCCCGAGCTTATCGTTCCAACAAAGTGTCTATCGGTTCTCTCGTTTGACGCGCGACGGTACGTGCGAATCGCTGACTCGTGTCTCGGTTTCTCGACGGTATAGTAACGTCGCCTTGGGCGAGATTCTCGAACCCCAAAGGCACTTGTATCCGAGACACAACGGGAGTATGAGCCGATCTTGCTAAATATATATATATATATATATATGTACATAGACAAATAGAATAGGGCTTGATCGGTGCACCCGAGGGTTCGCGGAATGCAACGTTCTCTTATTTTTCGTTTTTTCTTTCATTTTTTTTTCATTCTATTGGATCGTTCAACGTCAAATACCGCTCCTATTGTTCATTCCTACTCGAGAAATACGATATATATATATATTTATATACGTCTTATCGAGCAACTCCTCGGTAGTCTCTTAACGACGAAACCGAAACATCGCGACCTGCTTCGCGATTCAATACGTTCTTGGCAATTAAATGAAAAGAACAGAAGACTCTTTCTTCGTTCTCAATTTTTTTACGGTCGTATTAAGATCCTACAGATAAGAAATTCGTTTGATTTTTTTCGAAATTGAATTTATTTCGTTAAATCAAACTTTCTCGAACGACTTTCGTCTCGTTTAAATCGAGTAAAAATCAATTAACGTATTTCGAGACTTACATCCTTAAAATTATTTTTTAATTGAAGAATTTAAGGAATGTAGTAAGGGTGAACAAAAAATTCGATACGCTTAATAATCGTTCCATTAGCATGAGATTTATTCAAGTTTGATACATTATTTTTTTTTTATTATGACACGAACAGTATAATTTAGGAAAGGAAGAAGAAGAAGCTCATTTCTCTCGATTAATTCGTTGAGATTAACTCCTTGGTATCCGAGCCGACTTGGTCGCAGCTGGTTCGTCTATATCGCTGTCCCGTAGTCCAGTTAGCGACACTAACATCCCATTTGTCCGTTTTCTTCGTCGTTCGCGAAGTCTCGAGAGGGTTGAAACAAGCCCGAGTCTCAATTTTTCTCTCGTCGCTAATTACTTTCTCGCTTCGACGCGCCAGCGACGAGAGAGTTAAGCTCTGGTAAAGTCCAGGCGCGAGGTTGGTTTCGCTTTTGTACAGTTTGCGTCGTCTATAGAACGGTACCAATAGCGTGTACCGCATTTCCCTCGTCTGACAGCCAAAGAGAGAGTTTCACTCTATCTCTCTCCTTCTCCCTCTCTTCGTCTCTCTCTCGCTCAGCAATTAAATTTCAACCTAAGACAGGATAGCTTCGAAATTGCCAAGTTGCGAGACTTCACAGAGACTTTTCGTGCCCTCTGTGTACTTACTTCGCTTATAGGGTGGCTCGTTAAGTGGTGCACGAACAACGTAACTAGGTAAGACCCATATATCATCCCCTCCAACAATGTCGCGATTAAAAGTACTCTCCGTTATCAATTATCCTTATCTTATTTTTTTTTTAATTCAAACTAACGGTAATACAATTCTTGTCTAATCAAATCTCGACATGCGAAGAAAAAATGAAATTGATAAATTATAAAAATATCATTAAATCCGTTCTGGAACACGCCATCTTGCTTTTGTAAATATAGCCAACGTCCCCACTTTCATTTCCGGTTATAGAAGCACGTAGCACGAAAATTAGTGTTTTCCGGTCAATCACGTGTGTTTTACGGTAGTAGAGGCGTGCCTCTCGTCGCGTATCCAACGGGCCAGAAATCCAGAGATCGATCGTTTCGTTTCGCGCGATATAACGAGCTTGGAGAATCTCTCTTCTCGCGTTCTACGATCGTCGTGTGTCTCGGCGCGCATTCACTTTGTACCGGAAATGCTTTGCAGAACTCTATATCTCTACCCTTTCCCTCCTGCATCTACAACCCTTCGGTAAATCTAATTTTCTCCCCTGGTCGATCGAAAGCAATCTCGGTAGCCCCACACCAAACTCTCCCTTCCCCTCTCTTTGTTTTATACGTATACATATATACGCGTTGCAACGAGCTCTCCGGCTTATTTATCAAGCATTACAAGTTGTTGTATGACACGTTGCCATCGTAAAATACTCCGCAAACTTCTTTCTTCAAGCTTTACCCAAGCGTTGTGAAAAAAAAGAATCGTCCCACATTCGTTCAATTAATTTTTTCCTGAAAACGTCAAATATTAATTAACACAATTTTCCACGTATTTAATATTTACCGAAAATATAAGTCAGTTATCGCAATTGTCAAAGTTGAAATTTAATTATTTTTGCTATTAGCGACTCGACCGGTTCTTTTGTTTTGTATCTTCTTTTTTCCTAACCCCTCATTTTTATTTCCAACCCCCTTTAACGACGTTTATAAATTCTCTATCTCAGGCCGGTAATTAACGGTTACCAGCGGATTATTTATTTCGAGGCGAGTGTTAAATTCGCTTCTACGCGCTCGAGTACAAAAGTCAATGATTTATAATCGACCGTTAGTCTCGTTAGGAATGCGGTGAAAACCCAGACGCAGAAACTGAGAAAACTTGAGAGTTATTTCGTACTCTTGGTGTCCGAAGGAGTTGCGAGAGAAGGAGAGTCTCTCTCTTTCTTTCTTTCTCTCTCTCTCTCTCTCTCTCTCTCTTAGCATTAGCGGCTTGAAAAAAAACACCTGTGTAACCATTAGAACGGTATTTACCGTGAATTATCTCTCGCCGCGTGTTTGCCGCAATGATAATGATGATGAGTGAGTGGTGCGCGCTGTTTCAGAAAAGAACTTGTCGCTTCGATAAATATGGCGAAATACAAGAAGCAGCCCCGAGGAGTTCTCGCATCTGTCCGGGTGGCAGTGGGTGATCGTTGAACTCCGGGGAATGCGAGCCGATGCATTAATTATATGTAACAGTGTGCACTTCTCTCTCTCTCTCTCTCTCTCTCTCTCGGTTTACGAAAAGAAAAGTTTTTTATGAAGTTAACGCACGCGATGCGCCAAGTTAAAGTTAACGATCCGTTGTTTAATTGCCAACTTTCGTCCCAACAATTTTTTTTTCCCCTCGATCTAGATCACAGTCTTTATCTCGTTTTGTATTTCAAAATTTATTCCAAAAAGTCATCAATCACAATCTTTTCCCATGTTTCTCGCGCAAATGAAACCACCAAGTGTACGAAATAATGTTGAAAATTGAAAAAAAAGAACCGTACATAGAAACATCGAACGTCGTTTCAAAGCTTCGAACTCGGTTGAAAAAAACTCTTCGTATTTCTCCGACGGAGTTAATACACCCTTATATGCACGCTCGATGTGCACGGATTTTCCACCGTGGAGGGTGACTTTTTGCTATATGCGAAAAAAGGAAGGATTAAAAAAAAACGATGGACACATAAAAGCAGCCAAGAGGCCAATAAAATCGATTCCAACTCTATGTATGCGGAGAAAGGGGGAGGGGGGTGGCAATATGCGAAAAACAGTCCTCGTTCCATCGAGAGCGGAGTCGAAGCGGCCCGGAGTTGGCGAGCTCGCGACACGAGAGGCGGGCAAAATAACAAAAAAAAAAAAAAAAAAAAAAAAAAAAAAAAAAAAACGCGAGAGCAAAAAAATCGTGTAATACTCAACGAGTATGCTCGTCATGGTCGGTGTCGAAACGATCGGTTCTCTCTCGTGGGTCAACGTTGCAGCGAAATGTCAAAGCCCACGGTTCGAGGTGCGACGGGTACCTACTTGAATATATATTTCCTCTTTTTTTTTCTTCTTTTCTTTTTTAATAAACGTTTATTCGAAATGGCGAAGTATTCGAGGCGATACTATAAAATTCGCTCATCCACGAGCCGATTCGTCGAACGGACGAGAGGCCCGGTGGGCCTGCTCGAGAAACCCCTCGATACGTAAAATAATCGGATTATCGCACTTCGGTCGATTTCGCGAACCGGAGGCTGTACACACGTGTGCACGAATAACCTAACCTTCTCGCTATAACTATGGTGCGTACATATTCGCTCGCACCACCAACGACGATTCCCCGAGAGCTATTTGCCCGAGCAATTTCGCCAATGTGACGAATCGACGCTTCGCACGGGACCTAGCTCTCTCTCTCTCTCTCTCTACTTCGTCATCCCTTCATCCAGTGGCTGAATCCCGATCGTTACGTCCTCACGAAAATTTCCACCATAAAGTGTTTAATTCATCTTCGATATTGGAATTCGCCTCCTTTCATCCCGAGGCATTCCCAACCATTTGAAATATTTCGGTCGGACGATAAATTTCCGCGCTATTTACGCCACAGTATCATAATTATCGTTCATTTATTCGAAGTTTGGACAAAAATAATGAATTATAATTTTGTTTTTAGCTCATGCTTGTTTTGTTATTATTATTATCGTCGACGAGAATTCCATTAGTTTTTATTACGATTCATAAAGCCTGACCGTACGCGAGCGAGTACCACGGTCTGTCACTGTAAATTAAACTCCGCGAGTTGCCCGTTTCTCCGGAATAAATTAGCTCGCCGAGCGACCCTCTCTCTCTCTCTCTCTCTCTCTCTGTCGCGTACCGGTTGGTCGCCCGGACCCCGTAACGATACGTGTCTAATCGATGCGACGTATGAAAACCGCAGTAAACCCAGCCGGTGTTTTCCACGTGTTGACATCGATCGCAGTAATATTCAAAGTTCGTGAAGAACTCGAGTTCCCCACGTTCTCCCAACGGCAATTAATTTTTCAATTTTTTTTTCGTTTTTTTTTCGTTTTTTTTTATTCACGTGTACTCGGTTTTATTATTTCCCTCGTAATTGAATTTGTCACGAAATTGCCATTGAAATTCGTTTATTTACTGACAAAACAGCGAGACGACCGAAATTTTCGATGGTCGAACGAGACGAACGGTGACGCCCGCGCGTTAATTACAACCGTCACTATTATTATTAATGGCAAACACACGATAGCCACGTACGTGTACTATATGAATTACATACTCGATGACCGGTCGAAACATTAGACACACCTCGCTAATCGCATTAACGGCGCGTATATTCTCGCTGGTTTGAACACACGCGTCTACAGAACGCTTCTATTATTATCATTCGATCAAATCGAAAATTCATCTCGAACAATCGGAGGTGAGAGTCGAGAGGATTATCAAAATGGAAATTAAAGAGAATGAAAAAAATCACACACACACACGTACAAAGTCGCGAAAAAAAAGCCCGCGCGTGTCTTCAAAGGCTACTGTCGCGATAAATCGGACGGACGATATTTGCAAGGTATGCCGATTTACCAAAAAAAAAAAAAAAAAAAAAAACTCTCGATTGCATATATCGTATGCGATTCGCTCATCCGTAAAGCCCGCATCTCGTCGCTGGGCCTGGCTCTCGCCGGACGAGAATCCACGCGCCGTCACGGAAATATCAGACATCGACGAATATAACAACGCGGGTCTGGAAATTGAAAATAGGGTAAAAGCTGCGTGGAGCGAAGCGAGCAACGGGGACAACGCGAGTAAAACAATACGAGATTTTTAATTAAAAAAAGAAAAAGGATGAAAAAAAAAACGATCGGAAAAGCATCTGCCAACCAACGCGTCACGCTCTCTGTCTCTCTGTCTGTCTCTCTCTCGATGCTTCCGTCGCACCGGAGAGATATAAATCTTCGTTGAATCGTCCACGGTTATATCGCTCGTGCCGAGTTCATACCTCAGCCGTTCATAGTTCGTTAGGCTCTGATTTATCGCGATTCCCACGATTTTATTTTATGTCCCACATTTTTTCGTTCCACCTTTTTTTTTTTTTGACGAAACTCAAATTTACAGAGAAAAAAGAAAATTCTTCGCTCGAACGCATCATCGAGCATACCTACCCGACGAATCGAACGGCCTATAAATTTGTTATTTCACCCTGACGCTCGTGAATCGTTCTCGCGAAGGAAAAATCCTCGATGGAGAAACGTATAAACACTCGCGTGACATTTTAGTTCTCGCACATTTTATATTATCTCCCCTAAATTTATAGGTAGCATACACACACTTATATATGTCTCTCTCTATCTGTTTCTCGTCGTTTCCGGTGTCTTCTCGAAAGACAATTTTATCAGGCGCCTCTCATACCGGAGAAGAAACGATTCTTTTTCTCCTACAACCTCTCGTCTTATATACCTCGATATATATGCACGTGCAATCCTCTGACGAGGATACCAAAACGCGTATTTATATATGTATATACATATACATATACATATATATTTCAAAGAGGATCTCACAGCTCGCTCGCTTTATTCATCGTCCCTGCCCCAAAAGCTCTTCTTCTGACTTGTACTAGATGTATCGCATACAGTACATTTATATATACTTAAATATATATATATATACACAGACACACATAATGTAGTACGCGGAATCGTAGGAAGGCTGATGTGGAAAAGCTCCTGCGGTCGTTCTACATTTATACGTGTTATATGTGTGTGTGTATGTATATATATATAAATACACCTGGAATCCGAGATTCGAAATTGGATCGGCCTCACTCAGGCTCTTCCAGCATGACGTATTGTCCCGAGCGGGCCGTCTCTGCGGGAATCAAATGGGTTTTCGCCTTCCAATTCTACATATACCTATATATATACTTGTATCGGTAAACGTCTTATCACATGCTCGATATATCTATATAAACAATGTATAAATTTTCTTCGATACAGCCAAACCCCCCTGGCTCTGCCTCGCTTGATTTATCTTTTATGTGTACCCCGCCATCAATATAAATTATGCAAATTCACAAGCCCCTACAGGGTGAATAGATTTGCCTTAATAAATATATGTATATATATATTTGTGTGTGTGTGTGTGTGTCTTATCGAGTGAAAATTTACCTCCGGGGAAAAAAAGGTTCGAGAACCGCGAGGCTGGAGGAAAAATAATACGTATCTTCGATTTAACCGAACGAACGAGTATTTCCGCTTTCGTCTTGTTTCCCCGTTATTCTTTTTCTTTTTATTTCTTCTCGTCCAGTCGAGTTTTATTATAATTTTTATATCCCTCTATTTCTTTTATTAGACGCTAAGTGCTGGTACTTGAGGAGATCTGGCGTACATCCTCTTTTTGCTCGTCCTCTTCTTCCATCTTATTACCGCGACGCGCGGACGAGAAATGAAGAGAGAGAGAGACTACTCGCGACGTTTTAATAGCTCGTCGTCGTCGTCGTCGTCTACCATTTCTGACGTTACCGCTCGACGTTCATCCACCTAGAGAGAGAGAGAGAGTGAGAGTAGACCCTTTCTCACTCACTTTTTTTTGCTCTCGTAGTTATATACGCTCGCGTGTGCGCGCAAGCTCGAGGCTCTCCAAGAGGATGGAAGAATTATCCAACAATTTTCGACGCGCTTAAACAAAACGCCCCTCGTAGTGGACTTTAAATCCTTAAATCCTTCCGTCGGGCGCGATAAAACGTTTTTTCTCTCTCTCTCTCTCTCTCTCTCTCTCTCTCTCTCTCTCCTACGTCCGGACTATGAACTTAAGGCCGAAGGCTTGAGAGTCGCAGCTGCAGGCACTGCGCTCGAGATCGATTTTCTTTTCCATTTTTTTTATTTGTTCAACCCGCTCCTGATGAGAAAATCCTACGCGCTTACACTCTATCGAAGAAACGGTGGCAAATTCTTCGAGGGAATGAAACTAATCAAAGGCATTGAATTTTTTTTACACCCAATTCAATTGGTCGATACGTTAAAAATGCTGAGTCGTTTCATTGACTCTCGCTGAGTCGATTAATTCAATTTTTAAGTGCCAATTTTTATTTCCGGTCGTTGGAAGTTTAGAAAGAGTTCTAAAGAGGCCAATGACTGAACTAACGAGCATAGGTGGGCTATTTCTGATCGTATTGGCAGCACTTCTTCCACCCCCCCCCCCTCCCTCCCCCCTCTGGCTTCCTCCCACCCCCGTGCCCTTAGTCAACTTTCCTTACCCTCGTGCGCGCGAATCTTATACATCGCGTCTCTGGGGCGAGCGACGATGACTCCACCCTGGGGCAAAGCCGAAGGGATTGCGGACCGAACGGTGTTGGGGTACCACCGAGGTGTTTCTCTCGCTTCCATCTCGAGCCCACCCGACCACTATACCTCGGCATCGGTAGACTGGTACGACCTCAAATGTCGAGGTTCAACCGCTACGAAACGTCGCACAGAGAGGGCCTGTGGTTCCCTCTCTCTCTCTCCCTCTCTCTCTCTCTCTCTTGCTCGCTCTCCCTCTCGTTCAGCCCTCTCACCCTCTCTGACCCTCCCTCACGCTCTCTTCCACCCTCTCACGGGGTACGGTCGATACGTGTGTACTCGGAGGGTTCTGTGGAACGAATGCCGAGGATTTTCCTCCCTCGTGGGGATAGGAGGCAAAAGCTCTCCACATATCACAACACTCAGCCTCCGCGTTCCACAGGCTGACTCGACAACCAAGCTTGAAACGACGAGGGAGAAAGGAAAAGCTTTCTCTCATTGCTTGGTGAAAAAAAAATCAAGAACTAAGGAAAAACCACGTAAATCCTTCTCCCCTCATCCTTCGATTCGATGACTCGTTGAAATCCGCACATAGAACAGTCGACAAATTGACAATAAAATTAATTCGACTCGTTTCGTATTCGATATTTTTGAAAAATCCTATATTCTTCGACAAACTTGTGAATTTCGTTAATTCCCGAGAGAGAAAAAAAGACACGAAACACGTCATTATGCGTTATTCTACGAAATTTCATAAGCGCGTAAATTCCCGGTCCCTTAATATCTTTCGCAACGTAAATCCGGGCACAATTTTGCGCACAATTTTGTACACAATTTCGCAACATAGCGGGGCTCTCGTAGAAAGCTCGCGAGAGAATTTGGTACCGCGAAATATTTCGTCGTGTAGACACGGGTGTTAGTCATACACGAGATGAAGAACGACGACGAAGTTTCTCATGGAGAAATATGGGAGGATGTGCTCTCTTGATTGCGGATCAGTGTATATTACCCGGGCGTGTATCACGAAGGGATGGAGCTTTCTACGGCTTCTACCCCACATCCCCCTGCCCCGAACTCCCTTTTCCTCATACGTACACGTTTATCTCGTGAGATCGATCGTCTCGCGGTCCAGTCGTGTTCTGCTCTCGTTCCATAATACGTAAAATACTATACAGCCCCATGAGGATCACCAACCACCGCCCAGCAATTGTTCAACCTGGAACGTTCTACGAGCTTTATGACTATCTCTCTCTCTCCCTCTATATATATATACATATATATATGTAATAGAAGGTCGTACGAAGCTTCCATCGGGCAAAACGAAGCATTCGCCATCGGACATACCGGACGTATCGTCGATAAAGCCCAGTGCCTCTCGTTACGTATCTCACCCTATTCTCAGCCTCGTTCATCGCAGTAACCGAAGCTATGCGTGCGAAATTTCATCGATCTCGAAGATAATCGCGTTCTTGCGAAGCAGGAGGATATAGATGAATTCTATGTTTTTTTTAGAAAGACTATAAAGAAAAATTATATCGTAACTTTTGATCGTCGAACCAACTTTTCGTCTAAATAAAAAGTTGTCGAAATTTTCAGGACCGTGAAAGAGTTTCCGGCTTTTTGGAGCAAACGAGAATACGCGGGAGAGAATTTACGAGGAAATATTGTATTTTTATTTTCGTGTCGCGACGCGAATGGTGATACAGTTTTATTTTTACGTTTTCAGCTGGAGCCGCTCCTGAGGAAACTAACCAAAGGTCCAGCTCCGCACACCATCGCCACTCTCTCACGAAGGGTAAGTTCGTATGGTATTCACGTAGGATTAACCCTCTGGCTCTCTTTCTCGTATTCGTTGGAGGTCTCTTGTATCGAGATCTGACGAACGAGGATTTTTCAAAGTAGTGAAAGCGAGAGAGAGAGAGGGAGAGAGAGAGAGAGAAAGAGCGAAAGATGCAACGAAGGAAGACAGAATAGCGCGAATTTCCATCCGACACGTTTTCAAGCACGAACGTCGTCGGAAAAGAAGGAGAAGAGGGTTGGTTTTGAAGCTCGTCGTGCCGTTTCTCCTTTCATCTGGTTTAACTCGATATTCTCGTGCCTCGCGCGAATATTTTCAAAGCCACGTGGGGATACAAAAGGCTTCTCTACTCGCGATATGAACGGAACGAGAATTTTTCTCTCACTGGCGAACTCTCGCGGCGACGCGAGACGAAAAATCCCCTTCGTAACGAGAATATTTCCTCCCGAGAAAGTATATTAAAAAATAAAGATAAAAATAAATAAAAATCTGCATCAGGAGACACTCGTCGTAGGAGATATGGAACCCGATGGATTTCGATACGAACGAGGAGCATGCACGAGAAAATAATCTTTTTAATGGGATCATCGTGCAGCTCGGTTTCCTCTGGAGAATCGAGAAACGAGATACGCCTCGATATCGCACAATATCGATGATATATCTCCTCTCTCTCTTTCCCTCTCTCTTTCTCTTTCTTCTCAATAACTGCGGCCCTCGCACCGGAAATCCGGGTCGTCCGTCCCATCGAGCGCACACACATCCAAAAAAAAAATGAAAAAACCACCCTTCCCTCGAATATCAACTCTCTCCGGCACGCTAGAGAAAACACTTTGCTCCGATCGAACAAATTCGTCCGAGAAAACGAGATATATAAGACTCTCTCTCTCTCTCTCTCTCTCCTCGGTTCATCGTGCAAGAAAAATAGAGTTGGGATAAGAGACTGTCTATAACTATATATTCTCGCTATCTATCGCCACTCTGGTTCACCCTCCCCCTCGATATTCCTATCTCTTTCTCCACGATAAAACCGGATTCGTGCCAGAATTTTCGTTTCCGGAAGTTGGCATTTATATTTTCCGTCCATCTCGACACGATCATCGTTATTTCTTCGTACATCAGGAGGATGACCGTGTCTCGATCGGAAATTGGGAAAGGGAGGGGGTGTATTTTACATATAAACTATTCTCATATATACTTTCTCCCTTGGGCTAGTGCAACGAATGACTGGATGATTGTCGTCGAAAGAAAAGAAAGAGAGAGAGAGAAAAAATGAAAGGCCTACCACGAGATTGCAAAAGTAGACGACAAAACCACCCTGAACGACGCGAATTTTCCATTGTCTTAGCCGACCCACTTACAAACGTGCTGGAAGATTAACCGACACCCCACAACCATATATTCATATATAGATAGACGTTTTTTTATTATCTATAGGTATATAAATTTTTGCAAAGCCTGGGGAACGATGTAACTACGATGAATGAGAATTTTCCAGCGTTTGAAGACTCAGTCAAGATGTTTGTTTAGCCGCACCGGTTTTTCTATATACATACGTTTTTTTTCCTCTTGTTCCCCGGCTCGGTTAGCTTTTCTACTTTTTCCTCCCACTCCCAACTCACTCTATCTCTCACACGTACCTTCAACGCTCACTCGACACTCTCGTTCTCAAACCCTCGTTTTTTTTCTTTCTTTCTTTTTTTTTAGCTCCCATACATTGGCAGTAAAAATGTCGCTGAAACAATGTCCCGCTTTTACAGTCGCACATACACACACGTGTTTTTTCCTATATCGAAATCTTCTTTTTTTTCTTTCCCTCTCACATTTTTTTCTCACCTTTTCGGTTCTTTTGTCGGACTTCTTCTTTTTTGTTTCTTTCGACGCGAAATGTGGCACAAGGATTTCAAGTTCTTCTTTTTTTTTTACTTTCACACTGAAGTATTGTTTTATATGCTTGCAAGGGCGGCGAAGAGAGGGGGATTTGTTACCGTCTAAGGGAGTTAAATCGAAAGCTCGAGGTGGAAAATTCGTGGTCGATGTTCGATAGTGACGTCGATCAACCGAACGGAAAGAGCATAACTGAAGGGGAACGAGGGAGAGAGAACTCGTCGATATGCGAATGTTCAAATTGAATCCTCGACGAGGAGTGGGCATCCAGTGGGGGCAGGGGGGTGGTTTTGACTCTTCTGCGAATTTTCTATTTCTTTCATCCTCTCTCTTTCTCTCTCTCTCTCCGATGGTTCTCTCCCAAAGGTACTTCGTTCCGTTTCGACAATTCCCCGAGCAACATATAAACGTATAAACGGCTCCTCTCGTTGACTTCCGCCTCGTTGAGGAAAATTGAATTTCGTGTGTACGTCTCGAATTATTAGGTACGTTAAGGAAAATTTGCATTCTACATCCAGATTGACGTGTTCGCCCAGCCTTCTCTCTTTCGACGAAATTTCCACGATCGTAATATACACATATATGCATACCCATATGGACATTTACAATTAAACGTGTACGTATATTGACATACGTATATGTGTGTGCCATATGTGTGTGTACGCGGTACAGAGAGAGAGAGAGAGATTACCCTCCAAGTGTAGACGCGACGAACGCGCGAGCCTCGAATTATCGATTCGCACATGCGATTCGACACATCCTCGATGGTGTACCGTGCGCCGTAATGTATGTTGCATAATGCATACTCGTGTATACACCCGCGATCGAATGTATCAATTGAAACCATCGGTCCACTCTCCCGCCAATGTACGTCCACGACAATATCAAGTGGTCACCCGTATACGATGATGAAAGCGTGAGTGAACCGTCCGATTTTATTTTTTCTACGACCAACGAACTATTCGGATTAATTGAATTTAAATTAAAAATGATAATATTGATTAAAGAATTTAAATAAACAAAATACGTTTAAATACCCATATTTCTTGGATAAAGTCGTATCGAGAAGGGAGAAGGGAGAGTCGGGTGAAATTGTTTACGATTTGTAAATCTCGGGTTAAATTTAAAGTGTCGTAGAATTTTTATCTCACGAGAGATACGATAAAAGCGATAAGCGAGAAGATATCTCTCGTATCCGGTGCAGCGTCGGTTCACCTGTTCGATTTGTATCCGTGTTGCTAATGAGACATCCAATTATAGCGAGATCCGTCGAGAATTGGGAGAGGAGGCGAGGGTGCGGATAGAAACAAGAGGGGTTGGAAATCTGGGGTGCCGCTCACGATTCCTCCGTTACACGGTGTGATCGGTCCGTTTGACTCACCAACACAGTCGACGGTCCGATGTCAACGTAGAGTCGACGACATTGATGGTCGACTCGGTTTTACGTCTGACATTCGCAATCAACGAGCGGAAACTACGTTGCTCACTCTCTCTCTCTGTCTCTCACTACTTTTTTCCTCTATAGACGTTTTTTATATCTATAGATAAAAACTGCAATGGCACTCTGTACATTCGTACACAGTCCTCGTACACGCACACGTGCCGTGGCACACTCGAGTATTTTCCAGTGTCAAATGACGGTAAAAGGGAGAAGGGAAGGGGATGGTTTTTGAACGAGTCGAGTCCACGAGAGGGTTGCAACGTGAATCGCCATTCGCAATTTGCTGAAATTCCCTGGTCGCCACACTCGTCGCGCCTGAGAGATTGAGAACCTCTCGCCCCCTTTCAACGTACGAAGGAAACTACGAGAGGGAAAGAGAGAAGTTCGAAAAGGGCAAAAAAAAGGAACGGAGTAAAAGGCCTCTCGCCACCCCCTGGCTGAACACGAACGATATATATTTGTATACGTAGCGAGCTCTCGCGCGCGACCCTCATTACGAGGCTCACAGTCATCCGAATATTTGGTCCTCCTTTTTTCTTCTTTTTTTTTCGTTTTTTTCAACGTAAACATTTCCTGGATTTCAGGACCAACCCTTAATGCACGCTACCTACGTAAGCCGTCGTCTCGTGCACCTCGCGGGCTCGTGTAAAATATTCCGACGTCGAGGATAGCTTCTCTCGCTTCGTTTCAAGCCTTCCGGAGGTTTGATTGAAAAGAAAGCGGACGACATTTGTGCGCTCCACTCCGCGCATCAGCGACTCTGCCTTTTCTACCATTTAAAAAACATTCTTCATTTTTTTCTCTCTCTCTTTCTTTATTTTACTACTGAATTCTCCACTTGATATTTCGCATATTTATTCTCGCTGCCCGGATGTCTCCTTCCGACCTGTAAAAACAACGAAGATTTTTTTTTTAAATTTATTTCCCGTTGGGTTTTTGCCTTTTTCTCTCTTCTTGGATCGTTCACGTTCGGTATTTTATTTTTACTTCAGAACAAACGATGCACTGGTTCGCTCATATCGGCGGCGATGACGAGCCTTTTCAGCAGCGTCCAGGTAAAATTGCAATCCGGGATTCGCTGCCTTTTTTTTTTCCAGACTCATAATATCGAATATTTTTGCCATAACTCCTGACACTAATAACGATAACAGTTTTTTTTTCCAAAGCGGAGAACATTAATCCTCCGTGACGTTGATTGAGATTGGCTAATACAATAATCATTTTCGACGAGTGCCATTTTTATCCTAAAACTAAATTATAGAATTTTTCGAAAAGTTTTTTAAAAAATTGTCGCTTCAGATCGATTCCTGTATTTTCGTGGCTTTTGTTTTTCGAGAGTGAGTCCTCGCTGGAATTCCAGCGGACTGCGAAGTTGTACGAATTTATCAGGAAAACGCAACCACCGTGGTTTTGATGGACGGCAGACATGGTACATGGGGGGTTAGAGAGGAAGGGAAGGGGGTGCACGGATTCATGAATCTTTGACAATCTCGTATAATCGAATTTGCGTTTTCGGGGAAGGGTCGTCAGGAACTTCGCACACGCTGTCGTTATAGAGCGATCGTTCGATTTCGCGCAATTCCATGATTCGCTCGTCGATTGAAATCCAATCGACGAAACAGGAAACCGCGTGCGTAAACGCTGCCCGAGGTTTGTTCGTCATACACAAAACGCGTGGCTAGCCGGGGAAAACAGGAAAAGGGGGTTGGAGGGGTCGTGCCCGAGAGTCGAAACTCGATCGAATTCGATCGGTGGATACGCGTTTTGGTACGGTTTGAATAAGCGTGTAAACTTTGACGACTTGCCACACAACTGGTAGACCGACGTAATGGAAGACAAATAAAGCAATATACATCACCTTTCTCCACGTACTCGGTAACCGTACAAAAACATCGTTGCTGCTTTGATTCCATTTTTCATTCAAAACTCTGTCTCTCTCTCTCTCTCTTTCTCTGTTCGAAGAGAAATTCAAGGAAGAAAAAATACAATAAAACGAGAGAGGAAGAGAGAGAGAACGCGACGTACCATTGATAAATGCTGAGTGTAACAAAAGATTCACGGCGTCGAGTCACCACGCTCAAAACTCGATAAATTTATTTCAGTCTCGGTTCTCGATAAACCACCGAGAATCGCACGAGTGTGTGTATGTCTGGCATGGCTGGCTGAGAGTTTAATTTTTTTTGCACGTTTAGCGGATAAGAAAAAAAAGTGAAAAAAAAATATTTCCGTCCGGGGAAGAACGTTTGCCTACTCGTTAAATTTTCTATTTGTTTGTTTGTTTTTTTTTGTTTTGTTAACGCCTACGTTTTTGCATCGATTTCATGACATGCGATTCGTCGGCATGTTCACACACGTACACGTTTCACGCAATTTTCATTTGTTTCGAGTTTGAAGAAAAAAAGAGGAGAGCGAAACAAAATAATACTTCCCCGGGACGATATAATTTTTCGTTGATTCTTTCATTTGTTCGTTCGTAACGCTAAAAAAGTCAAACACATGTTGCAACATGATTTATTCTCGGCAGATGTGAAGCGTCGCAGTCTCTACGACGAAGACTCCCTAGATGGCGATCATCCTAATGACAATCAAGGTATCATTGTTTTCTTTTTTTTTAATCAACGGAACCTCAAAAATTTACCATCTTGACTCATGTGTCACGCACACACACACGTTCGTCTTGTCGCTGAAATTATTTTCTGGCTATAACGCGGCTTTGAAGCTTTTTGCGCCAGGATTTAGAATTCTTAAGTCGCACGAGGGCTATCCACGTGTAATTAAACGAGAATCTTAGATCGTAACTTTTTATTTTAAATTCGTAGGACGCGATTCCATCGGAAGCGCGAAAGATGTCGATAGAGCAAAACTCGTGCGTGAACGACAGAACGAGGAACGACAGCGAAAACTCGAGGAGCTGAGACAACAGGCACTCGCGGCTCAACGCTTTCGCGAGCAACGCGAGGAGGAACGAAGAAGACGCATCGACGAGTTGAGGTCTCGTGACAGCGACAGGTAAAGTTTTCTCGAATTTCTTAAATTCTTAATCTCGCAATAAATTTAACACACGAACTGTAGATCTTTCTTCGTTTCTAAAATTAATCGGAAATTTGCTTTTTTTTCTCTCTCTCTCCCAGGCGAAACCAAGTTGAGGAGAGAAAACGTCTGATATGGGAGGCCGAACGAGAGAGACGAGAGGCGATATTGCGAAAGAATCAGGAAAGAGAGGCGCGTATCGAGGCGAGAAAGAAGAACGAGAGATCGCACATAGTATTCGCATTCGGAAGTTCGACGCCGCGCATGCTCGAGCCAGCGGATACCGGTGGCTCATCGTTCTGGGGTACTCGAAGAGCTACCTCGACGACGAACGTCATGATGTTCCCAGCTGCTCAACCATTGACGAGACGATCGTCCGAGCGGGAGCTCGACGGCAGCAAGAAGCGAGCAACTTCGGCCGGTGGATTGGATCGAAAACCGGGTGAAGGTAAATCGATGAATCTCCCTCTCGTTCCCTACTACATCTTCTCGCATTCGAGAAAACAAATATTTTCTATCCCCCCCCCCCCGTTCGCCCCCGTTCGCCCCTCGAGCCCTGCACAAATTCTCGTGCCTTTCCCTCAATCTCAAAAGTACTGGGCCGAATTTAGGATGTACCAGAGTTTATCATACGGCAGACACTTCCACTCGCAGATCTATTCGAGTAAGTTATCGTCGTAAAACATTTAATAAGTTTACATAGACGTAAAACGTGTATCGAGTTGTCGCTCGACGAGGAAAGTTCCAAATGTCCAGAGCTTCTCCGGTAACAGTCTCAAGATGGAGGTACGAAACACGGTATCGGAGTATTGTTTATTTCTTTTTCATTATTTAATTGTCTTTTATAGCGCATTGACCTAGATTTCTAGAATATAAAGTAGCGTCATTGAGCCAGTTGTTCACGACAGTGAGAAAAGAAAAAAAAAGAATACACGGATTGTGGGAAGTATACAACGATACGTTTTACCTCGTCACTCGCATCATTGTTGTTGTTGTCGTTTCTTTTTTTTTTTTTTTTTGAGAGAGCACCGACAGCTTCAACCGTACTTGGCTAGACTTTTTATTTTCAGCGTACCAAAAAATAGTCGTTAGTCCCTCGTGCCTCGTGGGATGTTTCGACAACGGAGAGCAAAAGAATTAACGAAAAACAGTGTCAATTGTAAATTCGGCTCAGACAACGTTTCGCGAACGCTTCGACACCTCCACGAATTAGTATCTGCGCTATAGTTTATACTACACTCCCGAAACCCACGTGTATATGGAATAGTTTTTATGATTTTGTCCTACTTTTCGTTAAATTGTCTCTCTCTCTCTCTCTCTCGTTTAATTTGAACGCATGAGCGAAACGTTTTTTTTTTAATGTGCACCACAGCATCGTTAGAACGTGTTCCAGGATACGTTACCGTAATTTATATATTTCTATATGTGTCGGTTTGCCCGCCCCATTATTAATTTCTTGTTATTTATTTTTTTCGTCGGTTTCAGTTTATTGCCATAGCGAATGTGCGACCATACGTTGCCCGAAGGATCTTTGGTTCCAATATTTGTTTCACTTTGTTCGAATTTGTCATTTTTCGTTGTTAGATGGCCGAAACGCTTGATTTTATTAGATCAGAGTGCACAGATAAATACACAAAGTTCATTTTGTCACTGCCAGCAGCCTCATTCGAAACCTCTCATTCAGTTGCGCAATCAATCGACTATTTTAAATCAGTCAGTCTATCTTGAAACTCAAAGACTGCCCCCTCTTCTCATTCTCTCTCTGTCTATATATATCTCTATCTCTTTCTTGACATAGTGAACGACTCTCGCTTTTACGTCCCATTCGAGTAACGAAAAGAACTTTTCATTCTTTCTTTCCCCCTTGACCCTCGGAGTAGCCGAAATGTGTGCTTGAAAGAACTCGGGTAGTTCAAAGTTTACAATTCGTTGGATGATATTTGTTCGCAGATATGAGAATGTCCTCGTCTATGTACGAGGTGTTCAATTGGAATTCTAGCCCCGATCCTTCTTTAATCTATGCCAAAAATAAGAGAGCCAGCCTCTCGCTGCCTCCCACCACTGACATCTTTGCCATCGACGATAAGTCAGATAACGACACTAGGCGTTCAGCGATGCAGCGGGCCAACACCGGTGAGTGTCCGAAGTGCCCAAAGCCCAACGCCTGCATCGGGAAACAATATATTTACTATTTAAAAAAGAGAAAACAAAAACGAATCGACAAATTTTGGACAATTCTCACACGAAGGGCGATACGACGAGTTTCACTCGTTTCTCTATTTTTTTCTTTTTATATCTATTTTTATTTTCAACTCACGTTACTCGAAACTCGTTTATTTTCATTTTTTCATATTTGTTTTCTTCATATTATAGTCGATTCGTATACGAGTACACAGAACAACGCATGTTTACATCCACTTAATCACGATATCCCAACGAAAGCACACACACCGCGTGTCAGGGGGATCTACGAAGCGATTCCAATTAATTTTTCTTGCATTATTAATATATATATATATATATATATCATAATTGCACTAATTAAAAGAAATTTATTTCAGAAATCGTTAATCCCCTTGACCACGCCTATTTTCTCAGTCATTCGTACCGTCTCATATCACACAAGATTCGAGAAAAGTTCCTGTCATTATTCATGAAAAACTCCATTCATATTGGCTTTTTGTCGCATTTATTTATCACAGCGGGCTGAACATACGTTTATCCTCAGGATTATATTCACGAGATTTCGTTTCGTTTGGATTCCATCGTTCCTGCCTGCGAAGCATGTTTGGGGTTTTGTTTCTTACGTCCTTGATTTGATAATTATTTAAAGTAAAATGCATCCCTCGTTCCCTTTGATAGAATCTCGTTACTCGTATACCTTAGCTCACTGTACAAGAGCTTGTTATTCGTTTGCAGATTTTTTTGGACAACGCACGAGTCAGCACGTGATTATTATTGTATTCTCGATTCGCTCCCTAACATTTGTTCGTGTCTTCCGCCAGGAAGACTAATCGTCTGCGTGTCTGTATTTGTGTGTGCGCGCGCGCGCGCGCGCGTGTGTGTGTGTGTGCGTCTCAGAAAAGCACGTATTCCCATGTACATTATTGTTTTTGTCGTTGTTGTAAAATATTACGTGTTGGTTTTTTTTTCTTCGAGAGCTCGATGTTTCTCGCTTTATCTCTAAGGTGAAAAATTTCCAGGTGAGGATAGCGACGGTGCGGGAACGGGAACACCGAGCTCGGTGTATCTTCGGGTGAACAGAAGGCGTACCGATCTTATGCCAACGATACCATCGCCGAGAGACGGTGCTTCCGGTCAAACGAGAAGCTCGAGCGCCAAGGCATTCACACGTTCACCAGGTAGGACTTACTCCATGTCGAGACTGGACCAGCTTGCCCAGCCTAGGAAGCGTACGAACGAGCTCGGGACACTCAACGAGCAGATACAGATACAGCCACTGGGCGCTACCAGCATGAGTCGCAGCATGTCGCACTTGGCTGCGCCCGGGGCCAAGAGTCTCAAGCGAACCGATAATTCGCGTAGCATGAGCACATTACCCGGTGCTGCTCCGGTACCGAGGCCTACCAGAGCCGAGAGATTGCGCCGTAAGGCACGCGAGCATCAAACTCAACAGCAGCAAGGTAAGTGGTGTGCCTGTCGCATCGTTTACGTCTCATCAACTCGAT
This sequence comes from Netelia inedita, assembly GCA_964017225.1. Classification (NCBI taxonomy): domain Eukaryota; kingdom Metazoa; phylum Arthropoda; class Insecta; order Hymenoptera; family Ichneumonidae; genus Netelia; species Netelia inedita. Next base: position 3,753,629 of record OZ024924.1, on the reverse strand, counting down.
GCCGACATGCAAGTATCGATTACCAGTCGAACGATCCTTCGACTGGTCCACTTCGATCGATTAATTCACGAGAGATTGCAAATTTTACAATAGATCGTTTATGCCAAAAGAATTTACTCGAATCGTGATGGTAAAAAAATGGTAAAAAAAAACAACAAACTAAAAACACGCGAAACATATTTCCATTGTCAAGTTACACGAGTTGGTGGAACATACATGGGTACACCTTTGTGCATGAATCGAAAGCCAGAACAGAAAGGAGCCATTGTAAATCAATAACAAAAGTCTGGGGGAGAGATCACGACCAATGTGTACCGGAACGAGAAAAATATTCCATTCTTGTAACAAACACAGAGCATTCTTTCTTTCTTCTCTCTCTCTCTCTCTCTCTCTCTCTCTCTCTCTCTCTCTCTCTCTCTCTCTATCATACTTCTATCTCATACGACATCCTCGCCAGAAAATGTACATATCTCAATCTTGCTTGCCTTTGGTTCACCATCTATCTTCGGCTGTCGTATCGGTAAAAAGCAATTCTTTTCAAAAACTAACTCGTTCCTCGTGGGAACTCGATATTTCGCTCTTAACCACCCACTCTTTGGCTATTGATTAACGAGGAGCTCCCTTTCGCAATGAAATCCTCTTCCGCCTGCTCTGCCGATGACGTTGGGTGAAGGTATAAAAAAAACAAACAAACAAACAAAAAAACACTTCCGCTACCGCCACTACTTCGTTCCCGGTAAGCTGCACATCTTTCTACTACTATTATAATCTTTGTAACGAAGAACAACTCATCGTGTATACCTGTATTTGATGCGCAATACATCTTTCTATCATTTTTTAATTTAATCTTTCTATTTAATTTAATATCTTTTACGATTTTATCTTAATTTGAAATTTTGTATTTATTTCTTTCGTTCCATAATTTCATCACGTATCTTTTTATGATTGTTTTCCTTACATCAGTTATGATTTGAAGCCCGGCTAGTCGGTGGTGGGATTCTGTGTATCTGACACGAGTGCATTACGATCCTCCGTGAAAGTTCTCCTTATCACAGAAAACTTGTAACTAGCTCGACGAATATACGACTCGACTACAATCTCTATATCGCTGTTGCATAGCGTGTTCGAGTCGATTCTACGGTGAAAATTGCGTCGTTACGCTGACGTTTCATTCTCAAACGTTACGATTCTTCCCGAGAGGAGAAACATTTAAAACAAAAACTCGATAAAACACGAACTAACGAATCTCGAAATAATGATACATCCATAATCCTGGAGGTTTGAGGAAGAGCCGAAAAAAAAAATTGCTTATCGTGGGTGGGTTTAGGTATCCGCAGCGGGGAAGTGACGCCGAACAGCCCTTCGCGACCGCACAGCTCCATGAGTCAACAGAGCGGCAGCAGTGTGGGCAGCAGTAACGTCAATCTGCGTCCTCGCACAACGACACCCCGACGTCCGCGACCCGCTTCTATTGCCGGAACTGGCGTTTCTGTCACAGAGCGACACAGTGAGCATGGCTATTTACCTCCTAAAAAACAATACAACAAGAATTTAGATTTACAGACACGAGAGAAAAAGAAAAGAAACCACGATTCGATCGTAGCACATTTTTCCGGCGATTCATTTTTCCATCTCTCACTTTTTTTTATGAATTTTTTTTTTGCTTTTCGTTTCCAAAAAAGATGTCGCATCATTGCACATGTAAATACCATAGCGAGAACGAGACGAAAGATTTATTTAGAGTCTGGAAATCTGGGGATCACGTACAGTTGACTTTGCATGTTTTTTTTTCAATCTCTATATGGTAAAAAGCCTCTTGTCATGGAATTCGTTTCGTTGCTCATGCAAAATGTTCTCCGGTGATTTTTTTTCAGATCTGGTATGCGACATTAAGGTAACAAAAGATTCGAAACCACCACTGCCAAAGGTTCACAGTACTCCAAAGAAGCCGACGACTCCAAAAGCTACGGATATAGCGAAAAAACCAACCGACAAATTGATCAAGAGCGCTAGAGCATCGCCTCGTATCACTCCAAAAGCCACACCGTTGCAAAGTCCCGGTGCGGAACATCCCCCTTTGATACGCGAAAATACGACGGAGATTATAAAGCATAATAATATCAAAGACGTCAAGGCCGATGAGAAGAACGAGGAGAAGAAGGATCAAGGCACTGAGAAATCTGAGGTGAATCATCGATTCTTTCCTGTATTCCGTTCTCATTTGCAAACATCTTCGATTAATTTATCGAATTTTTAAATACTCTTTACAGATATCGCAAGATCTTGCTGAATTAAACGATCACGATATCAAGGCAGCTTCCAATATCCAGTCGAACGGCTCGGTCTCATCCTCTAAAGCCGCGAAAGAAAACGCGAATGTAGTTCAAGAGTCATCGGGTCAGGCTTCGGCGCAGATAGCCCCGAAAATCGAAAAGAAGGAAGAAAACATAAATGTAAAAAAGAAATTGGCCGAGCCCGAGACGAAATCGGAAGATACGGAGGAAGTCGACATGTCTGGTGAGTTGATCGCATAGTGACACGTTTTTTCTTCGTAATCGTAGGAATTGTAATTCTCACGAAATTCGTTCAACATCTCGCAGCCTCGATGATAGCTAAAATCAGAATTACGACGGAAGAGGAAGCGAAGGCTGCCCTTGCCGAGCGCAGGAAACTTGCTCGTGAACAAGCCGAACGCGAAGCAGAACTCGAGCGCCAGCGATTGGTATGTTAAACAGGTTTTAATTCTCCGATTGCTGAATTCCCCACAAAATGTATACGATTTGACCATGCATTACTTTTTCAAATACTAGGAGGAAGAGGAGCGTCTTGAAGAGGAGCGTTTACGTGCCGAGGAGGAAGAGCAACGTCGCCTCGAAGTGGAGACACTTAGATTGGCGAACGAAGCTCGCGAAGCCGAAGAGCAAAGGTTGCAGGCCGCTATCGAAGAGGCAAAGCGTCGCGAAGAGGAGGACAGAAAGAGACGGGAGGAAGAGGCTCGTCAAAAGATCGAGAAGGAAGAAGCAGATCGCAAAGCCAGAGAAGAAGCTGAAAAGTGAGTGAATTATTTATTCGACACCGAATAAACCCCTGACTATCGAATCAGTGACTTGAACAAATTCATAATTTCCCTTAGACAACGACTCGAGATGGTCGAACGTTTGAAAAAAGAGGACGAAGAGAGGCTTCAGCGACGCAAGCGAGTCGAGGCAATAATGCTTCGTACTCGTGGAAAAAATCAGCCTAATACACCCACGAAGGTGAGCACACGTAGTTCTTCTAATAATATAATTTCCATTTTTTTTCCCATGGAACCGTGCGAAACTTTTGTCGGTATACCACGGATTTGTAAAATTGCAGGGTGAAGGTGGCGAGGGCGATAAGTTGAAGGAAGATAGCCCCAGCGATGAGAGTAAACCCGTGCCGGGTATGAACAGAAGCGAAGACGTAATGACTGCGAGCCTCATCTCCGAAGCAACTCAGCAATTCATCAACGTCGAGCAACAGGTGCATCACGACGGCAATAATACACAGCCAGATATCGTGCGTAACGGTACTACGCATCGCAACGGCATAAACGAGAGTAAAACGTTGCTAGAGAACGATCATCATCATCATCATCGGGATAACGACGACGGTGAGCTGAACGGTCATCACACGAATCACGGGAACGGCATCAACAGCCAATCTATCACGCTGGACAATGCTACTGTGTAAGTATGCCCCAAGTACAAATAGTCAAGAAAACAAACAAAAAATAATTCAATTAAGCATTGAGAACGAGAAACTGATAAAAATGCAACGTTAAACATAACTAGCTCGATTGAAATTAGCGCAAATCGCGCGCCATTTCTCCCACCGATCTTCGGTGAGACAATAGTCCGGTTAACGTGTAAAATCGAATCGAAATGGCTCTCTCGAGTTTCCATGACGATTTCGTTTTTTTCTTTCTTTCTAATCGTTCAAGAAATTTGCGAATAGAGTATGTACGGAACGATAAGATCCATCGTCTCGCCACTTTCTGATTGACCATCGCATTTCGTACGACACAAGCTCGACTTATGTTTCACCTGGTGCGAGTGTGTGGATATGACTGACGAATGCCTATATATATATGCATATATATATTTCAATTTAAAACAAAAAATGGTTCCTGTTCTTGCATTCGAGGCAACATTACGAACGTAAGCTGCGTATTATATTGTCCGACTGTAGACGAATGTTCTCGTTCATTCGATACGGTCGGGAACTCGTACGAAGAGAGAGAAAAGCTGTAAAAGAAAACCAATGTTCTGTACGAATTCTACGATTCGCAGCAACGATGACAAATGCCATGCTTCCCACCCGACACCAAACGGATCTGTACTCTTTACACTGACAACGACGAACGGATGAATAGCGTACAACACAATTCGGTGCAAATGCTTCAATCAAAATAATAATACTAGAATGCAACATTGAAGAGTGCGCACGGATGAAAGAAATTAAACGAAACAAAAATTATGTGAACTATTCTGGCTTATATTCGTTATCGCTCGCCCGTTAATCTTGGACGTGCGAGCCCGAGTTAAGTTGGGCTTACGATAGTGAGTTTTTTTTCACGAGCAAAGAGTGATCACGCACAGATTCGTAAATGCATCGTTACAAGTGAAAACAAAAATCAAGAGCGCACAGCCGATGAGTCAACTAATTCAAGTTGACTAAACAAAACATCAGTAAAAAAAATCACCAGAGCATGGAAATTATGTCAAGATTAGTAATATACGGTTTATCGACGACTCGGTTATTATACGATATCGGTTAAAAACGCGTTGCTTGCAACTACCATATGATTATTACGAAAAAGAAAACAAAAAATACTATCTGTAAGAACAGACGAGAGATCTGCTTTGAACGTCCGGCAGATGTGATATATACGTGTAGTTGATTAGATATTTAACATGCTTCTCTGCGAGATATTTGTTCTCGAAGCGACTGCCTATTGAAGTTGTTTTTTTTTTTTGGATCAGAGGCGCATACACGAGAAAAAGAAGGTCACGGGATAAAAAAAGAGAGAACGCGCCTTGACTCCGTAATGATTGTTTGTACATTGCAGAAAAAAAAGAGAGGAACTAAAATAAATAATGATCGGATCACGAAATATTAACGAGCATGATCACGAGGCTCTCACAGCCACGATTGGCTTGTATTGTGTTAATCAATAATACTTTGCATTACGCACTTTCTTTAACAATGATAACCGTATAATCGCTATTAAAAAAAAACAAATCTATGCGATGTATATTATATTTACGATTACAATTAAACATATATATTTTCTAATTAATATTTAACTTCGTATTAGCAAGCAAGTGTATAACATGATAGTTATTTAGGTAGGAAACGATAATAATGGTATGAAACTTATTTAATTGTGCGCATCAGCCTGCCCTTGTTACCATCGCATTAATGTCGTATACAAAAAAAAGCAATTGAGTTAGAGCGCTAAAAAGTGTCGAGGAAAAAAAAAAGAAAAAACAACAACACACTAAACGAAGTTTCCACGTTCTTCAACATCGATCACGTGAAAATAATTTTCAGTGTAAATAATGTAAAGAGAAAAAGAACGAGAGAGAAAGAGAGAGAGAGAGAGAGAGGAGAAAAGATGAATAGCATAAACGAAGTTAATCATCCGAATAATTGTATACAATTTCATGTCACGGGCTCAGTAAAGATCCAGGGATAAGTGAGTTAAATCGTTGGATACCGTCTATATACTTTTGCCATAAAATTTATCATTACCCATCTTTACTGGGCTCCCATTTGATTATCTTTTTTGTTTATTTTATTCTTTCCTTGCCACCGTTGATCTTCAGGCACAATTTTCCTATATGTACAAAAATATGCACGTTTGATATTTGCCAATTTCCCCGTTTATAGTTCGTTCACTCAGTTTGCATGTCGTTGTATAACATTTCGACGTATCATCGATGATTCCCTTATCCAGGGCGATGCTTGTACCTTTTGCACTTGCGAAAAGAGCATTCTCAAGCTATCCCCGTGTTACTTTACTTTGCACATTCTACACTGGTCATCGACAACGTTATCGCTTCTATGTCAATGATACACGATCTTTACAGTCATTCGTATTTCCTTATCGCATCAACTACTCCGTAATTTTTAAATCGGTCGTTCGGAATTGTAACGTTAAACGTCGATGATGCTTCATTAGGAATACTAGTACCTAAGACGTCAAGTAGTTCGATGAATGACGCTGAGACAATGATAACGCATTTAAATGAGAAAAGTCAACCGAAGATAGATGTTTTGTATGCTTATATTGCTTTCGTTATACACCGAAAATTAAAATTAAAGCAGAGACCGTTTGCGAGTGTGTGGGCCTCCAAGTATCGATGCAAGCATAATACTAGAAATGCTTTGACAAATCTCATTGATGACGAAAAAAAAGGAACAAGCTGTTTAAATTCCGTTGTTTGACACAGATGCTCAATGCAAATTAGTAACTAGTGTATTGGCCGTTACTTAGTGTGTTTTTTATGTTTTTCCTTTGGCTGATTTTTTATAGCAAACAAAACAACGTGACCAACAACCTGTTAGACCTGACGGATTTTGATACACTGAGTAATAGCAGTAGAGGCCCGATACTCGAGCTGTCGTCGAATCTGTCTAACGAGGATTCCCTCAACTCGAACCTAAACCCAGCGGCAATGCCCTTTACTCCCATGGTCAACCCCTTTGTGCCTGTCGCCGCGAACGCCAACACTAATCCGTTCCAGGATGCTTTTACCAACAACAAAACCCAAGACAACAATCAAGTACCAGGTATGTGCATGAACCGGTTTAAGTTATATGAACAACGGTATACAGACGGGAGTATACCCTAGAGAATCGTCTCAACGATTTTGTCTCTCATACGAATCTCAAATTCGTTTTTTCAAGCCCATATGTCTCTCTGTTACAGATCTTCTATCATAAAATAAGTGTTAGATACTCTGGTTGAGGAAGAATTGAGGAAAAAAAAAAGATTAATGAATGCAAAAAAAAAGAAACTCCGCAAATTGCCAGTTTGCCATCGCGCAAACGTTGGGCACATAATCTATCAAGGTGTTGTTGATAAAAAAAAGAAAGAAAGAAAGAAAAGAAACATGTAAATAAGCTCTAAATAGATGATTAGAAAATGAAAGCGAAGGTCCAAATATAAAATGGAAGCATCATGGAGAGAGATGTACGCTCCTCGGAAGGAGCTGCCCTGCCTCTCCCTCTACGAACCCTCGAAACAATCAGTATGATGATTGAAACACAACAACAACAAAAATGTAATATAATATATAATGTTTATTAATAATAGCATACCATGGAAAAAAGCATATATACATAAACCTGTCATAGTGTATTTACTCGTGTAGAGAGAGACTAACTTTTTAGAGAAACCTTTGAATGGAATATTTCGTATTTACAACATTATTTCGGTAAACATACACACACACACACACACCCATACATATGTAACTCCAAAATCTTTTTCGATATATACAGTTACGCCGTTAAATGAAGATCACAAACCATTGCACAATTGAAAATGACAGATTTATAGTAAAAAGAAAAAAAGAGGAACTTGCTTAAGAAAAAAAAAAAAAAAAAAAAAAACTAAACACCAGATTTACACAGAGATCGGTGTGCGAAGATCGTTCATCTTTGCAATACTACTGATTGATAATTGTGCCCGTATGTTTTCTTTGTTCTTTTCCTTTTTTTATACTAATATTATACAGAAAAAAAAATGATTTCTTCCGTACTACGTTTCAGGGCGTGCGCTCACTAGTCAAGCGATTTTATTGTTTTTAACCAGCCTCTCCGTTTAGAAACATCATTTTGACTCCGCTGCTAAACAGGGTGGCGGCTATTATATATTTCGTTGTTGAAACTCTCGTGAATGATTATTAGTGAAGTTCATTGAACTGTGATGATGGATACTTCACAAAAAAATAGCCACTGTAATATGTTTAGAGTTTAAGCCCAAAATCCGAATATTATACGAATAAAATATTAGCGCATGGGGTCGATTCCATGATAATTGGATGAATCGACGGAAGGATTCATTTCATTGTCGCGTTATCATCTTCTAAATATATATATATATATATATATACATACAGACATATATATATTTATATATATGTGCGTTTGTTTTTGTTTTTTTCAAGGCGTCTATTTCTTTTCGCACTGGCCTAGTTTCGGCCTCATCTGCGACTCGGATAGAAGGTGAAAAGTGAGATTACAAAGAACAGCGAGAAAATAAATATACAAACGTCTATTGTAGTATGTTATATATCCAGTGGCTGTTTATTACTAATGTTATTGTGTAAAACAGGGATAAATCCGTCGCATTGTTAAGTAAGAACCGTGTTACAATCCGTCTCTTACTGTATGAGTTATAGATTTGTTACGTAATATTACATTCTTAAGTGTGAACACGAGAGAGACTTCGAGAGTGGTTTACATCGCCTGATATTCTCGAAACGGATGAAGAATCATACCACTTGGAGGTCCTTGTACGAAATTGATCATTCGTCCCGAAACTTTGCATTATTCAACGGTCTCGGCGAAGATTGCGGTGCATCGCGGACGTGTAACTCTCGAGTGAAAAAAAGAGAAGAAAGGAACATTAATAAGGCTGCGGGTGGGGGAGGTAGCGGTAGATAATACTAATTTCGTTATCATCTCTTTTTAACTAATTCGTATTGTACTTTCTGCACTCGTTTGTGTTCGCGAGAGGGAGAGAGAGAGGGAACGCGGTCGATACTCTCGTCAGCGCCAAACAGAGATTGTATAGCGTCATACGCGACGCTGTATTTTATTGTTATAATAATTATACTAATTTATGTATATGGGGGAGGGTAAGGCTCCGTAGCGAAACATGGTGCATCGAGGACAAAATTTGCAACCCTTCGCGCAGCTGCTCGGACTTGCAATGGGACAACGACGAAACAAGAAGTGTAGAAAGATTTTCGTCTTTCGTTGCGTAAGGAAACAAAATGTGTATTTAATCACTCGAGCCTCACCGCCCCCCTAGCCCACCCCTCCGCTTTGACCTCTTACGTCTAATTTGAATAGATTCTTCCCATTATTATACATTTAATAATCGTGTTGATCCGGCACGAAAAGAATGTTTTTTTTAATATAAATAATTAGCGACGACACTAATCATCCATCATGGCTGAAATACTTCATATTGTAAAAAAAAAATGCTTGTATGTAATAAATACTTAATACCGAAAAGATATTTACCTCCTGGGAGGGAGGACTTTAAGAATGCTACTAACGTTCGAAATTGCTCGTGATTCCAGATTCAACGAATAATACGTTCGATAATATTAATCGGTCAACGAGGATGTCGGTAATGTATCTCTCGAAGTTTCGTAAGTCCTACGTGATCAACATGGCTAGTGGGTACACCGAAAATTACGATAGAGGGCACTAATTGTAGCTCACGATCGGTAAGTAAGGCCGTGCGAGACGACGGCCATTTTGAATTACGACGAGTGGAATCGGTCGATTTGCTTCGGTCTTGTACACCGGACTTTGTAAACGTGAGCTGAGTCAAAGTAAGAAACAGAAGTGACATCAGTCGCTCAGTCCTACCCTCGTCGTTCCTCGAGAAAAAGATAGAGAGTGTTAGCAAAAATGGCTGGCAAATCAGTAATACGTGTTTTGATAAATTCCACATTGTTCTGATAATAGTGTACCCTTACATCCAGTGGTAATCACGTCCCGTATATCCGTGTACAGTGCATTGACGCCAAGAAGTGACGAAAACTCTGAGTTATCATCACGTTTGTTGAAACGACGAGGCTGATAAACAGATGCACTCCTGTCAAGACCTGCATAGACAAGTTACGACTGGTAGCGAAAGGCTGGCCATTGAACAACACTCGCTTATCGTTAATTCGTCGTTACTTTTTTCATTCGGTTTATTGAGTTCATCCTCGAAACGGTATATGGCCTTTTCACGCAGAGTATCAAACGTCAGGTAAATATAACTGTACACACACATCTATATACATACGCTACGAAACATCTGTGAAATCGGAGCTATGACGAATCGCGAATACAATACCTATGTACAGACTTTCACTTGCCTAGATGAGGTACCTCATTGTCACAGATAAGATTGGCGATCGTATTACGCGTGATGAAATCTCCTCTCAGATATTTTCAATCCACCAATAGTTGGGCAGAGATAATTTTATAACTCTGCATCTAAACATTTCTTATCACAATTCTCAAGCTTTTTTTTTTTATCGTCTTTGCATCCTGTTAATGTCGAAAGTTTCAAAACAGTTTTTACAACCTATTCTAACCTTGAAGATCCGCGAATACTTTGGACATTTATTTTTGGCATAGCAAGCGTGGAAAAAGCTTCGAGATTTCGTTATTTCTAAGAATGATACATTGTTTTCAGATAAAACTCCGCAAAGTTATTAAATCCATCGTACTCACGAATGAGACAAGCTAAAAAAATTCGACCCATGAGCATTAAAAAAAGCGTCACAACTCGAATTTGCAAGACTATTTTGGCTCGATAAAATGCCTGTGGTATCGTTCAGTTATGGGACAGCATTTAGCTAGTTTCAGAGAATTCTTTAGAATGGATGGCGAAAGGCCAAACTCCGATGTATACGCCGATGGGCAACAACAATCTCGGTTTAATATGTTGGGACGAGTCGTTACGAGTAACGATACACCTGATAACGAGAGTAACGGCAACGAAGCAGCTCCGAATATCAATGCGGATGCAAACAACGAAGCCAAATTGAACGGAAATTTGGCTGACAACGAACAATTGAATCTCGCTCTTGACAATCACAATTCAAGATTCGAATCGATCTACAGTCAGCCGATCGATGCGCAAGATTCCAAGCAAGTTTGCGGCAATGGAAATTTTGTACCCGCTGCTGCTATGGGTGAATTAGATTTCAAGCAACCGGAGGCTTGTTGCAGTAGTTCGGGTAGTAGCAACAGTAGTAGTAGTTCGGAGGACAGTCCCGTTAATCCTCCGTTACGACGAACTTCCAAGACGCTTTCGTTTGGCAAGCAAAAAAGCAAACAGAGAAACAAAGATCAAAGTCCGGTGTGCAATCATGTTTTATCGACGAAAAAGAAACGTAGCAATTGGGTATTGAAATTCAATTGCGCGAAGAGCAAAGGTTCGAAAAATACCGACATACCGGAACAGCCGAACAACAGTACCGAGTGCGTTTGCACGGGTTACAGACGTACGGACGAACATCCCATGGGTGCCGGCGTCGTTTTCTACAATAGAACTGCTCCGCAGAGTCCTATACTGGGACCTCTACCGCCAAGTCCTGTGATTGATTTATCGCGTTTCAATCCAGCCGAATTTCCAATGGAGGTGAGAATCTTTTATCAAAATTATCACAAGTTTTCTTCTACGTCGAATGAAAAATATTTAACTCGTTATATTTTGTCGAATCTCTGTTTAATGTCACGAATAGGACTGCGATGCAAGAGCAAGACTTCAAAGAGCTCGAGAAATGGAGGAAGGCGTCGAGCCTCCGCCGGGATATAGGCCTAATTATCCAACGGGTATTCAAGTACATCCCAATGGCATTACCATTGATAGCCTTGCGGCATTTTTTCAAGCCCATGCGGGTATACACGCAGCTGCACTTACCGCTTTATCTCAAATCGACTTTATGTTGGTTCCAAACATAGAACGACCGGCGCATACCCAGGTTAACGAACAACCCATCATCGCGGATAATCCCATTAATCACATTTCGACGAATCTTTGAGCAAACTTCGATATATTTGTAGGTCGACTATGTGCACTGCCTAGTGCCAGATTTGCGTTCGATCACGGCCTGTTCGTTTTATTGGGGAAAAATGGATCGTTACGAGGCCGAACGTTTGCTCGAGGGTAAACCGGAGGGTACATTCTTACTTAGAGATTCCGCTCAAGAGGAATTTCTCTTTTCCGTGAGCTTTCGCAAATACGAACGCTCGCTTCACGCTCGAATTGAACAGTGGAATCATAAATTCAGCTTTGACGCCCATGATCCTGGTGTTTATGCATCGGAAACGGTAAATTTCTTTCAACGTTTATTTCCTCGTACATCTATGATACGGCAATTCTTAATATATGTTAATCGATAGATTGAAATTGACGTCTATATTTATTCTGTGCAGGTTTGCGGTCTTATAGAACATTACAAGGATCCATCCTGTTGCATGTTTTTCGAGCCTATGCTCACCATCCCGTTACATCGTAACTTTGCTTTTCCACTGCAACACTTGTGCCGCGCGGTTATAACAACGAGAACTACTTACGATGGGATAAACAAGCTGCAGTTGCCAAAGACACTTAAGAGTTATCTCAAAGAGTATCATTACAAGCAGAGGGTACGAGTTAGGAGGTTAGACACTGAGAATAACGTAGTGTTGGATAGCAGATCCATATCATATTTACCACTGATTTAAGCTGCCGTTTATTACAGATTCAACAAGCTTGACATCTATATATTAATTTTCATTACGATAAACAGGCGCAAGTTGAAAATTGTCCAATGTTTCCTCATAATTTTCAACCATAGACAAATTTCTCTTCGTGAGAAAGTAACGTTCTTAATTTTGGCTCACTCATGGAAGAAACTTTGTTTATGCTCGAAAATTATGATTTCGAAATTTACGAATCTCGGAACTCTTCGACCGATTTTCTTGAAACCAAGCAACTTTGTAACTCGATATTTTTCTATACACGGTTTTTTTCATCGATAGTTGGAACAACGTGAAAGTCGAGATACCCGTTTACATCACAAGAGACAACCATTAACAATCGGGGCAAATATTTCAGGAAGATAAGATGGTTCGCGAACGAAGTCGTCCGCAATGTTTCAGCGAGATCGGTTAAGCCGTTCTCGAGAATCGGCCTTCTAAATTTTGCAAACTTATCGAACATACGAACGCGCGCGCTCGCACAAACATACACGCAGACTTTTCCAACTACGTTTTCTCAATGTTTTGGGACATTTCAAAAGACTCTGGCATTGAAAACCCGATTGATTATTTTACGAAAACGAAGCTTCCTCTATGAGGAAGCAAAACAGCAATATCAACTATTTATACCTAAGAGTCTGGCACAACAATAATCATTATTTCCCTCAGATGCAGACGCACATTAGAGGTTAGCAGATAGGTCTGGTTCACGCAACTTTTTACGTTTCTCCTTTTCATCACGGATAAAACCCAAACAACGTAGGGTATACGAGTTAGCGAACATTATATTGTAAAATTATTGTTATTATTATTATTATTATTATTATTATATTTATAGTATGTATGAATCTCGAATCAAAGTACTATCTTGTTTTACACATAGATGAGGTGGGTAAATTCTAATTGTTTTTCATCAGTGATCGTTGAGCGCGGAAGATCAGAGAGTCTTACACTGTCGGACAGTATTGAAATTTAACTAATATTTAAATTAACTCTCGCTGACCGTTAACAGATATTTTCGCCCTGTAATTAACAAACGTTTCTAGTGGTAAATAGAAGAGTTTGTATTTTTTTTTTTTTTTTTTTTTTTCAAAAAAGCAAATGTAGGATCTTCCCGAGACGTTCTTGAACGACGTTGATTCGTATTATTACTCCTATTGTGCCTACTTCTATTATCAAGTAATCAATGTACGAAGTGTATGTGTCGGTGTTCATCGTTGTTGAAGACGTGATCGGATTTAAGAAACTTTAGGGAAAATCCTGTTAACGCGGCGTATACAGATTTAAAACAAAAATGCAATGATAAAAAAATGACGAATTTAGCAAAGCGGCAATGACGTCGATGAAAACGTTTGTCGCAGCAGCTGTAGATTTGTAACGCGGGAATTTGTTTGGATCGGAAAACGCATGAAAGTTAATAATCGATACTGCGTAACGTATTATCGGCTATTAGCGAGAAAAAAAAAACATTAACGAAAGAAGTTTTTATTTTTCATTGGTGAAAAAAAAGGGAAATTGGTAGCTAACCTGGCCAAATTGAAAAGAAAAAATTAGAATAATTATTAAAAGTCGAAATTGTTGATACTATTGATTTGTCGTTGACTCGACTCGACGCATATGCATATTATGAATAAAGATTTAATATTTATTGTCGATACAGCCATGAAACTTCCAGGCTAGAAGACTCGTCCCCATATTTAAGGAAAATCCATAGATCCTGGAAGTCTTCATTTCCGCTGTATGAAAGTTTAATTATTCCCGATGATGAATATTAATAAATCATCGTGGCATATTCTGATCCACCATTCACTCTAGAGATAGAAAAGACTGTAAAGCTTTATGTATCTTCAAAATATTGTATTTAGCATATTTGTAACATAATAATAACAATCAAAAGCCATTTGGTTCTGGAATGTAAGAGAAAAGAGAACCGAAAATAACATTTTTTGCGATATTTCTATCGTAGTTCAAGATACTGATAGTCCGGGTGATCTCTGTGCATTCCTCCAAACATCACTGCTGAAAGAATAGCTTGGACGTTGCTGGTAGCAGTACCTTCAAGTTGAAGAGGAACAGTAAACCGAATACTGTGAACATAAAACCGTCTGATCGTAATATAGGAATTGTACATCGTGATTCGTATGAGATTGCCGGAGAAACAATCGTCGAGCTGTCATAAATTAAAAGGATACGGATAAAGTTTCGTTCCCACTTTTCGACCATGTAAAGCTCTGTGACAAGGGTATATCTGAAATACCAGTAACGCAAAAGCGATAGTACGTCCCGTCCTGGATTCATGATCGCAACAAGAGTTTTTAAAACAGATATTTCATTAATGTTGGATTTCAGGTTATAGCAATGCAACCAATGCAACTATCTGGGCGAACGAGTGTAATAGGCGCCGAGCACCGCATTAACGTCTATTCTGGTCACTATTGCAGCTTGAATGACGTATCAACGCGACCATTCTCGAGCCATAATTAATTTTTAAACGATTACTCGCTCGTAATGTATGCAATTATTAATTGCCCGAAAGAATAATATTATAGTCCGGAACAGTAAAGAAATTGCAAAGAACGTGCTGAATGTCACGTACGGAAATCCATAATAGGGGATTTATTATTTCAAGGTTGTAGGGAGTGTATCGAGTAGTTCCGAGTTCTAACACGACGCGGCGCTGTCAACAATCTTATAGCACTTGCTTACATAGCGTGAGTCAGCTGTCGCGTAGTAATATGTGACAGATACACATGCTTCTCGGCGGTATGTAGAAAACAAGTAATACATAGAGATGCAACCAAAACATTATCGCGGAGTTTCTTCAAAGAGGAGGTTCTGGCTGGGGAGTCTCGTGCGGCACAGATAATAAATTAATCTTCTTAGTAGTATATATACTGCCATGCTTTCCGTATTGAATAATACTTCTTCGTATGGGAGCAGAGATACAAACGCTCATTGAACTTTAACGTTGACGTAAGTAGAAAATAACGCGTTGACGCTCTAATATCCTATTTGCAATTCAATAAAAACACAACTCTTAGGCTACTATATAATCTTGCCTCGGACACTTTTTTATCATCATAAATTCTCGGGGAACGTTTTCAATCACAATAAAATTACGTGCGTATTCTTTGATTATATCATTTATTTAAAGACCTTCAAAATCGCGAGACTCAGTTTAATTAAACATCGAACCTTATACAATTCATAAAAAAATTATTTTATGTAATTGTGAGCTTAATGAAGATCGTTGCATATGTTATTTCTCGATACTAATTAAACCGTTTAATAGTGGGTGGTTGCCATTGCTGGACGTTATTGTCACATTGCTCTCTAATTCGTAATTATTCAATCAAACCAGATCAGAATGGCTGAAACTTCCCTATCTTCCGTATCTTTATTTACTACTACTTTTTTTATTATATACAGACTTCCATAGTCTATACATACGTTTTGACATATCAATTGCATATTCGCGATTATATTTTTGTACTTCTACTGCTGTTTCTGGAATTTCTTACAGATTGTGCATGATTCACGTCCCGGTCCGTTCTGTGATATCATTGCACTTTTTTGTGATGACTATGGAGAAAGAGGGAACAAAAGAGAAACGCAATGTACGAATATTCCTTCATCGTATACCCCAAACGATTTCTACTATGGTCGAGAATTTCTTCTACAAGTACGTTCTTACTTCCTAATGAATATTATTTCGGGAATGCGCACCACGAACGTTATATATTTCAAATTTCTTTACGATAAAGTCAAATTTTATACTCCTTTTATTGCCAAGAACTGTCTCGTTACATGTAGTACACGCATGCGTTAATGTTACTATAAACAAGGCTGCTCTTCTATAGTCTTGGCTTTGAAATTGCCGAACATCCGATAAAATGGATATCCGGGTGCACGCTCGTCGTAGTGCTCTGTCTGTTTGGTCTTTATCGCTTTCGTCAAGAAAAAAATCCTCTGAAACTATGGATACCACCAGACTCGGATTTCGTTCGTGATACGGAATGGTTGATGTCAAATTTTAGAGAAGGCCAACAGGTAGAAACAATGATCTTAATCGGAGATGACATCCTGCAGCCTCGGGCTCTTCTTGAAGTATGCGCATATAGTACACCGTCTTGTAAAAAGGACAATTGTTTACCGAGAAAAAAAAAATAGGCCTAAAGTTCTTTGTCTCCTTTCAGCTGAATGAAATAACCAAACGTATACTAGCATTGCAAACGGTATCTCAGCCTGCAACATCGTGGACCGATGTATGCTTTAAGTGAGCATTTTTTCAGAATTCTAAGAATCGTAGCTTGCTGCATGTTTAGCACTACATCAATGGGGCTTTAATGAGAGGTTTGTAGTCGCAAACAAGATATATTTATTGACACAGAGTTCCTATAATATCCAATGTGGTCGAGAGGGAAAAGAGAGATGTCGAGGACGACGATTTCTTCGACGAAGAGCCAGGAGCTCGTATGAATAAAAGTATGTTTGATCCTGGGGTTAGCGCCCCTACGGAATTATACTGCAGCATCGTCAATAGTCTTCCACGCGGATGTCTCATGCAGAGTATCCTCGACATATGGGACTATGACAGCAAGCTTATTAAAAATCAAACCAAAGATGATATAATAGCTAGATTTAATGCGGCAAAAATAAGTCCAACCTTAGGACATCCTATGAATTTCACGGATCTTTTGGGCGGTGTGACCACCGACCAACATGGGCGTATTATTGCGGCCAAGGCTGTGAAGACATTATGGATGGTACACGTTAATTTTACAAACGTGAGAATGAATGAATCGGGAAATGATGCTGGAACAGCAGACTGGGTACGGTACGTTTTTGAACATCTTCGGATCGTCGTCCCGATCTCTATGGAGTATTGACATTAAAAGATTATTCCAGACAACCCTCGACGTTATGAATTGGGAAATGGAATTCTTGAGGGAACTTGAGGCTAGTTCACAATCGTTAAACTCGCAGTATGAGTATGGAAAGAACAATCAATCGTTAAAACTCGTCTACAAAGCTGGACGTAGCTGGGGTGATATCAGCTCTTCAACGATGTTTCAGGACTTTGGTAAAATTATCTTTGGAATTTTACTGATGTCGACTTACGTGCAGATCATTTTGTCACGTTTCAACTGGGTGGAATGGAGAGTAAGTAACATGCACATTGACTATCGTTTGGAAAAAGTATTTGAAGCTTTTTTTCCCCTTAGTTCTGTTTGACGAGCGTTGGTCTACTTTGCGTGGGTGGTGCTTTCGTAGTTGCGGTCGGTTTATGCTCCCTTTTCGGCGTCCCTTATGGTCCTGTTCACACGTCACTTCCGTTTATGCTGATGGGTCTTGGGGTCGATGATATATTCGTCATGATGGCATCGTGGGATCAGGTTCTCTCTCACATGCCTAATCGATTGAAATCATTATCGGAGAGAATCGGAATGATGCTCTCTCACGCCGGAGCTGCAATTTCAGTGACTTCTTTCACGGATGTCGTAGCTTTCATAATCGGAGCGTCCACGGTTAGTATGCAAATTATAATTAACAGTGAAGCGCAATGACCTTTCCTGTTAAGAATCATGATAAGCCAATGATATGTTTCCAGATACTGCCGTCGCTACAATCTTTTTGTATTTACGCCGCTGTTGGCGTTATGATGACGTTTCTCTTGCAAGTGACATTCTTCGTCGCGTTCTTCGCACTGGACGCGAAGCGCGTCGAGGACAAGAGAAACGGCATTATACCCTGCATAGTTCACGAGAATCACGAGACGAATGTCGAAGGAGCTAGTCGATCGATATCATGGCGTTTCGTAGATTTTATTTACTCCAGGGTAATATTAACAGTGTCTGGTAAAATAATGATAATAGTAATAACGATCGGCGTTGCAACTTTTGGAATACTCGGATCTTATCAATTGGAACAATGGTTCGATCCCGACTGGTTCATACCAAACGGAACTTATCTCAGCGAGTACTTGATAGTAAAGAACGAACAATATCCAGGCCGTGGTCATCCGGCCTCGGTGTTTATCGGTGATGTTAACTACAACGAAGAATACACGCGGATACTTTCATTGACCGAATCCTTGGCTAATATGACGACCGTAGATCATGTTGATTCTTGGCCTCGAGTTTTTGCTGATTTCGTCAGCATATACTACGAGAAAGGTAAACGATGGAACGAAAAGGTTAAAGATAAACGACTACAATTCGTTTATGTTTATTGTTTCTCCAAGATGTGACAAAGGGTACGATGGGAAAGAAAGACTTTCACTACTATCTCTCCAAATTCCTCTTCAGCCGTACCGGCGGCAAATATCAGAGTAAATTCCGTTTCGAGGGTAATCTAACGTGCGGCAAGAATGCACCGAGGATTCTCGTGGCTGTGATTGATTTCACGTTCGTAACGTTCGCTAGTCCTGATCAGTGGATACCGGCTATGGACAATGTCAAACGTTTAGCCGGTGATTCGGGTATACCCGGTTACGTGACCGTGTGGAGTAGAATCTTCGCATCGTGGGTAACCGATAAAGTAATTGCTGAGGAGGTAACGCGTAATCTAATTCTCGCTCTGATATGCGTAATGGCGACTACCGCTGTGCTAATAGCCGAACCTCAGACGTGCTTCTGGATTTTACTTTGCGTTCTCTTGACGCTTGTGGACGTTTGCGGCTTCATGTTCTACTGGGGACTAACGATCGACATTGTCTCCTGCATCGGTGAGTTCATCTATCTCTCTCTCTCTCTCTCTTTTTCTCGCTGTTTGCGTTCTTATCAGATTAGTAGCGATTCGTAGGACGTAAAGTGCATGCCCGATGACATACTGCATATATAGGTGTGTTATCACCACCTCGTAGGTTTGGAACTCGCCGTTGGCCTCAGCGTTGATTACGCTGCTCACGTGGCACACGCTTTTCTAAATACCAACGACCCGGACGGTCCTCGGAGTCGTACCTCGAGGACTCTGATAGCAGTGCGTCACATAGGAGCCGCAGTGGCTTACGGTGCCGGCTCGACGTTGCTCTCTCAATCGATGATGGCCTTTTCCAAGGCTTATGTATTTCGAGCTTTCTTCAAAATATTTTTCATGGTAATAGTATTCGGTCTCTGGCACGGACTCGTACTGTTGCCCGTCGTTCTTAGTACCATAGGTCCTGGAAGCTTGCACTCGTCCAACAGACGAAACGACCAGGACGATGCAACGACCACAGGAGCCGAGGAACTCGAGATTACACTGAACAAACAAAGCACGGATCAATGACGAAATGGTCTTGCATCATTATCAATAATATTTATTTTTGGTTCAATAAACATACAAAATTATTACACTATCCATACTATTAATCACACATTTATACAAAAATAATAATAATACTAATAATAATAATAATAATAAAATTGGATAACTTAAAACGGTATTATTTATATATATATATAGATATATATATATATATATATAGATTTAATATATTAAGATTAAAAAACAAGTACAAAATAATGTGTAGCAAGGTTCGATATAGATTTTGTTCTTTTTTTATTAATAATCAATTATTATTGAAAAGGAACATGACTATCATTAAACGTAACGTAATTGTGTTGGATGCATTATTTATGTATAATCGTAATTTAAGGTTTATGACGTAAAAATGAGCGGCGTGTTGGGGCTTGTAGACCCAGTCGACGGGTCGTTGACCCCGTTTCGCTGCCTCTCTCAGTCTTGCACAGTCCATGGACATTCACACCTCTTTCTCTCACATACGTATTCTTTCTTTTTCTCTCTCTCTCTCTGTTTATTTCTCATTTTTTTGTTTTAATCGTATTATATTCGCTCCTGTTCTCACTCGTTTCTCTCACACTCTCGTTTTTCGCAATTTGTTTTTTTTTCTGTTGATGGAGGATAATTAACGACGAGACCGTCCGATCGTTATAGATATATATATATATATATATATCGTGATGTCGCGCTCGTACGGACGAGTACCTCGAGAGATCGAACGGTGATTTTCATCGTCGGTATCATCGTCATCATCATGATCCTCATCCTAGCGATAATCTCACGTACCAGTACACAACCAGACGAAGAAAAAAAAACGATTACACACTCGGCGCGTGCGTTATATTCAGCATTAGTTTTTTCTTGTTTTCCTTTCTCTCTCTCTCTCTCTTTTCCATTTCAATCAGCGCACACGACATTAGACTGCTGGGCAGCAAGCCGCGCGTACACGAAAACGGTACGTTTAAATTGTACACACCTTATTTAGTCGAATTTTACAAATTGGGACCGTATATTTTCATAGTTAATTGAGGAACCATCGATATAAATATTTATTCAGCAAAACGTGCCAATCGGTAATTGTGGGCGAATTAACGCGGTGGCGGTGAGCACAGTTAATGAGACGCTGGTGGATTATCGGCGGAACTTTGGGGAACGGAACTCGAGGGGTCGAATGAGAAGGTTACACGCGGACCAGAAATTGGGAATAATGACGTATGTTGGAGAACGATCAAGGACATGTGGATACGGGGTAAGAACACACGTTTTTCTTTTTAATACGTTTGGAGATCGGGTTCAATAAAGGGACGACACACGTATGGGGGATGATTCGACAAAAGAGGCTTTCGTTGAGCGATTAAGGGAACGAGAGGGACATCGGGGGGGGGGGGGAGGTTCAGGGCTGGGGAAAGACACTCAGGGCACATACAGACACACAGACATAGACTAGGCTACTACCGACTATCTAAAAATCCTATCCTAGTTTTACATGCACACGGTATACATACACGCCCGAATTACGACATTAACATGATATGTATACGCATGTGCACACGTAGAGTTTCGTCGTTATTATCATTTATTAGTTAATCGCGTTGTTTTTTTTGTTTTCTTTTTTTTTTGCTTCCTTCCTTCTTTGCTTTCTCTCTTGTTATTTTTTGTCTTTCGTTTTTGGGTATATATGCTGTGTATCGTGGAAGTTGTGTGTATATTGTGTGTCGGATTTTGTTTTCATTCCGTTTCAGCTGCGTCTCTCGTTTTTATCGTTTAATAAATGTTATAGTTTTTTTTGTTTTGTTTTGTTTTTCTTTTATTACTCAAGCTTATGCCCAAAAATCTACCAGAGGCACTTTGGGTTTATTAGTACCATTAGAAGTCGGCGTGCGCGGGGGAGGAACGCCGCACGCCTCC
This sequence comes from Netelia inedita, assembly GCA_964017225.1. Classification (NCBI taxonomy): domain Eukaryota; kingdom Metazoa; phylum Arthropoda; class Insecta; order Hymenoptera; family Ichneumonidae; genus Netelia; species Netelia inedita. The sequence continues at coordinate 3,731,924 of OZ024924.1, read as the reverse complement.
GATCGTCGAGCGTCGACCGATCAACGACGACGCGACGAACAAAAACACCCGCCGAGATCCGGGATATCGTTTTTTTCTTTCTTTCTTTCTTTCTTTCTTTCTTTCTTTCCTTCTTTACCTTTGCACATGAATTTTCTCTTATCCATCTTTTCCTGGGCACTCGCATCTCACTCTTTCCTTTCTTTCTTTCTATCTCGCCCTTTTTCTCTTTTACTCTCTGTCTCTTCCTTCTCACAAACAAGATAGTTAGATGAGCAGTGTCGTTACTCCCACACCTCCCCCTCATTACCATTCTCTATGCTGTCTCGTCATTTCCGTTAATTTATCCCATCCTGTCTTCCCTCTCACTTTTCACAAAACCACTCGTTGTCTCATTTTCATTTCTTTTTCTTCTTTTATATTCTCTCTCTCACTTTTTCTTTCTACCCTTTCCTCGCATTTTTTCGATATTTTTGAGCAATAAATACTTTCTCCACGAACAACTGCACATTGAATTGACGCACAGGACACCCAAAAAAACGCACTCTTACTCGTTATACATTCGTAACAGGGGCGGCACGATTTCGCACCTACAACCTTACTCTCTCTCTCTCTCTCGCTCTCTTTCTCTCTCTCAATCTAACTCTCAATCTCTCTCACTCTCTGTTCACACTAATATGGCTACATCCACAGATTAATGTTACGTTAATTAATGATTATCAATTCATATCAATTCAATATCAATGTATTACAATCAGACAATACTCAACAGTGATTCATTATTCATATATATTACAATAATTAAGAGTGACAACAACATGACGACGGAGGCGTTGAAGCATTTTTATGAGGACACGTGGCACAGGGGTGGTTCGTTGGTAGGATTCGGGATGATGCGAGGAACACATACGCGCGCACACGCAGATCGGATCGCGGATGTTGAAACGAGTAGAGAAAAGAAATAAAAATCGTAATCTCAATCCTTCTGCTCGTAGGAAGCGAGAGAGAGGGTTTTTTTACGTATTCAGGAAAATGAGCTTCGATACCGACAATGACAACGATCACGATTATGATGATATCGATGAAAGAACGTTGAAGGGGAGAATTACGAAGGAATAATATATGGCAGATATTTGGGTTGATTTTTTTTTTACTTTTGTCTTTTTAGGACAAAGGGTCTATGAACCGGTGATCGAGGGTTGGGCAGGAGGGGAAGCACGCACACTCAACACAACCGTCACATAGAGAGCTGGCCTCGCGGACACACGCGCGCGGCCGTAGTCCATATTTTATGATAATAGTTACAAACTATTACGGGTTCTTCCTCATTCATCGCACGTATGTATAGCACAGATATATTTTTGCAATCTTATCATTTTCTTCCGTTCGCTTCGAATGTGTGTTTCGTTTCGTTCATATTTTGTTTTTTGTTTCTTTTTTTTGTTACTTCGTTCTGCTGTGTGTGCGTCTTATATATACTATATTTTTTTTTTCGTATATATATATATAATATTTATAACGCGCGACGATATACGTACGGAAGGGCACACACGCACACATATTAATATATACATACACATGCGTTGCGCCGGTGTTTGTTTGTTTTTGTTCTGTTTAGTGTATATATGTACACATATACATACGACATACCATTCACGTATAATAATATGCTCATATCCAATTATTTAATTAAACGCCTAGCCATAATTGTTCGCGAATCGTTTGAAACTCTGTGGCGGTTCATCAAGCCCCGATATGGAGTTTCATTCTAGTAGCGGTGGATGGAAATGTTTCTTCGTTAAAATTCAATCGCTTCATTGGACGATCCGCGCCGATCGCGTGCATTCGACAAACTTTCGATTAGTTACCGTGATCTCGCGGATCGATACGCTTATCTTCTTTCGTTTATGATTTCTTCGTCTCATTTTCCTTACTCTCTTTCTCACATTTACAAATAATCTCGTTGAACGATTGCTTCGCCATTAAACTCCTACGCGCGCTCGGGCGTTCACCTATCGTTATCGTATTATTTCTTTTTGTTTTCTTTATTGTAATTATTATATACTCGTTTGTTTCTTTTTATGTTCGTTTTCTCGAAAATTCTTGTCGCTACCGATTGACGGGAGATGGTTCGTTTCTCCCGGGGCCGCCAGCTTCTCTCCCTCTCTTTCTTTGTGAGCTTAATGCAATAATACATATCACCTATTACAATATCATTATTTTGGTATCTTATGTACAAATATAACTGGTAAGTGCGATAGATACAATTATGTATACATATATATTTGTATATATATGTGTATACATATATATACATATATATATTTGTCACACTCGCCCAGCCAGCGGCCTTTCAGAAGACTTTGTCGAATCGTATTATATATAGTTCATAACACCTATCCATTTATACGCAGACGTTCACGCTGTCACTTCGTTCACGCGGTTCTTCTTATTTACGTTCTCGTCGTCATTGTTAGAGCATTTCAATAGCCATATCTTTTCATTCTCTCATTATCATACGAGTCTGTCGAATGTCCGTTATTCGCGAAACAGGAGACTATGCAAAAACAAACTGGCTATCACTTGACGACGTTTCACGATGCGATATAAAAATCACAAGGATCACCGCGTTTTAGGCCAGTAACGCATTGGCAATTTATTTGATAATACCTAGTGTCGCGACTCAGCAGGGCCACTCATGGCGCGAGGGTTTAGTGGGATGCTTTGTCGGTATCACGGGGCATCAGGGATTAGCGTCCGCTGCCATGATATTGTGCACCTGTTCCAGCTTGTACGCGAGCCTCTGTTTCTGTGAGAATTCGTCCTCCTCGAGGGTCACTATGAGCTGCTCGTTGTACTTGCCCGCATATGTGTAAAGCTCGTAGAGTGCGCAATTCGTGTTGAATTCCGTCGTGTGTTGCTGCGAGAATATCAATAATCGTCAATCGGGTAAATAATAAAGAGGATAACACGAACAACCTAAAAAATAAATAGCTAAATATTTACCCTCGACTCTTCCGCCAGCATCGCATTCATGTCCTGATCGGAAATTGCGGGCATGATCTTGATGTCCGAGTAATAGCGCTCCACCCACTCTTTGTACACTGGAATGTCCTTCGCGTAGAGCAACTTCGAACTCGGTGAGTCCTTGCCTGTTATTTAAAAGTATTTAAATTTTGTTGGTTTTTGTGAGATTGAATTTTTCAACTTATGTAAATTGGGACGATAAGATTATTACCTAGTCTATGATCCGACGTGGAACAACTGTCCATGAAGGTTTGCGCGACGACCGACAGACAGGAATCGACGATGTTCGATTTGTGAATATCGAAGACGAAATTAGGATTTTTTATAAGATTGACCCAAAACCTTAATGGAAGAGAATTGCTCTTCCACGTGTGTACAACCTCCGGATCGGATATGCCGTGATGTAGGGCTTGATCATCGAGAAAATCGAACATGTATTTAATGGCTAGGGGAAGCGCCGAGCCTCGATGCGCCGTACTGAAAATTGTCTCGAACAAATCGTCTACGAATTTCTGCAGTGTGCCCTTGGTAGCGAGTAACCTCGTGAGATAAATCTCAGAGACCATTTTGTTGCCACGTTCACCCTCTTTTTGAGCGTCCGTATCGTGATGCTTGACGAGATGCCAACACTTCAGGCCACCGTCGTGATCGTGATTCAATGGCGAAGTTGCGCGTGACAGTGGCGGGCTCGCTGAGCTAAATTTACTCAGATTGAGGGTCTCGTACTTGTGAGACTTATCAGTCTTCTCGGAGAGTATCGACAGGTTGTATATCGACGATTGCTTAGAGACTAGATTTAGGGAAGCTCCGTCCGGTACTCTATAGTGATTGAGGGTGTTTCTCTTCTTCCACTCTCCCTCGGTCTTTGTCGTCGAGTCCTCGTCGTAGAGAATGAGCCTGCCCGACGTTCCTGTACGCCATTCTACACGGGAGACAAAAAGAACGGGGTAAGATTTATAATACGTGCAAGTTTTTGCCGCGACAACTGTGAGAATAAATGTTAAGCTTTTAGTTCGAGTCTCACCAAGATCGAGATCATCCTTTCGCGGTCTCTGACTGTAGGGCGTAGCTCGATAAATCGTGTCAAGTGCCTTTTCCTTAACTTGAGAAATCGTGTCACAATCGAGCACCTTAACTGGCACGTTCTCCGTGTTTGGATCCAATCCACCCACGAATACGGTCTGTTGTGATATCGAGGCGTAGGCGGTCTGCGAAAAAGCGCAAAGACAATCGATTAGCTTCGAGTTCGTACAACCGTGAGAACAATATAAGATTGTCCATTGTCGGTGAAACTAAATGTACAAGAGTTGTAAGAGTTATTGTCAAAGTTTCCTCACGATTGGTTTGAAATCGATGGATTGTCTTATGAGTTTTTCCTCGGAGAGTGAGTATCTCGCTTCCGACGTTATGGCATCCACCGGTCCTTTGTCGACCTGCTGTTTCATAGCACGGAAAAGCATATACAGTGGTTCACCGGCGCACTCGCGCATGAATTTGTACAAGAGGAAGGTGAACCAGGCGGAGAGCATTTTTTCCGCGACACTCTCGGTCCTGAAATCCAAGCACACAGTAATTCGTCAGGATGAAATTACAATTGCGAGGTAGACGAGAGTATACCGGCTCTCAATGACTGTACTTGAATTTCGTTAATGTCAGGGAATTACCGGGCTTCGTAGTACAAACCGCGAATGCCAAGACGGAGACAGAATAGAAAAGAAACGGAGGACAAAGAAAAGAATTGAAAGCACCTCCTTGGGCAATAAGCAGTTTCTTTGGTACTCACCGTCTGAGCAATAACTTCGGATGACTCTTGCCCTCCATGCACTTCTCGATGAGCTCGGCGAGTAGCGTTTTGAGAATGTCGGTGCAATACTCCATTTTACTCTGAAGCGTGACCATTATTAGACTCGCCACATTCACGCGGTCCCTCATCGAGAAGTAACGATTGCTCTCGAGCGTTCTCACGAAGAGCAACAAAAACGTTTTGTTCATGATGAGCTGACCGAACAGCCTCAGTCCCTTTTCCTTGCGCGACAATTCCGGTCTGTCCCACTGGAGCACGACGTGGTTCTCGACATTCGGAAACAGAATTTTCATCGCGTACGTTCGATAATCGAGGAAGGGTATACCGCCACTCGTCACATCACCCGTAAGATCTGTCATTTCCGTCTGCAACTCCGCGAACGCCTCTTTGCACTCGGCGGCTACACGCAATTCCAAAATATCCATCTGATCCTGCATGTTCTTCAATACTCTGTTGCTTTCCGTTGATTTTCGTCTATAAGCGATGAGGAAAGCAATGAAAACAAAGACGAGAATTATGATCGCAGCAATTACACCGATCAGTGCTGGTTTGGACAGTGGTCCGTTAAGTCCAGCCGGCATTGCGTAGCTCAATTTTCCTATTTTGAAGCTCAGAGTGTGTCCCACTATGACAATAACCTCCGGCAGTTCTTGCTTGTCGGGCATACCCGCAGCATCGAGAGCCGGTGGTTGAGTCAACGGTGGTCTACAAGTCAATTGTTGTCTCGACAGTGAGGTCACGTTGCAGAAAGCGTTTCCAATTGACACTATGACATCCAATTCCTGACAGGCAAGATCTAGATGCTGCCCGTTTATGGTAAGATAATCGCTCTTGTAGTACTTGACTTCCTCGTCGAAAACGTCATAAATAGGATTTGGATATAGGAGAAATTTGTTGAAACCATTTTGCGATAGATTCTGCACACCGGTAACATTGTCCATGCGAAAACCATACTCCAGTGAGAGTGGTTTCTCGGCATCCAGCTCAACCTGTTCGGGTACCTCGATGGTAGGAGAACGACAATCCATGCTCGTCTGACTTAGCACGTCGCAGGACGAGACAAACATTTTCTCGTCGTAATAGACGTACATTTGTGGATCCTGTATGTATCCAAGATTCTTTCCAGTTACAGATATTTTTATACCTCCGGCTGGTATGCCTTTCGGTATTTTCATTTGACGAGCGACACCGCTCTCGACACTGTCGATGGTGGGATCATCCACGTATTCAAAGAAACCATTGTAATCTCTCTTCGTACCGTCGAACGTCATGGTTAATTTTCCCATTCGCTTTTTGTCGCTCGCGCTCGTCATGCAAAGTGTCTCGTTAGACTCCGCACTGATGATCGAGCATGGCAAATTGTCGATGAAGACTTTGATCTCGCTACCGGCGTTCATGTATTTACCGGATATCTTAACTGTCGTACCACCGCTCATGGGTCCATGTTTCGGTGAGATCTCCGCGATTCGAGGATCGACGAACTCAAAATTCTGCTCGGACTGTCCACGAAAGTCCTCGACTTTGACGATCACGGGACCCTGACGGAGTTCAGTCTGTCCAGGACCGTCGACGCGACATATTATCTGCTTCGTTCGTATGTAGAGTTGCTCGTACGGTTGACAAGTGACACCGGCGACCGTGACACCTCCGTATATGTCTTTGAATATTTTGCCGAGATTGATACCGCGTATCGTGACATTGGTATTACCTTCCCACGGCCCCATCATCGGTTCGAAGGAATGTATCTCCGGATTCGGACACGTCATATTTCTGTTGAGCCAGATGCCGTTGCCACGGCTGCACTGATCCTTCACCTCGCATCTCTCCGAGCTCTGACACCAGCCGCAATCATATTTCGCCGGTATCGCGAGGCACATGCCGCAATTATCCGCCATATCGCGACATCTGTATATCACTACGTGTATATTGTCAGGATTGTCGAGAGGCTTCGAGCCGCCCCATATCACAGCGAACGGCACCGTGATATTAGGAGTTCTCGATGTGTACGAGAATTCCGTTTCCTCGCAGTATATCGTGTCGGCCAGTAGTCTCGCGTTCACGCTCGTCACACGACCCTCGATGTTGAACTGGCAGACGAATCTTGTCTGTACGATGAATTGCTGTAACAAGAAACTTAAGATAATGTCGGGCATAGTCGAATGGATTATTCGCGGTGATAAGTTCCAAGCTTTCCAAGCACTCATCATCGAGTATCTCCAAAGGCTTTCCAACAACATAATTAGCGTCTCGAACTAGCCGTCGCAAACTTTCGGTGTACGTGTACAGGCAAACGAGCGTGTAATGGACGCTCGCGTGGAGATCATGAGGCGAGTGTACTTGAGAATGAACGAGAGTAAAGAAGACCGACGATGAGTAGGAAGTCAATCATCGAGTCCGTTCAACACTCACCCCTATTATGTGCACTTTGACTCTTATAGCCTTCTTGATGCCGGAAGACACGAGGATCTCTTGCGAATCCGTTGCATTGATAGTTGGACAAAAAGCTGGACCGCTTCTATAGCTAGGACCCATCCTCTGAAAAATGAGATAAGTTGAGTACGTATACCTATAAATACTTTCCGAATAACGAGAAACAATGCAAATAGACTTACAGCTACTCCAGTAACCAGAATATCATTTCTGCAATTTTCGGCCGTATCGTGAGTACATCTGTGACCATCGACGCACCAGTCGCACGGGAAGCTGGACGAAACGCATTGCGTACACGACGAGTACGTGTTGCAATCGAAGAAGGTAAAATTCGTTGCGACTAGATCCGGCCCGTTGGTCATTCTTACGGACAATTTAGCGGTAAAGTGATGCTGTCTCAGTGGTATGGAAGGTAACAAATCCGTTCTTGGTGTCGTGCAATTAACCCCGAATGATTTTCTCGTGGCATTTGTGATGAGGGTCTTGTCGAGGGCCGAAAATGCGCACAGGAATTGTCCCTTGAGAGTCGGTAAATTGTCAATCACAAGTTCGAGCGTTCTCGCCGTCGTTCTCTGAAGTTGAAACGGCGTCACCGTCGTAATCGTCGTGCATCTACCGCTCTTGTACGAGATCCAGTAAAGTGGATCTTTCGCAGCGTCCTGACAGTCGCTACGTAGATTGCACTTGTTCTCGAGTGAGCACCAGCCGCAATAAGGATCTTTAGCACCGAGACAATCCCAACAAGTCTTGTATACGGAGCATTCCTGAACCTTGACCTTCGAGACCTTCTTCTGAGTTAGAACGTAGAGATGCATTAGTGTCGAATCGAAGAGAAGATCTGGGTTCACGGTTGAGTTCGCCTCGATCACCAGGTCTCCGTACTCCAGAGCCAACGATGAACTCTCGACGACGACCTGTAAGTAGGAAAAATTGATAAAAAAAACGTTGAGCCATAAAGATAGAAAAGTATCTGTAAAAATATCATGAGAAAAAAAAGTACAAATGAAACGTAGGAAAAATAGGAAAATTATTATAGAACGTGCGATAAACGATTCCTATCGACGGTAAAAAGTGAGAGACGGAGCGAAACGGTAGACTTGTGTAATTGCGTGTCCCGCAGCCGCTACGAAGACTGGCTAAAAAGTCATTTTCCATCTAGCGTTCATTTACAATCCGTTCCCTCCGTCTCTCTCTCTCTCTCTCTCTAGTTCTCTCGGTGTTTATGCTTAGGCTGCAACAGAGACGGAGGCATCTAGAGACCTCGACGGGGTCTATGGTAACCGCAGAACTGCGGTTAACAGCTCTTCCGTTAGTTCGCTCTCTCGCCCTCCCCCTCGTCGAACACGGTCAAAGGATCATCCTCGACCGCAGATTTATCTTTGGTATACTATTATCAGCACACGGACGGCAAGATTCTCGTGGGGTCCACCCGCCGTGAGCTGCTGCTGTTGGGGGCAACGAGGCCTATATGACGGAGAGAAGGGAGTGTCTTTCTCTCTCGTGTGAAAGGTGCAACAGGTACTTCTTCGGCGTCACGGAAGTATCTCTTCTCGTGATCGCCTCCCCTCCCTCCCTTGCCCCTCGCCCACCTCTCCCGCTAGTTTCTTGTCTTTTTTTTCAACTTCTCCACAGGCCTCCACCCGCGAGTTCGAAACGATTAGGAGATGAGATACGACGAGAAAAGGCACGAACAACAACGTCCAATGAATTTTGTTTTTCGCAATAGCCATAGAGACAATGAGAAAATTCGAGAATAATTCGACTCTCTCGTATCTCGAGGAATTTTGAGAATTTAATCATTCTTACGATATCCAAACGTTATGAAACGATTCGAGTAACTAATTATTGTATTAAAAAAATTATGTGACACGAACTTTATCGAATCTTTTCGAATCCTTCGTCCCAGTTCTTTCGTACGGTCTGTGTGTGTGTGTTTATTCGTCGATCAAACGTCGTTCGCAGAAATTCCAGCCAGATACGGCAGTTTGTAAAATAGAAAGAGATACGCTTGAGAACGGCGAACCGAGGGAGAGAGACAGAGAGAGAGAGAGAGAGAAAGAAAAAAGTCGACGGAATACACGATTGATGTTGCTCAATCGTTGCAACGGTATTTATAGCAGTCATTGGAAATCGCAAACAAAGGCGAGGTTCTCCGTTTCCCTCTGTAGTCATTCTCGTCTTCGCCGCATCGAATCTCCCGATGCACCGCGAGTAATAAATACTGCAGCCGTTTCAGCCTGGCTTATCTTTCGTAATCTTTCAGTGGTAAAATTCTTTTCTCATTCGTAGCAAACGGCGCATATAGTAGAAGCCCGATATATTAACATAATTTAAAAAAAAATAAAGTATTATAGTTATTTAAACCGTAGGCGATAAGAAAAACGCGCAATATCGAGTGTGTATCGAGCGTGAACAATACTCGACGAGGAAGAAAAAAGAAAGAGGAGGGAAAAATGGCTCGTTAAAATAGGGCCTCTACTGTACAAAAGCGTACAACCGATCAAGCAGCGAGGGAGGATCGAAGAAGAAGCAATTACTCGTCGCAGGTGAGTGCCTATATCTATATACGTCTCATTGTGGGGTGCAACAAAGCCATAGGTACATGCTTTTACGGTAGACTCATCTTTTGCCGGGGTCGAGTATAAATATAGTAATAGATATATCGGAAAGGTACATGTGGTATATGAAGCCGGTGGAACGGAGGCAAGAGAATCGAAAGAGACTGGAAATACGAGATAAAAGAATGGAGATGCCCAACCGCGACTCGGTATGCTCCAACGAATCGATTTACAATTTGCGAAGACTGCATCAGCGCAAGAGGATTCCTCCTCTCTCTACCCTTTCTTTTTTATTTTCTTCTTCTTTTCATTCTTTGCTTCTCTCTCGTTTCTATTCGGCGAAAGGCAAAAGTAATAAAATAAAAAATAATACTAAAAAAGAAATGATATAAAATGTTTAAATGTGATTTTATCCGGTTCTCTGATACGCTTTATCGAGACAAAGTGCGCGTAGAGAAATGCGAAGAGCAAATCGCTAATGGTGCGCCCCGCATAGTTCTCTCTTGCCACAGCTCTCTTTGGTCTTTTCGATATTTCGATGACTCATCCAGGAAATGAGATGATAGTAATATAACCCCTGCCACAGTCTCGTTGAAACCATAATACCCACATATACATGTACATGTATATATATATATATATATATATATATATATCTGTCTCGGACGCAAGGTATAGAAGTCCATTGTAATTCAATACGAGACCATCGACGTTCGTGCGCACAGCAAAACGTTATCGTGAATATCACTTGCAGGCTTTGGGATCGAACGAGCTCTCGCGAAGTTTGTGTGTCAAATGTATTATTCGATTATCGACATTTCTACATCATCGATCGATACGACGAGACCACGTTTGATAGGAAGAAAATCTCTCAACCCGAACATCTACAACCCCGAAAGTTGCAGCTGAGGGACAAAAGTGGTAAATAACAAATATTCAAAAATGATTCTAAACAATTCATTTATTTCATCGATTTAAAGATTGTTTTTGTACATTTTTGAATATCGAGTCACGATATATCGCGGATACGAGTGTGTAATAGTTTCGGATACGACGTAGCCGTAGAGTTCGAGATGAAAAAAAAGGTGCGCGGGTTCGCTCACGAGCGCGGTCAGAGAGCGCGCAATATCTTTCTCTCTCGCTCACGTCGTGGGGGCAAGAGCACGAGAAGACCGCGGGAAAATATGGGTCGAGGGAGGAAGGAGCGCGTGACGCGGTACTTTGGTGGTGGTTTCTCTCCGCGAGAGAGAAGAAGTCTTGCACCGTAGAATGGAATGCAGTGTGCGCCTTTGGATGAGAGTTCACAGTCTCCAGGGCGATGCAACGATGTTTCTCAGGCGAGTATACACCGTGAGACAGAGAGGGAGAGAGTGAGTAAAAGAGTGAGAGAGGAGGGAGACGAGTACCACGGGCGAAACTCGTCTTTGAGCGCGGGGTATTATATAGCGCTCAAAGAGAGCGTGCGAGCTGTCGTTGTTGCGGCGGTCGTGAGCTCGGGGTGAAACTGACGAGAGAAGAGTAACAACTCGCGAGAGATGATCGTGTTGTACTTCTAAAGTTTCGCTCGCGATCGTATCTCCATCGCGAATCCGCAAACGGATCGTCGCAATCTCCCCGAATCACAATGTGCGGATCGTTCTCGAACGGATCGTTTCTTTTCTTTTTTTCTACAAAAAATATGAAACATTACACACGTTATATAATATTATCGTATCGTTATTATTAAAGCGAAAATGACAATCGTCTTTTAAAGTCTTGCGTCTTTCGCACGAAGCCTCGCGATTAATCGAATGAATTATCTTCACGGGAGGAAATCTTCGAAGGGTCCGGAAAGACCGACTCTTGCGATCCGTTGTGCACTCTGAGGACTTCTCTACTCGCCCTTAAATCCCTTCCCCCCGTTCTCTTTCTCTCTCACAGTTGCCGCCAGAGCGCGGAGCTCTCGGGTTCTCGCTCTCCGGCGATCTCGTGCGAAAGGTCAAGATCTCGAACAAAGAGAGGGCCCCTCTCGCTTGGACCGTCGATACACCCGCAGACATGTACGTATAAGGATTTATACACATGTACATGTATATATATCTCGTACTTTACGAATTCGAGCGCTTTTTTGCTCGGGAAGGCTCGTTTCGTTTCTCCCGCTGTGTTGGCGATAAGAAAATGCGGCCAGAAGCTATTACGAAGCACTTATACCACGTTTATTTTCCTCCAATCTCGTTTGCATAATATTTTTATTCGTCTTTGACGTTGCTCGTCGGTACGAGCGTACGGCGGAAGCTCGACAACGCAATTATTATTGAAACGTGTACGCGTATGTATATATAAATCTCTCTGCATAGCAGTTTCGTAAGAGAGTTAAAATCGCATCGACTCCGTTCGCACCACGGGACGTCTTAATTACTGGAAATAGTATAACGCGCGAGCGTCCCTTCTTCCTTTCAACCCCCTATACGCCCTCGACCTCTCATCAGGGGTGATTCGAAACTCGAGGTTGGTTCAAGCTTACGAGTTTTTTTTACTTCTCCTCCCTCCCCCACCCGTAAATCATTACTCGGTGTATACGAAGATTTGCCTATATATAGTTGTAACGTACAGGGCAACACGGTGTGTCTATAGTCAGTCTAACCGATGTAATATCATCGCGCGCGTGGCTTTATATCTATGTATATCGAGGAATCCTGATGGGCTTCCCGATCGCTGCTCACGTGATTGACAGGTGATTCGCAAAAAACGTTTAATCATCTCGCGTGCGCGCGCGCGAGCATTCCGGAATCTCCATCGAGCGAGGCGTTTGCGTTATGGTAGGTACACACCACGCGCACCCCGTCTCAAGCTTCCCTCGGACCTATATAGATAATGCTTTTCTGCTTTTCAGCTCTTCGATCTCGCGTTTCTGACGTTCGCATCACACCGCTCGAACGCGCGAGACGAGGCCCGGGCACTATCTCCTTCGTGTACTCTCTTTTTTTACACACCGTCTGTTGCATACTCACACTACTACCTCTCGCGCGATATACGCGCCCGGCTCTCGATTTCCCGTATGCAGTAGGGATAAGTCTGTGTGCCATGCCGCTCGCGGCTTCGAGCTCTGATCTCAAGATGCCAGAAGCAAGACGGACGTGTCTCTTACGTACCTTGCATACGTAAAATGTGTATCGGTCGTATGTGCATACTATATATATATACACATATATAGATATACTTTATGTATACTCTCGTGTACATGACATACAGAGAAGGGTCGGGTCTGGAAATTTATTTATGTATTATCGTTTTATATGGACGTGGATTATGTATTACGGTATACTCTATGTACTCCTCTGTATATATATATGTATAGTGTATATATATATTTGATGTATGGATATGCGTGTGTGTAATATGCAAATCTCATCAGCTACTGCCACATATGTAATATCGTAGTATGTACATACGTAGGACATGTATAAGCTTATATAAAGTACGTTGCTTCTACGCGGATATGCTCCCGATCGCGGTGAATCGTGAACGAGAGAACACTAGACGGCGGAATCTCGACTCGATTACCCCGTGACACATCGATTTTCCCTCCAAGAGACCGAGTGACAGAGAGAGAGAGAGAGGAACGAAGCCCAGGGCGTTGGCGAGACGGCGAGCATACGATATAGTATTTATACCTACCAGGGAAAATAAGAGTGCCAAACAAAAATACGTATATGCATATACACATCGGTGTCTCGGGGTTCAGGCATTCTCGATTTCGTTTTGCGAGACCCTCCGGCTTATCCAACATCGACTAACCCGAAGATGGAAACTCTATATACGTGTAAATACGTTGGAAAAGAGCACTTTGCGAATCCTAGCGCTCACACACATACGCGAGAAAAGTGTCCGACGGTTTTGAGGCGCTTGGAAGAGGAAAATGCCGGACGTGTGGGAAGCCACCTTGTATTGAAGTTATGCGAAAGCGTCGTCGTTGCCGGCGTATATACGTACAGCCAAGAGAAAGACGAGAAAACAACGGTGAGAATTTATGTGTCGAAGGATACACTGGAATTTCTCGATACACGATCGATTTAATGTTTCAGAACCAGCTCGACGAAATCTTATGAGATAAAACGGTATGATAAACATCATTGCGTAAGTACCATTGTATAATTTCGATATATCGTATATATTTTATTCCTTCAAAGATACTCGTCATATTTTTTTTATAATTTTTTTATCTCGCGATAGAGGAAAACCAATTTGTTTCGTCACCGCGCTGTTTCCGTTATCTCGAGGGATAATGTGTAATAGCAAGGAGCATTGAGACAAATGAACGACGAAAGGAATTGGATATAGAGCCGGGACGCTATGAGGGAAGAAAAAAAAAGTGGAAAAGAGAGGGTGGACAATGGGGATGAGGACGGTGGTGAAATAAGAGATGACGGTGTGGATCGTCGACAAACGCGAAGGAATAAGAAAATCGAGAGGGGAGCAGCGCGTCTCGTGAAATAAATTGCTATTATCGGATGTCGAGGTACGAAGCAGCTCGAGCGTATATATATATATACGTACTCGGGTGTTTGTGTATGTACGTACGTTATACATAGGAAAGTATGTATACTTCGCTCTTTCTGAGTTGCCTCGTCTCATTTCGAGTGGTCTCGACGCTGATCTTCTATCTTTCGGCTGTGTTGGCCTCGTTGCGTAGCGTCATAATTGATTCCATCAATAATCGTGGCCTTCGGCGAGGTATAACAAAATGTGCAGATCGCTATATATATATAAATTATATATATTCTCATCGATATACATGTATATCTTTGTCACGCGTGATCGAACTCGAGTTTCTCGGGTGGAAGTGATTTAATTGAGTCTGACGAATTTGGGAAAGATTTTTCTATATGCATACTTATCGATATACCGGTATAAACCGCATTAGGTCAATAATTTGTGACAGGCTTTAGGTGCAAAAAGGCGAAATGATATGGATATAAGAATAAAGACTAAAAGGTCCATTCGATGTCCAAGGGTCGATGTAGAAGGCGATGGAATTAACGAGTCAAGTTTTAGGAATTCTAGCGAGTTACTTCCAACATGACCATTTTATCTAGCCAGTGCTCAGAGATATTTAGACGATAAGGATCACTAAATGCGAGGAAACATCTGGAAGATTGGATGGATGGTTCAAGATTCCAACGATTTTATTCATTCGAGTGTACGTAGAGATAGATATATGTATACGTAAGTGTGAGAACTTTGGCAATTTTGTAGACGCGAACTCGGACCCTCCTCACCAATCGCGATATTTAATGAGATTAATCAAAGTCTCGTGCACTTTGGGCGATTCGATCTTCCACGCAAAGGGATAAATGTCAAAAGCGATGGAGAAGATTAGGGCGGGTAGCTGACTTTTCAAGAAAATTTACCTTCAACGTACTTGATTAATCACTTATTGCGAGGGAAGAGTTGCTCCGAGTTAATAGAGACATTGCGCGCTCGGTAAAACAAGAAGATTTAGTACGGACCCAAAGAGAGAGAGAGAGAGAGAAAGGAAAGCGCGAGATTCGCGTAGAGCCGCGCTAAACTCGGCCTGTGACAAACGACCGTGCAGCTTTATGAAATATATCGCGTTAGTGAAACTACCATACGAACAGTAAGAACTGTTATTCACTTATACGTATGTGCCATATGTGCACTTACCTTTAATCCCTAAAACTCAACTGTTGCCACGTTGCTTTTACTCTCCCGACAAAATCCTTTCGCACTCCTCTCCCGAAAAATGTACGAGAGTCAGAGGGTGAAAGAGAGAAGGAAAAATATATATCAAGAGAGAGAGAGAGAGAGAGAGAGAGAGAGAGAGAGAGAGAAAAGGACGTAGTAGCTCGCGGATTTATTCCCAGGTGAGGAGCGTTATTTAACAAACGGCTGTGCTGCCGCGGAGGAAGGGCAACAATTTATGCATTTTTCACGGCTGGACTGTCGAGTGAGAGAGAGAAAAAGAGACAGACGCATTCGTGGTCTTTCCTCCATGGTCTGCAAATTTTCACAGTACCCCCCCCCCCCTCCCCTTACAGTCTTGATTCGTACAAAGGAGCTCTGAACACACAGTCAACGAATTACCACGCTCGTTAGCAGCGGTCTAACGTACCCTTGGGCTCGCTGAGAGAGGATGAGAAGAGAGAAAAATAGAGTCGCTAACTCGAGAACGGCCGTGCGACCAATATATATACATCAGGCATCACAAAGTACAGAGAGGATGGAAAATTGTGTTAACGAGAGAGTATAGAGAGGAGTCGAGGCCGTCGACGAGAACCCGCTACGAGACATTCGCGAAACCACGAGACTCCTCGTATATTTATTTTCTTCTTTTTTTCAACCGTTATAAATATTTATTAATGTCTGGATCCATTCCATTTCTCCCGGCGAGTCTCGTCCTTTGAATCACGGAAAAGGAATCTTTTTTTATACGGAATCCTTTCTCGTGCTTATATCCGTATGAAATATAGACATAAACCTATATATATATATATATATAGAGAGAGAGAGAGAGAGAGTGAAAGAGAGAGGAAGAGGTATAGAGTCGATGACTCTTTTATCTTTCGATCCCTCTCGATTCTTTATTTACTCCGTAGCTCGTAGTCGCACTCGTTCCTTGGACTAAATTTCTCATTTCAAAAGAGACGACTCGTATTCGCGTCTAATAGTCGTGCTCCATCGCCTCTCGTTCACTCGAAAAGACACGAATCCGGTGTACAGCCTCGTACACTACGATGTACTTGCCTGTCTCGTCCCGAGGAAAATTGCGAATGGGAACGAGGCGAAGATCGGCACTGGTGATTACAGTCCCACGTGTATGAGAGAGAACAGATCCTTTTCCCTCTACCCTTGGGGAGGTAAGGGGAGGTGTAGTAAAACGAGAGGGTGAGAACAGAGTCTGCTAAGGCGAAACGTCCTTCGGAAGTTGTTTACAAGCTTCAACTTCACCGCTTCTCTCGAGGCGAGAGAGCTTTGCGAGACACAGTGATTAAGAGGACGGAGAGAGGTAGGAAGGGGGCGTAGAGGGGTTACGAGGATGAGGAAGAAAGAGAGAGAGGAAAAGAGAGGTCGCGACACCTTGGTGCTCTGGATCTCTCGACACTACTCTCTCTCCCTCGCTCGTCCTTCCGGCGCTTTCGCACTTCCATACTACCCCCAAGGAGCACACGGAAGGGATGCAACCAGCAGGAGCCAGCTTACGGCTCTTAGCAACCCTTTCCAAACCAAACGTACACTTTCATAGCCTACCATCTATCTATATATCTATACATGTGTATAGTATATAAGGGTTGTAAGTACTCCTTTTGGTCGTATCTTACGTCACCTTCCTTATATTTCAACGTCTCGTTATATCAACATATATATGCATATATATTTACTATATGTGTGTGCATACATATGTATAGACGAATGAAAGTTATAGATATATGCATATAGTTTCAACTCTCTCGTAATAGTTTACGCAACTTGCGAAATTTTCAAACTAATTCCTACTGTACGCAAGAGATCGAGAACCTCCCCACGTCGTCACTGAACTGCATCATTCCGTAAAGCGTCAATATGTGCTCGCGCGCGTTTCAGCCCTCGCGAGATATTAGCATTTTGCAGCGTGTGCAGATATCGCTTGAATTTCATATTGATCGCTCCGACCAGGCTCTCGTAAAATCGACTTAGCAGCAAGAGAGAGAAGATAATTAATAATTATTATGCATAGCGAGCGTGACAATTAATACGGGTTCGAGGATTTTCACGACGATGTAGATAGATATAAACGCAGAACGAAGGGACTGACTCCCTTTTTATCGTCTCTTCGAGCGATTTTCTTTTATGTCTTTTTTCGTCCTTTTTTCATCTTCTTACCTTCCCCTTATATATTTTGCATATCCACATCGTGAGTGGCGTGCGAAGATCGATGGCGGGGAGAAAAAGCTTCGCGAAAGAAGCGAGGGAACGAGGAGAACCGGGTGTGAAAGGGATGGGGGTTTTGAAGGTTGAAGGGACTGGGACACGTCGCGCGAAGGACATTTTTTTTTCATCTAACAAGAGAGAGAGAGGAAATTCCACAAGCAATTTGTCGGGGCTTGTGGATGGCTCGTGTGTGACTTTCGCTAAGTATATAGGCGACATCCCTCTCAGTCTTCAACCCCGGGGTAAAGAAAAAATACCTCGCCGGAGTCTTCTTCCGTGGAGCATTATCAATGCGAGATCGACAGTCACGAGGCTTCCCTCTCTCTCTCTCCCACACCCTCCTCGCTCTTTCGAAATACAATTCTGCTTTTGACTCTAGACTTTAAAAAAATCGACTTTTCATTACTCACTATCTCATTACCCAATCAGCCGAAAATTAAAAATATCTCGTTAAAAATCTTCTCGAAAAAAAACCCGTATGCAAATGAAAGGCAACGGATCTTGTTGAATCTGTGACGGAGAGATGAAGGTTCTCGTTACCTGCCAGAGACCGAGAGCTATCGCAGCAGCCCGCTGTGGCTCTCGTATACATACCCGACGGAGACCGCAAGTGATATTTTCTTCTTTTTTTTCTCGAATCTCTACTGAGTTTGGTCCGCTCTCTGGGGGTAACGGTGTCAAAGCTCGTTGAGAGACATGAGAGTACGCGACACACAACGGAGATAAACCTCGAATACCACACAAGTGTGTGTGTGAGGGAGAGAGTGTGACTCGAACAAAGCGCGTATCTCGCCAGCATCCGGGACCACAACGCATACAATGTGTGCATGTACACCGTAGAGTACATACGTATACACACACACACACACACACACACACACACACACACACACACACACACACACACACACACACACACACACACACACACATATATATATATATATATATATATATATATAAGTATACAGCCGTGTCGAAGGTACTCGGAGTGGAGGTCGATCGGACTCATTCTCCAGTTTTCGTCCTATACGACATTTCGCACCCCTTCGCCCTTTACAACGAAATTACTCGTTGACGTGCCCTACCCTCTATCCCTCAGCCCATGGACCACCCGAGAGATCTACACAGGACTCGATTGTACGAAGTATACACGAGATTCGAAGCGAGCGATGGACCAATGTATATAGTCTCGTGAAAGCTGAAGAGCTCACAGTGGTCGTCCTCTCGTATGTCGCCCTCGCTCTCTTTTTCTCTCTCTCTCTGTCTCTCTCGTAAGTTCTTCTCGTATCCGTTCTGTGACCGTAGAGTAAAACGAGCCCTTTGTCCGATCGCATCCTCGTCTACGTCGTCGTCGTTCAACGACAAAATTGACGATTACTTTTATGTGACTCTTGGCCCTCTCTCTCTCTCTCACTGTATTAACTCGTTGCTGGCTTTGTTCGCTCGTAAAATACGACGTAGAACAAACTATGTGTATATACTACATATCTCTCGTTCGACGTTTTTCGACGTACACTCGCTGTGTGTATCCCTCTCTATGCTTTTCTTTCTGGCAAAGTGAACATGTACGTAATTCAAAAGAGAGAAAGAGATAGAAAAAAGTTGCTCGATAAATGGTGTCACGTTTGATGGTACAAACGATGTAATTCGTGTCCACTTGGTCGAACCAACGAAATAAAAAACCAAAAAACATGTCGAGTCTTTTGGAAAGAAAGAGAGAACACTCTGCGATGGTACGAAGGAACGCGAAGCTCTATGAGTAAAAATACATCGGTGGGTTTAATTTAAGTCAAACTCACGAAGGCTTTTTCATTACGCTCGAGAAAGACGGTAAATAATCTCATGTAAAGTGGCATGCAGAGTCGATGTAGTACCGGGGGTACATTATCGTACGGAAAAGAGCCTCCAGCGTGAAACGAGTAGACCAACAGTCTTCCCCCTTATAATGCACGACTGGTACAAGACTCTTTCTCTCTCGCTCTCTCGCGACAAGAAACTTATATATCTATATATGTATAAGCCACACACGAGTTCAGCCCCTCGGAGATCCTGTACCTGTGCTCACCTGTACATGCGCTAGGTATAAATGCATATTATACGGTGAGGCCTTGGCGCGCATGTCTTGCGCGTCTACGGCAGCAGCTCGACTCTCGTCTCTCGTCGCGTAGACGATGAGGCCACGAGCTCGTCTCATATCTCTCTCTCTTTCTCTCTCGGTTTGGTACAAGAGATCTCAGCCAAGTTCACCGTCTCTCGCTCTACGGCAACTAGGCCCTTTCTACTACCCACAGCATCCCTTTGTCGCCGTGCGCGCTTACGGTACTGAATTATGCCGGGGTGGCCCGAGGTTCAGCCTCTCGTCCATGTATTTTATATGTATATGTATATAAAATAAATATATACACGGGCATAGGTATACCTGTAAAGTATGTTCCTCGTTACTCGTTTCAACCCCATCCACCTTATACCGACCTTTCTACCGAGTGTCTACCTGCTCGGCAGCGCACCGAAAATCCAAAGACTTCCGTTTTAATATGCTCACGAGAGGGTCCAGACGTCGTCCCGCTCACATGCTTTTCCTCTCGAGCCCCTTTTCTCTACGTATAGCCCCCCATCCCGCCCCGACGTTCTCTTTTGCGCTTGTCTGAGCCACGTCATACAATGCTACGTGCATCGAAAATTCGCGTATATATATATCTATATATACACATGGTATATAGATATGAGGGTATGTTCTGTGAGTACGCCGGAGAAAAGAAAAACGGGTCGAGAGGGTTTTACTTGCTGGCTCTTCGTCTCTTAATTTTGCTACGAATGAGAGAGCGAGAGAGAAAGATCGGAATAAACGGTCTCTGCAGGATTTATAATGAAGCATACTTTACCATATTTATTATATATTTTACCTCGAAGGGAGAGAAGCGAACTAATAAGCCGAGTAAATCGTGCTTTTCTTCTCTCCCTCTTTGTATAGACTTTAGGAGTGGGGGTTAAAGAAAGAGAGACAGAGAGAGACAGAAGAGTAGGAGGTGGGGTGAATGTAATGAAGAGAGAAGGAGAGCAAGGGGATGGTAAGACAGGGGAGCGAATATACGCACGAGAGGTCCAAAAAAGCGAAGAAAATGAAGAGAAATACCGAAGACTTAATATACTTTTTATATATAGACATAGTTATAAGTGGGGAAAAAGCTGATGGTGCACGGACGAAGGCGACGGGGGTCCCTTATCGCGCGCGCGCGAGGCGAGGATACTTTTCATTTCGATCTTTTAAACCAAACGCGTAATTCGTTGGTATTCGTGGGCCTGTGCATGTGCGAGTGAGCGTGTCGAGAATGCTGCGGGTCTTTGTACAAGCCTCGACGAGACCGAACGATCGGTGTGTAATGAAAATGAAAAAGGCGAGAGAGAGAAAGAAAGAAGGGGGTGGAGGAACGCAGTTAAAAGAGGGAAACGGGGGTAAAAAAATAGAGGAAACGAAGTACAGTGTGAGAGAAATAGAAGCGAGGGTCTCGGGCGTACGAGTGGGTTCTAATTAAAACAGACTCACTGGTACCGAGGGTGAGCTATTGGTAAAATAAAATTTTTTAAAAAAAGGAAAGAAGAAGAAACGAAGAGAGGAATAAAAAAAAAGAAAATTCCGTTTTGCTCTGGAAGCGATTGAGAGAACGGTGGAGGTTCGAACCTTCTCTCCTCCACTCCCTCACTCCCTCGATCGCTCACTCTCTCTCTCTCTTTCTCTGCCCTGCCCGGGTATTAGGGGTGCTCCAGGTGCACCGTCGATATACGACGGGAGATATCGTCGCGAGCGAGTAGAGAGAGGTTATAAAAATCGTGAAATAAAAAGGACCACATATATGTATAAAGTGAGAGAATATAACGACGACCGAGGGAAGGTAAGAGATATATATATATAAATGCGTGTAGGGGAATAAAATAAATATAATATGAAAGTAGGGGAGGAGCGAAATGGTCGCGAGCGATGGTCGATGCGGTCGTCCGAGCAAAGCGACCGGAGTGGTCGCCCTGTGGCTACCATACCGATGTAGCCTCGTATACGTACTACCCTATATGTAACCGTACAGAGAGGCTATCAGAAAGAGAGAGAGGGAGTAAAAAGGGAAGAGACCAAGTGGTAAAAGAGAGAAAGCGGAGAGAAGGATCCTTGACCCTACAAATTAAATGACATTTCCAAATCCACGTATAGATCTCCCCCCGAGCCCCCTCACAGCCTCTCGTCCGATCGAGGCCAACATCCAGAGATGAAAGCTCGTTTCCCGGACAGAAACGACCCCGAGGGTGTATTACATTTTTTTCCTTTTTAGGCTTTTCTCCACTGCTCATTTAACGCTCGTTCTTTCCGTCATTTATTTTTCATTAACAATCTCAGCTAACGGGAGCACACCCCTTTGTTCCGGAACAAAAATGTGTTATTAGTTATTAATAGATTGTGTTTAATTTGTGATAATTATAATGTTTTTTTTAACCGCTATTAAAAGTACCACATTTATTTCAATAAACTTTTCAACGGAAAAATTCCAGCTCGTGTTAATTAACCCGCGATGTACGACCCGTGAGTCTCGATACGATAAGGGAACATATGAGAAACGAAGGTCAGTGAGACGAATGCGAAATATCACACGCGGTGTGTCGTCTAAGGTGCTTCTTCTTTCTCTCTTTCTCTTGTGGTTTGTCTCGCGTGCAATCGCGAGCAATCTTGCAGCATCCCCTTCGCGAAGAGCCATATACAATCTCGCCGCGACTACGAGGCAATACCTATATACAGTGTCGAGATCGCACCGCGTAGCAAAATAAAGCGACATCAGCAAAAGAAGAGGAGTGAGAAACGCGCGTGAAAACCGGTTCTACGTTAAACGATTTCGCGAGGAATTCCATGCTTTAGTTCAAAAGTGAATTCTGCCGGTATGTGTATATATATATTTCTCTACACGTACATCACGTATACATTACTTCACATATACACCTCCACGAGTGTAATAAGGCGCGGGGGAGTTTGCAAAAGAAGAAGAAGACGAATAAAGATAGAAACGCGACAAAAAGCAAGAGGGATTAGAAGAAACGAATGTGACGAAAAAACGAAACAAAAAATTCTTTCGAGAAACAGAAAGAGAGAGAAGGAGAGATAGGAGAGCAGGAGGTAGACGAAGATAGAAAGAGACGAGAGAAGCAAAAGAAAAGAAGCGGAATTCCAGGCGTTTATTACACGCTCGAGGATTTATTTTTAGCCGAGCGAGAGAAGCGAGTCAGAAAAAGACGAGAAAGGGTGGAGGAGAACGAGAGAACCGAGAGGGACCGAGGAGCGAGGGAGATAGAGAAACAGAAGAAATAAATAAAAGAAAAGTAAAAAAAAAAGAAATTCACGAGACCGCGGCTGTCCGACTGTCTACCCTGTCTACGACGAGTCTCTTTCTTTCTCTCACTCTCTCTCTGTCTCTGTGTGTGTGTGGCTCTCTCTCTTTCAGTTGGAATCATGTACCACGAGTAAAGTCGAGCCCAAGCCCCGGTCAGTGTGTCGGTGGGCGTGCTGTAATAATGTCTCTCTCTCTCCTCCGTCACCCTGTGGGTATACGCGACTCTCCCGTATTGTGCAATGTTGGCATGAGTGCGTGCAGGCATCCGTAAGCAAATATACATGCGTGCAAGAACTCCGTCGTGGAGTGTCGCTTGAAAGCGTCGAGTATGTAGATATATATATATACATATGGAGACACACGTATACATAAGTATGTACCTGGTAGGTGGATGCGAACGATGGTGAGCTATGTACAGATGCGCGCATGCAACCGACGAGATGTACGAGCGATCTGTCCTGGGACGAGTCCGCGTCTCTTTACAGAGAAGTTCATGGTAATACGTAACTCTACGGGGCGCTTTGTAAATCGTTTTCTTCCTACGTTTTGTTCGTTTGCATTTATTTTCTCGTTTCGTTGCGATATATAACTATAGTACCGAGTCGATGGATCGAAGATTCAATGAGGGAAAGAGAGAGAGAGAGAAATATTTCGCGACGGCGCTTGTAACACACCCCCTCGCGTGAAAGTTAAAACCCGGTGCGCCAAGTTTGGCTTTAAAATGCGAGCTCGCGACGTGTAACGACTCTTCTGACTGCCAGACACGTTATGCCTCTTCTTTCTCTCTCTCTCCTTTTTACTTATACGCTCGTTCACTGAAGTCTCTTAGTGATGTGTATGCGTTGGTCGCTGTCGTCTGGACCGCGTCTTTTTCCACGTGACTGAAAGCCGGCTACGTCCCTGGTACAACCTTTCGTCCGTCTCCGCGTCGACTTGTAGGACACGCTCGAGAGTACTTATATGTCCATGTGGCCTGCCATCTCTTCCCGCGAGTCGAAAACTGTTACGTCGATCTCGCGGGTGGCGAAGGAAAAAAAGCAACGAGTATCGGGCAATAAAACGAACGTGGAAATAAATATAAGGATGATAGATGATGCGATAGCTTTTTTGGTACGAGTCGCAAGTATTTGGGAGAGAACGAGGTACATTTATTTTTTATTTGCACGTAAGTATCGATTATTATCGATACGATAATAATCGATACATTTCGCGCGAAAAGAGCGAGTTATTTTTTTCTTTCACGTTGTATCGACGAGGGCTAGAAATTTCGCGATGTCTCGAACCGACCGTAGAGAATTCTTTTCCGACCTCGTGGCGTCAATTCTTCTTTCCTCTTCTCACGCGCTTTTCCTCTATTTTTCGCGAGTCCATGTCATGATCGATGGCGCAATTTTTCATCGCTCCAATGAATAAATTCAATCTCATGAAGTTGGAGAGATCATGGTATAAATATACGTATATATGTACATATGTGCGCGTGTGTGTGTTGCGTGTTTGCGTCTGTGGAAAAAGTGGAATATCTTTTTCTCTGTTTCTCTCATTACTAACACGGACACGTATATATAACCAATGCATGATGGGTTATGCATATTAGCATTATCAGCGTATTCCCTAATGGCAAAAGCTCCACAAAATGTACCCATTGCCAATCGATTTTTTACTCTTTTTTTCTCCCGCCGGTTAATAATGAAATTCGCGTTACCGTTGCACGAGCGAAAAGCTGCGAGCGAAATAGCGTGAAAGAGGGGAATATCGTTACGGGGTACCAGGATTACCGGGGAACTACGTTATAACGTGAATTCATGAGAAAAAAAGGAGATGCGAGTGGGTGGAGCTAGAACGAGGGAAAGAGAGAAAAAACGAAACAGACTAGAAGCCGAGAAGCGATGGTGCAGGTTTGGAGTCAGCGTCCAGCAGAATCTGAAAATTCTTTAAATATAAGGAAAAAAGGAGGAAATATATATTAAAGAAAAAAAGACAA
This sequence comes from Netelia inedita, assembly GCA_964017225.1. Classification (NCBI taxonomy): domain Eukaryota; kingdom Metazoa; phylum Arthropoda; class Insecta; order Hymenoptera; family Ichneumonidae; genus Netelia; species Netelia inedita. Next base: position 3,706,868 of record OZ024924.1, on the reverse strand, counting down.
ACTTGCGCTACGTATAATATATTTGTACACGTATGAGGAGATTCGACTCAGAAAGCCGTAACAAAACGAGAGGGGTGAACAGAGAGAAATGGCAAAAATGGGAGCATGTGCAGACGCGCGAGGGTGCGCATGTTGCACTCCCGGAGAAATGGAGGGCATTTCCGCTGTGCGCACTCTCTCCGGCCTTACACACGTTTGCCGTAATATATTTCTGTCCCAGTGGCATTTTTACTTAGTTCGCTGTTGCTGGTCATTTTTATTTTTCTGCGACTCTTCAACGTATGTATATGCATACGTAACCATATATATACACATATGCATTTTTGTGTACATATACATCTATGCATAAGATTCTCTTCATTTCCTCTTTCTCTCCTGGGGTCTACGCGCAGCACCGCAAAATTCGGCTGACGAGTTGACATTGTGCTTTCACGATTAACACGCGAGATCATTGCTGTAAGTTTGTATAAAAAATTAGCGCTATCCCAGATAGAAATGTTACTATATTTTTTTCTGAAGATCAGCATTATCCCGGATAGAACGATCCCGGATAGTCTTACTATATATTTTAACGAAAATTAGCGTTCTTCCGGATAGAAAGACTTTATAGTCTTACTATATATTTTTCCCAATATTAGCGCAATCCCAGATAGAAAGACTACCATCCGAGACAGTAGTCTTACTCCATTTTTTCTATCACACACAGCAGATGTACAGCGAAGTTCTGTTCGTTTCCGTTGCAGCAATTGGCTCCATTGTGTTTTTGGCGGGAGACATTTATGGGTAAAGCACAGCATTATCCGCTGTGTAATTTAATGATACAGCGGTTATTGCTGTGCTTTGTCAGTAAATGTTAACAATCAGCTGAAATCATGGACAACTTGATTTTTTGAGAAATATCGACTCCGTGACTATAGACATATCGCTAAGGTCACGGCAAAATGTTTTATATTTTCCTCCGTATCTTTAGCGTTTTGTCTACAGTCACGGAGTCGATTCTTTCCGAAAAATCAAGTTTTCCGTGATTTTAGCCGATTGGCTAAAGTCACGGAAACTTACACACGGTGTGTGTATGTGTATGTGTGTGTGTGTGTGCGTGTGCGTGCGTGTGTGTGTTGTGTGAATGCTGTATGGCTGCGGTGTATCAGTTGCATGTGCAATCTGTGTGTCTGGTGTGTTGTGTGAATGCTGTTTGACTGCCGCGTGTTTTCATATACAGGGTGAATTCCGTAAGGTTTCTCAAACGGGATTTTGGTGCAGATGGGATCATTACAAACAAAAGTTGCAAATATACATTGGGGATATTTTTAATAGTTTACGAGATATGAATATTTAAAGTTGATCGAATCAGAGCGCGCCGAGAACCGTTGGAGCCGCCCACTCTCTGCCCTAGCCGTAGATATAGCACAGTTTAGAGCGTTACATTTGGGATCGCAAAATTCAGAGCAGTCAATTATTATTATTTTATTACACAGTCATTTTTATTTGGCGCGCTCGGCAATATTCAGAGCAGTCAATGCCTGACAAATAAAAATGACTGCCTAATAAAATAATAATAATTGACTGCTCCGAATTTTGCCATCCCAAATGTAGTGCCCTAACCTGTGTTATATCTACGGCTAGGGCAGAGAGTGGGCGGCTCCAACGGTTCTCGGCGCGCTGTGATTGGATAAACTTTAAATATTCATATCTCGTTAACTGTTAAAAATATCCCTAATGTATATTTGCAACTTTTGTTTGTAATGATCCCATCTCCACCAAAATCCCGTTTGAGAAACCTTACGGAACTCACCCTGTATATGTTTTGTGTATGTGCGCCGTGTGAATGTATGTATCTGTTGTGTATGTGTGTTGTGTGCTTGTGTGGGTGAATGTATGTGATTTGTGTATGCGCTGTGCATGCGCTGTGTATGAGCTATGTGGACCTGGTGTGCGTATGAGCTGTGTGAATGCGCGGTGCATGCGCTGTGTATGCGCTGTGTATCTGTGTGTGAGTGCTTTATGTTTACTGAGTGGCGATGTATATGTACTGCGTGTATGTGCTGTATTTGTGTTGGGTACGCTATAAGGGTGTACACAATTTGTTGTGTATGTGCCATGTGGGTGTGCTGTGGCTGTGCCGCCATGGGTGTGCTGTGACTGTGCCACCATGTGTGTGCTACATGTGACCTTGTGCATTCGCTGTGTGCGCTGTGCTCTATGTGCGTGTGTATATTGTGTTTAGAGTCTCTATTTGTCCTCTATACGTGTATTATGCATTTGCTGCTGTACACTATGTTATGTATTTTTGGGTGTATTGTGCATGTGCAGTGCATTGGCTATGTGCATACTGTGTTCATGTGCTGTGACCATAATAAATTGATGCTTTGAGTATCAATTTGAGGCTGCAGAAAGACTAAGCGTTCCTATATTTGTTGATAGAAAATTGGGCTTCATCCGACGATCGAAAGACTATAGTCTATATATAAATTATAGCCTTCTACATACTTAACTTGACAATCTATTTTTATTTTATATTTTATTCATAAACGTATTGTAGATTTCGCCAGGGAACGCGAAACTTACGGTCACAAAGCGAAAAAAGAGACTGTATATTGTAGATAAAACACATATCACATGTACCGCCAATTATACGATGCTCGTATGGATAGGTATGCATTTAGGTACGTGCACGCGATAATCTCGTCTCTCGGTATATGTACGATGCAATTTGTTAATAATTGCATATATATACCGTGCGGTATGAATGCAAACGTATAATACATGTAATACGCACTTGATTATAGATGCTAGTGTGGTATGTACAGTACGTAGGTTCGTGCAGTTGGCGATACACATACGAATGGAAGAGTATAAGCGGAATAATAAATTTAAAAAAACCGTACCTACATGCTTCGGAGTCATCCACTTGTCCGAGCATTCCTTCGATCTCGCAGAGCTCTCGAAGCACACGGTAAGCTCGATTGCGCGGGTGGTTCACCGACGAAATAAAAAAAATAAGGAAAACGTAGCCCATGCGCGGTTGTTCCCAAGCGAGGTGAGGAGCAGGATAGGTAGAGAGCGGTACCTCATCCTCCAGGGATTCCACATCGTCTGCACCAACACGAATACAACATTAGAAGCATCCAATTTGCGAGGTGCGCACGCGCCCAGCGATAATGGCGCCGGGCAGCGTTATAGGGAAAAAGAGTCGAACATATATATAGTGGAGAAAGAGGACGAAGGGCGGGAAAGTGTTAAAGAGAGAAGTAAATGCAAAAGCTGCCACTGGGCGTGTAGAACTTTACACGCGTATCGTATATCTGTATATATTATTAATGCGAACATCGCGAGGAGCTGGAGAAACAGCGGCAAGTGCGCGCGAACGATCTCCCGCGATGCTCCGATAACCATCTCGTTAATCGGACCGGCAAAATCCCTCCTTCCCTCGCAACGCGAATATACGTTTCAAATAATAATTAAATTTGCCAGAGATTAAAATAAACCGATCGCATCTGTAATGGACAAACACGATTGAAGAAGATTGAAGAAGTCACGGGATTTCGAATTTTTGTATTATTCGCTCGGTGATCTCTCATTTGTAAGAAAGAAGTTGATGATTAAATCGGTACGGCGAGAAATAAAATACTGAAAAAAGAAAATACTGAACTACGAACCGACGATTTTTCTTATTCAACCCTACGAGAAAATCGCGTGTCTTACGCGTACGTTTCGGGTCGATGGGTATGAAAAGCCAGGATACTTGGCTCGCTGTCGAGAGCACAGGTAATACGCGTAACGGCGGCGTGACGCGTGAGAGCCATTAGTCATCGACTCGTTATATATACGCGTTACACGTTATACGATCCCCTGTATTCCCCCTCTCCAATCCGCCCCATGCGACTTCTTTCTCTAGTCTGGTGTGCCTGACGTCTCGCACGAAACCGACGCCTTGGGAGTCTCTTTGACTAATCGTTGCATCCGGCCTCGTTGGCGGGTGCCAAGGTGCACGAAGGTGAGAAGATCTCGTCTCTCGACCCTTCTCACTCACACCTCTCTCTCTCTCTCTCTCTCTCTCTCTCTCTCTTTCTCTCTTCCTCTTACTCAACCGCAATTCCGATGATGAGTGAATGTGCACGGTCCACCGGTAGTAAGTATCCGTACCTACCTATATACCTACACTTACTCGAGAAGGATTATGCTCATAGCTCTAACGACCGCCCGTTTATCACATATGTGCTCGTCTCAGACGCGAGAGCTCTGGTAGCCTCTGACTCTCGTCGCGTTCGAGCAGTATCAACCGTGCTAACTGCCACAATGAGGTGAATCAGTGTATGCGGAGCTCGAGATGGCTCGATGGCGGAGGAGGTCAAGAAGCGCATTTCTCACCCCTTATACTCCCCTTCGTCTTCATGAAGAGGATATCGTCTTCAGTCGCTACTCAGTCATTTTTTCTAACATAAAAGGAAAACAACGACAACTACGACGACGATAAATTACCGATGATTTATACTTTATGTATTCTCGTAACAATACATTAATTTTAATATTGCGCTAATACCTGTAATATCTTTAAGAAAAAATGAATAAGGAATCATTTGAAAAATATGTCGGAAGGTGTTTTTTTATTTTTCATCCCTAAAAGTTTTGACCTCGCTTTCATGGTGCGGTAAAAGATATATCAGGTACTAAAACTTTGAGACGATCGAGTTTGCTATGTGATGCCTCGCGGGCGATCGTGAGCTCGCGGACTGTTTCACCTTCGACCGCGGGCATATATCCCACTACCCACTTATATTCACGCTATCCTATTTGTGGGTGATCGATCGTGCGTTAGTCTCTCTAAGCCTTCTCCATTAGGGTCTAGGAGTGTGTTTCGCACGGCGAGCCAAAGCACATGTACGTGTATCTCTATATACTCACACACACGTATATTATATATATGTATATAAGCTTGGGATGGTGACTGCTAAGACATCTCGTTGCCGCCGAAGCGAATCTTGCCTACACTACTTATAAGGAGGACGAGAAAAAGAAAAATGAAAAAGGGGGGGGGGGGGGTAAGAGAAGATCGAGCTTCGATCGCGGAAGTCCTGGCGGCAATTTTAATGCCACAAGAGAGAACCCTTTGCACTATACTTATACGCGATATATATGTATATTGAATATAGTATGTAGCGGTTTGGTATATCGTAAGGTCACTACACGGAGAGAAAGACGCCGTAATGTACTTTACAGGACGACAGATTCGACGCGGATGTAATGTACATCGCGCCAATATAAATCGTACTTCTCTGGGAGACCAACCGAATCGTTCTCCGACCAAGAAATTACATCGAGTTCAGACTATTCTGCACACCCTTTCAATGACCGAACACCTCTTTTTCCCGCAAGAGTCAGTGTTATTCGGAGCAAATTTTCCACCTTTACGAGGAAGAATAATAGATTCGTTTTAATTGAATTTTATTGGCGTCGATAAAACTTAGTTGAAATCGAAGAAATTGATTATTCGCGGTGCATTAAACCGGACGCGGAAACAAGAGTCAGAAATAGAAATGAGCAGGAGTAGGAAACAGCAATATGGCTTTATCGGGAAATCGGTAAAAGGGCAAAGCGCGTTAAAAGAACGCGAAGAGGGAATATCCATCAGCATGGGATATTTAATGGGTTATGGGCGAAGGTACGAGGAAAGGGAGAAACGACCACGTCTTTAAAGTTTATGTTCGCGGCCATAGCTACCACCCGCGCTTGCATGTGTACATCCCATTGAGGTTGGTAAAACATGTATATATATATATATTTATGTACGTAAAGGCGAAGCTCGTTGCGAAACGCGCCAGTGCCGCAAGAAAGAAAACGAGAGATAAGGGGGATGAGGGTGCTCCATAGTGAGCGCAATTGCAACGTTCGACCGTTGTGCATTCACGACGAGAAAGAGACAGAGGGACAGGCGAGAGAGAGAAAGAGAGACAGAGAGAGAAAGAGAGAGAGAGGTCGCAAAACTCGCACGAGAGCGCGCCTACTTCTTTCTTATTACGTTTACGAGTACTCTCGCGTTTTTTTATTCGGGCGAACGACGCTACTGTAGATATCAGACAGAGAGAGAGAGAGAGAGAGAGAGAGAGAGAGAGAGAGAGAGAGAGAGAGAGAGAGGTGGGCTCCCGACAGCCGCCTCTCTAGCGGCGTAGGGGACTTTAAACGACGAGCTTAACGTCTCCAACATGGAAAACATTCACGAGAAGGGGTTTTTCGCGAGTGTGTGCACAGAGAGAGATTCTGAGAGAAAAACGCATGGAACAAACGAGACGCACATGCCAGAGTGCGTATGAGCGCCCGACGCAGAGCGCACGATAAATTATTGCACTCAATGCACGTTGCGTAGATACATCCTCGAGCTTTCTCGCTCACTCTACGTCACTGGACAGTGGTACGAGCGTATACGCCCATGTCCAGACGACTGGGTCTTCGTATGCGTGCGCGTACGTGAAGCTACGAGCGTGCCGGCTGTACTACTAAAGTTTAACAATCGAAGTACCCTTCAGCGCAGGTGTTACGTGCTTTGTTCTATTTTTTCGCTTTAATATTATGAAGAAAAAAATGTCATGCGATAAACGTCGAGTTTTTTTTTAAATGAAACGAGAGATCGCCAAGCAATTCACGTTATATCCGAGATTAATTCAACGCAGTTTTTCTAGAGCCTTTTCCGACCGAATTAGTTTACAGTCTCGCAATATCTTATATAGGTAGAGCGATTCGATCGAGGATAATAAAAATTATCGTCTTTTCATTCAAAAGGAGTATATTTTCATCGAAATTTTCCGTACAACGCGAATATCGTAGTCATTTTTCAGGAACTTAGCAAACATACGAAATACCTAGATATTAACCATTTTCCAATTTTTCATCGCGAGGATTGGCTTCGAATAGTAATAGACCGAAGTCTATTTTCTACGCTCTATGCCCAGAGCCATACTTGCTATTTATTCGTTCTGGATCACCAGACGAGATCGTCTGACAAGAGTCGCGTACAACGGAGACGGAGCGCCGAAGTAATCGATTGTGAAATCGATCGAGCGAAACGTCGAGGGGGTACTACTATGGAGAGAAAGAGGGATTAGAGCTCGTCGATAGAGTTATAGAGAGTCTCAGGATATAATACGCGGTATAAGTATATATTACTCTTGTATGTGGGTGAGGACAGGGGATTGTGCGGGTGTAGAATGGATCTGTAGGACGTTCGTGTCTCACTTTGCCCCGGTGGCTGATACTGGGAAACCGTGAGCACTAGGCTAGACTGGAAGGTAAGTTGGAGGGGGCGCGACTAATACCCAGATATCCGTGAGATCAGACATTAATTTGTCGATAGATGTGCGCTCGTTTAAACTCCGCGACGATTTGGATATGCACGACCAGTGGAGAGATGGATATATCTACGCTTATACATATGCATATACAACGCATGGATTAAGTGTCTACAAAGCCATATACGCGACGTGCATACATGTTCATATATTCATATACAAGGTGGATTACGTCTCCATCGCTTGCGTAGAAAATTTATCGAAGCGATCGTCGAACGAGACTTTGGGCCAATTTCGTGTCTGTGTAATTTCAGACAAAACCTAGTTTGGAACAATACCTCTTTATTTTCACGTATTGCCTTGAATGGAAAATTTTCCGGCTAAATAGAGAAACGTGAATATATAGTAAAGTTGCGAAATAAACGGTTGGCATCGTTAAATCTCGTTGCTCGGTTCGCTTCCCGGCTTGTATATCAAAAACGACTTTTAATACGGCACGGAGAAGAGGGACGACTAATTGACTTGGTCGAAAATCGATTTATCGAGGAAAACCGCGGGTCGAAGGGAGAAAGCGCGAGAGCCGAACTAATACCGGAATATAGGGGATGTCGTAAATCGGAAAAATGAATATCGGAGTGAAAAAAAATAGAAGTGTCATTAATTCGTATATATGGGTAATCGATGGAGGGCTTCGTTCTACTGGCGGGACAAATATTTTTTTTCCACGATGCGATATATATATCCTTATTCGTCTTACACTTCTTTATCTCTTTCTCGCAGATTGCTACCGAGCCCGTGACGTTCATAATACCTTTCAGGGTTTATGGTATGAGCGATGTATCAGATGTTATTATTATCATTATTATTATTCGATATCGTCGTTTATCGTCTACCTCGAAGGACAAATGTACACCATCGTTTTTACGCTCTTTTGTCCTATCGCTCTTCGTCCTGTATCGCACGGTGACAAATCCATTTCGATCGTTGGAGATCCAACTACTTTATACCGTAAACAATTGTTTCGAGTCTTACATGATTAATTAGTGAAACGCGTAGAAGATAAATGGATAGAAATAGAATAATTTAAATTCAATTAATCGTACGATCAAAAATTACTTGTCCTGTAAATAATGGTTCGGAGTTACGAAAATATCACGTATAAAGATACTGGTAGCGAATGGCCATTTGTACATTTAGAGTAGCGTTCGATATCATGTGCTCGCAAGTATATTATACTTTGGCTCGATCGCCGTAGCTTTTCGAGCTACCGAACTCAATCGAACTTGGCAATCGTACGTGGCAGTACTTAACGTTGATATACATGTACGAATATATATATATCACCGTTTAAATATATACGTACATGCCAAGCCGAAGCAGAGCAAACACCTTAGGCGTGATGGAAACTTTTACCATTAGCGAGTGGGCGTCCTTGGACGTGAAAGAGAGAGGGAGAGAGACAGAGTTAATCGAGACTGTCTACCGATGCGCTCGTTCCTCGTGACTTTTCTACTTCCTTCGCGAATTCCGGAAAACACCTTGCCATTATTTTGCATCTTCAGTAGCGTATTCGATTTATCTAATCGCATCTGCGCTTAACTGCATCCCAAATGAAAAAGAAAATACATTGAAATTCATTCGCTTAAACTCTTATTCTAATCGAACGAATGAATTTTATTCGTCTCGGTACTGTGACGTAATTGCGATTTTAATGGAACGAACGTGAGGTTCTAATGAAATAAATTAATATCTCTTTATAACTTTATCACGGTGTATCATTTATTACCCCGAGCATGTTAAATATAAATCCGCAAAGTTTGCCGATCTTTTTGCGTTTACCCACCCGAGGCTGCTCACCTTTGAATAATTCGTATATCGCACAACCGCGATTTTATAATTAATTATCGCTGGCTTTATACACCGTTCATTTTCGGAAAAAGGAGATTTACGGACACGATTTACTTGGCTGTAGTGCGCTTTTAAATCGGATTTAAATCTCACCTCTACTTCGTTCAACCCCTGGCCTGATTGTACCGTACGAACTTGGTTGATCCATTATTGCGAGTGCCCGAGTGCGGATCGTAAATGTACGCTAAATCCTCGTCGATATCTCTCTCTCTCTCTTTCTCTCCCTCTTGCTATTCCCTCTTTTTCTATCTCTTGGCAAAACCAGCGAACAAGTTCAACACGCTTTTATGTGCTTATACCACGCGGGACTAAGTGAGTCGGCGTTTTGACGAGGCGAACTATCATTAATTATGTAAAGACCACTTCACTCTCTCTTCTCTTTTAAGGATGGTGAGGATCGACGGATAATTAATCTCTCGTGTTTTAGCAGGGTCTAGAACAATATAAAAACAATTCGATGTGTATATATAAACATGTATTTACATACGCATGGGTTTTATACAATGCGAGAAATACAATGATAAGGGTAATAAAAAACCCAATCTAGATAAATATTGGTATATCGATACCACTGATAGGATTCGAGAGAATCGCGAATTATTGCCCCATTGCATTTATTTCGCCATCGAAAAGACGATAAAAAAATAAAAGGGTACCCGTAGAATTTGTATTGGTGAAATGAGAAGTGCGAGAGACCCGGCATTAAAAGAACTTCGTTGCTTCGAGAGTACTCCTCGATGAGAAAAAAATGTCTGTTTCGCGATACGTCACAACGTCGAGTACCTCGCGGTGCTACTGTTTCAAGTATTCGTTACAAAAAAAGAATGTAAAATAAAAAATAGAGTATTTAGAAAAAGTTCCAATCCGGAGATAAAAATCGCGGAGACTAGGGAGAGACAGATAGCGAAAAATTCGCATGATCGAGGGAGATAGGTGAATGAAAAAAAGGAAAGAGCTCTCTGTGCTGTCGAGAGTTTGATCCGGATGATCGAATTCTCGTTACGCAGCCGGAATTCCCTACACACATCCATATACGTTCCTATTTCTCATTCGCTCTCGAGTTTTGTCTTTTGGTCCACTCACAATTCGAACTGCCATTCCTGTGAGTTGTACGGAAGGTATAAAATGAAAAAAAACGCAAAAGAGAAAAAAAGAGCGAGTAGCACTCCACCGGCCAAACAATCCGCCCTATCCGCCTTTGCGCCGGGGTCATTGACTTTCTGGGCGTTCTATCATCACTAAAAAATCTTGTACTGGCTCCTTTTTAAGATTAAAAATCTCCGCTACACACACACACACACTTTAATTTCGGCGTGGTGAACTTAATTTGTACAAAATGCCTTCGGGACCCGCGTCGAATGATTCGACAATTTGAAAGATTCTCCGCTGACCAATGTACGGTCGTGCGGAGATAAGAAATCGGAGAGGGCAAAAAAGAAGAAAAGAAAATAAGTTGAATGATGTGGCCAAATGAAGTCACATATTTCATGGCTGTCATGGAGGGCTAGTTTGGGAAGATGAGACAACGAGATCGAAGATACGATTGTTGTATATACGTACTGTGCGTAAATATATATATATACCTTTTTTCGTTATTCGAGACCGAGCCGATACGGTCCCCATGGTAAATCTGGATGATCGGCAAATCCGTACTCATCGTTAAATAAATGAGCATTCGCTTTATAAAGCAGTTACGTTACAGTTTGATTATCGCAAACCGGACGATACACAGCTGAACATGAACGATACGAAAACAAAATTCTATACCGGCAATTCTGGCATCAAACGAAAGTCTCCTAGTATTGCTCGTACGTAAAATATATATTAATTGTAAATACGCGTTCGCGTTTCGTTCTCGCGTAGCCACCCCCGCGATTTATTCATCGATATGAAATGAATTTATTTGACACGAGCACACTTGGACGAACGTCAAACAGAATGTATTTACACCGAGAGAAAATTATTCATCGATAGCGCCCTTTACGTTTGCGCAAGTAATTGACTTTGTCGAGTAAAAAGAGAGACTTTTTTGTCTTTTTTTTATACGAGAATTTTTCTTTTTTACACGGATAAATTTAAAAGAGCTAGATCGGAGTCAAATAAAACCCCAGTTTTTGCGTGCGTATGTGTGGGTGTGTATGTGCGCGCGTGTGTGGTTCGCGCGGTTATAGATGGAGCGCTACTATAAAGAGAGATGCGATCAGGTGCGACCTTTGACCGCGACCGCGGCCAAATGAGTCTCCGCGGTGAGAGAGAGAGAGAGAGCGGGCGCGTGAGGGAGAGGGAACGACGGCACTCTCTCGCGCGCGCGATCATTAATTAATAATCCTTCCGGGAGGAGAGAGATAGTTGTGTGCAGGAGGAGGAGGAGGAGGAGAAAGATATGCGGGGCCATGAATCAAGCGGCTGGCGGACAGCGTGGTACTCCTCTCGGCGGAGGATTGTGCACGTGCGACTCCTCTCCTCGTCGACAAGGACGAAGAGGACGCAGAGGAGGAGAAGGATCAGGGAGAACAGTGTGTGTGTGTGTGTGTATTGCTTGTGTATTATTGCTCTCGCAGCACTCTTGCTCTCTTTCTCTCTCGCTCTGGTATACGAGCGGAGAATCCACGAAATCTCTTTACGCCAACCCCTTCCCCACCCCGAGGAATATCTATGGGAGCCTTTTTCCTCTCTGTCTTTCCCGGTGATACGTGTGCGAGCGTACGAACGAATGAACGACCTGGACGCGCGACGGACAATTATTAATTGCGATTGGACGATGGGACCCCGCGAGCAACGAGAAAGACACAGACAGAATTGCAGCCAGTTATCAGAGCGCGCGCGTTTTCTCTCGCTATATTCGCACACCTGCGTTCGTGGATCTTCGTTCTCGAGTATGTTTTTTTCTAATTTATTATTTTTCTTTTTTTTTGTTTCGCGCAATCTACGTTACCTCGATCACATGGACCCGAAGAAATTGTAGCCTTAAGCTCATGTGAAAATCGTCTTAATCCTCAAGATTTTTCCAAGTAGGATCTTCATGGTAATTAATAATGTCCCTTAAAAAAACAGTAAATTCTCGTGAAATTTGATTGTTGCTTTCACACGTCGCGATTTACGAGTTGATAAAAAAATATTGTTTTCTTTTTGTTATGCTCGATAACGCTTTATGATGAAAAATGGCTATGTTATTTTTCGAGAGGATGTGCGGACCGTGAGGAAAATTTTTCTCGCTGAAGTGTATACGTGATGCGGTCCTAGGCCATTTTTCCAAGAAAAGTGACAGGAAAAGATACACGAAGAGTTTGGCAAATATACCATTATGGTCCATATATATATGTACACAGTTAAGAAAAGATGGACTTTCATGTTGAAGACGCGCGTCACAACAGCAAGGATAAACGATTTTTGGGCTAGCTGACGTTGGTTTGTACGAAGACGAGGTGGGAGGGAGCCTCTTTACGCGGACCCTAGAGGAGTATGTACACGTTACTAGAAAGGGAAAAGCCACCAACGTGTTGTCAGTGGGGCGTTTTTCCCGCGAGGCGTTAATGGAGGTGTTTTTGTCAGTTTCCATCCAAGCTTTATATTACACACACATATATATGTATAGTAAAAAACTAGAGGGGTTCTTTGTCGCCTATACGTATAATAATAAACCTCGAGATGGCTTGCTACATTTATTTTGCGAAAAGGCGATGTGTGACGGGAGAGCGCGAGACTTCTCGTTACTTTTTTTTTCTCTCTTCGTTCGTCGCCATCTTTCCGGGACTCTCGGCCGCAACGAAATGGGGCGCGAAAGGATGATACAGGAAGAGAATGAAACTGAGCCGTAACACGCCGGCGGCTAGTAGACTTCCTAATGGAGCGATAGGGCACGTTTTTCAACTATTATCCCTCGCACGGTTACGAGGACTTTGCTCTTTCGCATAATATATATATTTGTTTCCCTCGACTAATCCACGTGCCAGGGATACAAAATAATTTCCCTCTCACGGTAATTTCAATGATAAAAATAAGAGAAAATACATGAATACTAGCGGTACCCGGCATGCGTTGCAATGCCGTTTTTGTGTCATAATTTATTTCACAGCGAAAGTCAGATTTTTTAAAATTATGATTGTTCAAGTGCTTTTGGATACACAATAATTTTTGTTTTACCATCTTGTGCGTATACGAATAAATTAGGGTTTCCTACGCGTGAGCAGGCCACATATAGGTGTCTACGTGTAAATCATGGATTTTCCAAATTTAATCCACACACTTGTAGCGATTGTCCTTGTGCTTTGTTAATGGTCATTGCAAATGCGAGTCGCACTGGAAACTGCAAACGTTTCAGTTCGAATGACATATCTGTTGGTATCATTTCGATACGTGATAATAGTATATCTTCGTACATTAAAGTTTCCATTAAAAATTGTAGCTTTGATGATATTGTTCATCGTATTTTTCATGGAAAGCCTGGTACCGTTGCAAAGTCGTAGTGGATTGGCGTTTCGTAAAAGAATGATAGGCACACTAATTTTCAATGTTAAAACGTGTGGCCGTGTGCCTGACAACTCCAGTGGATTCAAGAAGTCAGTTGCTTCTTCTTGATTCATTAAAGTATCAATCGACTTGTACGTTTTAGCTTCTCCTGGTATTTTGTTTTTAATCGTGGAATTTATATAATTGATATCGTTGTGTTTTGCTGCTAATATAGCACGCTCACTTAACCACTTATGATTTTTGTAATTATATGCAATATTTTCAAAAACTTTGTTAATCAATTCGTCTGTTGTTGCTGTTATTTTACAGAAGTTTGTACACCGTACGTACTTTAACGGTTTCCAGTTTTGCTTCTCTTCGCTCGTCTGTTTATTGACCAAAACGAAAAGTGGAAAAAAGAACACGCTCATTTGTTTTAAATATATATATATAATATCTGTCTATCGAGTCGTTGAAACGAATGAGTGTGTTTCATTTCGCTTGTCATTTTGGTGGCAATTAATTATATATATATGCATAAATGTTAATTTTGTTTTGTCCCGGATGCGTTTATTTTTTATATAAAATTATTCTATTAATTCAGAAATCTTCGCAGGCGTGGGCACTATAACTCACCAAACTTTTATCGCAATCGGATGAATGGTATAGAAACGCATGCCGGACAAACAAACAAACAAATATTCTTCCATTTTTATATATAAGAAGATTCCGACTTACTTTTTTCAGATGTCCTTCGTTCGTGCCGATGAAAACGACGGTGTAATCACCGGTCGATGTCGCAGCGACGGCCGTAAGTAGTGTGTCGAATTTTATGACCGGCGCGGCTCTCATCGCCTCTTGACCACCCAGAGGCGTATTCACGTCCAACCCACAAAAATCTTCGGCTATCGTTTGAAGTTTCTGAAATAAAAATATCAAAATATATTTATATATTGATTAAATATCGCGTATTATCGAACGTTAAATTTATTCATAGATTAAATTCATTATCATTATCATTGTATCGCGTTAAACCGGTTTCAAAATTATACGAAGATCGAACACGCCAACGACTTACGAGATATTGCCGATATTACATGGCTGAGCGAGCAAACTTCCAACGGGTCTGTAAACCAGTGGGTATGTGTATTAGGGTACATAATCACGGAATCGTGTGCGTAACCGTAGGATCAATTCGCAATTAATGCCCAGATCAAAGAGACCAACAGGACGCTTTGCTCCCTCTCTCTCTCTCGTAGACTCCGGGTATGTATGAATCTCGCGACAATGTCTATGTTATGCAATGTATACATATAGTATATTAGCATGAATATAACAGTAACACATCGTCGACTGACTCTGAAGTTTCGAATCAAGAGAGGGAGAGAGCCTCTCTATATATTCTCAACTACGTCCCTCGCTAATTATTGAATGCCAATGGAACGATCGCTTGCACGCGCCTAATATCGTTGTTCAATGGATAACGAGATCCGCAACTACCTATTCACGGTTATAACGCTCGCTTTCTCTGCGTATTACTACGCTCCGCGTATTAACGTTCGCGTCTGAACGGTTTCGATGGGCTTTCCCTTTCGACTGGCGCGAATAATATCGAACGGGCGGTCGTTGTTTTGCTTTTATTTGAATCATTCATCGATTCTGTTTACATTTCGAACACAGCTGTAACTGCTTGATTTAGAACCTCGAATTCTTTAGATTATGTTCATAATATTTTCGCGATTAAATTACTTAATTATACTTTACGACTCGTCGATAATTCCGTACGATTTGATTAAATTAGATCTTCACCCTTCGTTATTGCTCGCTTCATTAATTTCTTTCACGAGACACTCTGTCCCTCGTGCTGTTTTACGAAGTGAAAAAAAATGTCACGACGAAAAACGGATATACGTTTTCCTCTGTTTTCTACTTTGTCCGTATCCTGTGGATATTCTCCCCGTCTCCTAGACAGCCTGTTTCGGATTAATTAGAGCTCGAACGATCCGTCACGGATAATGGACTGCCGCTCCCACGCACTCAAATCTCTCTCTCTCTCCCTCCAACCCGCCCTCCCCTCCTTCTTGGACGAATGCTTCGCTTCACCAGAGCCATCCTCTCTCTCTCTCTCTCTCTCTCTCTCTCTCTCTCTCTCTCTCTCTCTCTCTCTATCTATCTTTCTTCTCTTCTCATCACTCGCTTTATCTCTCTCTTACTATCCGTGCGATATGACGGATCGTAGACGCGTGACGAATGCTAGGAAATTGTCACACGGAAATGGCAACATCCTCGACTCCACCGAGTCTCATTATCGATATTATTTTATGTATCTCAATTCCTTCCCCCTTCTCTCCCCCATACCCGGACGCTAACGAAAATCCGCGCTAATGGTCCCGTGTAAAAAAATTATTCATCTCTCTCGATCAAAATGCGATAATGGAAATAATAAAATTGACTGACGCTCGGGCAAATGGTGTATTTAATATTCCTCGATTGGACAAAGACATTTTGCATCGATTTCCATTGATATTACGTACCTACATATATAGATATGAGGATTATGTCGAGTGAAGGGAATAATAATCAAGTGCACATTCATTCATTGAGTTACGGTATAAAGAGACACATATATATATGTATTGAATGTTTTTATATATCATTGCAGTTATTCGCACCGCATCACTGTTGTAAAATGTATGCGCACACATATTAATGTATAAAGTATGTGAATTTCCAGTAAATCATAACTCTCCGGGAGTTTATCTCGTTATTATATCGACAATGATCTATGCAATGGTTATGATTACACATATCGTGAGGGACGAGCGAGTGGCAGGGCACTCTCCTCTGTTTTACAAAATTGTTCTGGCACGTGCATTAATTCAAAAGCTTCGTTGTACACCTCTCTCTCTCTCTCTCTTTCTCTCGTACACTCTCTCGCATACACAGTTACGCTCTATAACGAATAATAATAATAATAATGATACGTTCATCAAGAGCGATAATTACACGAGTCCGGGGTATAATATTTCGCAAATCAAGTTTTATATCTCTCGCGTATATTTAAAGAATTTTTATGATAATCATCGCTGTACTCTCGTCGGTTGAATAATCGTCGAGTATGGAATTGTGACTGAGAGTGAACTCTAAGCTCACGGTCCGCTTTCCCGGTTTTTTTCTTTTTTCTTCATCTCTACGTCTCTCTTTATCTCGATGCGACAATAAGTCGTCGGTCCATTCGTATAACGGGGAGGGGGAGGGGGCTAGGGTGTGTATAACTGTACGTATATCCGCGAGTTTAATAGCGAGAAGGGCAGTGAAGCGCGATACATCTTGAGAGCGGTTGGGGCTTGAGGAGGGATGGAAGACTCGAAGCTAAAATTTCATTCGTGTCCGGGACGATTTCATTCCTCGTCGTCGTCGTCGTCGTCGTCTCTCTCGGTGCGGGCACAACCAAGTGAGAGAAAGCGAGAGGACGAATTTATTATCTGCGACTGGAAAGTCGGAGTGCAGCGAGAGAAGGGACGTTTCTCCGGTGTTTCGGAGACATGGAAAAGTGGATAAACATATTATATCTTTTCGAGGCCCTTCTATACCTTTAGTTACTTCTCCGTTACTCTCTTTATTTCTCTCTTTCCCTTTCTGTCTCTCTCTCTCTCTCTCTTTCGCATCCTCTCTTTCAACCTTATGGAAGTCTCGGTAGAGAAACGCCCGGATAAACATTTTCGAAAATTCGAGACACTCCCCTTGCACGAATATGGAATTTAGCGAAGCGAAGTTGATAAAATTGTGATGGAAGAATGCGAGTGTACCCTCATCTCGCGCGTATTTTCTGTAATATAAATACCTGCAAAAATACGCTATAGTTCGTGTCTCTAGGGAGAAATACGATCTCGACTATGTCACAGCGACGACAACGATTCGTTCTATGCAACTGTCTCTACATTTATATTCATTTTTTATACAAATGATTTTTTGTATTAAAATCTTTAAAATCTTATTTTTAATTCATCTATAATATAAATGTACGAAAAGCATTCTCGCGAAACGCATATTTCATGGTCGAAAAAAAGAAACGACAACATAAAATCACAAGAGTAGCCTCTTTCGTAAATTAATGAATATACGCGATACGAAAATAATGAAAAATGAAACAAGGGTACCCGGGGAGAGTTTGGTACGAGTACTCGGTGTCTCAGGCTGCTTATAGCAGGAACGTGGAGTACATAAATGTGCGATTCCCGTCTGCTTTCCCTCGTGTCCCGCAGGGAGAGCCATAGGGCGTCGTTATAAATCCCGACAAGAGAGAAAGGGAACTACCCCCTCCCCATCTCCGTCTCACCCTCTTATACAGCCTGAAAGCCCTAGATTTATATACCTAACCTAATACGGAAAATACGCATCGCTATATATCTATATAAACGTTCACGCACACGTAGAGGGAGCGCGCCTCGTTTCGACGTTACATCTAATTAAACCGCGAAGCGGCCCCCGCACTCGCCTCACAACCCACCTCCTCGTATAGAGCTTGCTCCCTGAGTCTTGCGGAAATCGCATCGTTTATAATTACTCGACACTTTGACACGGCCAACTCAATTACACAAACCAAGGGCCGAGAGCAAGAGAGAGACGGAGAGAGAAAGACATGGACGACGTAAAGGCAAGCCGAAAGAGCTACTGCAGCAGCGCGCCCTGGTGTACGAGCGCATGCACCCACACCGCAAGAGTACCAGCGAGGGGCGGCCACCCAGGGCTTTGCGGTAGCTCTTCCGATACCCGGAGAGTGTGTATATTCTCACACCGATATGTACATACGCGTGTCTCATTGTACAATTACGTATATTACATGGTCTCGATACACAGGACCCTTCTGTATATAACACTGGGTTAATATGCGTATCGAGGATGTGTAAACTGTCGATGCACTCGACTCGATATCACGCTCTCTCTCCCTCTCTCTCTCTCGCTCTTATCAAGCCAGAGTTTATACGCGCGAGAGATTCCAGCACACGCCGATATGCCACTAACACTCGCCCTAACCCCTGCAGGCATTTCCTCCCCCCGTCTACGTCAGTTTGCGATTTCCATTGATCTTCGAACGGCGTACCTGCGCTCTAACCGAGATTCCGTATTGCGAGATGACATTCGGCTTAAACGGACAGTAGAACGATGTGAGCAAAGAGCTAGCTGGTTTATTTGCCTGTTTGGAGTACGTGAGAGTGGCACATAGGGCATGAGAATGAACCACGCGCAATACGCGAGATTTTAATGGGGTGGAGGGGAGGAATGCTGATATCGTTTTTAACGTTGCAAAGTGAAAAAAAATAATGATTCCGCGACTCTTTACAACCCCATAAAGTCTTCTCGTGCGAAAGAAGGGTGAAACGGACGTGCTCGTAAATACTCGCTCTCTCCCCTTTTTTACTCTCTATCGATACATCGATATTTACATTATATATTGATACTCGACCGAGGATAAAAATATATTCGTGAATATGCGTGCGTCATAACGCGTTATTCATAAAACCTGTCGATGGGAAAAAAGCGTACGCGGTGAGCATAATCGAGGTTATATAATGCTCTTCGACGAGAGTATCATGAAAAACGACAGGCGTGAGAGGGACGAGGGAGGGTCGCGTGAGATTCGCGGCATGGACGAGGTAGCTATACGACCCACGAAGAATAGAGGGCCGTTATTCAGGGGAGATCATAAAGCTCTTAGCAAAAATATAATCTGCAACCAGGATCAGCTCGAGATATATCTATATTACGAGCTGATCCACGTATATATATACACTCGTATATATACATACATATATATATATATATTATCGTATCAACGAGGGGCACGGAATATCTTATTACGTAAGTATGCGTCAACGTGAAACGATAAGTCACTTTGAAAGATCTTTACTTTTTCATTTTGGCATTTTTTCAAAAATGAAGAAGCCAATAATAGCTAATCCAGCGTTAAAAAAAGAAATCGTATATCGATTAAACGAATGAAAAATTTTCAAGCTGAAATATATTTGAAGCGTATCAATCTGGTCTCTGATAAGCTCGATACGATCGAATATTTTTCTACCGAGTCACAATGCGCGGATGGTATTAAATTGGAGGCTCGTCGATTAATCCGTAGCTCGTCGATTCTACCGCAGTAGAATCGTTATTTCCCTTCCTGTTCTCGACCGGATATACCTGGATATGTTTATACATATACAGAAGGGGCCCGGGGGGGGGGGGGGGGGTATTATAGTATATAGTCAGACTGGTCGCATACAACATACACGTGTATGACTACAGTCACAATGGGCTAACAGGCAACGGGCGTCGGTGCAACGTGTTGAGACACTGTCGAGGCAACCCTCGGGTCACTGGACATGACACTAATGGACTACGGTATTCAGGGAATAATTCGTGACGTGGCGAGCCAAGTATATACCAACGGTATGTGCTCGCACGACGATGACGACGACGATGACCTATACCACACTTTGCTCCAGTCGTGAGAGAGTAAGGGTACGTAGGTCTATACGTACACGGCTTAGATAATACAACGTATATATGTATATCCGGACAATGTATTATACACACTCGTTGCAAATGCTTGTCGGACTAACGGGGCTTTAACGCGGGGGCTAACTCTCGAGTCCCTCTCCCGCGGCAAACACACTCGCGCTCCCCTGCCTCGTTTCATAATTGATAAATCGATAATACATTTTCAACTAAATATACATATATATCTAGGAATTTCGAATAAATTGAAAATTCCGGAATAATTGGAAAGCTTATAATCTCAGATACGAGATAAGAGTTGGGAGATCTTTTTTTGTTTCGTTCGCGAATCGGACTCAATCCCGACAATTCCATCAAATTTTAGAAACTGATTGACTTCTATCCAGGACATATTTTTTTGTCGCTTCCCTCACGATGTCTCGAGAGCGTGTAAATAAAAAGAAGAAAAGGTACGAAGGGAGGAAGATGCCGGGGCGCGGCTCGGGGCATTGATTAAATGCCGATAAATCAATTTTTATTCGATCGATCTTGATAAACGTCAGAAAGAGGGAGACGTGCGGAGATGAAGGCAAAAAGGGATGAGAAAACGTAGGAGCGAGGAGAAGAGACACCGAGGTACGGCGCGAGAGGGTGTACGTTCGGTGAGAGAAAAGAGGGATGTCATTCGGAAACGGGCCGCAGGAGAGCGTGTCACCGAAGGCTGTTAACGATAAACGAACGTCGGGCAAGAGTGCGAGAGCGAGAGAGGGTGGGAAAAAAAGCTTCTCTCGATTTTCACCGTCGGTGCGTGTATTCGGTATCGGGGGAGGTTTGGTGCGCGAGGTCGTTACGCGCACGTTATACATTCTTCCGGCTCAACGGTGTATTAGACTAGTGGGGATGTATGAACGAGAAGAGAGAAAGAGAGAGAGAGAGAGAAAAAACAGAGAAAGCGCCTACTGCCTGATGGGATCTCGTATATGGACGGGAAAACGACTATCAACATATCCGTGAAAGGGTTCGAAACATTTTTTTCAGTCGTTCGGTTCTTTTTGTTGTTGTTTTATTTTCATTATTTTTTCCACTCGTTCGCGTCAATCCCCTTTACTCTCCACATCCGGTTCTTTTGAGGGGGGGGGGGGGGGGGGGAGCAGGTGGGCGGGGGTGGTTCGTGGAGAGACACGAGATTTTGAACGAAAGGGAGGTGTCCAGTAACGGGGGTTGATCGTGTCGAGAGGGTGCGTCGGGGGGAAGAGGTGACGGAGAGAAACCGCCCGACGAGTTCGTTGGAATGCTGTGACGAAATAAAAAAAAACCCAAATCGGCGCGATCCACGCGCGTTCCGGATGCTCCACTACTGGTCGTCCGTGCTTCACGGCATATCGCGTACTTGGCGCATACACGGTAGGGGCGAATTATACGCCACCTCGTCGTCACGTCGAGGTTGAAGCCGGGGGGAGAAAACTGGTCCAGCTACGTACTCGTGCGTGTCAACCGAAACGTCCGTCGACGATATAAACGAAGGGTTAGTAGGTAAAACGAAAAAAAAAAAAAGAATGGAACAAGAGTGCATGACCGACGAGTCTAAAAGCCGGATGAAGAAAAAAAATAAACACACGCGCACACCCACGTAAACATCGTAGATGCAATGGACTGACCGAATGTACCGAAACTTCGAATCTCGAAGAGAGAGAAAAAAAAGAGGAAGTGCGTTTCGGTACGGGAAGTTTTAAGGGGTCTATAAAGGGGTGAAAGGATCACTTGGCCTCGAAGAATGAAAGAAGTGCCGGGTAGTAAAATTTATCGAGGGTGACTTAGAGGGTAGCAATGAAATAGATAGAAACGCATATATATAGATATAGCGAGACGTTGTACAGTACACGTATACGTACCTATATATACACACACGTAAATTCTAGTACACTCGTGTATTTTAGCATCTACCTATACACGCGCTTATAAATTCTGGACGACTCCATGGTACAGCGTATCGCGAAGTATACCTATAGGGAATTGTTTAGACGACGTCGTTACTCGCTGCGGCTGACCACACACGGGACCGAGCCCTTGCGCCGAGCAATTGGCACGCACCGATCGTTTGTTCGAAGCTTCCCTCTCTCTTTCTCTCTCTCTCTCCCTCCCTTGCACAGACCCGTTTATCCTACAATATTTACCGGCATATTATAACATCGAGAACGAGAGACTACGTCACGGCACGAACGGAAAATCTTGCCATCATCATTCTCTCGCACTCGTATTATTAGAATATATATATATATATATATATATATATATGCGTGTACTTCATAAAATATGTACCGTTAATGGAAGATCACGAGAGCAGGCTTTACGATACGCGACAACTTTTTTTACAAGCCCTTAACCACGGATGAGAAGGGGTGGTTTTTATTTTTGTTTATTTTTTGTTTATTTTTTGTTTGTTTGTTTATTGTTGGCCCACGAGGATGAAAGATTTTGTACGCTACGACATGATCGCGTAGAATTCGGAGCTTACGAGAGGAAAGTGCTTACGTTGACAAGCTTCGATAAAAGAAGAGAAAACGAGAGAGAAACGTGCGGGTTATATGTACAAGAGTGAGGGGAGGGGGGGGATGTTGGAGGTGAGACGCGATGGTTTGAGGTAACAGGATCGAAGGCGAGTGAGATGGGAGTCTTGCGATGGTATGCAATTTTATATATGAACGCGAGAATCCGGTGAACGGGATCTCGCATCGTCGACGAGAGACGCGATTCCCCGGCGAGCTCGAAGGGCGCGGCTCGCTTCTACGTTTTCCTCTCTCTCTATATATATATATAGATATATGTACAGAGCCCTCTGCACCACTAGCTACATATACGAACCCCGCTTCTGCTTCCTGCCATACTACTTTCTCCCTTGTGTGCTTCTACCTTTCCTCGATCGGTAACTCGCCGGAAGTCGTCTCGCGAGCATCGTGCAATTTTCCCGGAACGAGAGAGAGAGAGAGAGAGAGAGAGAAAGAAAAAGAAGAGGGAGAGATGAAGGTTGTTCGATGGATAGAGAGAGTACCCGGCCACGACATTGCCCTTACACGCTATACGACTCCGTGTTCTCTACCTACCCTCTCCGTCCTACCCTTATTTTCTTTCTCCCTCCCTCTCCCTCTTTCTCTCTCTCGCTCTCTCTCCTTACACACAAGAGAGACGAACCCCAGAAATTTTCCCTGAATCTCCTATCGATCATTTTTCACGATATCCTTCGGTGCCAAACTCCTCGCATCCCTTCTCACTTCCGGGGTATACATAATACGAATATACGCGTATAGTTCACTCTCTTTCACTCTTTCTCTCTCTCTCTCTCTTTCTCTCGCTCCCTTTCTGGGCCTCGTGTATGGAAACTCATCCAACAGGATATTACACCGACAGAGGAAAAGAGAGGGAGGTGAGATCGGTGTTCTGTGTTTGAGAGACCCCTAGCAAGTTTCGCCAGACTGCTTCTTGTAATATATATCCACTTGACAGAGGGGCAGGGGGCAGCCTTGCCGGTATCGTCTCGAGATAATTAAGACGTCGCGATATAATATTCCAGGGTGTGTATGTGCACGAGTAAGTAAGTAAGTGCACCTCGTAACGATATGGCGTGATTAATTTTTCATCGATCGAGGAAGAACGAAATTCGTATCGTGCGTAACTTTAATCGATATCGCACGATCGTAATCATCGTCGACATTGTTCATTAAATGGGAAATGATGAATATTGTCTCGATATTATCGTCGGTGAAGGGAGACCCGAGGGTCCAAAATATGAGAAGGGACAACGTGTAACATATAATATTTCCCCGCAAACAATCTCCGAGAATCCAACCCTTTCGCTCTCCGATACGACGTACTGTTAATTAATTAGCATAATGATTTCGTTCGGTAGGGCGGAAGGGAGGGAGAGGGGCACGTGCGATAGCCTGTGACAAAGCGTTCGGCAAAGTTTCCTGTGGGACGAGACAGAGGAGAAAGCAGAGCGGTAACGCGAATATATCCTAACCACCGAGACCCTTCGCCCTCATCGTGACGTACCCTCCCCCTTCCCTAGAACGAAACTCTCTCGAGCCTCGTCATTTTAATGAGCAATTCGACTGACTTCGTTCTCGCTACACACACTCACATTGTGTGTCGCGTACGTGTACTAATGAGTAAGCGAGTCATTTGAGATATAATCCATATGGTACACGCCTTTCGTTAAAAAAAAACTTTGAAAAAAAATGGCGAGAAATAAATGACGAATAAAATATAGAATATTTTTATAAAATGTGTTATAATTAACTAGATATATCGGATGTGAGTTAGAAATGAGACTCGTCGTAGTAGAGCAATCTTTCTATGTAGCTCTCGAGCGCAGTGAAACGCCTAGACTCGAGTGAACCGAAACTAAATACTTATATGTATACGCAAAAGGTCTCTCTCTAGAAATTATGCGTGTCCGGTGCATGCACTATTTTATATTCGAGGGCTATGTCGAGGAAACCGTATTGTCGAGGAAATGCGTATACTATGGCTTTAACGAGCGAATTTACAACCCTTGTATATATATATATGAAAATATGTATGATATTTTATACAATATATGGAGTTCGATATAAATATGAGCTACGTGTATCGAAGTACCAAAAGTCTCGAGATTCGTCCAAGTGTGATGAGCGTGAAAACTTTACGAGAATACAAAACAGCGAGAGGAAGGTAGAGAGAGAGAGAGAGAGAGAGAGAGAGAGAGAGAGAGAGAGAGAGAGAGAGAGAGAGAGAGAGAAAATGGGAAAAAAGTGAGAAAGAAAGAGAAACGCGGTCAGGTTGTACACGATTCGAGGAAGAGAGACAGAGATATATATAAAAGAAGGTGGATAAAATAAAATGCAGCAAAGCGAATATATGTATCGGGATAACAGTAGCTTCCGCACCCCCTTTCATACATTTATGTCTATGTATGCCGTTATATATACATATTTCGATCTTTTTCCAGCTTTTTATTCGCGATGAAATTTCCGGTGAAAATGTATCCTTTAGGGATCATTCTCGAGAAAAAAAAATCCCAGTCTCCCGAGGCCTTAGGCGTACCTACTCCTTTTTCGCGAGCGTACCCCCGCCGGATCGAACAAGCCGAGCCATCACCGTCACGTACGTACAAAAAAATAATAATGTCCCGGTCGTTTCTTTCGTCTCGTTAAAAATGCGGAAATTGAATTTAATCGCCCCCGGGACGGAATCATAAAAACATATTTTAATTCACATTAAAAGCATTTCTTCGCGTTGCATTATTTTTCGTTTCATTAAAAAAAAAATCTGTTTTTCAATAAAACGTAATTTCAAGGGGATTCACGAGTTTTTATTGTTCTAATAGCGAAGAGGGGGTAAAATGTGTTTGTTCGATCAACATGGAGAAATTGCGAGTTGGGTGGAGGATCGAGAATCAAGGATATTATTTAAACAGCTTTTATTTAGTTATTTTTTGTTCGAGTCATTTAGGAGGAGGGGGGGGGGGGGGAATCTGGCACGCGATCGATAGATACGTATTCGAGTGACTGCGAATATGCCAAACGGCCTGTTGTTCAGTTAACGCACATACGAAAATACACGCGAACGTACTATCTGATAAATTAAACGAGAAGTTGAGTATCATCGTGAAAACAGGATGAGTGCGACCCTCCCCTCCCTCCTTCATCACTCGCTACAGCATATATGCACATATATACATAGATTTATATATACGTATGCACGCGCACATACCGTACGGTTCGGTATGCTTCCGTTCGGTTTTGCTAATGGATTGCTCGCCGAGTACACCACTTTGGCCCGCCGTACGTATACAAAATCGTTTGAAAAATTACCGAGTGGCTCGTGCAAATCGAATTACTCGTTTCGTCATCGGCTCAAAAACAAGAAAAGGTTTACATTTGTACGAGCGTTCGCGTTCGCCAACTCTCGTCCCGGTCGTCAAAAAATGTACGGTAAAAAATAGAATAGTAGTAGTACGACGGGCGATAGATGCCGCGAGAGGGATGTAATGTAAGGGTATGAGAGAAGGTGGCACGAGAGATGGAGAGGACATTTCGAAAGAGAGAGAGAGACGTTGCCCGGGGCTACCCTCGAAATGCCGCGGGCGTGTCGTGTCCCAGGAGGAAGAAGAAGCAGCAGCGGCGGTAGGGAAGAAACGACACTGTGGTATTTTTTAACCAAGTGAAGACCGACGAATGGGCGAGGGATGAAAATAAGAGAGGGAGAAAAAAAAAGACGAGAATGGCGTTTGTACGCGCTATATAGGTAAAACGCGAGCAGCGAAAACGGGGAATTGAGCACTGATTAAAAATACATGTTACGTCGGTATATTTAGGGGCGATAAGAGGGAACTAAAAACGAGAAAGTAAAGAGAACGGAGAGGGTGAGAGGGGGAGGGGGAGGGGGGGGGGGCGGGAGTGAGAGATGCAGGAGAGGGAATACAGCTTCAACGAGAGCAGGGGATAAGGCGTATTGAACGTAAGGGCCGCCACCCAACGACCCGCCGGTGGCTTATAAAGCCAGCTTAACGTCTACCAAACCCCTCCAACGAGAAAGACAGAGACTCCATCCTCCCCTCTCTCCACAACTGCACTGTCTCACTTCTTTTTCTTCTTCTTTTTTCGAGCTCTTTTTACTCTCTGACTTTAGTCTTCTCGCATTTCTAGCTCTCTCTCTCTCTCTTCCTCTTTCTCTCTAATTCCCTTTCTCTCGACTATTTCCGCCCGGATAATATCTCTCTTTTGCACTCTCGCTCTCATACTCCGTTTCCTCTATTTCCTCCTATCTCCTCCTTCGTTCTCTCGTTCATTCGCCCGGTGGCTATTTCTCTATCTGTCTATCTCCCTCGCTCTCGTGAGAATTCTCGTTTTTGTCTCCGGGAAAGAGCGTCCCGAGCGCGCAACACACAACCCCCTCCACCATTCTTGTACCTTATCCCGTAGCAACATCTTCTTCTCCATTTTCTCTCGATTTTTTGTTCTTAGTGTATGTGTGTGTTTTATTTTCTTTCGCTCTCTCGAATTAACCGACGCCCCACGCTACCATGCCTCGACGAACCTGTCGACAACCCCGGTTTCCGCGGCGGCGTAAAAAAAAAACAACGATGGAAGCGCTCCCTTGAGAGTACGGTAGAGGGAGAGGATGCGAGCACGGAAATTTGGATGAAAGGCGACGAGAGGAGAGGAAGAAGTACCAGCTGGTCGCTCGGAGTCGCCGTCGTATAATTTTCTGTAGAACGCGCGTGATTATTCCGAATTTTTAAGACAGCACCCTCTCACATCCACCCCTCCTACCCCATCTACGTTCATACGACTTATATATATATATATGCACCGCATAACTATGTAAACTTCCGCACAGAGGGCGCCACATTCTCTCTCCGGCAACGATATCTTTCTTTTTTTTGTCTCCACCTACCCATTTCTTCCCTTCGCGCGAAATGAGGTCTACCGTGCTTTTCCTTTTATTATGAATAATTCCCTCGTCCCCCGATGTGGTTTTTCAAATTTATCGCTTCGTCGTGGTTTATGCAGATTTCTTTCTTTCAACACCGTAGCGACGAATATTACCCGAAGACCACCGACAAATATTACCGCCACTTCAACGATACGACTACCATTTCATTTTTATAGAAATTCCGAATCGCAGATACGATCAAAATTTTTATGAACTATTTCGAGAATCGCGTATTCTTTCACGAAACAAATCGATCGTTTGAATATTTTTGATTCGATCCAATTATGATGCGAAAGAAATTTTGTTGAGCGCGACGTAACACGACGCGGAACAATGAACTTTCATTCCCTCTGTTATTAAAATCATTTCCGCGGGCTTTATTTCCCCAGGTATGACACGGGGGTTGGTGGTGGCGGTGTTACATTCGCGTTCGTTTACCCAAAATGATAACTCTCGTCGTTTTCCAAACTGTTAGCACGGTTGCATACCTACGCACATATGCATCACAGACGCGTGGCTCGCGTGTGTGATGTGGTTTTCTCCACGACTACCCAGGAATATACTGCCAGCGTAGATTGATTACGGTATACGTGCGAATTCTCCCCCTCCCCAACATTCATACATACATACATACATATATATATATATATATATGGTCGGTGGTTGATCAAGAGAGGTCCAGTGTGGAATCTCCAAATCTGCACCGCCCCTACATAGCGGCTGACTTCAATACATAATGGATGCACATTGATACCGTTGACGCGTGTGTAGCTTATAATGGTTAACGCGGAGCGCTCTGGCGTAAGATAGCAATCTGCAGGTATGCATTTGACAAATAGAGACGAGAGATATTCGAGAGGCACGAGCGAGTGTCGGAGCGCATTCTCTCCGTGTGATACTCACACCGGCGCAGAGAGAGAGGTTAGAGAGACAGAGGTGGAGGGAAGAATGGAGAAGATGCAAGTGGGGGTGCAAAACATATGATACGCGTATGTTTCACGTTGACCGGATGGACCATCACAAACTGCACATATATAGGTACGAAAGGCTATGCACGCAAATTACATATTTCTCTCTCTACTTCTCTCTCGGTATTTTTCAACCACACTGCGATATCTATCAGGCGGTGAATCTTTCGTGAACTCGCTGCAACCCCTTATCTCTATTTCAGGTGGACGTTTCTCTATACATCAATATCTCTTTCTCTTTCTCTCTGTTATTGTCTCGTAACGTTGACAGTGTCATTGCCGTGAGGCTCGCATGCCAGTGGTAAAATACACGTCAGTGGGAAGAGACAGGAAGCGCCTCGACCAGACGACGGATGTCAAAGGGTTGCCTTTGAGAACGGAAACGTACACATCTCTCGTTTAACCAGAGTGATCTCTCGCCCTGGAAAATTCTCCCTCTCTCTCTCCCTCACTGTCGTAATTTCTGTGTATGTTCACGGTGTGTTAGGCCGAATATACCACTGTCACCGCATATTCGTCGCAAAGCTTCGCGCAACCAACCCCCTTTGTTCTCATGCGCGAATCTCTATCTCGCCGATCCTTGAATTATCTCGTTCGAAACAGGAAATTTCGAGTAATTACTCTTCCGGTCACCACTCAGGCAAATTGAGGATGAAATATTCGAGGAATTTGTGAGGTTTTTACGTTTTCTGGCATAATTTTTGGAAATTCGTGGTTTATGAATAAAAATACAATTTTTTTTTTTTCGTAAAAACATTGACGATAAGTTTGTACGTGAATTTGTTTCGAACGAACGCTTTTATTTCAGTCGTGCATTTTGCTCGACTAATAATTCGTTCTACCATCATCAGCCCCATTTTTTTTCTCGTAGACATAAGTAATTAAGCTTCCGGCTGTTGAACAAGAGAATCGAGAGGGCGTGTATGTGTGTGTGTGTGTAGGAAAAAAATACGTCCACAAGCGCACGTGGACACACATGGACAAAACGGAAGAAAGAAAAGTGGAGAAAAGAGCGATGTGAGTGGAAATAACGTAGAATGGAGGAATATACTCTTCTCGTGCTCGCGGTTAATTTCCAGCTCTTTTCTCTTTATCTCCACCGCCCACGCGCGCACGCTCCCTGTGTTTCCCGATCTCGTATTCGTGAATGAGAGTTACTACAAGAGTATGCGTCGGGGGTGAAAACGAACGAGAGAAAGGGACGACGACGACAACGACGACGTCGAGGACGAGACAGAATCATGGAAACGAGAAAGAGAGAGAGAGAGAGGGATGCCCCCTCTCACATTTATCCTCCATATGTGAGGTAAAGGGGTGAAAAACGATGTGAGGGAAGAAAACGAGAGAACGTATGGGGAAAAGTGGACGAGCATGAGATAAGCGCAACCGGAAGAGTGTGAGAGAGAGAGAGAGAAAGAGAGGGAGGAGAGAGGGGGGATGCTGCAAAACGCGGTAAAAAGAAAGAGGACAGTGAAAATCCCTGGGTACTTCACTGCATACTTTTTTACATCTGCATAATAGCGAAACCTGAGGGTAGAGAGAGAAAGAACGAGAGAGCGAGAGAGAGAGAGAGAGAGATAGGAAGGAAGAGAAAAACGACAGGAAGATTCGCGAGTCTCTCCTACATCCATATATCTCAATTCGCAAATTAAATTCTCATCTTCGTACATACGAAAATGCATATGAAATTTTCGTCCAATACTCTCGCCGCTCTCTTGGCGCGATGGGGGGGGGGGGGGGGGGGGGGGGTGGCGCGATGGGGGGGGGGGGGGGGGGGGGGGGGATCAGGAGGAAATAAAAATGGTCGTCAATGCACGAGATACGAGTGAAGAGAAAAGAAGAGAAGAAAATAAAAATAAAAGGAAAAAAAGGGGCCTGAAGAATCTTTGAGCTCGGCTGAGCTCCATATAGGGATTTTCAACGTTCCTCGATCGCTCGTGAGCAAAAGATCCTCTTTTACCTCTTTCTCGTCTCTCTCTCTCTCTCAATCTCTCTCTCGCTCTCTCGCGAGGCTCGATGTGAGCTCGAATACCAGTTCTCGGAAAAGGGACACACACGAGGGAAGAAAGAGGGAGAAAGAAAAAGAGAAAGGACTGTCGGATTGCGCGGGTGGATTTCACGAGAGATCGATTGGGATTCCGTAGCCCGTAGCGAGAGAGAGAGAGAGAGAGAGAGAGCACGAGCGAGGGGCTTGAGTGGAGAGGGTGAGAGGAACTATCTCTCGTCCCCTCGAGCATACGCTCGTAAAGTTTCGCACTCGCAATTTCTTTCTCAGTGGATACTACGAGAGCTGAGCCTGCACTATACAACTATACCTAACCCTGTGTACCTAACACACTCATGCATATATATATATATATGCACAGGTATAGTATAAATATGCATATACGTTTGTGTACTATTCGCTGCGGGCTCGGGCAACTCTTGTACCATCTCTGTGAGAATTATCCAACCTGTGGTATAACTCTCTCTCTGTCTCTCCCTCTCACCCTCTCACTCTCTCACTCTTGCTCGCATCTCTGCGGGTGGAAACGCGACTCGCGAAACTGGTTCAAAGATCTATATAGCGACTCATGTATCATATACTGATATATCATAGTTGAGGCACGTGTATGTATATATGTACACATGTATCTAAAAACCTATTCATCCATCCGTACGAGAGAGAGTATCGAATTCGACCATAGCTCGAGATACGCCGTGCTATAAATAGAAGCGATTTTCGCTCAGGGCACACACGTATACCGAGAGACAGAGGGAGGAAGGGAGGGAGAGGGTTTTCGCGAGATTCCTGAAAACCGATCTCGGCCAATCGTTCGGGATTTCATGCGATGTATAATGGCATATTGGAGGGAAGGGTATTCGCGTCGCTCGAATAGCGCGAAAGCTTCAGGAAATGTGAACCGAACGAGAGAAACGAGAAGATATATAGAAGAGAGAGAGAGAGAGAGAGAGAGAGAGAGAGAGAGAGAGAGAGAGAGAGAGAACGGGTGGGAGGCACGATGGGTGATAGGGAGGTGGTCCGGATGGAGGAGAGGGGAGTTAGAGAGAAGGGGTTTATTTGATTGCCGAAAGAGACGGTAAATCTCTGAGTTTCAAACGAATCGTGAATGACCACTCGATTTTTTACGGATTTATTGGACCTGCTCTCGCTTCATCTCTTTATATCTATACATCTATTATATGTATAGATATATGTACGTCACGTGTATAGCATACTGTGGATAAAATACAGATATATATACGCGTATATCTGGATCAATCCGGTGTGTGCACTGTGACCAGATCGATCGTAAATTTTCTGATTGCCCAACGTACCTCTCTCTAACACACACACACACATACACACGTAGATTTGGAGCATTGGTGCGAGAGAGGATCGGAAAAAATCTGCTGCCGGACTTTTCGGGTCTACAGACACACGAGAGCTGGAAATGGAGGGGGAGATTGCGCATACAACACACCGAGTGAAATCGGGACGAGGGTATCGAATAACTCGCGCAACGAACCAGAAGCTCGTGCACCTGCAACCCTCGAGACGAAAGATTCTATATCTATATATATACTTATTGTATGCCTGTGTTATATTTGGCGAATAAGCGACGTATGTTGAATTTATATGCGATCACGAGGAAACGAAGCTAATTAATTAATACCGATCGATATTGTATATTATTATTTTTTTATTTCACCCCTATCAGACGTCAACGCTTTTTCGTTAAGCTCTGGCGCATCCTCGGCAGTCCTGCTTTCCCTCCCTAGTTCCCTCTGGGCTCACCCGGTACCACACAGTGGAAAGAATTTACGCGCAACCGCGGGCACGGCATACGCTCATGCGGAAAATCGAGACGGAATGCGAAATACCCCGACGAGAGAAGTGCACGCGAGCGCTTCTCTCCTTCTCTCTCGCGCGTGTCCTCTCTCTCTCTCTCTCTCTCTCTCTCTCTCTCTCTCTATTTCTGTCGCTCGTTGAACGATCCACGTTTTAAACGGCCCGGAACGATGGCAAATTTTCTCTCTGATGATATCGACCGAGCACGAGACTAGCTCACCGCAGAGTGTGTAGCACACCGTGCCGGAGCGCATCAGCGAGCTTTTCCTCACCCTCGTTCTATCATTCACGTTCTTCCTCCTTGCTCATCCTCCAAACCCTGCTTCGACCCACGCTTGCTTCTTTCGAGCACCGGGGAGGTTCGGCTTCCGCGAGATAATACAGAGGAAGCTGATGATATAATAATAATAATGATGATAATATTATATCTACGTATATATACGCCCCTTGCAGTGTATTAAAAATTCGTCTCACGATCCTCGCCAATCTCGAGTATCTCCGAGCTTTTATAGACGTTCTCAACAATCATGGTAAAAAATAAAAATATATATAAACGCCAAGATAAATATAATTTTTTAAATCCATTAAAGAGATTAAAAAGAAAAGAAAAGAAAGCTAGTAGGGAAATATCATATCGAGGGTGAATAACAAAATATGAGATACGAGAGTCTAGAGGGGGGTGAGGAGAACAATATGTCGAAAGTTCGATAACTCGGGATTCGATCGAAAGACGAAGGAAGGGAGTGTCACTCCCTTAAATCCAGTCTTCCGGTCGTTGCTCTCGCCCTCTCGTCTTTTCTCACGGTCTCTCGTTCCCCTCTCGTTTCCTTTCTCCCGCACAATAATCGTGACGAGGAGCCGGTATTCTCTCTCTCTCTCTCTCTCGCACAAAGTGATTTTCGTACAGCGATCGTAATATCGCGAGACCCGCGTGTCCGCGCGCAGTGCTCACGGCACAAGAGAGAAGGGTATGTGGGAAGGGGTGAAAAAAACCTGTTGGTTGGTTCATAAATATTCTCGATGGATAATCCAATCGGAATATCATTTGGTATCGTCGTCCATTGGACGTAGAATGAATAATAAATATTCGTTCGGACGAAGAGTATTTATTCGAGATTCGTCCGCTCGCACTTCGATGCAGATTATTCTCGGTACAAATATCGTACGCGATATTACGCCGAGGAACGACACAACTACGGAGCGACGCTGTCTCGGACGGAGAATGCATTTCTCGGTGTTCCCTTTGCTTCATTATTACGCGTAACCCAAGATTTTTTTTATTTTTGTCATCTTTCTTTCTCTCTCCCGCCGTTACGTACCGTATTTTCACTCGCAATTTCTTGACATTATTTTCCGAGAAAACGAGAGAGAGAGAGCAGCGAGGAAAAGAGCGAGAAAATACAAAGCCGAAACCCATTCGGGCACTTAACGCAGCAGGAGCGGAGCGGGGGGGGGGGGGGGGGGGGGGGGGGGGGGGGGGGGGGGGGGTCGAGCTCTCCAGAGCTTTTGCCTCGTTCAAGCCTTCGTTACAAAATCACATATATATGTATATCCAACTATGGCATATTATTATAAAGAATAGTACACCCTGTAGTTCAATTTAGAACAGTTATTTTCAGAGAGAATATGAGAGAGAGTGAGAGAGAGAGAGTAAAAAAAAATGAAAGAAAATTCTTCCCGGAGGTCACGCTGCGCCGTATTTCAATTAAAGCGCATTGCATTCCCCCCTCTCCCTCCTGCCGCGCGCCCGTCGCGCAACGAGACAAGGAGAGATTCCGTCGAAACTACAAAAGAGGCAAGTGACGTTTGGCAAATTACTTTCTTTCTATCGCTTTTCTCCCTAGCCCCCCCCCCCCGCCGCCCGTCTCTTGTAATTTTTATTTTTCATTTTCCATTACTTTTCAAACCTGCCTTTTACAAAGTTTTCCCACGGGCTTTTCGCCCCGGCCCACCCCTACTATCCCATCAAGTAGGTACTCTTGTCTGACTCGTCGATTTTATGCCGAATTAATTTACGATAAGATAATTACTTATAAATATTATTTTTCCACTGTATACGAAAAAATTGTTATTTTATTTGATGATTTTCGCGAGCAAGAATATATCTCATCGCGAGATCCGTACGAGTGGGTTTGGGTTTTGGGGTTGTTTGGGTTTGTGGGTTTGGTGTTCGATAAAAAGAAGTGTGTTTCGGTATCGAGGAGGAGAGCGCGGAAGAAAAAAACAAGTCATAAATGCAGCTGATCGAATCGTCAAGTTCACGACCGGCAACGCGAAACTTCGGATATTCAACCGGTGGCGGTGAGTGGCGAGACCACCACCCCCCCCCCCCCCTTACCATTGCCGTCACATTGTTGGCGAAAGGACGTTGTTCTAAATCAATTTCGGGAAAGAAAGTCTCGAGATGGTAAACACGCGTATATAGGTAAGGTTTTTCATGGAGTCCGCATCGTAATACACTCCATATACACATATATATACGTATATATAACCTATACAACGTCTCGTTTCGGGACAGGGCAAAGTGCCAGAGAAATTGGCTAACCGGAAGTGGAACGACGACTCTTCGTCGATATCTCGGGGTAAACTTTGTTCCGCGTATAACCTTGGCTACGATCAAAGTGATATTGTTGTTTTTCCTTTTTTTTTGGAGGATGAGAGGGTGCGGGATTTTATTCGAGGAATCGATATCGACGATTTGTATCGAGATTTGTAGGAGAGGGGAGTCGAAACGATCGTTGAGAGTGGTTGCTGAGCGACGGAGTGAACGAGAGAGAGAGAGAGAGAGAAAGCACGAGAGACGAGAGAAAAATAATTAAACACCCTCATCCATTCCGTCGCTCACTTCACTCTGGTTTCCCACGCTAAATCCGCGGTGCTCTCTAATTATTCGTCTCTTTCCTCTTTCGTTCGTCTCTTTGCTCTCTCTCTCTCTCTCTCTCACAGACACACAAACTCTCTATCTCTCTACCGCCCTTCGAGTGGTCCACCGGCGGCTAATTATTTCAGTCGATTTTCCATTCGAGGGTTTAATCGATAGTTAATTGGAAGCCGGTTGACCGAGCCTCCCTCTTCGCGGGGTGGGGAGGAGGCGGAGGGGGAAGGTGTCCTGTGTAGTACCGAATTATCGTCGATTGTTCTTTACAAACTGTAGTAGAAGCAACTCAACGCAACCCCCCCCCCCCCCCCCCCCCCCCATATACCCTCCACCGCCCAGCCACCTAACAATCAATCCCTACACATAAAATACACGATCCTGCCTCGTGTTCCTCTGTCGTATAATTCGACATAAATACAAATTAATTCGAGGATCAAATATTTATACAAAGAAAAGAAAGAAAAGAATTCGTCGCGTAAAAAATTACACAGCAAACTTTTGTTTATGAATGGGTAGAAAATAATTGATAAAGGCCCGACATTGAGCATACGTTGGAGAATTCAATAGCGATAAATTCTCCGATAAAAAGGCTTTTCGCCTCGGCGACACGAGGACGAAAGCGTGTAGGGAACAGGGGCTGCCGCCGCCGAGGTGGAGAGACGGCGAGCAACCAAGGGAAGCAACAGTGAAATAAGCAATGCGAGTGGGACGGTTTCAGCTCCGGCGAATCAATTCCTGTGTCGCGGGAAAGGAGTGGAGAGAGGGAAGGGATAAAAGGTGGATAGGGGTTG
Source organism: Netelia inedita (assembly GCA_964017225.1). Lineage (NCBI taxonomy): Eukaryota > Metazoa > Arthropoda > Insecta > Hymenoptera > Ichneumonidae > Netelia > Netelia inedita. The sequence continues at coordinate 3,670,794 of OZ024924.1, read as the reverse complement.
GTTCGGGGGCGAGAAGGGAGAGATAAGGCCCCGGGACATTAGCGGGGCAGTGTGCCAGACATTATTAAAATAGAGCGAGTAACGCGCGAGCGTGCTCTTTCTTGTACTCTGTCCTTTCTACTCTCAACTCCCCCAACCCCCTGAACTACCCCCACCCGTAATTTTAGCATGTGTACAGTACGTGTACGTATACGTCTCGTGTGTTGGCAAGCCGTCTATGCCCGATTCGCATCAATGGAACGGCCAGGGCTGAAGAAAGAACGAGAATGAAGCGAGAAAGAAGGGTGGGCAGGGGGGTTGAACGTGCTTTGGGGAGGGTGGAAGAGCGAGACGGCAAATCGTCGGCTCGACGACCCTTATGGCCAAGAGGGGAGGGAAGTTTCGACGGCAGTAGCGGCGGAGAGAGAGACGGTGCGCGAGCCGCTGCTCCTCCGCTGTTTTCCATCCCTCCCACGCGGACCACCGCCGGCGAGAGTTCGACGTCGACGTCGAGAGGGGACGCGCGCGCGAAAGCATCGCAAGAGAGGGGTTTACGAAGCGGCCCGACGAGCCACCCTCGCAACTAGCCCGCGGTAAGCTTGGCCCGGAGTTGGTGGTCGCACCACGGGGAGGATGGCGAACGGGGGAGTTTACAACCCCCCGTGTTCGCTATTACACATTTTTTACTTTACTCTCTCCTTCTCTCTTTCCCTCTCGCTTTCTCGAGTACGCATTTAAGCTCGCGCAATCTTGGTCGAGGGGACCATGTTTTTTTTATCTTTACGGAAAAGCTCGTTTGAATACAACGAGGTTATTCGTACATGCGTGTCCGCACGTGTGTTAGAAATAACTACTTCGATATTTCGTGGAAAAGAGAGGGAGAGAAAGGTCGAGAAGAATTTCTTTGTGGCATTTGAAAAAAAAGGAAACGTCGACCAGGATAGCGAAGAGATTCGGATTTAAATAGAATCTCTCAGACTGAATATAGTCTCTTGAATCTCTCTCGAATCACGCGTATATACAAGAATCTCACGGAGTACGCGAGTAGGTACGATGGCAAAGAAGACGGGGAGAATAGAAAAGAAAAAAATGGAAAATACTCCTCGGGTTACGGCGGAGTGGCTAAAAAATTGCCCTGGGAAAGCTCGCGTGGATTTTGAACGAGTCTCGGTCGGTTAGTCTCGTCGTCCTCTTCCTACTCCTTTTTTTACTCCTTGTCCTTCCCATTTTTCTCCCTCTTTCGTTCGCCTTATGCAACACACTACCCAACCGTCTTCCTTCTCCGTTTCCTTTTTTTCTTATGTTTTTTTTTCGTTCCGGAACGCAGGCACGCGCCGTCCTCGCCCTTCTTCCTCCCTCCGTCCTTCTCCCGGCGCGTTCTCCCATTCATTCTTCCGCGTCTCGTCCTTACCCGGTCCTATTACCGGCAGCGACTCAACCTCTCCCCTGCCTTCGCGATTCCACCTCCTCGCTCGGTGGAGAACGCGCACGGGGTAGGAAAGTAAAGTCCCGAGGAACTTTGTCGATCGGTGAATATCCCTCATCCGCCTCGTGTAGACGAGAGAAACTACGTGAGGGAGAGGGAAAGAGACCCAGGATGAGGATTTTCGGAAGGGGCCGAAGGGGGAGAGGGGGTAGGAGCGCGATGGGGTGCCGAGGGGGTTGGAAGAAGAGAGTACGAGTCAGTCGTCGAGTGTCTGTGTACGACGAGGGATAGCAAGAAGGAAGAAGTTGAGGTAGAGACCAGAGAGGGTTGAACCCCCCCCCCCTTTCTCACTCTATCGCACTTGGGGATCGTAGGGGGGGTGAGCAGAGTCTCTCCGGTTCGGATCGGCCGAGCTCGGACGTCATCGGGCGTCGGCCCAGCCCCGCGTCTCGCGCCGAGTCACGGGGCTCTAGGTACGCACTATTGATTCGTACGGTAACGTTGGTGGGGAGAGGACGACGACGACTACACGACGACGAGGCGGGGGTGCGCAAGTGGAGGGTTGAAAAGCGGCTAGCTAGCTCTCGCGCTCGCGCACCACCCGGCTCAGGGCCGTCGAGTTACGTCGAGTTCGTGTGCACGAATGGAAACTCGCTCCTCTTCTCTCTCTCTCTCGCGCTTTCTCACACTTCCTCCCTCTCTTTTTAATCGTGCACACTCTTTCGCCTTTTCATCTCCCCGACTGCTCGCGCGCTCCAAAACTCACCTTCTCGGAGCGCCAGACCGACGCTGAACTCCGTTACGGGAGTGACGCGAGAGAAGAGAGCGAGAGCGAGAGAGAAAGAGAGAGAAAGGTGGACGAGAGCCATCAACCCCTACCCGAGACATCGGCTAAGCCGTCGTGCACGGCCCTGCAACCACCTTACACTCACACACATACACACAGAGAACGTTTTAACTCTGTGTCAAGGTAGAGGGAACTACCTACTATAACCACTGGTTTTCCTGTAACCCAGCCTCATCTTGCTCCGCCAAGGGAGAGAAGCTTAAACCTCCGCAATGGGGGTTGAAGGACACGTGCAATGTTCACGTTTACCTTACAGCCCCCTCTCTCCTTTCCTCTCACCTCACTTTACCACACCACACATCTCCCATTCTTCAACGGTATTACGAGTTTTACGTGTACACGTGATGTGCCAGTGGAACAGGGCGCCCGCGTACTTTGGCACAGAGGCACGCTCTCTTCGCGGTTGCGACAGTTACGCGCGTAATGGGATAGCGATGGTACTTTTCAGCAATTACAAGCACGTATGTAAGCCAATCCCCTCCCTCCATTTCTCACGTCGAATGATATTCTGCCCGAAGGCAGAATACGTTATGCATTTACGACGAGTTATCAAAGATTTCTGGTCGATTTACATGTGGGTAAGCAATACGACATATTTTGGTGAGAATCCCTTCATTTCCACAATTCCTCTATCTCTCTCTTGTGTGGAGAACGGTGATGGCGAGAGTATGCAGAGATTTAATAAAGCGACACACGTAGCTTCGTACTCTCGCGCGTATTCTCCGCGTTATTACTACACGTCCCGATGGTGAGAATAGCCGGGGAACGCGAGGGAAATTGCCGAATATTGCCACTGTATTATTCGACGGTGTCGAGCAATCCGCGATGTTATTCAAGAGGGGGCGAGGAAGGGATAGGGGGGGGGGGGGGTACCTGTATATAATAGACATCTCGTGAAAATCGACCGTGGGCCGCTCTCGCGCGAGGGAAGGGACTGCGCTACCAACCCCTTGATTAAAAAAAAAGCAGTAACAAGAAATAAATAATCGAGAATTGTTTTTAATGAATAATTGATGTGACCAAAAAAAAAATATTAATAATAAATTATGACTTTTTCGCGAATAAACGAGAACGTAATCCCGCGTAGATTTGATTATTTCGCGATGAATACCGATAAGCCCCCTGCCACCCTTTAACGATTTCTCGTCAATGCGCTTTTTTTAATCGGAGATTCTTTCTTTCGTTCCTTTTTTAATTTGCTTTCGAGCTTCGTTCGCACGTGAGAGGCTTTCTCCGCACTGTTACAGTAATGGACGAATAATCTAGTATTGTAATCCTCCAACCCCTACCGCCTAGTACTCGCGTTAGACTGGCTCGTACGTATGTACATTTGGCGATAGGAATATACAAGCCGTAACACAGCCGCCCGCGACGATCCGGCTGGGTCCGGTGCGTGGAGCGATCGCGCGTGAACGCAAAGCTGTGTTATGTGCGCGGGAGCGTGAGTGGAATGTTTTATTTCGGATTCATCGACGAGGGGAGGGTTTCGTTGTGTTACCGGTTTAATTTTTTTATTTTTTATTATTGTAACTTCCTACCCCCTGGTTTAGCACGAACGACGAGAGAAAACACGTTTTTCATGGGGTGCGCAAGCGCTCGCGTTCTCCCCCTCCCCCATGTCACCCTCTCGTGTAATCTCATTCATTGCAATCCGCGACCGTGTCTCTCTCTCTCTCTCTCTCTCTCTCTCTCTCTCTCTCTCTGTACACGGAGTTTTCTGTATGCAACGCTAGTGAAAACGCGCCGTGACATACGGGCTGGAGGAAATATATCCATCGACACCTGCGGCGAAGCTCGCAACGGGGAATGAAATAAAATGTTTATTCTCGTATTCCCATTTTTCTGCAAGTTTTATTTATTTATTTTGTTTCTTTATACATTTTTTCATTTCGTTTGATCGAAACTTCTCCAACTACGACGTGAACAAAAAGAGTCTCGTTACGCATGAAGCATCGTTCGTGTTTACTCCGACTCTCCATCACTCCATCGTGATTTCATCGACGTTACGAAAAGCCAATTTTGATTTCGGCAATATTTTCACGTATGAGAGAGAGAACGACAAAGTTCAGTTCAATGACGCAGATTTACGCATCGAGCCGTAACCCAGAGTTTCTCTCGTATACCGAGAGAGAGAAGCCTAGTACCGTAGCCCCATCTAGTACCGTTCCAAGCTTCAGTGTGTTACCATGAGAGGGGGTTGATGAAGGGGTAGTTGCGAGGGTTACGCGTTTGCCCTCGCGGTGTCGAAGGGGTTTCTGTCCTGGTCATTTGCAAGCTATCGTAATACCGAACCCCTCTCGTACACACACACACACACACACACTGAATTGCTGGCAGCCCCGAGGCGAGAGAGGTCCGGCGCGCACTGTCCTCACCCCTCAGTCCCGCCCCCTGCCCCTTATAGCGCACCGGGCAAGCGGCATAGAACGTACGGTTTATACAGCCGGCGCTACTGCCATCGCTCCTGGATTCCCCGGTCCTGTATATAACCTCTAACGCAGTTATACAGCGGAGGAGAGAACCGACGCAGAACAACCCCAACATCCGCACCAACCCTTCGCTCACACTCTCTCATTCTCATTCTCTCTCGCTCTCTCTCTCTCTCTCTCTCTCGCTCTCACGGATCGAGGACGCTTAACTCCGAAACAACAACCAATCTGTTCGCCGTGCGCGCATTTTCTAAGGGAATGCGAGGGTAGATAGAGAGAGAGAGAGAGAGAGAGAAAGCTAGTTGTTGTCGGCTCTGCACACGGGTTGGTCGAGGGTGTAAGTGGGAGTGGGGTGTAACGAAAGATCCCTCTCTGTGCTGGTATAATCGTTCGTTTCTATGTTAGGGGTCGGTGTTTTAGTGTGCGCGGTGGTCGGTTGGAGAGAGAGAGATTGAGAGAGAGAGAGAGCTCGTTTTCCGTAGTACAGACATTCTGTGTGCCAGTAGCTCGCCCAGATGCGATGTAACACGTCCCTATATACAGTGATACTTGTATACTTTCCTCGTATATATAACGTACGATATGGCTCTCCTGCCTTATACCTCTTTGAGGGAGGGAGGGGGGGGGGGGGGGAGACTTTGCTATCGCTCACTCTGAGAAATCTCCTTTAGTCCGCGTGCGTCGCATACTTCACTTTCTTGCCTGTTTCCTACACTACCCCCTCGCGTTGACTCCCCTATCCGGGGAGAGTCTCGCGCTTCTAGGAAACACCCTTGCGAGAAAGAGGGTCGAAGAAGGGCCGAAGGGGAAGAACGCCGAGCAACAAACCACCCCTCCCGCTCTTGCTAGTTTCTCCCTCTCCCCTCCACCCGAAGCTTTTTCCCAAGGCGAGATACTTTCTTCCGCTTCTTTCCATTACGAGTAAACTCAACCTTTCCTCTCACCCTCTCACGCGCTTCTCTAATTAGTTGAGCTTGGAAAAGCTAAAGCTTAAACTCCTTCGAGTCGAAATTTAAGACCAGGAAGCGATGAAACACTGATTATTCACCGATACAAAATAGTAGGGTAGTTTAAGCCCCCACCTTCTTGCCCTCCTCCCCATCTCGCCCCAAAGATCGTTGTATAAATTTTCAGTGAGATTGGAATTCCAGGATGGGCGATCATTCTCGCGGTACGGGTAGACAGTTTTTATCAGCACGTGGTAGTAAAAAAAATATAGGTATACAGTGAGTAACAAAAATATTCGGACACCACGGTATACCGCCATAAACCATTATGTATCGCAGTTATTTCTAAAAGGAAAAAAATTCTTTTTTTAGTCAATACATTATTGATATTTGTTAACAATAATATGTCATAAAATTATTTTTATATATAATCTGTAGGTATTTTTTTGAACATTGTATAGAATAATGTACGATTTTCACGCAACGAAAATATTCGGACACTCAACATACATTGTAAGGAATATGTTCTATGTCTCAGCAATCGACCTCCAATGAATGTTTACAAACACAATGTATGTGTAGCCAGACTTCATAATGCTGTTTAGTAAAATTTTCACCAGTTTTACGTCGATCGTGAGCAAAGATGCCTCGCAAAACAAAAAATACTTCTTTTGATATAAGACAGCTCGTAATTTTCCACCAAGCGAAGGAAAAATCTTATCGGGAAATTGGTGCATTGTTAAATTTAAGTAAGAGTACTGTTGCAGACATTATAAAAAGATTTAAACGTGAAGATCGCATTGAATCTGTGAAGCAGAAAGGCCGACCAAGAGTGTTGACCGAAGCAGATCGCAGACAGATAGTGCGAAAAATTAAAAAAGATCCGAGATTAAGTGCTCCAAAATTAGCGGCTGAAGTGTCTCAAAACACTGGGAAAGACATTCATCCACAAATGATTAGAAATATCTTAAAAGAAAATGGATATCATGGTCGATTAGCCAGGAAAAAACCTTTCATAAACGAGATCAATAGACGTAAACGTGTGCAATTCGCAAAAGAATTCGGCAGCAAAGATGAATCATGGTGGAATGACGTGATCTTTTGTGACGAAAGCAAATTTAACATTTCTGGGTCCGATGGACGAGCTATGGTATGGCGTAAACCCAATACAGAGCTGAGACCAACAAATTTACGTGCTACGTTCAAGCACGGAAACGGGAGTGTACTCGTTTAGGGGTGTATTTCTACTGCGGGTGTTGGAAAATTAGTTTTTATTGACGGTATTATGGATAAAAACAAATACCTTCAATTATTGAAAGACAATTTGATACAGAGTGCTACACAAATGGGGATTGAAAGAACGTTCAAATTTTATCAAGACAATGATCCGAAGCACAAAGCGCGAATTGTACAGGAATATCTGTTATATAATTGTCCAAAAGTGTTGCATCCTCTACCTCAATCTCCGGACTTAAATCCCATAGAAAATCTATGGGAACAATTGGACCAGGGAGTTCGTTCATCACATGCACGTACGAAAGATGAACTAAAGACGAGATTGCAGGAAGAATGGCAACAAATTAGTGCAGACTATTTGAACAAAATTATTTCAAATATGCCAAAACGTCTGAAAAACGTGGAAGATCAAAAAGGATATGCCACTAAGTATTAAAGGTTATTAATAATTTAAAATGCACCCATTTCTGATAAGTGTCCGAATATTTTTGTTGCGCGAAAATCGTGCATTATTCTATACAATGTTCAAAAAAAGATCTACAGATTATTGATAAAAATAATTTTATGATATATTGTTATTAACAAATATCAATAATGTATTGACTAAAAAAAGAATTTTTATTCTTTCAGAAATAACTGCGGTACATAATGATTTATACCGATATACCGTGGTGTCCGAATATTTTTGTTACTCACTGTATATAAAAAAATATAGCATGTAACGTACTTCGGTCGATTCAAGTATCTCTCGTATTTTTCGAAAGGATCGTTAAGGTAGGGAGGATAGAAGCGAGTGAGTAATCATTATTTCGTAACGTAACACTCGTAATTATTTCTTTGAATGAATTATTCCGGATGGTTTTTTCTACGCGTTGTAATGGCGCACAGAGCGTGGAGGTAGGTGGGTGGGTGGGTGGAGGGTGGGTTTTGAATGCACGACGCGGCAGCTAGAAATCGTCCGTGTAGCGTGCGGTGTTCGCAGGAATTAGGTCGCGCAGGTTGCACAAAGAGAAACGTGAATGTGCAACCACGGAATATGCCGGGGTTATGTACGCGTTGGTTGGAAAGCTTGCTGCCCCCCAAACCCCTCTCACTACCTCCCTTAACCACGAAGAAGAGGGGCACCGCACATTCTTGTTCATTTTTCTCTCAGGCACCGAATAAAAGGGAAAAAAATGAACGACCGACCGAACGAACGAACGGACGAAAGAGGTCAAAGGAGGCAAGGGGTTGAAAACCCCCGGGTTTTTGCCCCGGCTGATTCGACCCGCGACGACGACGACGTCGACGACGACGACGCCGACGAACGACGAACGACGAGCTTCGTGGCAAACACGTTGAACCGCAAAAAGCTCATTCTCACGAATACCGACCCGTGAACGCGCGACCCCGACGCCTCCAAAAGCCCCTGCTGACTGACGTACGTTTCACATGGCCCCAATTGTTATTTTATCGTTTCGCCGCAATCTTCGAGCAATATTATTGGGCGGACACACGCTTGATTTATAACTGGACGATTTGCGATTTCAATCAAGACCCCCTCACGTACGCCATCTGTCGATATTATTCTCCATTGTCGAATGTTTCCATATAAATAAAATAAATATAATAAATAAAAAAAGAAACAATGAAATAAAGAAAAACTTGCGCCTGTCTCTCCCCAATTTCACGATTTTCCTCCTACTCGTCCCTCTTCTCCTCTACGCCACTTTCCTTTCAGCTTTTCACCTACACCCTTATCCACTACAACCCCCGCTCACTTTTTCTACTCTCATTCTCGCAGAATTCCAATATCTATAACTTCCCGGCATTCCGTGAGGATTCTCGCCGGAAAATCATTCGGCGAGGCCCTCCCTCCCCCCTCGCCAATGAAACGAGGAAAATGGATTTTCTTTCACGTGTCATGCCGCGAATAAGAGAAGAAAAGAGGGATGGAAGGAAGAGAAAGAAAAAAAAATGAACCGAGAATGTCGGGTGGTAGAGAGGGAGGAAAAGAAATCGAGGAAGAACCGAAGAAAGAAAAGGGATGAAAAAAACGAGTGGGGCGGTGGGGTGAGGGTGAAAGGTGGGTGAAGAAATTGTGGCGTTTCGGCGAGAAGGCCGAGCTGAGGAGTTTATTTCTTCTATGTACATATATACATATATATATATTTAGACACCGTATATGTCTACTCGAGTTAGAGCGTGAGAGGGTGTAAAACGAGGTTTGTCGGATATGGCCCGACGACAGGACTCTCGTTTCTCAAAGGGGCGTTGAGGGGAGCGAGAGAGAGAAAGGGCAAAGGCCGAGATGGTCTCGTTCTTGGAAAAGGGACGAACGGAGAACGCGAAGTACACCAACCCCTCCGATCTGTCCCTTCGCCCTTACATCCCTTTTGTGCGCCACGTGTGCTCGAACTACCGAGCTTTTTCTCGTTTTTTTCTCTTCTTTCTTTCTTCCTCCTTTACGTCTTCTCCCCCTCCCCTATCGAACTTCTTATTCCACGCCCTTACTACTTTCCCGGATTAACGTTTGAGTTTCCACCCAGAATTCGTCTCTTGTTTGCCCTCGAAGACGCGGACCGTACTGATCGCGAATTGGACGAAGTGGAGGAGGGTTGATGTAGGACGAATAAGGGCTCGAGGGGGAAAGTACGCGGTAAAAATTTACCGTGCGACGACAACGAAAGGAGCGAGCGAGCGAGCGAGCGAGAGAGAGAGAGAGAGAGAGCACGAGAAAAGGTCTTCGAATTTACGGTGAGTTCTTATTTTATTTTTTGACCCGAGTTTTCAGAAAACTTGCGCGAAGGGTAAAAGTCTCGGGGGTTGAACTCACGATGAAGAGAGACGTTCCGGGGTAATGGTCGGGTCAATACCGTCCTGCTTCTCGTGTTTTTTTTTCCGCCCCGACTCTCGTGAGCGTAGTTCCAACTCGTCATCGATGAATGCCCGCGTGCATGCATGACCCGTACGATTGGTGCTTGCGGTTTCAACCCTCCCCAACCTCCCCTATACGCACTTCATCCGGCGTAGGTCAGTGAAAAAAATATTTCCCTCCCCTATTCGCGCACTACCCGAAGCTTTTTTTCACTGTGGATACAATGGAGCGATCCCAGCGCGGATGAAGCAACAGGCAAATCACCGAGAAGATTGATGACTTCCAGACCGCTACAGTCAAAAGGCCCCTATCGTCGACCACGCTGCGTAAAATCGATACAAACTCGCAAATTTCCGGCTCTAGGCGGTAGACAGAATATTATTGTGCCAGTTTTTTTTAACTCCCTCGTCGATGCGCAAGGTACGCTTGGATTTCGGCGAATGCAAATGTACCTAGCCTGTTATCGGGATCTCTCTCACTGGGTCAGAAGGATAGGAGATGGGAGGGTGGATGATGTGAAATAGTTCCGAGCCAGGGGCCTCGATCCAGCGAAGTTGAGATATACGGTATGTGTGTGTGCCTACCGTTCGTGATGCAACGACCGGAACGTTTCTTCGGGATAGCCCGGGAAGCATCCGTGATCGTTTTCCAACGAGAGGGAGCTTTAAGGATCGAGGGAGAAAAAAAGGACGAATACTTGGAACGAATGTGTGCAAAAGAGAGAGAGAGAGAGAGAGAGAAAGAGGGATGCGAGCGCGATAACGTTTCCGAGTGGAATAAAAGCCTCCTTGTTCAATGGGCATCTGGATATTCCATAAAGAAATCTTATCTTCCTGCTGGAGACTGAGAAAAGAAATAGTAGATAGGACGGAGGGAAATAGAGGAAAGAGTGCAAGGGAACGAAAGATGCAGAGAGGGAGAGAGAGAATGAGAGTTACTACTACAGGTCTTGGCCAACGGGATTCGATTTAACTTAGATAAGAGATTCCCATCCCCAACCCCTACTCATCCCCCCTCTGCCATGAGTCTCAACGTTCATAAGTCATTTCCCACTGGTGGATTATCTCGCTACGAGACTATAAGATCGTTGCTCCCGAGGACGACTCGAGAAAAGACGAAGTAGCCGTTGCTAAGAAGGAGGATGCACACAAGCTGACTAACGAGAATGAGAGAACACTCTCTCTCTCTCTCTCTCTCTCTCTCTCTCTCTCTCTCTCTCGTTCTCTCGCTCTCACTCATTCCTTTTTACTCTCGTATTCCTCCGCGCTCATCCTATTCGTTCAGTCTCGCAGTCACATAACTTCCCACGAGCGATAAACTTTTGCAAATACACCCGGATCGAACTTCCACTTGCACGTAAGAACTACGAGGGGGTAGGAAAACTGCGGATTGTGCGAGAATCCTTCTCCACGAGAACACCGGCAATCACACCCTGTCTTAATCGCGAGAACCGGAAATAAAGAAGATTTAAAAAAAACCAACTACTTAATAGTAAATAATTGAGAAATTTATCCCGATTAATCAAAATTTAATTATTTAATAAAGAATTAATAAATCATCGTATCGTAATATCTACGATATCGTTGTGAATAAATATTCTAACATTTCCTTGAAAAATTATGTCAGATATTTCATTTATCGAATGGCGCCTATCTCACCTGACGATTATGTCAGACGCCGGTAAATTCACGATATCGCGAAACGGATGTGTTACAAGTATGTTCGCGTATATGCGAATGAAAGGGAAGCAACTCTGGGAGATATCGACTGAATAATTTTCTCTCTCCCTCTCTGTCTCTCTCCCTCATACAAATACACATACTCGTGAGTTTCTCAGCTTCGAGTTACGGATGTTTGGACATTCCTGGAGTTCGTTCGAGCGTTACAACGAGAGACTCGTGCACACCGGAGACTTCGATCACGAGAGAGCCTACCTATCTCTCTCTCTCTCTTTTATGTTCTCGCAAACCTCCCGATTCACCTTCTCTCTCGCGTCGATTTCGATTTTATTTATCGATATGCTTCCACGAATCGATAAATTATTCAAAGTGATCGATCTCGATGTACTAAAATGTCGAACGAATTTCTTTTTCTAACATTACGTACAAGTTCGACTCGCGGTGCTCTATTTGTTCCTAATTCTTACACGAGACGTCGAAAAAAAGCAGATGAGGTTGATAGAATAAGAAAAAAAAAGAAGAAGCGAGCGAGAAAATGAATAAGTAGAAAGAGAGAGAGAGAGAAGGAGAGAGCAAGAAAGAGAGACACAGAGACGTATGGAGTGAGAGACGGGCCAGAGAGGCAAGATCGACGTTTCAGTGGGATAACGTAAACGTTCTCCGTGTCACACGCCAACTCCTTTAGCGAGGATATTTGTCTTCGGGCAAGCCATTTCTCTCCCGATTCAACGTCTGATGCTGCTCACCGCCAAGAAAGCGAACCGAGCCCCTACTATTCACGTAATATACCTTGATCCCTTCTCACTTTCCCTCGTGAGATCGCATTGCACCTAAACCTCATTTCTATATACCGTCGACTAAATATATACATATATATCTATACGGACATATACTATACATAAATGTGTGTCTTTGGCTCTTTCCGCGACGCTCTTCCGGCAGATACGACTTAATTTCATTTCAGGTTTATTCTCTCGCTCCTCGAATCGGGAATAATGGAGGAACCGAATGGGAATTGCGGAGAAGAAGGCCTCTCTTTCTCATTTGAGCCTGGAAAATCGATCTCTCTTCTCTCTACTTTCCCACCTCCCCCTCCCCCTGCCGCTCTCCTCTCTTCTACAGTGTGCGAATTCATAAGAGCGCGGAGGTTCGATTCGCGAAATGGCATATATAAGGGATGAAGGGAGGGTGAGAGAGAGAGAGAGAGAGAGGCAACGAGGGGTGCGACCTGGTGGGAAAAGATTCCAGCGAAGGTAGAATATATAAGTGCGAGGAGATTCGTGAATTCTCGTAGCATCTTACGGATTCCATTCTTTCCAATTCTCTCCCTCGTTCCTTCTTTACTTTCCATACGCGAGTTTTTCTTTATTATTATTATTATTATTTTTTTCACTTTCTTTCTTTTCTTCTGCATCGCTTTGGAAACGAAGTCGAAGCAGATGGGCCATTTTCGGTAGAAATATGTTTTTCCACCGATCTGCTTTTCCTCTTCGGTCCAACTCCCCACCCCTCTACTCCTCACCACCGCCATCCTTACTTTTCGTATCTCATCGCGAACTCTGCACCGCCCCCTGTGCTTATATATCTATCGTTGGCGAAAAACTTTTTCATGCCGTTATTGCTCATAAAGGAGAGTAACGTAAGTATAGGTTGGGTGGCGAAAGTTTCGAGAGGGTGGTGAAAAAAAAAGAAAAGAAAAAAAAGAGAAACGAAAAGAAAAAGAACGCGATACAATTTGTTACAGTACGAGGTGCCGTGGGAGAATCGAGATGGACGAGGAGGAGTCACGAGGAAAAGTGTGTAATGCGTCGATTAAAAACGAATCTATGCCACGTCGTCTCGGAAAAATGAAACATTCGTGAGTAATATGGAAACAGTGACTAATGATCAATTTACCTAAGTATATCAGATATTTCTTTTTATTTTTTGTTCGCTCTTCCCCCCACCCCGCGCCCCACCCTTAACCACAGCGGCACTCTTCACGCGGTTGGCACTCGTGCGAGATCCTCTTTCGTGATGTGGCGAGAGAGGGTGGTTTTTTTTGCGTTCGCTCTCCGCTCCACCGCGGAACACACAAATCGGTATATCGATTCGCAGGGGTCGTTCGCGCGAATTTTCTCTCTCTCTCTCTCTCTGTCTTTTTCTCGTGGTCGTCGGGCGCCATGCGGTAGACGAGGAGAGACAGAGAAAGCGTAGGTGGCTCGCGCGAAACGAAGCCGTCGACCGGCTCGCTCGGTCTCGCTCTGGCTCGACGCTTCGACGCCAACGGACTCGACGCTGCCCCTCGCGCTTTCCTATCCTTCTCCCTTTTACATAAATATATATATATATATACATGTATATGTATGTGTGTGTGTGAAAACCCTTATACGCGGAGGGAAAAACGCACGTACGGGGGGTTTTGGCGCCGCGTAAACCGCTCCGGACTATTATTAGTATTATCATTATCGTGTACGTACACTCGCGGAATTGACTGCGATAGACAAGTAGAGAAAAGTTGCGTGAATCCTGTAAAGAGGAAAATGGCAACGAAGCAATATCGTGCCAAATCGATTTTTCAATTTTCCTCCGACTCTCGCATTATAGTTTGACACTTTGTCCCGCCCGTTTGAGAAGAAAAAAACTCGACTGTGCATTTGATTCGATTAAAAAATGGATCGTGAATATCGGTGGCGTACTTGCTCGATTTATGAAGGAGAGAAACGAAACAAATACGTTAGTTTAAAAAAAAGCCACGAAACGAGACTCGTGCGCGTTTTCATTAAATTATTGAGCTCGCTTTAATATTTAATCCCATTCGTCGTAAGTACGACGAGAACGAGAAAGAGAAGCAAGAGGGGGAAAAAACAGAAAAAAGATGGCGTATACGCGGGGTAGTGGTCTATAATTATTCATTCCGCGACAGTTTCGTGACGATTCGTAGCGGCGATAAGGATAAACAGCGAGGCATTATATACCCCGCGCGTAAGTATTATAAACGGATTTTTTTCGAAGGTTGACGCGTCCGGAATGCCGCGATTATTACAGTTTAACAGGTAACGTTTATTTTTAGTCGGTTTCTTTTTTTTTATATTAATTCTTTATAATACCCTCGGGCGGTATTTAATTTAACGTTTTCGTTCGGTGACTTTTTAATTCGACGAAGGAAACATGAGCGAGAAATTTACAATTTTCTCTATACCTCGCCCCCTTTTCCGGCGATCAATTCGAAAACAACCCCTACCCCGCCGTGAGATAATATGCCCCGTCGCAAGTGATTTGCAAATGAGTATTTGGCTTTTCATCCAACGTTTCGCGAGTGGCAACGTGTCTTCTCTCTTTGAGGGTTAAGGCCCGAGGGCGAGAGAAGCAGGAAAACGGTGGTGCAAGAGAGAGTGGGTGAGCTCGTTGGCGAGTCTCAGGGTTTACCAAAAGGGGTTGGTCGATGTTAGGGTGCGACGGGCGTGGCGCGGATCCTGCACAGACCCCTCTCCTCATACCGAAAATTCTCTCGCCAACATCCGACGATGGCCGGTTAAAACGCCAGAAGCAAAGCCGCGCGGCGAGGGTAGAGAAAAGCGACTGCGCGCGCGGGGTGCAAAGGGGGTGAGTGGGGGACATGGGGGGGGGGGGCTAGGCTAGGTTTGCAGCACTGTTTGTTCGCGGAAGCGTCGAGAAATAAAGCAATCACGCCGGGAGCGTCTGGTAAGGTAAACCTTCAATCCCTCTGCTCGATTTTCGGCCGCATTACCTAAACCTCCTTTACCCCAACCCCCGCCCCTCCGTCGCGAACTAACGTTGTCGATTTTCCTTAATATAAGAACGACGAATCGAGCCTGGCTCCTTCGCGACTTCTTGCTCCAAGAAAAGCTTCGAGTTTTCTCGTACGTTCACTCGGGGGGGAAAGCTTAAAAACGCGGAGCTGGGTAGGAACCCCACCCCCTTCGAGGAAAAGGAAAAGTATCGCTCGTGGACGAAAGTCAAGAAAATGTTCGACCTCTCGACATCACGTGGCAAACTCTGGAAGCCATGAGAAAACGAGAAGAATCTCTCCTCGACCATTCGACATTAAAGGAGATTGAAAAAAGAAAATTAAAAAAAAAGGAAAACTTAAGTAAACTCAGGCAGAAAAGGGGCAAAGAGGCGAACCTTGAAACAAACAAAAAAAGAGACAGCAAACGAGGTACGAAATGAAAAAAAGAAAATTTCGATTCGTGATTAAAGAGACGCGATATTATAATTATACGACGGGGAATTCATCGCGATGATAATGATAATAATAAATAATAAAAATAATCGTAACACGGGCAAAAGGGTGATATTTATAATGCGCTCCACATTTATTTCCCCGAGGGAAACGAACAAGGAGGACAAAAAAATAAGGAAAGAACGACGACTCCTGTATACAGTCCGTGGGTCGAGGGGGTAGGTTGGGGGTGAGTCGAGCTTGAAACAGCAAGAGGTAAGAATTTTAACGAAGCCCCCTAAGTGAAGGGGGTTCTCGCGAATCGTTTCTCCCGGTTGTGCGTGCGTTTTTCCCCCTTTCTGTTTTATTTGTCGCAAGACTCGCGGTGGAAAAACGTGTCACTCCCCGTTGGAAGAAAATAATATAAAACTGCCACGGTGTCGAAGTCCTGGCGCACAGAAAGAATCGTGTCGCGAGGGAAAAAAAAGTATAACGTACAAAAAAAGCCATACATACATATATATATCGCAAAAATAAGAAAAGAGATGAAAAGATAGAGGGAAAAAGTCTGCAACGAAGAGGAAGAAAGATGAGAGAAAATGTGAAGAAAACGATGCGAGGGAGGAGGAGGGGATGAAAGAGGCATAACCCCGAAGCATCTTCTGTCTCGCGTGACAGAACCTTAAGGAGCGAGCACACGAACGTAACCTAAGACCCGAACACTCCGACAAAGGTGGCGAGAGGGATAGGGAAGGGGGAGGGGGGACGGGGAGGCGAGGGTAGCTACGAGACGATCCCGCGAGGAGTCGTCGTACTCGTATCGCGTGATGCAGGGGGGCTGTTCCCCGGATCGTTCCAAGATTGAGCTCACGACTCTTCTCTACCATTACAATCCTCCTCCTCCTCCTCCACCCCCCCCCCCCCCCCCCCATTTACACATACGCGAGAGGGCAGTATAAATCGTTGGTTCTGGCCATCGCGAATCTTTAATCTCGACGAATTTAATCATGAAATCGAAAATAAAATATTTATCGTGCGTTTTCTTTTATGTTCATTATTATATTTTCGCAAATGTGAAGAATCGAGTAAATTTACGTGAAATAAAAGCAAAGCTATTGACTCGATTACGTGTAGGGCATATTTTGGCGGTGATCGTGAATGACGGAAGCGACATTGTTATTCCAGACTACGACAGCTCGAAACCTCTATAAATCCAAGAATAATACTCCTCATCTCGGTAGATATATTCACGTACATTTTGTACGTCAATTTTCGAGTGGCACTTTGCCGAGTACGCCGAGTAGGTAGCCCCGATACATAAGCACGTTACGTATATCGGGAGCAAGAGGATTCGTACTTGATTCCCCGAGTTGATTCTATCAATTGAATCTCTTCAACGATAACATTATCTATCTCTGTCTCTCTCTCGGTGGTATTCTCAAAGCCCTACTGTATGTACACGCTGTCGAGTACCGATTATACAGTCTATATCCTATATATATATACATACGTACATACATACGTACATACATATATACATACATATATATATATATATAGTACCGTGATACGTCGTATATACGTATAGAATATCGCGAGGAAGGGTTTCAGCGACGTAACCCCATCGTCAATCGACTCCTCCTTTCGCGCGGCAACCCCCTTGCCGACCAATCCGCTAAGAGCTATCGAATCACCGACCCTCCTATGCCCCCCTGTTCGCCGCTTCTCTTCCTCTCGGCCCTCACCTCTTCAGTATAATTAATTTGATCTCTCAGTATCTGTACGGAGTTATCTCCTTGTACCACGAACGAGCGAGAGAGAGGGAGAATGAGAGAGAGGGACAAGGGGAACTCGTTCTTGTAAGCTCTCGCCAACGGGCAAAGGGGCAAGGGGGGACTTTGAACCTTTCATCAAATACTCGCTCGTTCTCTTCGTTCGCTGGTTATGGCGTGTATACCGGTTATGCAATATAATTACCGGGATAAATTCCTACCGGCACAGGGCGACCTCGAAAGGCCGAAAATTCATCATCGTTTGACAATCTTACGGTGAAAGAGGTTCGGTTAAGTGTATACGTATGTATATTTTCGCGTCGCTCGTTTCATCGGGGGAAGGGGATCAAAAACAGCCGCGGGGATATCAACGAGGAAAAAAAAAGCCTTGATCGGCTTCGAGCGAAGCTAATCCCAGTCTTCACGGGGGAATAGCCTCGACGTTCGGACGAGCGTTATTGATCCGAGGACATAAAAAAAAGGAAAGAAATGGATTTATTTCATTCGAGCAAATTTGTTTGATTAAATTGGCTCGAGATCTCGTGTACATATTTACTCTTTATTACTTCGTGGAAAAATTTCTTCCCAAACCCCCCGCCGCCCCTCGAACTAAAATTTAAACACGATAAATCCATTATCGTCGATTCGATACTAGATGCCCGTTGTAATCGCGACGATAGCCTCTTATATTTCCGTGTGAAAAGACAATCTGCGAAACGAGAAGAAAATGGATAAACAACGATAAGAAAAAAAAACACGAGCGAAAAACGTCTCGTACACTTTTTTTTTTTTTTTTTTTTTTTCTTACCATCGTTATCGAATCGCGATTAATTCCGCTCGTCTATTACGAGACGTATACGCGCGAATCGCGTTACGATGGTTGTTTATGAGTTAGGTATAGGGATCGTGGAATAACCGCGTATCGCGATGATCCGTTGGGGATATACGAGGATGATGAGCTGCCGTGTGGGAATCGAACACAGGAGTACAGTCCGAGATATGAAAAGACCGAGCCTGGGGGGGGGGGGGAGAACTCCCCCTTTAGAAATTATCTACAGGTAGAAATCTATATGTACGCACGTGTGTGCTATTGTCTCCATCTCTTTCTATCTCTGTGGATATGAAACTCTCGTTAGAGAGTGTACGACCGCCTAGTTCGTGGTCAGAACGAACACGCTGTTTGACGCGTATAACACACACGGTCGCGTTTTGCCGGCTGCGAACACACATCGTTAAAAGCAAGAAGAGTGTTTCTATGTGTATGTCTGCTTGCTCCCCTGGTTCTAGAGAGAGAGAGAGGGAGAGAGAGACAGAGAGAGAGAGGGAGAAAGACCTCAATGTATCCTGCATTAGCCATAGAACACCTCGTTGAAAGAAAATGCGGCGTAAAGTCTGGGAGAGAGAAAGAGGGGTGTAAAAAAGTGTGTGTAACTGCTGTTGCCTCTAGTCGCGTATATAGATATAAGCTCGACTCGACTCTCGTTCCTGTACACAGCGGGGTTCCAGGATACAAAGCTAGCGATACGAAAACGATTAAGAAAAGTCATTTTCAATCGAGTCGAGTCACTCTCTGTACTGTTGGGAATTGTTCGATCGCGAATTGATTTTGTTTGGTTGAAAAAGAAATGATAATAATAAAACTGTCTAGGAAGTGAAAAATTACGGGCAAAAATAACGCAATAAGATCGATGAAATTTATAGCGGATTTAAAGTTAATGATATCGTGGATTAAATCGTCGATAAAGATTTTATCATTAAAAATTTTTTTTTTTATTATTATAATCGCGTTCGTGAGTTTGAAACGTTATCTATGTGGATTTACCGGTGTACCGTACAAAATCCTACCGAATGTCCTTTTACGCGGACTTTGGAATACAAATGAGACGGTAAACGAATGCGGTCGACCAGCTGCTGCCTTTTGCTGATGTCTGAACGCATCGCGTACATGAATATAGATAAAAGAGAGATGGAGAGGAGTTCTCCTTCTCTCTTTCTTTCTCTCTCTCTCTCTCTCTCTCTCTCTCTCTATATATATATATATATATATATATATATATATATACACGAGTTCTGTTTCCCACCCCGCGGGATCTCATTGCGAAAAAGGACCACGTCTCGAAAACCTCCGCCGACGCGAATTAGGGTTGTCCCTAATTTCTGGAGCAACCCACACGAGATATGAGGATGTACGGTCGCGGTTTATATGGCCGAAGAGGAGTTTCGACGACCTCGCGTCGAGCGAGAGAAAAGAGAGAGAGAGATAGAGAGAGGGAGGCTGTATCACGAGAATGAGGCATCCCGCACGACTCTACTCGGCAATTGCACGCTCGATTCGTCCAAAGTTCCTCTCGTACCGAATTATAGAAAATCTTTTCCGGTCCAAGTATGAAAGATAATTTCTTGTTTCCAAATTAAGAATAAATATTAAAAAGAAGATAATAAATAAATCAAGATCAGACTGAACAAAGTGAAACGTGCCAAGCTTTTTGAAATTCTTATCGAGATATTATTATTTAGGAATAAAATTGAAGTTTGTTGAAACTTGGAAAAATGTTGTTTTCAATTATTCTTACATTGGTAGGGGGAGGGGTGCACATCTCGGAATATGCCAACATTTGATGTACAGCGGCAAATGTACGTGACCGTGTGCATGCGAGGGATGCTGGAAGAGAATTTCAGCGAGATCCAGACGGATTCGTCATGGTGAGGGCGAGAGAGAGAGAGAGAGAGGAACTCCGGGAGCTGCTTCTGACTAGAGGCAGAAGTGTTGGGAGAAGTGGAATTCGATTCTGATGGTGAACTAGCGCGCCCCCGAGCACGTGTAATCCAACCTTAAGGATGTACGTGAGACGCGAGTTTGACGTTACGTGTACCCCGTTATATATACACACTTGTAATCGTACGTGGGCTCTTTTCTATATATATATATATATAAATGTGTGTGTGCCTGTACATGGAAGTACACCGTCGGTATAGCAGCCAAGTACCTGTTTGGTAAAATACGAAGATCTATCCAATCCTAGATGTACGTGTAATCGAAGTTTCAAACAGGTTGAAAACAAAGGCGAAAGTCAATCACAGAGCGATCGGATTAAATTTTTATCAAACAATGTTAACTACTCACTCGATGGCTACTCCGAACAATTATTATATCATTGTGCATGACTTGGACTCACCTGAAACATAACAAAAAAGGAAAGTTAGAAAAACATATTTCTATCAAAATATTAATAAATAAAAAATGTTTTTTTCTAGATAATAATTGAGAATTAATCAATATCGATGAATTCTTGTGCAATTTTCGAGATCTATTGATTTTTATTTGCAAAAATCAATCTTTTTTACGATTATTAACGGGGAATCAGAGATCGAAGGATAAAAAAGAAGGAACTCTCGACGAGGAGACACGTATCGTTTTCTGTTAGGTATCCAGAAAATACTGGCCGCGGAGGAGTACGAGGAAGGAGCGAGGTTGAGGAACCGAGTGAGCCACGTTCCTCGCAACTCTCTTGCCCGGAGCCTCGAACGAAAGAGGAGATGGAAAAAACGGCGAGGAGAAGGCTCCGAGGCTCCGGCCTGGCCTCTCTGCCTCTTATTCTCTCTCGGCTCTTCTCGAGGAGAGAACCGGCAGCAGGAGGCAGCTAGCAGAGTCTCATCCGAAACTCTGAACCACACCCACCTTATACATATATATGTATAAACACACATATATATATGTGTGTGTGTGTGTGTAAGCGTGCGCCTTCCTCGAGAATCCACCCGGGCGTGCCGACCTTTTCTGCCTCTGTGTCTCATCTTTTCTCTCCTTTACTCACCAACCACAGCTTTTTTCTCTATCTCTATTCTCTCTCTCTCTCTCATCCATTTTATTCTCCGCCTCTATGCCTCTCGGTCTCTCGCGCAAAAATGCACCACATCGTACATTATTTTTCTTTTTTTATTCGCAATTACAAAACCTCGCAATTAATTATTTTCAAAAATAACATAAATAATTTCCGGCTGAAAACAACATTCTCCACATTTCAAGGTTAGAATTGTCTCTCGTTCCTTGGGACTCTATTTTTTTTGTCTCCATCGTAGCAATTTTAAACGAAACGGGGACAAGTAAATTACAGAACGAAAAAAAATAAAAAAGTAAATTTACGACAGTCGGTGAAATAAAAATTCTGCTTACTCGGGCAAAATCTACGGTTGCCCTCGATATTAGCTAATAACGTAAGAAATTCACGGAGGTAGCGAGATCATTGCGTTCCGCGTCTCTCGTGCACTCTCGAGTCTCTTTGTCGTCGCCGTCGCGATAAACGCGTGACGCAATGAGAGAGACACACACGGAGACCCGATGACTCACCGCATGAAACTCAATGCAACTCAAAGGCAGAGACTATGCTCGTATGCGAAATACACAGGGAACGTTATAAGGTGCAAGCGAATCAACAGAATTTTACTCGCTAGGTCGAGTGAAAGAGAGAGTTTGTAGAAAATTTATGCAATTTTACGCGCGGTATTCACCTTTGATAAACGTTACCGACCGACGGACCCTGAATAATATACCAAGCAAAATAATAGGCACAAACTTTTATTAATTAACGCAGAAATTTAAAAACTACGAAAAAAAAAAAATTAAAAATTTTGTTCACTCAATTAGAAAAACGCAAGATTTCAAAGTCGACTCGGACACGCTTGATCGATGACTGATAAAACGTTAGGCAGCCTGATTAATTTTCTACTCGGGTAATTACGGAGAGGAAAAAATAAGGTTTAGCGACATTCGACCTTTGCACGGGGGGAAGTTTGAACTACCCTTAATTCCAACCCCACATGTTCACCCCCTTCACCCTGGCTCACCCTCAAACGCCATACTTCCTTCCAGAATTGTACGAGTTTCGTGTCCCCCTCTCGCTTATATTTTCACTGGCCGTTTCCGTATTACTTCTGCCTCCACGTACCCAGCGCCCTCTTCCGGAATCTACTTTAATCCTATGGATTAACGCTCGGCTTTCCGCGAATGAGAGCATGGAAAACAAGGGAATTTATACATCCACGCGAGATTACGGTATCACGTAGCCCGGAAAACGCTTTACCGTTTTGTCGGTTCGCTGGAAAAATTGTTATGAATTTTTGTTATCTTTTTTGTTCATTTCAACCCCCAGGAAAATCTCGTCCGAGACCCCCAAGAGTCATGCTTTTGACTCGGGGGTTACTTCATCCTACTAAATATTTTCACCGTCTCTTTTTTTTTATTTAGATAACTTTTTTACGACCCGTCAAAGATAATTTTCCGTGCAACATGATATAAATTCTGTTTATTTATTCAACTCGTAACAGTCGCTCTATCCCGACTACATTATTCGTCAGACTCCCCCGCACGATCTATAGACATACGTCAAATTTTCAAGAATCGGTTCGATATCAGTTGCGAACGAAATTTTTAATACGCCCCCCGACGTTGTAAGATTTTCAGCTTGAATTATGATCGGAAATTGTGGATATGACGGCAGGGCTTTGTATGTGGATACAGCGAGATCGCTAGCTTTATTCCCGACGGAGGGAGAGAGAGAGAGAGAGAGAGAGAGAGAGCGCGCGAAAAAGAGGAAGGGTAAGCATAGAGTTTACGAGAGCCTAGAGCTGGGCTTTAACCCGACGACGTGTCAGGAGGTCAAGAGTTGGCAGGTCGCCGACCCTCACCGCCCTCTGACGTTCCTAACTCTCTCGCTCTCTTTTTCTCTCTCATCTATCTCGCTACATTGCCTCTACGACACCGCCCGAACATCCGTAACGCTACTTTATTCAATCACGTCTAGTTTCATCATAGTCGCCAAGAGAACAAAAAAGAATCCGCCGAAAGAACGATAATGGCAATTTGCAATTCAACTTGGAACAAAGCGATCCGGAATGAAAAGAATATATATTAATAACGAGTGTCAAAGCGCTGACATAATTAATTATAAGAGCTCCCAGCGACCTTTCGAAATATTAAATAATTGAGACGAGCGAGAGACGCGCCGTATCCATGCAACAACGAGCAGTAAAATACGTCGAGTTTCACCAACTAGAGCGAGATCGTGATACACACTCTCAATTCAAGTCTCGTATTTTCTCACATACCTTTTTGTCGTCGAAAAATTGCATAATACGATCGGAGACATCGAACAACCGCGAGTGAAAATCGTTTACGAAATTTATTAGAAACGTCAGTCGGTATCTACACAGAGACGCGGATATTGAATTATTCGCGTCACCGCCAACTATCCCGCCAGAAGTTTGGCGTTTTAGGTTATAATTAGATTGATTCGGGAGACATTTCGCCAGGCGTCATACGATACGCGCCGTTTCGATCGTAGTCGGGTTATAATTTCATTACGGAGACTGAACACGTAAGGAGTATGTGTGTACCGTGTATCATAGAGTTTCGGTTCGCTCTCTCGCTCTGGGGTGCAAACATATATATTTATGGGTTATATATATCTATAGGAGAGTCAAATGGGGTGTACGAGAAACTAATGAAAAAAATGTCTCGCTCGTGGATCGAGCGCATCAAGTATCGTGAGCGATCTCGCATCGAATGTATCCCATAAAAAGGTTAACGTCTTTATCGAAAAACTAGTCTTGGCGAGTATTTATCATCGTGAAGAACGGTTTTACAGCGTATTTGGGAAAATAGCGACGTTTCGTGACACGGGAAATGGGTGGAAGTCGTCGAAGCGTATCCGCCTCGATCTAGTCACGTTTCATGTCCAGAGGAGACTGCACCACGGTGGAGAAAATATTTAAAGTTAGTAACGGTGGCGGCCGCCTGGTGGCAGCACCTCCCGGTTGAGACCGGTAGCGTCGCTTTGATATTTGATTTAATCGCGTTAATAAAATATAATTAAATAATAAATAAATAAATAAATAAATAAATGTAATAATAATATATGTTTTCGAATTATATCCTATATATCTATATTGTTCGATAAGAGATAAAATGAGCGGGTATTACGTCATTTAACGCGTTAAATGATGTGGAACCCGGTCTTCTGGTTTTCAGGAGTCAATATCTGTGTGCATATAGGGAGAGAAAGAGACGGAGAGAGCTGGTGATGTCGTTGGTGGTGCTGTCGTAGTCATGTGCCGGCAATAGCATCATCAGCGGGACACGCTCTCGTTCAGGATGAAATATGGAACCAGGAGTGAGTATGAGAGTGTGAGTGAGAGAGAGAGAAAGCCTCGACCGACGAGCTCTCTACGTCGGCCGTATCTCACGAGTTTACGAGATACCATACGCCACATCTCGCATCGTCCAGGCCCCCCAATATACGTATAAATATACACCAAAGGTATACGTATAAGCACGCTCACACACCTGAGAGTCTCACCAACGTCATAATAATGCATCCTGGCGTCACAGTCCGTAGGATATATGTACGAGCATCAACTACGAGACTCGTAGACACGTGATGTGTTCAACCAACACTGGAATAGAAAGGTTCGTTGGCAAGGCCAAAGGATGGCCAACCAGCGAATATCCACCGATATTCGTACCTGTATTACCAAAGTGTGTGTTGCACGTTTGTGTAGGAAGGGACGAGATGTGGACCGGAAATTTAGCCGCGGACGTTTCGCGAACCATACTCATCCCCTTCCTTTCGCCGGTATGAGGATGATCCCCGCCAAAGGACTATAAGGACACTCCCGTCTGTGGACCTCCTCCCATCTCCTTCCTCTATCGCGCACACGATATGTTTTCCCTCTCGACACGTTCGAAACGAATCGCGGAAGTAGACAGCCGGGACACGTTTACTCGTGCGAAACTTTACGAGAGTCTTCTCTCTAGGTCTTCCCTCTCTCTCTCTCTCCCTCTCTCTCTCTCTCTCTCCCACCCTCACTCACTCACTCTCAATCTCTCTCTTTTTTCTTTCTCCTCGTCCTCGAGGTTTTCTCGTATGAACGGTGGTATTGGCACAAGAGGACAAGAACGATACAAGAAAATGGACGAAACGGATATGAGACACGCGTGACTATTTCCGGAAGTATGAGGGACAGAAAGAGAGGAAAGAAAATAGAGGAGAAGTTTTCGCCAAAAGTTTTCTCCATGGACAGAAAAGTTAACGATGGTCGTTTTTTTTTTTCACCGTAGAAAAATATGAGAAGGCGAGTCCTTCGACGCTGAAGGCTCGGAGAGAACTGGGCAATTTTTTTTCCCCAAGACGTGTAGAAAGAATACCGAGTGAAATAAAATACGACGATAAAAGTGGAAAAAAATTAATTCGCAACGAGATGAAATTAATCCCGCGATTATTGTCTCGAGAGTGGGTAATAAAGAGAAGAAAAAAATGGCAAAGATTACGAAAGACAATTTATCAAAACGACGTTCTCTCGCGTTTGATCAAACGTATCGACGAATATAGAGAATAATACGTGACGGTTACGCGATAATAATTTTACGTAATTATTTATCGATAACGATCGTCTGGAAAATTCCTCACGCACGAACGAGACGGCATACGAATTAGCTGATTTATGAAACGTATTAGCTCGTTTGCTCGCAAGAATGACGCGAGAGAGAGGACTACTGGCGACGACTCGTGACTCATGTCAGACCTCGTCACGCACGAGAGTGAGAAAATCACTGCGTCTCGATTATATCTCTCGCTTTCCCTCTCTCTCTCTCTATCTCAGGCTTGAGAGGGTACGCGATAAAAAGAAGAAAAAACACGGTTGGCAAATATGCGAACTGTCTAACGCGATGACATACACCCTACGTTTTCGTACTCACCGACTGACATCATCCTCGTCTCATCTCATCGTTTCGAATCTCGTTTAAAAATAGCTCCGAACCACACCAAACAACTCATTTCGCGTTCGATAAATTTCATTCGCCTAACAAAATTCAAACGATAAATTCGTCGATCGTTCCCCAAGTACTTCGTATTTTATCCATCGTTCTATTTTCTCGAATGACGATCAAATTTTATTTACATCGCGCCTCCAACACCCCCCCTGCTTTTATTTTCGTCATCATTTTTGTTTTACAAAATTTCTACACATTTTTGTCTTCTTTTTATTGTTTTGATAAGTTCAACGAGGGCGCACGACACGCGAATTTATTGTACAATATTCAACGATTTGGTTGTTTTCCTATGTTCCTACGTGTCGACTTCGCGACGGGACAAGAACTTGAAAATGTAAGTTGCGCGCGAGAGGACTAGAGCCATCGAGTAAATATGTGTCTAATGCCTGTACACGCGTTATAAAACCATCGTACATTGTGCATACATATAGACCTAAGATATACACGTCTCTCGGTCGAAGAAAACTTCGCCGTCGACTTGTGAGTCCAGGCACACATATATTACAACTATATACTACGCCTTAAATATACATATATATGTATATAGCGTAAATATATACACATAGACACACACAAACACACCTTTAACACTGTATATTGGCAAAATGCTTACGTATAACTTTTTTAACGGGGCTTTTCGCCGAACGTTCTTTCCCACGCGAGCAAAGATGGGAAAAGAAAAAGAGAGCCGCGCGCGCGGGCATTCGCCAAAGGGAAGCCAAGCGCGCAAAACTCATCTCGCTCGTGTTCTTTCTCCTTTCACTCTTGTCTCGCTCGTTCTCGCTCTCGCATTTGTGGCATTACCCGGGAGATGCACGTATCGGCCGTGCCCGATGCATCGTCTCTCATCCCGATCTCTCTTTCTCACTCTCTCGCCCCTCCATGGTTCTCTCGTGCTAATATAGATATATAAGGTGTGTCGGTACCTAGACACGATACGGAGAGGAGCGCGAAGCTCGTAAACCCGTGTGTCTTGGACCACACGTAGCAAAAGCGTTATATACAGTAAACGTATTCGCGTGAGTTAGATCGTCGTTCATCCGAAGGATCGCGAACCGAGAAAACGCGACTCCAAAGTAATCATTTGCCATGCCGCAAAGTCCGCGTTTGCGCTCGCGGATAATATAATCATAGCGCGGCTTCTAGTCCTTCGCTTCCAATATATATATAGGGAGGGAGAGATAGAGAGAGAGAGAGTGAGAGAGAAAGAGAGAAATATTACTTTGCGCGAAGAATCTATAACCCGAGTGAGGTAGTCTCTCGAACCAGCACTTTTGTCTCATCGTGATGAGCACTTTTCCTCGCTCGATTCAGTCTTGCTTCCAACCTACATCTCTATTACTATACATACATCTCATATACGTATATATAATATACGT
The DNA here is from genome assembly GCA_964017225.1 of Netelia inedita. Lineage (NCBI taxonomy): Eukaryota > Metazoa > Arthropoda > Insecta > Hymenoptera > Ichneumonidae > Netelia > Netelia inedita. The sequence continues at coordinate 3,643,248 of OZ024924.1, read as the reverse complement.
ATAAAAAATGCTCGTGTCGATTTAATATCGAAGGGACACGGCATTCTCATCGAGGGACGAGACCGAGAGAGAAGAAGAAGGAAAAAAAGACGAGCCGCGAAAAGATAAGAGAGGCGAGAATGGAAAGGAAACAAAGGGGAGAGGAAGATTTAGATCGAGGCTGGGGGATGTATTATAACGCCGTAACGCGTCTGGCAAAGCTTTTTTTTCTTCACTTTTTTTTTAACACTCGTATTACGAAGTTTTCGCGAGATGGAAAGACTCTTCGTTTCAAACGTATTTTTTTGCCAACGTATGAATTTTTCCGTGTGTGTGTGTGTGTGGGTGTGTAGATATAAATGCCAGGTGCACTCGCGTGAAATATCCGCGCAGCGCACTATTTCCGGAAGGTTTGATGGAGGATGCGAACGAATGACGAGATAGAAAGGGAAAGAGAGAGAGAGAGAGAGAGAGAGAGAGAGAGGAGGGTAGAGTCGATCTATAGATTTCGTTAAATTTCGTTGATTTTGGTAGAAATTCGAGGATGAAGAGAGAAATAGAGAATGAAAACGTCAAAGCTGGAGTTGCGACTACACGTGTCGTGCAAATATTTAAAAAACGGGATATGAAGATCGTCATTGAAACGAAAAAAAAAACAAAAAAATTAATTCGTATCGACGAATTATTGAAAATTTAAATTCGTATTATAATTTCGACAAAGAGTCGATTACTTTTTTTTTATCCGTTCGAGTATTAATATTTCGTTGTTTAAATCGCATTTAAATTTGTCCCGAGCCAAATCCTTTCTCTCATCAACCGTCGAATCATCGAATAACACGTTCTCTCGCGAATTATTTCCCGCGGTCGTCGCCGGAGGGAGGGGGAGGGGGACACTCTCGCAGTATCGGCAAATCAAGAGTAGACGAGCATTTACCGAAATTGCGTATGGGAGAGGGAGAACGGAGTTTAGCGGCAAATTATCGCTGCGTATAGCGATAATGAAAATCCAATTGGATAGCAATCGATTTGAAACAGTGAGGGACGAAGAGAAAGAGAGAGAGAGAGAGAGAGGGCCGTTGGCACGTTACGCCCACCACTATCGACGGTTTGGCATTATAATTTGAAAATCGTAATTAACTCTCGTTCACGAAACGAGCAGGGGGAGGGGGAAACGGGGTAGTGGACAGTTGTCGAACAATCGCGCGTTCTTGTTTTCCATTTCTTTTTTACTAAATATGCGGGAACAAAAAAAAATTCACGTACCGGCAAAAATTCGAGATATTCGAAATTTCAGTGTTTTTCATTCCAAGCCCCTCGGCCCGTACTCCCCTTAGCGCCATTTATCGAATTTCTACAACGAGACGAGTGAATTTCCATGAAAACGTTGTCCGTACTTCCCCCCCCCCCCCCCGATTCTCTGCTCGGGATCCTTTTTTCTCTACGCTTTTTTCTTTTTTTTTTCGTTCGTCATTCCGATTTTCAACGCCAGAGAGGAAACGCTTTGTCAAACCACACGGAGCGTGCCACACAGCGAGAGAGAGAGATAAAAAGAGAGAGAGAGAGAGGGGAGAGAGACGAATGTACAAACGAGCGTGTAATAGAAACCCGGTGAGAGTAAATAGGATTAAACATCGAAGCCCCCGGGGCAGCTGGAGATAGCGAGAAAGAGAGAGAGAGAGAGAGAGAGGGAGAGAGGGATTGACGACAGGCTCGAAGAGGAGGAGGCGGAGGAGAGAGAAAAAAATCGGCTCGCATCATTCATATGTTAATGAGCCAGTTACGAGGTCCAATGAGAGCGAGAACGAAGGGCGGACGGGCAAGATTGAACGCGAGGTGCCGCTAGCTAGTCGACACCTTTCGTAAATTATGTCCTCGATCCGAACCGATCGATCGATCGTAATAACAATCCGATTGAGAAAAATATCGTGAAAAAGATATTTGGAGAAGTAAAAGCTGAAAGCCTCGTCTCGTGCTAACTTCGCATCGCACGTTTCCAACTTCTAAATATATATATATATATATATACAGAGGGTGAATAGATGTTTATCTGAAAATTTGTATGGATATATAGATATGTATAGGGTAATGCCATATTCGATTACTCTCGCGACGAGCGATCGATTGTTTATCAAATTACGGGTTATTTCGTTCACAACGACGGCGCGGCCCACCCCCCGAGCTATTGTTTCTTCGTGGTACGGACGGAGAGTCAAGTGCCCTATAGATCGTGCGCCGGAGCGTACCGACGAGATGCATTTAGGGAGGATAGACGAGTATAATTTTGTGAAAATCACGCTCGCTCGCCCGCTCTCTCTCTCTCTCTCTCTCTCTCTTCGACATACGACGTACGTTTATGTATATATTTGTCGGATGAATTTAATTTTTGTCTCGAAGCAAAGTCGATATTTCCTTCTAATAAAAATCCAACTCGACGATTTGTTTAATTTTTCTTTTTATATTTATATTATTTTTATTTTTATTTCTATCGAGGTAAACGCGTACAAGTGGAGAAGTGGAGAAGATGGGAGATCGTTGGAGGGAGGTAAGAGTCGTCGCGATTTTTCAGAGACGAAAGAAAAGACGGAAGCGAACGCGAGACGAGAGGGGAGGGTGAGATCGAAGAGGGGTGAACGAGCTCGGTTTCGACGTTTTAATTGGAATACGCTAATTAGAATCTGAAGCGTCTCGTAATTCTCGTACCAACCTATATATCCGTCCCTTTTCTTTCGTTCGTTCGTTCGTTCGTCGTCATCGTCGTCGTCGTCGTGGTCGTCCTGAACGTGTACAGTTTTTAAAATATACATCCTCCGGATTATTTTTCCCCTCGTCCTCTCTCCTTTCTCCTTGTTTTTTTTTTTCGTCTACATTTTTAATCCGAAGATTATTCGCTCTCGAACTTAAAATCGAGAGAGTGAGAGTAATTCTGCGTTCGGGGGTTGAAATCAGCGTAGCCTATTTTTATTCGGTGGTGATTTATTATTATTATTTTTTTTAAAGTTATAAAAGTAACATTTTTAAATTAAAAAAAAAGAATTAATACCTACGTTTTAATGTGGAATATGATTCGGATATTTTTGTTACTTTGTAAGGGCGGAACTAACGATAGGTACTCGAGAAGTGTATCGAGCATATTATGCCACAGAGCGAACCCTCGTTGTGAAATGACTCGATATATAATCGACGATACTATACACGCATGTGTATATATATATTTGTCGTGGATGCCCGACACACGATAAACATAGAGCGATTAAATGATTGCTAAGAGAGAGAGAGAGAGAGGAGAAAAAAGTTCAACAAGGAGGTCCTGTAAGCCCGAAGACCTCGTTTATACGACATACAAACACAAAGTCTGTTATATTTCGTGACAAGAAATCGATTCTTCGCTTCCTGGCTACCCGTAATAATAATAACGACATATATACCCATTTCTCTGTCAATCGATCGTTTATCGTCCTTTCTCTCTCTCCTCTCTCTCACTCACCCACCCAATATCTCCTACGTAATCCAAGGGTTTTTCGTGCCTCTTCAATTATATACATACACAATCCAGTTTGCGTGATTCCTCGAGGACTCTCGCTTAATCCCGCGACAAAAAATATTATTTCGTCCCACGAGAGAGAAAAACCAGACACAATACGTGAACGAAATTCTATTTTCATACAAATAAATCTTAATAAATTGAATGAAAACAAAAAAATCAATCGTCGATTCGATTCGCATATTTTTAATCTTATTGATATTTTCATCCTTTCAGCGAGAATAAAAACGTCCATTAAATTGGCGAGATTAAAAATATAAAACCCCCCGCCCTGACCCCGAAATTATTAAATTCATATATTAACCTCGTGTTCTCGGTGATTTATCGAAATCGCCTTGATTCGTTTATTTATTTTTTCATATTCCAGATTCGTACGAGAGCACGACCCAGAGAGCGAGCAGACTGTTCGCGTCCGATTGGATCGATCGGCTTTAGCATCCCCTCAACCCCCTTTCCACCCCTAGCCCAGAATCGCAAGGACTTTTCTCGAGATAGAACTAGCTGAAAATACATACACGTATAACTCACATATACGTAGCAAACACGTTCGAATTTTCCAGGCCGAATTAAAAATCCGGCTCACGTGTTTGGCCCCGTCACTGGGGAAAATCTACCAGAGGAGGGTAGAAACTGAGTCATGTGCCGTATACGCGGGGTCGTTTAAAAACTGTGCCAGGTACATAAGCGACGAAAACGGGAGATGTTAAAGGGGTTGGGGGAAGAGGCGAAGAAGGAAGCGTGGATCGATAGATCGATTCGTTTAAAAACGATGGCAATTCCTCTTCGTCGACCTGCACACTCCCTCCCACCCACCCCCACCCCCCTTACCCCCTACCCACTATTCCAATTCGACGAAGAATTTCGTCGCGAAAACTTCTTCGGGACGGGTGCCAAGGTTCGCTGGAATCTCTCGCAACTAAGTCATGGGTTATTACAGCTCGTATACCCTAAACGTTACACGCACACGGGCGACTTATACCCCATGACTCACCGAGAATCAAGGAAAACACGCAAACACACATACACACACACACACACACACACACATCTACGATGGAAATTTAGCTCGCAAAGAGACGAGTCCACGATTAATCAAACGCCTGCAACCTGTGCAAATTCAGTTTTGCGAGGAATGCGACACGTGTAAATACGTTTATGCGTGTGTCACGAGGCTCTTCGAATACGTAATGGGGCAATCTCGTATACGGACGAATATAGCCTCGTTTCGGTTATTTTGTACGATTAATGAATATTTAAACGATACCATGTATACACACAGACACACATATACATATATATGTTTGTAACGATAATTAGTAGTGTAACGTTATCAATTTTACGCGAATTAATGCTTTTAGGACATGTCACGTTATATACGTATGGTTAACTTTAGTCTCTATAAAGCTCTGTCTTTTAAACTAAATACGCACGCTATTCGAGTATTAAACATTCTCATGTTGTATAAGCATATATAAATGTGTGTGTGTGTGTGTGTGTGTGTGTGAGTGTAAAATACACGACTCGGTTGGGCATCACGCTAAGCCTCGTGTACATCGTACAGGAGCACGGAAAATCTATTCGATACATACACACACACACACACACACTCGCACTCACACATACGCACACATCTATATCATATCATACGTGTTATATCGAAAGTACACGAGACGAGTTTGTCCGTGTTACTTTATATCCGGCGTTAAATACAAGGCGCGGGTACGCAACGACGCATGTATGCGATATAATGCGGTCGGACTATGCGGGATACTGCATAAGAATATATATGCATAGAGATTTACGCGTGTACGCGGAGCAAGGGAAGAAGAAGTAGGAGGGGGGGAAATGCGCTACATAAAGGATGTAGGTGAGCTCACGACAGGGACGTGATAAGAGGCAAAAGCGTTAGCGCGTGCGCGCCCTACGGCGAATCTACGCGCGTATCTTCACGGCTCGGGTAATCGAGGTTGGTACTTCGATAAATTATGCAGCTCGCGGGAACGCGCTGTGCGCGAGACCGAGAGAGAAAGAGAGTATGAAATATTGTGAAAAAGAAAAGAGAAGAAAAAAAACAAAGGATTATGATAAGGGTGGGTGGTGGGAGGGAAGGAACAAGTGGAGTAGAGGGGAGGTGGAATTTGCTCGAGAGAACAGAGAGCCTTGTCGATCGATGAATCTTCTCGAACATGAAAAATTACGAGGGGGATGAGGGGACGGGCTATGTAGGTACGCTGGAACTATTAATGTAAATGAGACGAGAGGGTAATTGAGATTAATGCTCGCTGTGAATTCCAAAGGCCCCGGAGGGTTATAACCACGGCGGTCTATACCTACGCGTATATACTATTCGCCCGGGCGGTACGATAGCGGGTGAGTGAAACATTTTCGTGGAAAATGTAGGATATGAAGAAGTATATGTATATCTGTCATTCGCGTCCGGCGGAAATGACGAGAAGGATTGTGAACACTCTCGTCAATCCGTCGACGGTGCTATCTTCATCTACGATTGTACAGAGAGAGGGAGGGTGGGAGGGAGTGAGAGAACACACGACGAGAACATGACGTGGCAAGAATGAAAATAGGAATCGATCCGTCGCAAGGAAATGAAACGCGAGAAAAATAAAATGGCGAATCCTTCGTTCCGCGCAAAATGTAAATTAATAAAATAGCCCTCGCGTTCGACCTCCCGCGACGATCGTCAAAATTCCATTCGAAAGCGCTCGTGAATTTTTTATTCACCTATGCGCATATTCTCCCAAGCCCATGGCTCGCTCGAGCGTGGGTGTTCATTTCCATTCGTAGAACTCGCGAGATAAGAGGATTCGAGATCGAGTCGCTGATAAAGTAAGTAGAAAACAAAAAATACGTAACATAACACTAAACATATAAAAATCTGAGAAATATCAAAATGTATGGGGAGAAGGACTAATGACGAATAATACGCTGAGGCAAGAGAGAGAAAGAGAATCCGCTTATTCGTGAATACATCGTGTCTCAACACTCGGGATCGAATAAATTGCCGGTCACTTCGCTTCGAGGATGATCTCTTCTCCAGCTCTCGTGCCGGAACATCGTATAAACTATTCTTTGGTGGTATTTTCTCTTCTCTTTCTCTCTCTCTCTCTCTCTCTCTCTGTCTCTGTCTCTGTCTCTGTCTCTCGCTAGCTCGTTCTCTGTCGTTGTCGCACGACGAGAGAATATATAAGGCTTGAAAGCGTGGGCGTGTGTAATACCCGAGTAATCGGGGAAGAAGCGAGACGAAGAGGAAAATCGAGAATGACAGGTAAGGGGGGGGGGGGGCGATAGCCGTGGTCGAGACGATTAGACCATCGTCGTTCATCCAAACGTCCCGGCAGAAAGCGGCGAGAGACGACTTTTTGTCATCGGAGTTTCTTTACAGCGAAATATTTCACCGAGTTAGTGTCAAAGTTACGTATTTCAGTCCATTATGACACCGAAGCCTCGCGCATGCGTCTCGTGTCACGGCCACGCTAGATGGCGTAAATACGTCTGGCGCGGATGAGATTAGAGGAACTAACGATGGCGCGGAGAAAATAAAATTGAGACAGTGAAATACCGTGATATAAAAAAAAAAAAAAAAAAAAAAAAAAAAGATTGAGGGAGAGATGAGAGAAAAATAAGAAGAGGAAGAAACAAAGATGAGGATTTCACGAGGGAGTAGCGAGTTCGTAGGAACCTTGAGTTAACGACGAATGTGTTGGGATTCTTCGGCATCGCTGAACTCCACCGCCGTCGTCTCGAGCGCGCGCGCGGACTCGCCGATATCACGTCACCGTCAAGACAGGACGAAACGAGAAACGAGAAGAAAACACGTCGAGGTATAAAACGCATCAAGCTAGAATGGCAAGAGGGACGAGAGAAGTAAGCAAACAAAAAAAAACGCGAACAAGAAGAAACAAGAAGTAGACGAAGATCCATAACGTGAGTATATCGCGACATAATAATAATAATAATAATAATAATAATAATAATAATAATGATAATAACAGCTTGCTAGATACGAAGTGAAAAGACGGTCTCTCTGTCGCTCTTTCTCTCTCGGTGATGGAGAGTGGAAAATGAGCGATTCGCGAGAGACTCTGCCTCGATGTCTCCTCCGACGACGAAAAAAAAAAATTTTAAAAACGAAAGAAAAATTGTAAACAAAAAATACAAAACTCAGAATGGAACGAAAAATATACACTTATTGTTAGTGAAGCAAAAGAGAGAATCAAGACAGAGAAAGCTACTAGAGAGAGAGAAAAGAGCAACGCATAGACGAAGAAGATTCTAACTGCTGCAGTTCTTGCATTGCTCTGAAAGATGGAGAAGAAGATGAGAGTGAGGGCGAACGGTGCTAACACGACTCTGACAAAAAAAGCAACAACAACAACAACAGAAGCTGCTGAAGCTGGAACGATACGTAAAATATATATAGTGCACTATTCTCTTGTCGAACGAGAGTACCGAGTGAGTGAGAGGATAACGTTACGCCTCTTGCCCACCTTCTCCCCCCCCCCCCCACGCTCCTGCTCAATCGCCATTTCCAGTACACGTTGCATCGAGACGAAGCCCCCCAAGGTACAAGGTATTCGCAGTGTATACCCGATGTACGCCAAGAGGAGTGTAGGTATAGGGAGAGGGAGAAGAGGTATACCTGTCCTCAACGTAATTCCGTGGATAGATGTATGTACATAATGTACCCTACTCCATTCTCTCCCTCTTCATCCCCCATCGCAAGCGTTGTATACGTGGCTCGATGCTATGACTGTTAACGTAGAAACTGACAGAAGGGGACCACAGGGCCGAGAGAGAGAGAGAGAGAGAGAGAGAGAGAGAGAGAGAGAGAGAGAGAGAGAGAGAGTGAGAGAGGGGGTGGGTGGCAGAGACGCTAGAGGTAAAGACAGGAGGAGGAGGAGGATGAGGGAGTGAAGGGCAAGTGAAGTGAGGAGAGGGAGGGGAATTTGTCGTGGCCAGGGCCTTCAAGATCGAGTCCCACGCGTTCCCAGACATTCCAGCTAGTAATTGCCGGCTGCTGTTGCTACTACCTCGTCTCAACCCACCCCCCCCCCCTCCTCGCCATCCCTCTCGTCTCGTCTCGTCCTCCTACTACTTCACCACGACGACTTACATCTATGCAACGGGCCAACACAACCGAGCAACGTTAGCCCGCCATCGTTGTTGCTCCCTCGAGCGATCCTTGTAACCGACTCGTACGTGTACCTCGACCGGTGTGTGTTTGTGTTTGTTATTTCGCGTATAGGCAACTTGCTAGCTTTGCGAAGCTCTCTCACTTTCGTCCCATATCCACCTATATAGGTACCGGGTCTCCGACCTCTCTGTTCTCTCTATCGTGTAACACGCTTTTGCCCTCTGCACTCCATCGGCTTCGTCCATGGCTCTCCTCTCCTCTCCTCTCCTCCCCTCTCCTCCTCATTCTTCTCCTTCTCTTTCTCCTTATACTCCTTCACCATCTCTCGCCGCCTCAACCTCGTTGTATACGGGCTTATGTGTTGGTTTACGGGTGTACGGGAGATTCTCTCTACAAGAGAAGGATTCACTGTGGCCAATTCGTGCCAGGCGAGATTCTCTCCTTGCGTATGCTCGTTTGTACGCTTGCCAATCGGGAATCGGTCAATTTTGGAGCGGATAGCGAACTAGCCGGATTCCACCATTCTCCGCGAAATTGTTCGGGAGCGAGTTCGAGGCGAGGCGAATGAACAAAAAAATCTGACTTTTCTCTCTCTCTTTCTTTCTCTGTCTCTATTTTTTTTATATTTCTTTACTTCGACGAAATTGTAACAACGTTGAGAAAAATCTTGAAATTCTTCAACGAATGGACAACCCATGTTGTTTCTTCTCTTTTTCTTTCTTCCTATAAGCGAATTACGCGATAAAATAGATTTTATTTCGTACTCTCGTTGAAAGTTTCATAAATGCGCGAACGTTTTATATTTCCCAGTGTAATCTTTCGTACAAACATATATATATATAGAGAGAGAGATATTTTTATTTGTCGCTATAAATTTTCTCGTAATTTCGTTTCCATCGATCTCTTTCTCTCTCTCTCTCTCTCTCTCATTCGGATAGGAAAATGTGAACGACGGGTATAGGGTGAGATCGGTAGAGTTTGCGAGAGACTCGTCGCTGTTTTCTCGATAAGAAAATATATACTGCAATTGCGATTCAGTAGCAGCTATACGACTCCTTTATACGTAATCCGTATAGATATACAAACGCGTATGCAAAGCTCGACTTTTGCGTGAATCGACTTTGATACTTTTTTCCTTCTCGCTATACTTTTCTCGTATATCTTTTCCTCTCGCTGTTCCCTCGTTTCTGTTTTTTTTTCTCCTCTTACTTTTTCATATATACGTATGTCTTTTTTCCTCCCTTCTATTTCTCTCTTTTTTTTCTCCTGCTTTATTTTTTTACATCTCAACTTTTCTTCGATGTTACGAATCTCGCACCTTCTCGGGCGCGCTCCAGTCGCGAGAAAGAGAGAGAGAGAGAGAAGCGTGCGTGCGCAGAGGAAGTTTTCGTAACGGTCCAAGTCGTGTTGAAGAAAAAGTTGAGATATGGGAAAACCGAGGGTGAAAAGGTTGAACTCGCGGGGGTGTGTGCGTTACGATACAGTCGACAGAGGTAACCGCGAGTAGCAGGTAAATGTATCTTTCTCACCCCTTTTCGCCCTCTCTCTCTCTCTCATCTCCAACCCCTCACCTCCTCTCGAGCAACGAGAACAGAACCGACTCACTCCACTGTACGCGTTCCCTATTGTGTATATATATAAACGCGTATATAAAAGAGAAGCAAGAGAAGAAAAAAAAAAGATTGTATGTAGAATGCACTCTATATTTTACTGGTTCGCGTAAAACCAGCGAGTGCACCGTAAATTAAAGGGGGCGTGAAAACGTTTTTAAAAAAAACGTCGTGTCTCACCGCCTACCGCACAGTTGCATCCACCCACGCGCTTGTATTAACGTACGTGTGAATAATAAAAAAAAAAGAAAAAAGAAAAAAAGAAAAAAAAAAGTACATAGGTATATGACGGGCGTTATTATCCTTAGCGACACGCGCTATATGACGTTTCGTGTATACGAACGGACGGGTCACTTAGTGCGGGGGTTTGGTTCAACGTAAAAGGGGTATGGCGAGGCGGGGATGGGGGGGGGGGGGCGAGAGTGATAAATAATGCGTGGCTAATAAATCTTCGAGCTCGTTCGCACCGCACGGAAACCTGACAAACGCACACCGCCAAAGCACTTTTGTGCTCGGGTGCAAAAATAAAAACGGACGTAAAAAAAAGAAGAAAAACAAACAAAAAATACAAATATCGAAACTTTTTTTCTCATCAATTTTTCTTTTTTTTTTCTTTTCTTTTCATTTTTGTCTCGGTACGCGTGACAAGCGCGACGAGAAGTCTCGTGCACTCTCGATGGGCGGAAGTTATTTTCCGCGTGCGAAGTACCAACTCGCGGAGAATGGACGAAAATATGTGTGCGTGTGTGTGTTTATGGAGAGAGCAAAAAACGAAAAACGTAAAAAAAAAGTAACGAGAATATGATAGTTTTAACTCCGTAGAAACAGAGGGAGAGAGAGAGAGGGAGAGAGAAATGCGTTGATTCGCGGTAGCTTAATGTCGGCTCGGCACGTTCTGGTACGAGCTCCAAAGGGGAAATGGGCGCGAATCCGACCGCGAGAAAATACAATATCTTTTTGCTGTAATCTGTCAGTGCGGCGTGCCTTCGTACAGGCATTACATTATAAATATACATATATACATAAATATACATATATAATGTATATATACGAGTATATATATAGATACATAGCTAAGAGCGTATATCGTGGTATTTAAAGCAACAAAGTGTAGCCTGCCTATTCTTAGGTGTCCCGCGCGGAATACGATACGATGACGTAAGAAAATTGTTTTCCTCTCCGCTTCTCTTTCGCAACCTTTTACACCCCCCTCCCCCGCATCTTACCCGTTTCCAAGAACACCTTGATAACGCATACAAACATTAAACACATTCATTCCACTGCCTGAATAACGAAAAAAAGAAAAATAATAAGAGAACAAAAATTATACCCGAGGTGAGAGAAAGAAACGTAAAGTTATTAATACAAAGAAGGATGGAGAATTATGTCAGAGTAGGAGCGAGAAGAAACGCGCCAAGAGCGTAAAAACGGTAGCGAGAGAGTGAGAGAGTGAGAGAGTGAGAGAGAGATAAAAAGTTGAGCATTAAGCATGCATTATAACCGCCGGCGACGAAACGAGCGAAGAAAAGCTCGTTTCCGGATGTAGCCAGTCTACTTGGCTCGAGTATACTTTTATTATCCCCCCCCCCCCCCTTTCTTATTCACTACTTCGGGTTGCGCAACACGACCGGTGAATTAACAACTCATCGTCCGGAATGATTACAGCAATTCCGACCCCAAACCGTTTTCATATTTCTCTCCTGTCTCTTTGTACCAACCTCGCGCCAGTCTCCGGGGACTGGATGACGCAAAAAAAGAATAGAAAATATATGTAACTCGGCGATAATGATAGCGTGATTTTTTTCTAATGCTATTCTTAAGAGAGCGAGTAAGAGAGAGAGAACGACTTGTCGAGTAAACTTGGCGAGACCGAGTGACTCGATTCTTCCGTCTCGCGGAAAATGAAAGCGAAAGGGTTACAGTGTCTCACGGTAATGCCCACTCTCTCTCTCTCTCTCTCTCTCTCTCTCTCTCTCTCTCTCTCAGCGCACCACGGGGAGTCAGACATTTGCAAACGAGACAAAAGTCGGTACCGGTGCTTGGATATTTCTTCGATGCTTCTTCGCTTTCTATAGGCGAGAACGAGCTACGGCATTGTCCGAGGCGCGCGGATGAGAGATAAAATGCTTGCACCTGGTGCACCAAGGTTTTTCACATTTCTCGGGAGCGCGTAAGGGGAGAAGATGGAGGAGGAGGAGGAGGAGGAGGAGGAGGAGGAGGAGGAGGAGAAGGAGAGCTGGGGAGGGGGGTGTAGCAGGTGAAAACGAGAAACGGAAAGGCAATGAGATAAGAAGAGGGGAGAGGGGGAATTGAACCGAGAGCGAGAGGATTCTGAGATTTTCACCGCGATTTCGTAACAAGAACGGAAACGTCTCGAGACTCATCTATCGTACATTATTTTCATTACGATCGCTTGACTCGAGAATATTTAAAAATTACAAATATTAAAGAGAAAAAGTTGCGTTGCGATTTGAAATGTTGTCGGGTAAATATCTAAGTGTATTTTCCGAGAAAAAGAGGGCAATGAGTAAAGAAAGAAAAAAAACAAAGAATAAAAAGTAAAATGGCTGAGAGGAAATCGTAGACCGTGACGCGAGACAATGAGTATTCGGCTACTGTTTATCGAAGATAACATTCGAATATGAATCTCAGCCGGTGATCTTCTTCACACATTTCTCGAGGACAATGTATATAATTCACGGAAGTAAATCGTGCGACTCACGACCGATACCTATCTCGTCCGAACGGGTTTTGGCTCTCGGCTAAAAGAGACAAAAGTGAAAGGGAAGAAATGGGCATGATGAAATAAAACTGGGGGGAGTAAAAACAAAAAACAAGGAACGTGAAGGAAAAAAAGAAGTGAAGAAAGAAAGAAGGAGATAAAAAAAATGAACGTGCGAGCGCGCGAGTAACGCGCATTGTGGGTGCACAGAGGAGCGTGACACACGCGGTCCAGAGTTTCAATTACAAACAGAGAGGTAGAGCCGTACATTCAATCAGTCCCTTTTACGGTCTGTCTCGCTGTTGAAGTGAAAATCGAATAAATAGAGAACATAGAACACGAAGGAGACGAGAAAAGGAGGAAGGGAGAGCTCGCGAGCGAGTGAGCGAGAGGGAGGAAGAGAGGGAGGGGAGGAGTGGGAGAAAAAACCAGAGATAAAAAAAACTCGTATCAATTCGTTTCAGTAGCCAGTTATGATTACGCGACTTTCATTCGTTGAGAGCGCGTTCTATCCATTTCTCCCTCTCTCTCTCACACTCTTTCTGTCGCAACCGTCAAAGGATCGTACAAGAGCACACAGGCGCACAGAGAACGAGTGGAAATGGACCAACGAAAAAACTCTTCGATCTGTAGCTTCACATTGCTATTTACTGTTACTATTTTACTACGTACACCACGTATATACCCGTACGCTGGTGAAATAAAAAAAAAGGAAAAGAGAGAAAAAAATGTACGAGGGGTTGGTCAAAGCGGGCGAGTACTGCGCCGAGAGTGAACGAGAGAGAGAGAGAGAGAGAGGGAGAGAGACACAGGGCTTTTTCGGTGATATATAACTTCTCCTTCCTGCGCTATTCTGCTCTCTCATTTCATTTTCTTTTTATTCTCTCTCTCTCTCTCTTTCTCTCTTTGGTTCCTTTTCCTTTTTTTCGGCACCCTCGTCGCCGCGCCGGTATATCGGCGCTAGCCCGAGAGAAACGGTAAAACACTCGGACCAGGAGAAAACTGATGCCCCGGTGTGAGATGGGGAAAGGAGAACGAAAAAAAAAAATAAGAAAAAATGGATAAAAAGAGCGAACTCTCGCGCGGCCGTAGAGAGCATGGAACGACGGATCAAAGGAACGAAATAACAAAGGTGCCTCCACCATCCAACCTCCACCCCCCCCCCCCCCCCCCACCCTTCCACCTTTTCTCTACGCCTTGATACGATATTGGATCGGGATATACTTTGTTTTATATATACCGCGTATATATATAAATATATATAGATATATGAGAAAAGTGTACGTAGTTTTATGCCGTCCGTTTACAGACCCGTTCTCTCTCTCCCTCTCTCTCTTTTTTCATCATTATCGCGCCCTGGCTTTTCTTCCCTCGCATAAAATATCAATGTTATACCACAAAAGTTTCGAAAAGAAAACTGCGACTATTTATTATTTCGCTAGAGCAGCTGCGGATTCATCGAAACGAATAAATTATTATTATTATTTTTTTTATTTTATATATATTTTCCTTCATTCTTTTTTTTTCATAAATTATTCTGATTTATAATTGTTTTAGAGACTCAACACGCGTCATCGGGTGAGTAAATGATTGATTAACCTCAACGTAAAGTAAACGCATTAACTCGGCACTCGGTCCCATCAAATATCCAACGTATTTTATTAGCCGTTATATCGGCACGAAGAAGCTCCTAAATGTTTGATTGCGCGAGCTTTAACGTCTCCTCTCTCTCTCTCTCTCTCTCTGTCTTTATCCTCCCGCGCGTTTACTTTTTCATCCAGCGAGCAACCGAAGGCCTTGGCGAGTTTCAACGAGCCTGTGAAATTCAACGAGCCTCATTTGCATCCCATTGCTACCTTTCTTTTTATTATGTTTTTTTAATGGTATATTTTTTATCGTTTTTTTCGTTGTTTTTTTTACTCTCTCTCTCTCTCTCTCTCTCTCTCTCTCTCTCTCTCTCTCTGGAATAAAAACGCCCTATAGGCAAATGGAAATTCGGTACTAAATCTCTACCTCTCCGGGTCCTGGATCGATGCCTAAACGCGCGCGGCGTTTATGTTCGGCCGTTTACTCGTAAAGCTACCCCCTCCTCCTCCACCTCGTTCCTCCTCCCATGCGATATTATTCATGCTCGGGCATCGTGAGAGTGCGTGCGTGCGTGTACTCTAGACTGCATCTTCACGTGACCAGCCAAGGGGTTGGCATGCGATCCTGATAACGCGTGCGCCACCATCTATGTTTACGTATTATCGTGGTCTACCTCCCCGCCCGTCCCACCTATTGTGGTAGAGGTGCGAAAATGCGTGCTCTAAATGTACTCGCTTCAACCCCTAAATATATATATATATGTACGTATATATACATATACGTATGTACAATAAGGGATAAATACATATTATCCACAGGTATTCTCGATCCACTGTACGTACTATATGGTCGTAGGAATGTTCGTACGTGCCATTTAACTCGGTACACCGACCATCACCGTCCAATGGCTCATCGACAAAAGCATCATCCCCTCTTGCATCCGCCCCCTCCCCCCGAATGCCAACCACGCAAACCCCTTCGACATTCAATTTCGTTAAACGACTACCATGTAATATCGACTTCCAACTGGCTCTACGTAATCTGGCTATGGCTGTATGTATTTTTTGTTGTTGTTGTTGTTTTTTTTTTTTTTTTTTTTACGACTCGAAGCGATCTAGTTTTTGTTCGTACTATCGCTCACGTCAGAACGAACGTAGACGAGGGATGCACACGAGTGGATACGGCCGTAACGTTTAGTTTCGTATATTTCTACAGTGATCTCCCGATTTTATCTTCCTCCGGATTCTTCGTAGCTTTCGAATTGTGGGAATAAAAAAAAAGAACGTAACGATAAAAAGTAAATAAAAAAAATATTTTGTATCTAAAAGCTCTGGTTTGTTGGAATATCTGTTTTTTTGTTCGCTTCGATGGTAAAATAGAATAAAATAAAATAAAAAGAGATATTTTCTAACGGGACGAGTGGCGAATAATGGGGACGATTTCATTGACGTTGAAAATATTTTCTCGACAATATGGACGAGACAAATATGATATCCGTGATGCGGGATTTATTTTCTCGATGCGAGAAACGACGGTGGTGTATAAACGGGTGAGGGGTATTTTTTTTCTTCTTTCTTTCTTCTTCTCTTTTTTTATCGAGCGAGAATATACGTTCGAGGGTTGAATTCTCAAAGATTTTTATCACGAGAAAAGCAAACCTCGTATACAATTCTCGTTGGCTATATACCGATAAGATTCATCCACAGTACCTACCACGCACATAACAATCTTCTTTTGGCGAATACGTGGGACGAGAGGGGGTTGGAACTGCCGTGTACTCTCGCTCTTTTCGTACCGTGAGGGAGAGCTATTGTCATCTTTAAATTTTCGTGCCGCGACGTCGCGCGTCAAACTTGTCCTCTTTCCCTCGACATTTTTCTTCAACATTCATCCTGGGATATTAGAAAATCCTGCAATTTTTCTCGTCCCGTACTTTCTCTCTCAGGCACGAGGAGATTTTCGGAAATCGAAAAGATGAATCCTATGAAAAATTACTGTTTACCTCGCACCTTCTGGGTACACGCGGACCTCTTTCACGAAACTATGATACTTTATTTATTAAATAACGTCGATGAAATCAAGATGGATCCACGGGCAAAATGTTACAATAGTGATTCTTCGAGAAAATAAAATAATAATTTGCTCTATTTAATAAAAAAAAACGAAACTTTTTTGTAATCTGAAATTAATTATTTTATGTTAATACGAAAATTTCATTCGTTCCTCTCATTTAGCCATTTGTAGCGAAACTACTAATTTCATAGTCATAGACGACGGATTCGTGCAAAAATGAAGTAATTCGAAATCATAAATGACATGTTTCATTTTAATTATATACGCTTAAGCGTATTAGGAGTCGAAGGTATTATTTATTCGTCATAAATGTAGAGAGAAAGCGAGAGAGCAACAAAGTCGAATCGAGTAGGGGGAGGCAGAAACTGAAAACGGAAATGCTACCTGGAACCTGCTGGTTTATTCGAGTGAGTTTGACGTCCGGTTTGTTCGCTGGCTCGCGTATATATAATTAAATATATATATACATATATATATATATATATAAATGTATAACCGTACAAACATACTCTCTGGCAAAGAGTACGGGACAAATGTTGGGTGGCGATAATATGCGTTGGATTTTGGGGTCTGGTTGAAGTTGCCCGAGCCCCGAGCGGCCAGAGCTCACGATTAAACACGATAAATGCGAAGTGAACGAACGAACGAACCAGAGGGGGAGAAAGAGAGAGAGAGAGAGAGAACTCTCTCGCGAATCGACGAAATCGTACGAGTACCCATACTACAAACACAAATGTGTCTATATACATACGCGGTAGTGTATAATAACACACGATCTGCCACCGTGCGCCAGTCTACCCCAGGACTGATTAGAAAGCTCGAAGTAAATCGGTCGTTGATTACATAGAACCACCACCCTCCACCCTTTTTCACCCATAGTTGTATGCCCGAGCAAACGAAGCCGGCGAATTAGTAGAGCTTGCGAGTATAATATACAGTATTTATTGCTGATACTGCAAAACTACGAAAACCAGAGAACTGCGCAAACAGCCTGAAACGACTATCAACTCTTGGAGCATAAAATCAGAAGAAGAAAAATCTTGCATTATCAATATAAAATTAATAATCAGTCTAATTATAAAAATTATTATTCATCGAATAATAACAGTAATTTATTAATTAGAACACGAATTATATTTTATGGTGAATTATTTTTATCGCGAAAAGAGACATTGTTAAAAAGAAAAAAAAGGAAAATAGAACGGTTCGTTATCGTCGACCCCGATCGCTGTGCTTTTCAGGGGTTTTGCCTACTCCAGGGGGCAAGGGTGATTCTCGGGGACTTTCGTGCAGCAGATTCTCGTTATATACATGAACACGCGCCTCGTATAATTTAGTCCTCTCTACGAGGGAGCAAAAAAAAAAGGAAAATGGAGAAGGGAGATGCGCTCTCTCGTCGACCCCAGAAAGGTTTCGGAACGTTTTATCCCCTGCTCACCCTAACCTAAGCCAAGGGGGAATGGGAATTGAAGGTCCAGGGGACCTTCGAGCGGGAATCCGTCTTGCTTCGACCGAGAGAGAGATCCCCTGGCATGGATGCCCCGGAGACTTCTCTCGTCACTACTCCCTTTCTTTATTTTCCTTTCAACCCCTCCAACCTCCCCTCACCCTCCTCACTTACTCTCTCACTCTCTCCCGTCCCTTTCGATTTACGTCTCACTCTCGTTCTCTCCAGGCGAGAATCGCCTATCGGCGTCTATCTGTTTCACAATATTTCCGGCCTGTTGCGTTCGACGTAGTACCTTCGCTTCGAATTATCATCATCGTTCTCTCTGGACCAAATCCTCTCTCCCTCTCTTTCTCCCTCGCAGTTCGTTACTACGTGCCGGGTGGTCTCTCGCTCGTTCCCCTCGCAGCTCTCTCCCTTCGATCACGAGCCTCGGCACACTTCCAGTTATGCCCTCTCGATATGATCAACCCCCTCCCTCCGACTCTACCGTCAACCCTCGATTCGAAAATTCGTCGATCGATGATACGATAACCCGCTGGAGACTCTCGATAAATTTTACGAAATATTCGTCAATATTTCAGGCACATGCGTATTTCGCGGATATACACACTCGCAATAATAATTAGAGCGAACCAATTTTCGCGTACAAGATATACGTACGAGTTCTTCGATTTTTTCATTTATTTTTTTTTTCGATTTTCGCGTCGAGTCGTGTGCACCAGAGGGTCCGATAAATTTGCTGGATATTCAGCGACGCGAACGAATAAAATCGTGATATGCATTTCTATTTTGTGTATTTTTTTTCTGTTTGTTTTGTTTTCCAACCGTTCCGTTGACGCGTCTCACACACTCGCAATCGGTGGTTCCTTTTTTTTTAATCGTACCGTCTCGCTCGCACTCGCTCTCGCGATTTCGACGTCAACACGAAAAACGACGTATTAATAATTAAAACCGTTTCGACAAAAATATAACGCGAGAGAGACTATCGGATTCGAGGCGAGAGGGTGTTTTTTTTCAATTAGTCCTCCCTTTCCTCGCGTAGCAGAGCCCACGAGCGCATTGATACGCGTATTGGGAAATGTATGTATCGCGCGCAATATTTATTTACGAACGATGGTTATCGACAACATATTTTCCCCTCCATCGCCAAATTGTGTCCATCAACGAATATATTCGCTCATCCCTCCGGATATACGAGGGGATGTGGATGAATTTTGAAGTTTTCAGCAATTGAACGTGGCAATCGCGTTAACGAAAACCCATCATTACATCTCTACCTGATTATCCATCTATTTTTCTTTTCGGGGGCTTTTTCCTTTCGAGGGAAAAAAACATCGTCGAAGATAAAAACAAAAATGAAAATGTTAAACGAAAATAAAATCTCGAGAGAAATGAAATATTCTCGTCGATCGAATTACTCCGAGGTTCAATCCGGGAGAGTTCATCTCGAGACTGAAAATTTAACGATCGAGGAGAAGACGAGAAATGAGGGAGACATAAAAATGCAAAATTGGTGCTCGAGGGACGTTCACCCCTCCCTCTCGCAGCTGCTGTCGATTGAATAATAATGGAGCTCGAATATAATTATGAAACGTTCCACATTTACCACTCGGGAATTATCCGAATTCAGATTTTAATTCGATTAAAGAGAAAAAAAAGAAAAAGAAAAAAAAGAAATCGAAAAAAGTGAGTCCATGCAAGAATAAATTAAACGATCGCTCGTACGACAATGTAAAATTATACGAATAAAAATCGGGCCCGAAACGATTTTATCGTAGGCGACGTAAGAGTCTGCCAAGTTTTATACGATTTTACCCCAACCGTCATGACACTTTTCCTCCGTTGTCCCGTACGCGAGAAATACCGAAGATCTATATTTGGGTGGATTACGAGAAGGATCCATTACGTTCTCAACCCCAGCGCGTATACCGATTCACCACGGTAAGCGAAAACTGTCTCTCCACCTTCGAGAGTCTCTTTTTCCCGCGCGCGCGAGTGCTCGTGCTTCGTTGACAGGATGGAAATAAATCGGTGTCTTTCGAATGGAAATTGCTACGGTTCCCTTTTTTTCTCCCTCCAACTTTCCTCTCTCTCTTTTCTCCCTTCTCCACTCCGCACTTTTCACCCCCTTGGAAACGTCCCCGAAGGATTTTATCGCGATGTCCGTAAGGGACAAGTCTCTCTCCCTCTCCCTCTTTCTCTTTCGCTCTCCCTGGTCGATCGTTTCTCGCGATCTTCGCAATCCTCCCCCTGCCCCCACAGCCAACTGTTTTTAACCCCTCGATACCGAGAGTCTCGTTAAGCCCAATATTTCGGGCAATCTTGTAACCCCACGGTATTTCCACTATAATCGCCGAGAGACGCTAATCCTTATTTATAGGAAAGTGGGGAGGGCGAAGAGGATAGAGGGTGTCCTCTCGTGGACACGACGGGGTCGTGGGAGGGATTCGAAGCTATATACGATGCTGACTGTACACCGGAGGGCTGTAGAACAACACACGCATATACATATATAATGGGGACAAGTACTTGTCCACTGTGCACATATCTATATGTATATTTGTGTTATACGATGGCCCTCTGGTGTCGCACTGACACTATATGGCACCCTGCATACAGGACCAAATGTCCAATGTATATATTATATTATATATATATATATATATGTATGGCGTCGTACGTATGTATATACACACAAGTAGTATAGGTACAGCGAAGCGTCTCGTCGTGTAATACGTTAGTAAGTGGGCTTCATACGAGAGGGGTCAAACCCTTGGGTCTTAAGGGGTTGCACTAAATGGGTAAGCGCACCCCAATTGATTTATCGATACGCGCCGGTGAGCTACGACCTGTGTGTGCGTCGTCTTCTCTCTATCTCTCTCCTCTCTCGCCGCTACATAACCACGGATGCGGAATTTTCACGACACGTGACAGACACAAACTCCCGTGGTCCTCGTTCTTCCCCCCCAACGAGGAAAACCAAAGGAGAAATTCTCGAACGAGACTCGGTTTCCTGATCGATTTATCGAAGATTTATCGTTAAAACGTTCTATCCTCCCCCCTCTTCTCTTTCTCTTTCTCTCTCTCTAGCGTATCCTACTTTTTTTTTGTTTACGCCAATACCGAGGTGAAGTTTTATTGCCGAGTCGTCGTTTGTGTAGAAATTTGTTTTTCGACCTAGTTGCAGGACGAGACGTGAATCGTTGAAAACTTTTTGTTTTGTTGTACTTTTTGTTTTGTTATCAACTTCTTAATTAACGTATTTCCACACCTAGCTTCGAACGAATTAATCAGTTATTCGTTCATACGCGAAGGGTCATCGTCGTGGTTCGATGGAAATTCAAATTTTTCCCAGAGTGTCGTAAGAATAGGAATAAGAAAAGGCAATTAAAAATGCTTGCGAAACTTGACTCGTGAGTCTTCGTCCAAAGATTTACCGCTCTCTCGTTTTTCTCGGACTTATTATTATTATTATTATTATTTCTCGCCGTCTCTCTCTCTCTTACCGCCTCGACTCTCACACACCAATCTCGAACTCACAAATGTTCATGGAACAATTGCACCGTCGTTTCTCGCTCCCCTTTTCACCCCCGACCTTATTTCTCTCTCTCTCTCTCTCTCTCTCTCTCTCTCTCTCTCTCTCTCTCTAACACACCGACACCCACACTTGCCAGATTTCTGTGGATTTTAACGCAAAATTCTCTCGGGCACCTGCTGTGGCTTCGTAGATGGCTCTTGTGCCCGGTGAGCTTGGGTGCTTTTTTTCCATTCGAAACTTTTTAATTGCACGGTTCAGTCTCGGTAACGCCTGTATGAGTGTGTGTGTGTAGGGGGGGGGGGCTACTGGGAATCTCGTGGTTAATCTCCTCTCTCTCTTTCCCTCATAGCTGTAGAAAGAGAGAGAAAGAGAGAGAGAGAAGGAAAGAAAGAAAGGAAGAAAGAGCTGGGCAGGGCCATCCAATTTGCGCGAATGGCTTCTTTCGCAAACGTGACGGGCGCGTGCGCAAGAGCGAAAGACCAAGAGATCATTTTCCCTTGTTGTTTTTTTCTTTTTTTTCGTTATTTTCATCTTATTTTTCCTCGGATTTCTATTTTTTCTACTCACTCTCCCTCTCTCACACTTTTTTTTTCATTTACCGCACTTTTTCTTCTGTACTTCCGGGTCTCTCTCTCTCTCTTTCTCTCACTCTTTCCTGGTCGTTTTTTCCACGAGCCCATTCTACTCGCTCGTTCTCGCGCCACTCGCTTTTCACTACTTCACATAGCTTCTATTTGATCCTGCCACTCTACGTTCTCCCTTTTACTCTCGTCCTCTTTCTCTTTCGGTATCGCAATTTCCCTCTCCCACCTCTGTCCATAACTATTCAACTCTCCTGGCGGTCACTCGGTAGATTTCTTTTTCATACTTTTTTTATTTTCTTCTCCTCTTCCCTTCTTCCTTCTTACTTTCGACTCGGTCACACATTCCGCCACTCTCGTCGCGTTTCACTCGCTCTATCTTGCTCTCGCAAACGCGGGGGGGATAGCCTTTGTACGGGGCGAAGAATTGAACGCGAGGCGTGCAAACAATCGCCATGTAGTGAAAAGCACCGTGCGACTACACACGAAATGAGGTGCTGCACATGCTGTACCGCACAAATACCTAAACGCATACACACACTTTTATATATATATATGTATATGGCTGTAAAGCGATGATTGCTATGCTTTGTGACATCGGCTTAACCCCAACTCACGGACCTTGCACCGGTGATATCAGGGTAGAAACAGCGCCAGCAGCCAGTCCAGCCATTCGTCCAAACACTAAAACTACCCTTATATCTATACGTACGATACCATACGTGCTCCGTTCCATTTTCCTCCGGTTATTTCTTTAACCCTGTACGCGAAACCCTCCCGTTATACTCGCGCCGTCGTATTCTCGAACGATCAATGTGCCATTCTCGCGCTCAAAGAGACGAAGAAAAAGAAGAAAAAAAAATCAAAGACACGGAACGTAAAGGGTAGAAGGAGTAAAAAAAAAGAGCGATCGAACCGAGAAAATTGAACCGAAAGCCCAAAATCTCGTTTTCTTCTGGTCGAGAAGATATTTCATTGATTCTTCGTAGAACTTGATTTTCTTCGTCCGAGAAAGAAACACGTTGCCATGTTTCTATCGAGTTTGATGTTGTTGTTTTTTTCCACCCTCGATCAACATCATCCCCCATAGAGAGATATTTTTCCCTGCGTTAAAATAATAGTCGAGAACTGTACGAAAAAAATAACTCCCGCGGGTAAAAAAACACAGCAAACGTAATACGAGGAGAGACCTCGGTTCTCTCTCCCTCCCTCTCTCTCTCTCTCTTTCTCGGTTACTCAACGTGGAATGATTGGCTGGATTACGAAACGTGGCTGGATTTTCGCTGAGCGTCAGCAAACCCCACTGTACTATCCCTCCCTCCCTCCCTCCCTCCCGACCTCCTTCTTCTCTACCGAGGTCTCGGAAACTCGGAGATCCCCTGTCAAGAAATTCGCCCCTCTTGCCTCGCTCTCGGACTTCGAATTCTCTCTCTCTCTCTCTCTCTCTTTCTCGCGTGTCTAACCGATCCTGGATGCACGTGAAAATGTTTCTACGTGTGTTCCCGTGTATACGTGAGGGAAGAAAAGCACTAGAGAAACGGCAAATGGGAGAGATGACAAGACGGTGGGACCGAAGACTCTTCCTCTCTCTTCCCTCTCGCTCTCTCTCTCCTCTCTGCAAGACGCTAGTAGGGGCTGAGGTTTGGGGGGTGAACCGAGGTTGTGCAATTCGCGGAGAGTACGCCATAACCCAAGGGACTTCATTCTTCCGTATACATATATATACATATACACGTGTATATATATACGTAACTGTGCACCGCAGCGCGCAAACCCCTACGGCTACATATATATAAACAAGTTTCCCTCTTGGTAGCATTTTCCAATAAGCCAACGCTATACACCCCTCCCCCATCCTACTCCTCGCTCCTTCATCGTGTTTCGATGCAACTCCTCCGGAACTTGAATAGTTTCACGTACCAAGACGAAACTCACGTACGAACTGCGGAAGGGAGAGTCCGTACAAACATAGAGGAAGCAAGAGGGGGGGGGGGGGGGGGGAGCAAAGAGATCGAATGCTCGGACCGTATCTCGGAGACATTTCGAGGGCCAAAGGTTGGACGCTCGACTCAATCTTGTAACGAAAGGTCCATTTATGAGATTGAGAGCGACACAGATAATTTTAACGTCGTTTCGACCATCCTCCCTCGATCGTTTCGATCGATACGATCGAAATTCCTCGATTTTTATAGGTACACCAAACGTCGAAAAAAAAGGAAGCCATGGGGGATAAAAAAATATTCTTACTTGTATGAAATAGATATATATATATATATATATATATAAGAAATTGTTCGTGTATAAGAGACGCGATTACTTTTGGGACAGTCGTGACACTAAATCGTTTTTCCATCTCGTCGAATAAATAATTTTCAACTCGAACGTACGAATTTTCGGATTTGAAGTTATTTCACCGACGATATAGATATACATGTATATACATCGTTGCTCTTGCTCCACCACCCTCCCTCCCTCACGAGACAGTAGTTCGGCAAACTCCTCTTTCATGGCGCATTACGCAATTTATCATCGTGGATGGAAGCCCGGATAGGACATTTTCAACTATAATGCATATTGTGCGCCACCGGATGAATTGTAACATGAAACATTCGTACAGATGGGCGATACGGAGTGAGCTCGAGGAAGCGTTTGAGTCGATTGCAAAGCGTCGAGGGTTTACGTGAAAACCGTAAGAGACGAGAGAAGGACAAGTTGGAGGGTGGTGAGGTGGTGAGGTGGAGAAGAAGGGAGGGATGTGAAAGAGGCCCTTTCGCAAATGCCATTCATAGAAGAGCGATCAGGAATCCACGCAGCTGCTCCGTACCACCGTATCCAAATGCAAACTCTCTCTCTCTCTCTCTCTCCCTCCCTCCTCTCTACAATATCTCCAAAACGGAGTCCTTAACAATGTATATAGATCGCATCTACTTATAACTTACGTGTGCAAGCATCCTCCTCAGTTAGCATCAGGGATGATTGCCCCGAGTTAGAAATGCAAGTGGGCTCGAGGGGGGAGGGGGCGAATTTTCATGATACTACGAGAAGTAAAGTACGAGATGGGAGAGGGGATGGAAGATGGAGAGAGTATGGCTGAGGGAGTGAGAGAGAGAGAATACCCGGGCGATCGTTATACCTTCGGGCACGTACACACGCGAATCGTAAACGTCGATAAAGCGAGCGAGAGAGAGAGAGAGAGAGACGCGATCGGGTAAAACGCACGCGCATCGCTTCCAACCCCTTCTCTACGTTCGTTTATATATATATTCGTTAAGCCATCTATATCCCTGCTTTACTATGTCTCCAGCTAACCCTTTATGTCCCTAGGAGCTATAAAAATTTCAAGTGGCGCGATCAAATCCCAAGGACGATAGTGTCCTTCGAAGTAAATAAAAAAGAAGGGAAAAAAAAGAAGAAACGAGGTAGGAGGATCCAATGTGATATCGGGGTGCTCAAAAATTCATTCGCGCTCGTAAAGGACGAATGAGCGTCGAAGAAGAATAAAAGCTCATTTAGCTTTCTTTGCTTTACCGAACGAAATTACTGTCGCGCATGACAACAACAAAAAAATCTTCGCTCGTTCTCGTACAATCAATTCCACAAGAAAGGAGGGCGTTTCTCGGTGGTCGATGATAGCGAGCTGATAACCTCGCAATGTGCATCCTGCCGACAAGAACATGAGAAAGGGAGCGCGAGAGAAGAAAGAAGAAAAAATATAAAAAAAATAAAAAGAATCGCATCCCGTGTCGATGCGCGAGAAGCGAGAATAAATTGCGCGTATCCGGCACGGTTTTCCGATGTGGGAGGGCAATGAGATGATTAATAATACGCATGTGTGGTGAATAATTTCAAGAATAATAACGTTTAATAAAATTACGAAAAAAAAACAAATATATTAAAAAAAAGAAAAATTATTCAAAAATAAATAAAATAATCGTGCATAAATACGTTTGATAATTCCTTTCGCGAATCCAATAATTCTTAGATAGTTAAAAGAACGAGAACGGAAGAGATGACGAGACGGTGGAGGGGTGAGGAAAAAAATTGTAGAATTTTCATGACCTCTGGCACGTAGGCTACGCCAAGAGGGAACTAGCTCGGGCGAGATATTAAACGAGTTATCGAAGTATGTCTATATACAGGTATATAGGTGTAATAAGAGCTGACTGAGAGCCGTTTTCTGCCTCTCCGCATCGACGGAGCTTGGGAAAACTCAATTCGCGGTCTCTCTTTCCGTCGAAACGGTAGGAGGGTGAGGGGAAGAGGCGGATAAACAAATTCAAACGTCGAAAGCCGGAGGCTTAAGTAACTTGCGTCAAAGCGCAGTCTCTCTCTCCCCCCTCCGCCCCCCCCCCTCTCTCTGCCTCTCACTCGGACTCTTTCATCGTTTATAGCCACCATCGACCCTCTCGCGATTTATATTCGTCCAGAACCGTCTTCGAACGAGAGCAAGAGAAAGAGAGAGAGAAAGAGAGAACTCGTCGATCCTAAAACCCTAATTTTCTACAGACAGATCTGTCCCTCTTTCACCCTTCGACCCAAACACCATCAACCCCTCGTGTGTATACGTGTACCTATATACGTATTTATGTGAAGCACTAAGAATTACCGAATAATCTGCATAAACTGCTATCGGGAAATGGATTAAACGGCTTGGCGGTAAGACGAAAGAGAAAAAGAGAGAGAGGGAAAGAGGAAAAAAGGATAAAAGCAAATATAGAAGGTAGGTAGCTGAGAAAAAAAAACGTCGAACGCACGGCCGACGATACTCGATGATCGTATAAACAAATTAAAAGCTCGGTAAAAGGCTAAAAGTAAATTGGCTCCAAGCGTATATGGGCTTTCAACTCGTTGCTCGGTTAATCCTTTATTTATCGCGCATCGTTCGCCTCGCTCTCGAGTTTAATCTTTTATTCGATTTTTTTATCTCGTCTTTCTTCTTTTTCTATATCTATGTATATTCTTTTTTTTATATCAGCTGTAAAAAAAAATTGTCGCATCCGGGAATCCTCGAGTATTATACCGCGATATCGCAAGAAAGAGAGAGGAGAGAGAAAGAGAGAGAACGCGAGATGGTTACGGCCCCGTCGTTTATATCGCGAAAAAAAGTAACGCGAATGAGCCAGAAATTTTATTGCGGGACGCGATTACAAAGGGACGATAAATCGTTGTATAAATAATTCGTTCTCGACCGACCGATAACCCCGAACGATCCGATTTAACCCCCTACCCCCACAATCATCCACGTTCCTATAACTCTTACACGTTCTTTTTCTTCGTTTTTTTTCCTTCTTTTTTTTTTGTTTTTTTTTATCGCCAGTGCTAACGTCCGAAATTCTCAAGGTAATCCAGCAGGCAGTCGCGCGATATACACAGAGAGCTAACGCGTCGCTAATTGGAACTAATCGACGAACGTGCCCACCGCCGCGCCTCGTTTATTTTCCTCTCCGCTCGATTTTATGCCGATCTCGTCCTATTTCTTTTTTTACCCCGTGATCGCGATCTCTTCTCGCGATCTATGTATATGTATTTTTCTTGTCGTAGGTACTTCGCGAAAGGGGGCTCGAGTAATAGAGACGCGGAGGAGAATATAAAAAGACGAAGCGTCGGAGGAATCGCGAGCGAGAAAATAAATTCGGTGAAGAGAGGATGGGAATAAAATTATTATTTTTTTCACACACGAGCGACGTCGAAGTTCCGGAAAGATTGTTCGAGTTTTACGGTGAAAGAAAAAAATTAATTAATTTTTCAATCGCGCGTATTCAATCTCGAGGAATTAATTCCCGATTATCAGGGGAAAAAAAAGAAAAGAAATATCGGTTCGATCGACCGAACTCTATCGACCCGAGTTCGTCATGGGAACGTGAGAAATTTATTCGTTCGTGGCACGATAAAAAAAACAAACAAAAAACAATGTTTCGATACGAATACACAAGATCGAAGGCCAGCACGCGGTGCGAGCGTCGAAAACGTGAGAGATAGAAAAAAAGCAACGAAGAACGGGCCCGAATAAGAAAGAAAAGAAACAAAGAGGAGGAGAAAAAAATGGTTCGAGAGACGTGACGAAAGACCGTGACAAATTTCTCGAACGCGTAGTCTCTATTGTAAAAGAGAATTCGAGATGACGCGGAAGGCTTCGTGGCAAACATTTTACGAAGGAGTGACCGCGACTACAACGAAATACAAAATAAAGAGAGGAATTGAAAACAAAAGAGGGAGAGGGAGGAAAAGGAGGGGTGAAAAAATGAAAATAAGTGAATGATAAGGGTAGAATTGAGTCTACGATCTTCAGAGGGCACGTCGAGAACCTGCGAAAATAAACAATCTTTATCTCTCGCGTAACCCCCACCCCCCACCCCTTATTCCTCTTCAACGAGCCTCGCCCGTCTTATCGTCACTCCGAGCTCTCTATTCTTTCTCTCTATATGCATATCTCACTCGGCAAATCGCATCGAGTTTCTTTCCTCGACGCTCGAAAAATATATTATATTCCCTCCCCCTCCCCCTCTATTTGCCCCCTTAAACCCCCGATCTTTCGTCTGTTTGCACTGTCTCGTCGTTATTCGTCGCTGAAGAATATACTTATCGACAGATAACGAATACTCGAACAAGTTTTCGTTCATTCGTCCGCTCGATGGAAGATTTATAATGGATGCGCTTGAAATAATAATAATAATAATAATAATAATAATAAACAATTTCGCATTTCCAAGGGGGAAAAACAAGGATAAAATGACAGACGCGGAAGGACGAGAAAATAAAACGCCAATTTTCCTTCTCGTGATCTTTCTAGATCTTGATGGAGGTCTTTATATCTATATAGACGAATAAATAAATATATACTGATTTGTATGGGCAGGGAAGATCTTTTTCTCATCCCGATCGATGTGTATTTCTATCGGTTACGCAAGTAAGAGGTGCAGCATAAACACGGTAGAGCCGAGAGTATCTCGCAGGAGTTTGAAACGTGGCCAATTGATTTATATTCTCCTATAATGTACAAGAGAGAGAGAAAGACGAGAGAGAGAGAGAGAGAGAGAGAGGGAGACAAGGACGTATGAAGTTACATCGCCATTGCCTGGATTTCCTTGAGAAAACGATCTCTAAATGCTCATGACGATGCGGTATGGAAGCTGCAACTGCTCACCGCGACGAGAGATGTATAAATGTATGAGTCAGGAATTGGCTAAATGTTTCAGCATTACAAACGTGAATCAGTTCGAGCCACACGAGGCTCATATATTTCACCCGTACCTAATATCGCGCTTTTCCACTTTCGAACCGGAGCATCGAGACGCTCGAACCGCGAGATTGGATCGATACGCGTATCGTACGGAGGTAAAGAGCGAGAGACAAGTCGAGTTCCTTGATCGATCGCGAGCTACCGCGACCTTCGATCGAAATTGCCTAATACGCGAATCCAACGAGAGAGAACTCGCGAGTTTGTTTAAATTTCAAGGAGACGCGTATCGTATAAAATCGGATTAGGAAGATTAACAAAAAAAGAAAAGCAATCGATCGTGATTATCAACGAGGTAAACTTTTATCGGGAATAATTATCGCAGAAATATGGAAAGAAGATAATTATTCGCGGTAAATCAATGGATTATTTATTATTATTGTTCGCATAATATTGTACTCGTTATCGGTAAATTACGACGATTATTATCGAGGGATAATACGCGACTGACCGCGCCCTTGGTAGGATCGAATTAATCCGTGAATTTCTCACGAGAGGGCGACACCGGACGGTATCGACAATCTTCAACGAAAATTCAAATTTATTCGGCACGCGCCTCTCTAAAATTACATTTTTTTCCGAGATTTTCGAGAAAGATAGAGTAACGATCTTTGTGACTTACCGTTGGGACGCAATTGTGACTGGGCGAGATGAAGTCGAGTCCTCGCTGTCCCTCGCCGCTGAAGCATCGCTGTATATTCCTCATGAAGTTTCTCCTGATCGCTTTGAGCGAATAGACGCAGAGTGCGGATTTTTCTTGGGGTCGATCGGTGGCACCGACACTTTGCGCGAAAACGGCGAACAGAACGTCGTCCTGCGCGGTGATACCGAGGTCACCAGCGAGAACAGAGCCGGCTTTGCCTACGTATGCCGCCTGTACGAGACTGTACGAGGTATTTTGGTCGACGCATTCGATCGGCACCTCCGTGTAAGAATAATAATACTTGTCCTCCTGGCATACGCGAACTAATTTGGAGATGTAATAAGCGGCCACCACGGTGTCCTTTAATTGCGTCGTGAAGAAGTAACTGAAACCCTCGCTGCTGAATCCGTAAACGTAATTGATCGGATAACGTTCGCGAGCTAGTGAATTAACGAAAATACGAGTTCCCGTGGTGACGGCGGATTCGGCGATATTGAGCATTTTGTCCTTGTCGAGAGAGCGCGAACTGACCGCGGGCACTTCGGCGCGATAAGGCGAATTTCCGGTAAACGTAACACCGACGTACATTACTTGAGAAACCGGTGGATTGGGTGGACCCGGCGCGATGAAAGCAAAAGTCGAGGCTGTCGCGTTATTCGCGACGACGGGTTCCTTGATCTTTTGTACGACGTCGGTGATGTTGTGAAGATTTCTCGCGGTGCAAATACCTTGAAATAGACTGCCGCAGGATATGAGCCTCGTTGTCGTGTAATCGATCACCAATACTTTGTTGACGTCATCGGCGAGCTTTTTCACCGTTTCACGGGGACAATCGAGGGTCGAACAGATCAGAGCATCGTCCTGCGGTCCCGTTACGACCTTCACCACGAGATTAAGATCCGGCGAGAATTGATAAAGATGATTGACCGCGCCGACGTAAACGCGTCCGGTGTTCTTGTCGACGACGAGATGATTCATTCGTTGCACGTCCGGATCGTGAAACTGATTGACAATGTCGACCGACGTTTGAGCTATGGCACGCCACGAGGACGAGGCCAGTTCCAATACGAGGCAGAACAGTAAGAGATTAAGCGGACGATCGCTCGGCGAGGCTCGCCAACGAAACCGACTACGCTCGAGCTTCATCTTGTTCGCGTGCGCGACTATAACCTCGATCCGTTTATTTTTTATTATCGATAACTGACCACTTTAACCGACCCCGATATATTCGAGCGAGACTAAACTAATGTTCGTCTATGCTAGGACGGGGCGAAATTTTTACTCCCCCTTTTTTATAAATTTTCTTTTGGAACGACCACCTCCTTCCTTCGACTTGCGTGTCTGCAATCAAAAAAATTAAACAAGAGACATCGTTAGTCGATTAATTACCGATCATCGGAGAAATCAATATGATTTTCGCAATGTGCGAGAAAGTTCAGATCCAACAGGACTATTTTCGAATAATTTTAGAGACAAATTTTGTTTCCCCCTTCCGGGGCTCATTTTTTGCGGGCCTACCCCTTTCCTTCCAAAATTCGCGATTTTCGAGCTCTCACAACGGTCACAAGTTTGTTGTGGTCGTTGTGATTATCGTCATGCTACTCGATTCCCAACACTCGAAATAATTCAAACTTCGCAAACTTAACGTTATTACAATGCCACGAAGGCTCGTGTCATTGCTAGGATCTCCTGTGGCTCTCGAGTGCTGATGCTGAGTTGTAACTGGAAAGCAGGCAGGCAGGCAGGGCAGAGGGCGAAGAGAGTTAACGAGGAGAGGAATCGCTGTTGGGGCTCGTGGGCGAGTGGGCTTACTTCGCTAACGAAGCTTCATCTCCCTCTCACTCTCTTCCAGCTCATGGACAGGGAAGAAGATAGAAGGCGATGTTAGCAGCAAGAGAAACAGACAGGGCAAGAGAGAAAGATAGAGAGAGAGAGAGAAACGTCGGAGGGATCGATAGTGACTTTGGATTGATTTTAGCTGCGACTCTCTCGTCGAACGTGTGCCACACACAGGCGAGCGCAAACTCGGTACGATAACTATGCTTTGCCGATACGATATACCTAATGTAGTAGTATATACACGAGGAAAAGGGACTTGGAGAGGTAACCCGTGAAGCTCGTTCCACTCGAGCGTGTGCTCTCCGCCATGCCAGTCGACCATGCGGACGTGTATGTGCGACTCTCACTCGAGATCCATCGGTACAGGGGGGACAGAGAGAGAGAGAGTGAGTGAGAGGGGGGAGAGCTCTTGTGTCTCTCGCCAATATACCAAGTACACCATACACTATTTCATTCGGTATAAACGTATATATATATATATAAAGCGTGGGTCGAAGCACGAATCGCAACTTCCATCTTCTACGTTGATGTACAAACGCGAATGGACGAGAGAGCGAACGGGCTTGACGCTAACTCGCGCGCGCGCGCCTCGGATTCCCCTTGTGCCCCGCGCATACGACAAGATCTACGGTCGCACGAAGCAGATTTGTTTCGCGTTACAAAGTACGACCCCCGCCACTCGACCGACTCGTTGCGAATGCGTCGAGTACGGTCGAGTGCCGGAATTTCTCGTATATCGGTAGCTGTGCGCCAACGTTTCAACGACAATCGACGAAAGTGGCCAATTTGAGACGAAAAAGAAAATGGAGGGGTGGTAGAAGAACGTTGGTTGGTTAAGCTCGGAAAGTGGTAGTGAATATCGAGAATGATATTGTACAACCAATCGGGTTACTTTAGATAGGAAAGGGGATTTGGTTGAACCAAGGAGAGGCAGATGAAATGCATCGAAGCGAAGTATGAAAGATCGAGGGAGAAATATTCGTCCACGGGGGACGCGTGTAAACGAGGAGTCGTCGTGTTTGTCGAGGTAGACACGTCGATAAATCGACGAGAAAACCAGGATCGCGCACGTTCGGGCGCGGTGAAGTCCCTTTAGCGGAAAAGAGTGAGCAAGGATCAGCCGTGAAACGATGGCAATTGTAGCATATCTCTCTCTCTCTCTCTCTCTCTCTCTCTTTCTCCAGTCTTGCGGGAGATGAAGTGGACGCTCCCGTCGTAATCCAACGTACGTTTTCACATCGGTGTTTGCGATTGGACGTGTGTCGAAGCATCGTTGGCCACGGCGAGAAAGTTTTCACGCGTGCTAGAGACCGATGTCAGGACCAAAACCGCAGCAGTGTGTCTGTGTGTGTGTGTGAGAGAGAGAGAGAGAGAGATGGAACGAAGGGGCTGGAACGTAGAGAGGAAAGGATGAAGAGAGGTCGTCACGGTCGCTGGAACATTGTTCCCCGGGATTACGACAAGGCGCGAGAGGGCTCTCCGGGGGAAGAACAGCGAAAGAGGAAGAGAGAGAGAGAGAGAGAGAGAGACGTGTGTTTGTGCACAAACGGCTGGACCGCCCCTGGATATACAGCGATTTACCACCCGGTGGAGACCCAAGGGTGGGTTATACACACGCTATATTCTCCATCCTTCTCGTCTCTCCTCTCGATCTCGAGGATCTTCGAAGCGTTGCAGAGTTCGAGAGAAAGAGAGAAAGAGGGGATGGACGAAAGAGAGAACGAATCTTGGTGCACAGTTTGCCCGGCGAGAGAAGGATGGGACGATATAGCTTCCGGTCCCGTGGGAGTCGAGGAAACGGAAGTTGCCCGATATAGATAGCGGCGAGAGGCCGCAGAGGGAAACCGTTGAGATAGAGGGAAAAGGTCTCTCTCCGCGTTACATAGTGGATGCGATACGAGAGAGAAGGAAGAAAAGCGCATAGAGGAGGAAGAAATGAGGGAAACAGCGGGAGGAGGAGGTGGAAGTAGAGGGTTGGTCGTGAACCACCAACGATTTATCGACGGAGCACCAGGTGCCTGCGTTGGCGCTTCTCTCCAAAGTATATTTTCCCCGTTTTTTTTTCTTTCCAACGCATAGTCGCGGCCTTTCGTCTTTCACAACCCCCTGGTATTATTTCACAACCCCCACATCGCCAAGCCCCCGCGTGATGTGTGCTTTCTCCCTCGCGCTCTTCGGGAAAATGAAACGCACGACTTTATACGCCGGAGGGCTCTTCGCCGTACGTGAAAAACGTACGAAAGAGCAGTACCCCCCGCACTCACCCCTATTCGTGCTGTGCAACCCTCTACACATACCCCTCTCGTTCTATCCAGACGCACTCACACTGATGACGATGAAAAGACCCCGAAACGGGGAACAGTAATGTTCCGAGTGTTCGAGGAATTGCAGGTTGCACTCTGATCAGGCTTTAAAAACAAACGCAAAAACCAACCCCCTCGTCGCTAAAGGGGTGAAAACGCCTCGTACAGCTTCGTGCACTATGCTACGGTCAAGAATTCGAGAAGAGAACGACGAAGAGCGATGTTATGACGCGAAATAAGATTTTTTTTATATTTCCCGGACGCAAGAAGCGCGGGAGGGGGGTAGTACGAAATGGGACGTATATAAAAAGTGAACGCGAATCGCGCTCTTGCTAAGGTCAAACGGCAACAATACGAGAAGATCTTTTGTACTCGAAACTTCCTCGATCTACTCGAGTTACACACGTTTTTCCTCGAGGCATTGCCACCCTTATAAGTCAGACAGACGCGTCGTTCGTTTTTTTTTCTTTCCTACCTCGCACACGCCGACAGAGAGAGGGAGAACACTGCTGATTAATCGACCTTCATTATCTCACCTCCGAGTTCTTTCCACGACTTTTAATCGACGATTCGTCGTCTTTTTTTATATCCTCGTCGTCGATCGAGTTTCTAAACGTTTCTCAGAGTCGGACGGAAGAAAAAAAACTGAAATGAGCGAACACGTGGCACACGCGAGGCCAGTCGGCGCGCAGCTGCGACTCGTGATTTTGTCCGCCGTCTTTTTAAAAACAAGGCTACGATCGTTTTGTCGCGGAACTTCGCCATTTTCTTGCGTTCTTTTTTGTTCTCAATTTAAAAAAAAGAAAAAAAACAGGACAAACGCACGAGTAAAGGGACCGAGAATTCCACCGTGACGTAGTAGCCGCGAGCGACGTCGTCCTCATCGCCGAGAGAACGATTTGACCGTTTTCTCAACCGATAAGAATCGGCGGTTTGAAACCGCTACGTACTCGGCGAAACGAACAGAACCGCTCGCGCTCGTAAGAACGAGAGTAACCGCGAATACGCAGGGGGAAGGGGTGAAAGAGTAACGAGTTGACCCGGACTTTTTCGTGAATAAATTCGAGACGGGCGTTGCGAGAAACCGTTTTCACGTACCTACGTGTGGTGTTTGCCCGCTCGCGGTGTGTTTGTATATCCGCGAACGAATAATTTCTCGCGTTGCGGGGGCTGAGACCGGATTGTCCGGACCGTAAACGAGGTTTCGTCGTATCTCCCTCTCTCTCTCTCTTTCTCGCTTCGGGCATCTCTCGTTGTACGTCGCACGTGCCGGTATTAAAATACACACGAAGCGAAAATACGCGAGTCGACCACAGGTAACTACCGCGACTGTATACGTCCTGATAGCTTTCTTTCTCTCTCGCTCTCTCTCTCTCTCTCTCTCTTTCTCTCAGCATTATATCTCTCGCGTGTCCCGTTTACCGCCAGAATTTCTCGTTATACAGGGAAACGCATCCGAAAACCAGGCGGCACACATGCCGCACGCACGCCAAACGGAGACTCGTCGCATCTCCTCGCATAATGCGTTCGCGTAATTACGCATGGCCTTTGCCGCTAATTAGCCCCCCGTGAATGCCTCTCGTCGGATCTCTCGCCGGACGAATCTACTCCCCTACCCCCGTCGCCCACGCCACTGTCACCCCAACCCTCGCGGATTCGACCGAGCTGTATTAATAGTCCGTGGTTAGCCGAACCCGACCGCGTATTATCGCGACATTTAGAGAAACTATTTGGACACGAGCGGTAAACAGAATGGGATTGTACGGTCAATCATCGACCTTCCGTGTATTACATCGATATCAAAACCATCTCTCTCTCTCTCTCTCTCTCTCCCTCTCGCTCGCACATAAACCAAGATTGATCAAAACACACCTCCTCGCGATAATTAATTAACGATCGTTTACGCGCGAGAGATTACAATCGATGATTGTTTCCGATTAAAAAAAAAACGTTATTCTCGTCGCGCGTGTGCACAATGTGTTACATTTGTCAGTGAACAAAAAAAAAAAAATGTCGAAGAGTTATTTGTAACCGTTAATCGTCACATCCGCGTCACGATCGTACGACGATACCACTCGTCGCTTTCTACTTTTTTTTTATCTCTCCTTCTCACGATTTTCGTTCCCTCATCCCGGATCACCGGGTAATCTCGCGCCGTCTATCGCGCTCTCTAACGCTCGTGTTTACGCCCCTGTCCGATCTTCGACCACCTCGCTCTCTCCAATGCCCCGTTTGCTTATTTATCATTCTCGAGCCTAGTTATATATATATATACACATATATATTTCTATTCGTGCCTGTCTATCAGTCCATGACTGTCGACGCATGTCGATTTGTATCTGTTTGTGTTATATTTTCTCGTGCGTATACGCCGCTGGGGATTTTCTCCTGCGTCCCGGTCGTCCAACCCTCGTGCCCCCCCCCCCACCCATCCTCACCCCCCATGGTGTACCTCTTTCACATCTCTTGCTCGCTCTCTCTCTCTCTCTCTTTCTCTCTCTTATCGGATAACCGTCGTCTCCATCCTATCCTCGTTTCGCGTTTATCTGTATAACTTTGAACCTTGGATCAACAAACACGCGACTTTTCACGTGTACACGGGGAGCAAGACGTCGTACGTACGATATAAAGATGGCGACGAAGCGTGACGAGCGTCTTTAGGACTTCAAAGGTGAGAGCCGAGAAACGGGCTGTAGGAAATGGTGTGTGGCGTATGGGCGAAAGCGAGTTTCTACGCGAAAACTCGTCGAGTTCGAAGGGAGGAGAGCACGAGATGCGCGTGTGTAGACATGTGTGTAGGTATACATGTGTGTGACCACGTTGGAGAGATGGGGAGGCGAGTTTTTGAAGCGAGCGAGAACGGACTCGGAATTTAAATCGTTTGCTCGGTCAAGTGTGTTATACCTGGCGAAATGGCGCTCGCGATTCTCCCGTGGTTTGGAAAAAAAAATAAAATAAAGATAAAAGAGGAAAAAGAAAAAGAACGGGATGAACAGACTCGCAAAGGGAGCCCTGGGCACCGTTACGCTCAACTACGTATCTTCATACCGCGTATATACCCGTGAAAATATTGCCAACCCCTACGACATGGCCTGCACACGGCGCAGTACTGGGAAACCAATTGCAGGCTTACAACGTTGGTCCCGACCCTGGACCGATATGTCTGCCGATACTCAGCTCGTGCTTCTCTTGAGTATCGGCATACGATAAACTGCCGGTGCTGGACCAACCTTGGTTTTTAATTGGCGTCTGACCGTTGGTAATCCCCGTTTTACCCAGTTATGCGCACGTTATTGCTATATTCACCTTTGTTCAACTTAAGCCTGGCTTCAGTGTTGGCATGGAAGAATCGCCGGTTATAGGCCAGCTTCAGAGTATGAACAGCAAACGACTGTTGACAGCCTTCTTCATAACCTCACAATTTTCTCTTCCTATAATTCATTTGACCACTTCTTTTGCGTGAATAAAAACTTGCGACACCCGCAACTATATGTTTGTAGTAACAATCGCGTTAATAATATCACGATCACCGATAAAGCATAGATCTGTAAATATTCGAAGTTTGATAATTTAATTTCTGTGCATTATATATTATATTATTAAATACTGTATTAATGTGTTTTGTGCATTCCATTTAAATATGTCAAAACGGCCAAATAATGTTTGTGAAAAATATTTCCATCGCAGATCTTCAAAAAGATCCGAAAGTCTGCAGCGCATCTGAATTTTTTGTCACCGGGTCGATGGTGACGCAAGTTCAAAATATTTTTTCACAACCTGACTTATCAACTAAATTTGGGTTTTTTCAAATACTTGATAAATCGAACGAAACGAGCACAGTACCTTTGGACGAAGTTGAAACAAAATGTATTGCAATAAAAATTAATCTCAACTGTTTTGCAGTGACTTTATTGCATAGCGAAGAATAATATATATCATAATATCACACTGAAACATTTGAAACATATATAAAAATTCAATAATAAAATATAAAGTATAAAACGATAAAATTAAAAAAAAACACTATATACACACACAATTATATTCATAATTCGCTTCAAGAAAGCAGCGGTTGTGTAATACATAACGCAAGTTGGGATGCTCAAGCTCAATGATAAAATTGTTAATTATTTTATTACTTTGTAACACCGCACTACGATTTTTTTATTCGAGAACAACGACAGAATAACAGATCGAGAAAATGAAAAAAAATATCTACTTGGTTCATGCGACGAAAAATAAGGTGCGGCGCTTGACGGTCATGCGGGTGACTACTAGCGCCGCATGGTGGGTTCGTTTACGTGCCGACAATAACGGGGACACAATAGACGCAGCAGTGTCAGCCTCGTGGTGGTTTGGATCTCATCGTGTTCGCACGCGGCGTACATGCGTATTTTACGTTATGTGATCTGTTATTCCCGCGCAATATTACCCGATAACTTTCTCAACATTGTGCGTGTTCTCCCGCGTTTTTTCGTGTTTAGTATTATTATCTCCTCTTCTCTTGGATACAGGTACGTAAATGGAGAAAATAGTAGGGTTCATGTTATGTTTTTGTTCGAAAAATTGCAAAACAATATCTTAAACTTTAGCATGGAAAATAATCTGCGAACGGCCACGCAGTTTGTCATCGTCCAATTTGACGAAAAAAATGCAAACGATATGCCAGTCATAGATATTGTGCCTAAAACTTGGTTGATCAAGGAAAGAAAAAGATATGAGTGCTGGTATCCAACTGATGAATCTTCCAAAAAAATCCAAAAATGGGTGAAGCAACAAAAATCACTGGACGATAATTGGGAGAAATATCCCATCAAAAAGATTATTAGCGAAGCTAGTAAGTATATTTACATGTTCATTCGATCTAAGTTATTTGAATTGAATTTCGTTTTTTAAATGATTTTAAGCTATGATTTTAACAATATCTTGTATTTTTTTAGTATTATATTTCTTAATTAATTCAACTTCGAACACTATGTTATCTATGTATAATTGACTTTTTAAAAAAACTAGAGGATTACGAGCAAGGTTTACGTCGGTTGGACCGTGCAATGAATTCTTTGGATTGCGTTCAAAGCACGGATGCCGAGAATAATCAGAGTGAGTTTGAGACGGAGGTTCCATTGATTGACAACTTGTCAAGCTTTCTATCCGAATTAGTCGCTTTACCAGAAATTGGAAATACAACGCTCACATCAAATATTCCATGTAAGTACTTTATTTATTTATTGAATTTATTTTGATAAAAAAACAAGCGACTGAACATAATATCATATCTTTTTGCAGGTGCGAAAGAAGCCAGAAATTTGGCCCCAATGGTGCCAAAAAATGTTACTGGTCCATGCGAAACATTGAATGAAGACGTTTCTCGTAAGATTCATTTTCCCATTACTCTTGAAATAGTGTAATGATTTTGATTTGGTCTGGTTAATGTTTCTTTTTGTTTAATTTTGTAGAACTACGGAACGACAACTTAACGATGTTGTTGCAAAATATGGAGAAGAACATTCTTTCCAAACTAGAATCACATAAGAGATCCATTTTATATGATCTAGATAAAAAGATCAACGAGCTAAAAAACATGCTTGCGCTTGCACTCTCTTTGCGATCTCCGATGAACGAAGACTCTTCTGATGGAAAACATGATGTCAGCGCTAATCTACCCATAAAAACTCTAAATGAGTTTTTAGACTTTGAACAGATGATTCTCGACTCGGAGGAGCAGCGTAAAGCATTGGTTCGTTTACACATTACTGATAATGTCTATTTTGATTTCAATTTTTTGATTATTATTGATTTTTTATTTTATAGAAAAAATTCGTTATATCGTTGGTCGGTGGATGTCCTAATGTGAAATCCGCTTTAACTCGGGTGATCCGGCGCTAATTGGAAAAAATGTCCAACTGGCTTATAGTGGATGTGGTCGACAAACAAAAAACCATCCGGGGAAACTTTCCTTTGCAGTAACTGCAACTTTCAGATGCATTCATGGTATGCCTTTTTATATTATCCGAAGCAACGGGTTATTCGATGGTTAAAAATATAATTCCATTTATCTCTTTTCCATAGATGCTTTCCAAAACCGATTCGTCAACGAATCCACTGATCTCCAAACGATTCGAGCTCAACTCAGTCGATGGCTCGCAGGAGCTGGAGATCGCGACGGCGGACGCGCTCTCCGTAACATTAATTCAGCGATAGATCAAAACAATTAGAAAAAATCTTTTAATTTTTGTTTAACATATATTTTTTAAGTGTTCCCAAAAATTGCGATAATTTTTTTTTTTTCATTCATTTCAATTCATTTAAATACCTTTATTCTTTTCATTGATAGTATATAACGTGTTGTGTTTGTATCTAATATATAAACGAGCAAATGTGTGATTAAAGAAATATATATGCAAATACATTTGGTTTTATTTTATTAATATTTAAACTGGATTCACGCAAAATTTGGTTTCACGCAAAAAATAGAGTAGCATTGCTTTTAGCATCGCACCAATGCTGGTTGAAAAATGGCCGATTTTTGTCGCCAAGTGTGGGCCGGTAATTGCACCAGCTCTAGGCCAACGTTGGCCTTACCGTTGAACTGAAGATTGGCCCAGCAATGAATTATCGTCGCAACCAGTACTGGCACAACCCTGGTTACCAATAGTAGGACCCACCCTATCACTCCAGGGCTGGTTCGTCCGTTGGCCTCGAATATGAGCCGAACGTCGGGCGTTCGGCAAATATAGTTGGCCGATCATTGTACCAAGATTGTGCCAGTTGTACATTTTTTCACGGGTACATATACATATGTATAGATAACATACAGGTATATTTACTCGTGTACGATTCTGCAAAGTTTACCGGAAGGTAAAGCTGCGCCTTTTAAAACAACGACGCGAGTAACGAATGTTGACTCCCGAGTCGTTGGTAAGAAAACTCGTGGATTATAAGAGTAGTGTGGGCGGGGCGTAGAGAGAAGCCGGCAGAGTGGGAGAAGCCGGAGCGACACGGTGTATATGGCGGGAGTGGAGGGGGTAAGCGCGATATAAGGAGCGCGCGAACGGCGCGTGAGGTTAGGACATCGAAGACGCGTCGTCGTGGAAGGAGCGCTATACGTGATCTATAAAGAACGGATGAGGCTATAAAGCAAAAGGAGATACGAATGAGAGTCGGGGAAAGAAGTTGCGATGAGGAAGAAAAGTGACGGGACAGGAAGGAAAGAAGAAGAGGAGGGTAAGGAATGAGAAAAAAGGGTTCCGTTGGCGTGGAAAAATTCTCACGAGTCTCCCTCGTGGTTGAGTTTCGAAGGTCTCGATGGCGAGGAGAAGAAGCCACGAGTCAAGAACAGGGGGGACGGAGTTAAACAATCGTTAAAAGTCTTAAACAAGAGGGACGGGATGGAAGAGTACGAAGTCACCTTTGGTACTTATAGTCGCGAGTACGGTCGGTGCATGCACCTTGGTGTGCACCACCCGAGAGGACTTGACGTAAAGGCGTAAAGAAAAAGTGGTGGAGCGAGTTGAAACATCTGCCCCTCTTGCCCCGTTGTGTTCACCGCAACGAGACACTTTCCGCGAACGAGCGCGATAGCAAGAGAAAGACTCCAACTTTTGATCCTTTATCGTCTTCTGTTTTTCAGACCCGTTCGAGATTTTTCTCGTCTTTGTGAGAAGAAAAAAAGAGGAGATCTTCAGCGATTATTTATGATTTTCGAATGTTTTTTTAAAATTATTTTTCTTCGAGTCTCATCTCCCGTCTCTGTCCTCGTCTTATCATCTTGTATCTCCAATCTTTCGTACTTCTCTATTCATTTTATTATACTTTCCATAGTCATGCTCGTAGCTCATGGCCTCGTGTGTGTAAGGGTAGGTACAAGGCGGAGCTATGACGAAGAAAACGTGCACGAGCAGTCGAAGGAGCCTTAAGGATGCTTTCTTTCTCTTTCGTCCTCTTATTTTATTCCACTAGCTTGTTTCTGCGCGCACAGTGCCACGGAATGAGGGAGTAAGATAGAGAATGTATAAGAGACGTGTTCACGTACGGCATTCGTTCGTGACAGAGATAAAGAGGTGAGTGCTCTCTCGTCGTGGTTCTTGCATGCTGCTCGCTACGGCAGACGGAGGAACGAGATGAAGAAACAGAAGAGAGAGAGAGAGAGAGAGAGAGAGAGAGAGAGAGAGAGAGAGAGAGAGAGAGAGAGAGAGAGAGAGGGAGAGAGGGAGGCTGTGATACCGGTGACGTTGCTGGATTCCGTCACGAGATCTCACCGTTGCGGTCGAAGCGGGTTCGAGAAACATCCTCGAGGAAGACGAGACGTCGTCTTACTTGGTCTCGTCTCTCCTACGGGCACACACAGTGTGTGTAAGAGAGAGAGAGAGAGGAAAATCGTAAAGGGAACGTCGAGAAGGAGAGAAACTTGGATGTATGTAGCGAATGATAGAACGAGGAGGTAAAGCACCGAGAGATCGAGGGAGGAACGGACCGCTTTTGCAACAGCGCTCCCTCTCTCTCTCTTCCGTCTCTTATACCGCGGTTCCGGGAGCCACCGTGAATAATTTCGAACCAATTAGCGAGGAGGGTACAAGATGCGCGGCAGTTGGGACTCCGTTACGGAAAGTGCGCGAGGGTACTGCCAGCCGCAGGAGGCGTAGGAGTAAAGAGGTCGTGCAAGCGCAATGACAGTCACTAATGCCGCGCTACAGATGGCGCGGTGTATTAGATTATTTCTCGTAGACTTCCGGTAACGAGAGAAGAGGGGCGGGGCGGGAGGGGGGTGGGATAGAGTGCGGGGATAGCGATATAAATTCACGTCCTCGTCGTTAAACGGATACGCGGCTTCGTACATACCGCGTGAATTTATTTGATTTGTTTCTTATCGAAAATATAAAGGGTAGAAAAATTGAATAACGAGAATTTCGTGAGCGAGACTAAATATTCAAACGTCGATTGGAAAAGCTCGGGCGACATTCGTATCGAGAGACGGAGTGGCGTGCGCGTTTCATATTTCTCGCGCAACACTCGTCATTTCGCGATGAATATTTCAACGTAAAGCCGAAAAAAATAAAAAATAAATATACAAAAATAAAAAAGAACAGCGTAGAATCCCGCTCGAATGCAAATTGCATTTAAAACGTTCGAAAAATAAAAATAAATAAAAATTGGGCAATCGTACTTTTTGCTTTTTAAATTCACTCTCGACGTCGTTTTTGCGCGATAAAGCAATTTTCGTATCTCTCGTCGAAACTCGATTGAAAAAAGAAAATTAAAAAAAAAAAAACGTTAACAAAAATATACGCGTTTACCTCGAAAATCCTGTTTTTTAACAATTCAATTAGAGAATCCTCGAATTTAACGTTATATAATGCACGCAATTTCGCTGCGTAACGGTACTCTCCCTTTCTCTCTCTCTCTTTCGGACGAGCACTAAAAGCATAATTGGATTAAGCTACGAGAGAGAAAGAGAGGATAGTGAACGAGAGGAGGATGAGAAGAGAGCGTAGACCCGGGACAAATGTTTCTGCCATGTTTCGAAATTGTTCAAAAGGTACGTATATTGTACAGACGTATAAGAGAAGGAGCGGGAGCGAGAGCGAGAAAGATACAACGTACGAGAGGACGAGAGCGAACGTTAGCGTTAGCCAAGGGAACTCCGGAGAGCTAATTGCCGTATAATAAAGCCGGATGTCGTACCTGGGCTATGCGTACTTCTTTCTACCTATATATAGAATATTTTCCCTCTTCTCTTACGCGCCCTCCTATACACACACACACACACAGCCACACAATGTATATATTCATACATTTATAGACACATGTATATATATAGAAGAGAGACTCGGCTCGAGGCAACCCACCTCACACCCTTCCCTCCTCCTCTCGTACATCGTCATTATAATTTTCATGCACCTACAATCTCGTATCTCTCTCTATCCCTTCTCTATCCACGACGATGCAGCCTCTCTCGTAGCCGCCTTTATGCCTCGCGTTAAAGCCCGTTATTACGATTATTAGTAACATACTTTCGCCCGTTACGTCTTTCATGCGCCCTGCTCTCTCTCTCTCTCTCTCTCTCTCTCTCTCGCGCTCCCTCTCTTCGTCTCTTACATTTTCTCCATCTCGCTCGACGGTTAATGAGGGAGTGTGCGCGCGCTTCTAACATGTGGGCGATCTTCCTGAATTTCCTTTTCCTGCTTCGACTCTCGGGGGTCGGTTTCTCCGAGAGTCGAGAGCAGACAGGGGAGATTATTTCGAGATCATCGAGTCTTGTAACAAGACGCTACCCGAGCTCTCGAGAACAATATTTGACCGAATTTATTTTGCGAACGAAATAAGAAGTAATGGAAATTTGTCTACGTAATTCTGAA
The DNA here is from genome assembly GCA_964017225.1 of Netelia inedita. Classification (NCBI taxonomy): domain Eukaryota; kingdom Metazoa; phylum Arthropoda; class Insecta; order Hymenoptera; family Ichneumonidae; genus Netelia; species Netelia inedita. The sequence goes on along the minus strand of OZ024924.1, from coordinate 3,598,638 downwards.
ATATATTTTACTATACCATTTTCTTTCATTCCTCGATACAACTATACGTTCTCTGATAGAAAACAAAAAAAAAGGAATCCATACCCTGACGAGAGAAGACCTGTGTGTGTGTTTTTTTTTCGTTTCTCGTTACGAACATCGTTGCTCGATCCAAAGAACAGATGTTTCATTTTACGAACGGGCGAATAATGTACCGGGGGTTGTACGAAACGTAAGCTCGAAGTGAAATGAGGGAGATATGCTCCACTGTGACCAAAGAGAGTGAAAGAGAAGAGAAGAAGAGAAAGAGAGAAATAATAGAGAACAAGAGGAGCGAGATACGGAACATGGTCGAGAAAGCTTCGTGGGATGAGAGAAAACGAAGGGAGAAATGGCTAAACGAACTGGCGCTGGTACTGCTGTTGGCGTGTGTAGATCACGCGGCGGTGTGTGCCGCGAGCTCGTGAACGGGGCTTTGGTGAAACTGTGCAAGAAAAGCGATAAAGCGAAAGAGAGAGAGAATGACGAAAAGAGAGATGGAACTTTATTTCGAGAGAAGGAGAGAGTGACGCGTTTATTACGCTAGTAAGAGAGCGAAAGAGAGAGAGAGAGAGAGAGAGAGAGAGAGAGAGAAGAGTGTATAGGGAGCGATGGTGGCTGCCTGTTAAGTTTCCACGTGTGTATAATACGCACTGTGGCCAAAGTCCCTCGAGAGAGAGGGCGAGAGCGAAAGAGAAAAGCCCTCGGGTCGGCCATGAGGATATAGCAACAAGGGTGCCCCTGGCGTGTTACGCGCGGCATACCGTTTCCCTTCGCTGTTCATCTCGTTGTCTCTCTCTCTCTCTTTCTCTAACGGCAACCCTCTTTTTGCACTTGCTCGCTCTCCCTACGTTTTCTATCTCGTTTTCCAGCTTAGAGAGCTTGGTGCGAAGGGCCCGACCGTACCGAGCAAAAGTGCCCTGGCCCCACTGTCTTTATGTCCCCGTTTCGTCCTACGTCCTTGTTCTCGCTACTTCACTCTCGTCGCTACCCTGTCACGCTCAAACCTCCCCACCCTTGGTTTTCCCTTTTATCTCGCTCTTACCAGGATAGAGGACGAACCCGAGCGTACCGAAGGGGCCGAGGCGAAAGAACCTGCAACAACGGTTCTTCTCCTTCGACTCTCGGCAAATCGTGTTTCTACGAAAACCTTTCCTTCGCAATCTACCGAGGTCCTGACGCGCTACTCCTCGGAAAATTAAGGGAGCAACCCCTAACCCCGTAGTAAAATTTCGTCCTTCTCTCTTTCCCTCCTTGTCCTCGGATCCTTTGTCTCGTTTCGTGTTGCCACGTACGAATCTCTCGTAATAATGCAGTACGCTATGAAAACGAGGAGAGAAAATAAAAAATAAAAAAATAAAAGTACAATGGACCGAGGGGTGGCGGGTAACGTTCGCAAACAGGGAGTGAGAGAAGGAAGGAGAAGGAACGAAATCGTACAAACACGTCGAGGGCAGAGAGCTACCGCATTGGTTTTCTCGACCCCTCTCATCTCTCCCTCTCTCTCGCTCTCTTTCGTTATTTATTTCCCAGGGAGTTGCCCGAACAATTTCGGGGCAACGGGGGGTATGGGGGGGGGGGGGGGGGGGGGGGGGGGGGTCAAAGCCATGACAACTGTCGTCGTGGTATTATTTCGATTATATTATTTATGGCTGGTTGGAGTATAAGTTTTTCATGATAAATTCCATACGCTTTTTGCCCACCCCAATGTAGGTACCCCCGCTCGTGTGTATTTTCGTATGTGCAGCTGGGGAAATTACGTGTCACGAAAAGAGACGGAGAGAGAGGCCAGAGAAAAAAAAGAGAAGAGAGAACGGATCGATCGGGAATTTGGTGGATAGGTCGCTGGTCCTTTTTTCCTCTTCGACTATTCACCCCGCTGTATATTTTTTTCATCCTCTTTTTCATCACATTGATTTCATCTCTTTTTATGTTCATCTTTTTCTTCTTTATTTTTTTCTCTCTTCATCAGGAGAGGGGGGGGGGATGTTGAACCTGGCCAAGTCTCTCGATGGTACAGAGGACCCGGAATTTTTTCTAGGCTTTTATTTTATTTTTTCATTTTTTTCTCTCCCTCTCCCTCTCTCTCACTCTCTCTCTCTCTCTTCGCGAAAAGCCGTATCCGGGAAGAGCTCGCTCGCGCCAACCACTGCGAGGTAGCCAGCGTAATTTCATCCATTTTTATCGTTGCCTGGCAGGCTTTAAAGGCCCTAAGCCACTTAGATTTAATAGCGCGGTCCGCTTGATCGCGCATGCGCTCGCGCGCGCTTTCGCTCTTTTACCTTAACCTGCTGTATATAACTATATAACTCTCTCTTTCTCTCTCTCTCTTTATATATATATGTATATATACAGGAAACAGAGAGTCACCGCAGCAAGCTGTCCGAGCGTTTATACGGTTCTAGTTTCGTACGGAAAATTGCCAGCGAACGAGGGAAAACGCACGAGGCGAGAGAATAGCGAATAAAAATCAAGAGTGACCACGAGTAGAGAGCGCGAGAGAGAAAGAGAGAGAGTCATAGAGTAAGGTAACCGGGTGTATCGTACGAGAACTATACGAGCGTATATATAGTACGCTTCCCTCGGACTAACCGACTTCTCAAATGAGACCATAAAAACGAGACAATCTGATCGGACGATCTCGTCCCGCGGTACTGACCACGCGCGCTCGCGCAAAGAAAAAAAAACAAGAAAACAAAAAAAAAATAGCTAATAAAATCGTTCGAGAAAAATTAAACCCGGAAAAATACGTTTACTCTCCTAGTAGCGGAGCTTAATCGAGTGAAATAGAAGTTTATCAGATTGAAATTTCGTTCGTTGAAAGACAAAAATTTGTTGGGAAGTTCGATCGAAATTTTTTTAATCGAAAATATCGGATAATGTTTTTTGTTTCTTCTTTTTCAAATTGTAATCAAAGGCAATTCGTTTTGTCCATCGGTCGTTCCAAAGGTCATTATTTACCTCCCATCTGGTCTTTATTATTCAATATAATTCTCTCTCTCTCTCTCTCTCTCTCTCTCTCCCTCGCTCTCGTACCGATCTGCTCATCCGGTATGGCTCTCGTTAACGGTGAAAACTGCAGTGCGGCACGAGTTTCATGCTCGAGCGTGGAACTATGTTACCGTACTTGACGTATTCGTACTGTGAAACATACGTACAACGTGGGTGTGTGCATTATGTACAAGTATACGAGAACAGGAGGGTGGGAGGGTGGGAGGGAGGGAGGGAGTTTTGCCGGACGAGCGGGCATTGTTCCGGGAGTACTCGGCTCGTTTCTGTTCCCGAGTGCAAGCAACTCGGCACACGTTGAGAATACGTTTACCTACCCACCAACGTGAACTAGTATCGTTCAACGAGAGAACCACCCCGAAGCCACCGTGGCCCACTGCCCTTAAGTCGCGCGCTACGTCTACCTAGATAAATGGATATACAATGCTAACGTAACAGTGCAAAGCGACTGCACTCCTGTGCCTTCTGCCACTCTCTCTCTCTCTCTCTCTCTCTCTCTCTCTCTCTCTCTTTCTCTCTTTCTCTCCTCGTCTCGCGTGACGGGAAGCCACGACACGCGATCTTTTTCCCTTCGTCGTCGATTAAGATCGCGCTCGCCCGACCTGTCTCTCCCTCCCACCCTCCTCTCGCTCTCTCATTCTCGTTCACCCTCGACTCTATTTTCTTTCATCTCACGGCCAGCAAGAGACGCGAAAGAACGACGGACGCGCTTTCACAGTAAAACGAAATATTCCAATATTTGTCTTCGTACCTAACGTAAAATGTGCGATTAAAAAAGGAGAACAAAAAAAATGGACGAAAATTTATTATCAAAATAAAGAAAAAAAGAAAGGAGTAAAAAATGTAAATTATCCCTCTCTCATCGTGTACGATAAATCATCGAAGCTAGCCGATAATTTCTCACGGTCTCTCGTCTCTCGTAAGTACAGCCGCGAGAACGCGGCTTAGTCACGTATAAAACAGCCGAGGCGGGGGTAAACGGGACCTCGATGCGCACCTATACGAGAGTCGGGAGGTAGTAAAGTACGAAGCGCGATTCGTGTACACGCGTGTACGCAATAGAGCGAGGCTACGATTCGGGCGAGACGCGCGTGTGTTTATTAGAATCCGAAGGCTGAAGAACCGAGAACAAAAAAAGACGTATAAAACCATAAAAAAAACAAGTCTCATCCCCCATAGGTGTCTGCGAGCTCGAGAATAAACCCATACCTATCGCGCCTCCGTTCAAACGGAAAAAAAGAACGAAGAATCGAAAGAAAAAAAAGATAGAAACAAAACAAAAAAAAATTGAAGAAGAGTCGGTCGGTGCGCGCCTCACTTCCGGCCGTAATAACTGTCGGGCAAAAGGTGTATAGCGCGCGAGGCAACGCGTCGTATCGTACCCGCGTGTACGTGAGACTCCCAGCTCCAAAGTGTACGCCTCGTCGGCTCCTTTCTCCCTGTCCCGAGGTCTCCCGTAACGTGTGGAGACCGGTGAAGGATACGAGGCGAAAAAAAAGCAAACGAAAAGAAAATGAGCAAAAGAAAAAAGGAACGAAAATGAAAAGGCGAGAAAGAGCTATGGAGGAAATGAAAAAAAAGGAACAAGAGGAGGAACGGAAGAAGGGAGGAGAGGAGGAGGAGGAGGAGGTACGAGCGAGAGACTGAGGAATTGGCTCGTACGCTCGGCCAGATCGAAAGTTCCGTTCGACGATTCTCAACGTCCGGCGTATACGTACATTCCCCCCTCTCTCAATTTCTTTGTTTCATAGAGTGTTTCAAAAACCCGTCCTTCGGTCCGAACTCCGCCTTTCCTATTCTTCATCCTTACGACCTAGGAACGATCTTTATCAACGAACAAAAATCACGATACTTAAAAAAAAACATCTTCGTTTTAATCACGAGCCGGAATTAAAATCAAAAGCGAGAAATCCGATTTAATAAAAAAAAATACAAAAAAAGAGAGAGAGAGAGAGAGAGAGAGAGAAAAATGATAAAACAGTTTGGTAGACAGATTTAAAAAATTTCGTAGTAAATTGAGTTTTCGAACGAGTCGGTACGAGGAGGCGAGGAAGGAGATCATTGGCCAAACGTGATTTAGGTACTCGGCCAAGCGTCGTAACGATCCTATGGAAAAAGCTTCTGTGCCGGAGAAGTCTGTACGAGAGAGAACGAGAGAAACAGAAAGAGAGAGAGAGAGAGAGAAAACGGGGTTGGCACACTTCATCATCACGTTATTAGAAAACGTGCCAGGAATTAGTCTCTACTATATACTCGTAAACGTGAATTATATAGGTATACCGACTGTGCGAGTATGTGTGTATAGACAAGACGAGAGTATATAGAGACTGACGTAAATATAGTCCGGTAACGTGTATCCAGACTACTTATACGCGGCCTTGCCCGGCCGAGTTTCCCCATGCGCACCGGCTTGCATAGCACGCGTTGTATATATATATATATATATAGGTATGTAGGTATGTATGTATGTATATACATAGGTATATATGAACGCAGGCTTTCGATGCATTCTCTTATGTGCCGAGGAAAAAGAGGGAAACAAAATGTCTCGTGTGCCGGCTCTCTTTCCCTCTCGTTTCTCGTAATAACTGTCGAGCGCGTTTCTCGACTCGACTCGACTCGACACACACACACAGACGGCGTTGGTCCTTTCTCCGTGTTCATACACAGGATGGAAGGAGAAACGCGAAGAGGGTTGTAGGGACGAGAAAAGGAGGAAAGTACGAGGACGAAAGACCGGGTCCCTGGCAGAATGCACAATGTGTCGACACTTTGTCGACGGTGTCGATACTTTGTCGACGATCGATCGTGTCCTCTCGCGCGCTTCTTCTCTTCGCGAGCGTCAACGGCTTTTTCGCGCCTCGTCCGCCGGCCAGTTATCGACGGGGTCGACCAACGTTTTTTTTCTTTCAATTTCCTCTATTTTCATAAGAAATTTGATCAAATTTTGATAAATGAATTTTGTCAAATTTGTTTAGTTTGAAAATAAGGCGGTTGACGTATTTGCTCGACTTTTTCCTCGACGACTTCAAGAACCCACTGGCTATTCTAGAATTGATTCAACCGTGGAAAAGAAGAAGAAACAAAATCTCTAAATATAAATTGAAAATAAAAGAAAAAGTGGATACAATATATTTAACCCAAGTGGACTTTATATCTCGCGAGAAACGGAAAAAGTTGGTGAGCGTGTCGCGAGAAGCACGTCAGGGGGGGGGGGGGGGGCGTTATTCAGCCGGCCGTAAAATTGTACCGTGCATAATCGGAAACGGAGACAGCGACAGCGACGACGACGACGACGACGACGAGTAAAATGTGAGAGATGAAGGAAAAAGAAAGGAGAGAAAAGAATGCACAGTGACGAGAAGATGTGAGAAGGGGGGGGGGGGGCCAGAGAAGGGAGGTAAAAGATACCGAGCGAGCCGGAAGTGGCGGAAGTATAGCAACGTTATGACTCCCGGAGCAAACAGGCAAACATCGCGCGAGAGGATATCTTGAGGATTCTCAAGACCGAGATGGAAGCACCTCTCCTTTCTTCTTCCCTCGCACACACGAAAGAGAGATAGAGAGAGAGAAAGCTAGAGACGAAGCCTTCCAGGAAACTCGTTACTAATTTGCGAGATTGGCTTTGCCAAAGTTTCCTCTCGCTCACTCTCTCTCGGCTATGCCCACGTACGACCACCGTCGTCACCACCACCACCGCTACAACGTCTTTGGGGCAAATTTTCACGTATGTATGCGTTTGTACATGCAACGAAATTCTCCCGGACGACAGAGAGAGAGAGAGAGAGAGAGAGAGAGAGAGAGGGAGGGAGGGCCTCTCTCTGTTTTCACGCGCTTTAAGGTACTTTGTATATATGACGATCCCATTGTCAACTTGAGCCAGTAGTAGCAAGGAGGCAACGATAACGATCAAAGGCAAACCCGGCCTGTGCAAAGACGAAGAATACGAATCCTTGCATTAACACCGAGATCGAGACCCTTAGAGGTGAACGAGAGAGGGAGAATGATAATAGGGGTTAAAACACGTTCTTTTGAAACGTTGATAAAATTTCAACAATGAGTATTTATATTTGGCAGGTTAAATTTCGACGATACCACTCGCGCAAAATGGAGAAAATGTCTCGAATATACGCGATGCCTTGAGTTGTTAAATTTTCATGTCCTGGCGTACATTTGACGACGTTGATATAATTCAAATTTCAACCCCGAGGATCGACTGTCTCTCTGTCTCTCTCTCTCTCTCTCTCTCTCTCTCTCTCTCTCTCGCTATGAGTCGGACAGCGATTTCGACTACAAAGCCGATATACCTGTGTATTATGCATATTTTTATACATACGAATTTCATTTCTCGACAGTAAAATGCTCGAGAGCGAATCTTCGATGCGAGGTAGAAAGAGAGAAAGAGAGCGAGGCGGGAGACGAGGGAGACGAACGTAGAGTGTTGTGTCGAGGAACTCGGCGAAGAATATTTCACATTCAAGTCGAAACGTAGCGAGACCGTCTGCACGGAGAAAGAAATGCTTCTCGCGCCATGACAATAATAATAATAATAATTCTTACTATTATTATTATTTTTATTATTGTTATTATACAAACGGCAACGTATTGTAGTCGTTTTATCATCTCTCGAGACTTCATGAATGAAAATTCCATAAGGACGTTGTGAGAGATTAAAAAAAAACGAAAAAATAGATACACATTTTTTTTTAAATCGGATAAGAAACATGAACAACGAAATTAAATATCGAAGCATGGAATTAAAATCTATCGAATCGTACACAAATTCATTGCCAACTCGACTTTTTCTCCTTCTATTTATTCGTTTCTTTTCCATTTGCGCTATTTCTCTCACGGTCGACCAAATCTCCGAGGGAATAGCCGATCGTCGATACGCAGTTATGGCACAGAGGTTTGCGTCGAGACGTCGATTCTCGCGGCCTAGATACGAGTCGAACGGTAAAAAAGAAAAATTTACAACAACAACGAAAAAAAAACAACAAAAAAGAACGTTTCGAAGCCCGAATAAAGCGAGAGAGAGAGAGAGAACCCTGCTGGGACTCGATTAGCAACTGGGATAATTGGCGTTTCGGAGTAACCGGGAACGTTCGAACTGCCCCCCCCCCCCCCCCCCCAACACCCCACCACAACCCTTCTTCTTCTCCCTCGCACCAACCACCCCGCCACTGCTTTTACGTGCATCGTTTTCTTTCGAGTTCGAAAAAAGTGGGAGGAGAGAAACCACGCGCGCTCTATATAAAACGCTATTCGTTTTCCTTTGCGAGAGAAACGCGATGTCGCTACTTGCTGCTGCTGCTGCTGCTGCTGCTGTACTGCTGCTACTCGACCTTATTTCGAAACGCGAAGACGTGAAACACGGCAATCGAAGTCACCGTACGGCAAATATATACTCACACACACGTACACACACACACACACATTCGGACTATATATGTATATCGATGACTCGTACAGCTCGTGACGGTGACGAATGAAGAAAGCCACGGGCGCCGGTGATTTGTTTGCCATAGAAAAACAACCCGCGGGCTCTATGAGAGAAAAATCATCTTTGCAACGGAGGAAAAAAGAAACAAGGAAATAAATCTTCGATCGGTTGATTAACGTTAATCAAAAAAATAAAAATAAAAATCGCAAATTCTTAGCATCGATTTGTATTAATCTCGATTAAATTTACTATCGGATTAACGTTTTTTTTTCTGTTGTAACTTGAAATAATAAAAAAAAATGCGGAAATGATGAAAAATAAAAGAAATGAGAAGAGGAAAAGGAAGAAAAAATATGTCCGGAGGGAGTTTTGGATTAGAAACCCGACGTCTGTAGGATGGTACGTCGTCGAGGCCTGAAATTAGCCAGTTCCTATGGCATCGGAAAAAGTAGATATAGACACGTATATGTATGTATACATACACGTGTATGTACGAGCTAGAAAAGAACGCGGGGGTTGTACAGAATAAGATAGTAATAGAGATGAGAGAGGTAAGAAGGAGGGGGAGAGGAGGATGTGAGTAGAGAAAACGGGATCGCGAGACCCGGCAGTGAGGGGTGGTAATCACGGTGCTTCGGATAAGAAGCTTAGGGCGTGGACTATCGAAGCTGAGAACCATACTAGCCCGAGCGTACTACTCTTCTCGTTCGGTATCATTCTCATCCCACTATCTTCTTTTTTATCCCCCCACGCTCTTTCTATCTCTCTCTCTCTCTCTCTCTCTCTCGGTCTAGTGTAGTGTGTGGGTGTGCGCAACGAAGACTCGGGTGAGAAGACACTCAAGAGTAGGGCATATAAACGCGAAAGAATAGTGGAAAGGCTATGGAAGAGAGATTTTCCGGGAATCTCGCTTCTCTAGCTTCGCGAAAAGAAGAAATAGAGAGAGGGAGAGAAGAGAAGAAGAAGAGGGAACAAAAAAAATGTTTCTTGCCGTTGAGCTCGGAGGCTCGCGCTCCACTTCGACGAACAAATTACTCCCCTCTTTACCATGTCCATATCTTTCTTTCTCTCTCTCTCTCTCTCTCTCTCTCTGTTTCGAGCGTGCGCGTGTTCTTACTACTCGGGGCATAACCATTTTCCGTTACTCCGAGGGCTGCCCGGGCCCGGGAGTATTTGCGAGAGATCCCGAAAGAACGAGGGACATAATCGAAAAGCTCTCGCCGAGAGAAAAATATCTTTAAGCTAGTTCTTTATCTCTTTCCTTCTTCTTTTTTCCGTTCATCATCTTCTTCTTTTTCTCTTGTTTTATCGTTTGTCTTTCTCTTTTCGCCGGCGAGAAAATTGTTTGCGAGGCGCGGCATTAGCGAGAGTCGTTATGACGCTTTACGAGAGGGATCAACGGATTTTTGTTCGCGTGATAACGATGGACCAGCACTGATTAGCCCCGTCATAAGGAAAATATGAATTTTTTTTTCTCCGTTCTAATTACGTTTATGAAAATTGTACTCGAGCGAAATAAAAGTTCTTTTTTTTTTCAATTTTTATCGATAACAACCGAATAATAATAATAATAATAATAATAATAATAATAATAATAATAATAATAATCATAGTTTACGTTCGTCAGAATAATTTTCATTATTTATTGTAACCAATTTCATAAACAAGTCGAATTATTATTTCATCGTATTATCAGTATCAATTGAGTCGAACGAAAGTGTAAATTATGGGATTACCACTCTAATTAATTTCGCTTAATAACAATAACATTCATAACGTACGATAATTTTAATAATCAACGTTATTCGTTGAAACAAATTTCAATAATCGAGGAACGGTAATTATATATTTCCTCGCACGTATTAGTATCGATATTGAATTACTCGTCTAAAATTCATCCGATCCGAAATATCATTAGGCGAAATCAATTAAAGCCATTTCCCCAATGAGCGAAAATGATTTTTAAAAAAATATGCGAGTAGCGCGTGAAACATTTATAAGCGGTAATATTACAAATTGTGACGAGCTAGTATAATCGACGGGTGTGGTGAGTGAGTGATAAAAAAAAGAGAGAGATAGATAGAGAGAGGGAGGGAGGGAGGTATAGAGCGACGGAGAAGTACAATAGCGCCTCTAATCGCCGAGGATTAATTACGTCGGGTGTTCAAGCGGATGTTCTCGCCTATGTCTATACAAAGCCTGTTATAGAGAGGCCCGGCGCTCCCGCGAAATCAGCGATTTATCGTATGCGATAATACGACCCGACGAAATTCAAAGGGTTAAAATTTTTTTTTTTTCTTAATTTTTTAATTAATTTTTTTCTAGATAAAACGAGCGAAGGAAAAATGTCGCGGACTCGAAACGCATGCGCGCCTTTAATACAAGTTCGCGAACGTTAAACCCCCCACCCCGCCGAGACACTAATGGAGATATACGCCCCTTAACTACCCACGTAATCGCGCGCGAGCGTCGGGATTTCGACGAGAGGGAAGTACGAGACCGATCTTCGAGAACGACAGTTACGAGGTTTTGCCACAGACGAGTTTCCTTCGCGTTTGTGCATTTTACTCTTCTCTCTCTCTCTCTCTCTCTCTCTCTCGCCCTCTTCATCTCTCTCTTTTGTCTCTTTCTATCTTTCTATTTCTCGGTTAAAGCTCGTTCATCGTTTCGAGAGCGAGAGTTATATAACCGCTACACCGGCAATAATCCAACGGTTAATCCCAAGTGGACGAGCGCACTTGAGAGAGTTTGATTCTTCCGTCGATTACCCCAATAAGACAAGGACGAACGGGAGAATAATTCCTGAAAACTATACTATCGTTTATTCGACTCTCCACCCGCCTCTTCCTCACCTCCCTCTTGCCATTAACGAGCAAACGATCGAATAAAAGAAAACTCGTTTGATGAAAATTAATTATTTAAATAAAATAATTCAATTACAAAATTAATTGAAAACAAAAATATATATAAATTATTCAAATTTTTCTAACGCAATAAATGAAGAATATACGACGAAAAAAAATGTTCTAAATTGAATAACCGTGAAAGTAATGGTGGTATTTCCACAGTGACCGTGATAAATGATAAAGACTAAAATTTGAATTCCGCGTGGCCGGGCCAGTTCGTCAAAAATTCGTTTCAGGTCGTTATACATCCCCCGCAGCAACAGCTCTCTCTCTCTCTCTCCCTCTCTCTCATTAAATTCGTGAATCACCATCAATGTCACTTTATATTCAACTTCAGTGTCTAAATACCTGTCCGTGTATCGCCTCGGTAGGCATATTATGCTATAGTTTGCATATTTATGTTTAACGCGTGTCGGGACGTAGAGAGGATTGTACCGTGTATAATATACGTACTTCTATCTTCAAAATTCGATATATATATATATACACAGCCAAGTCGGAGAAACGTAAAGAGGCAAGAGAGAGAGAGAGAGAGAGAGAGAGTTAGGAGGGTGTAAGAGACTCCAGCGGTCGCGTTCTCCATTCTAGAAGCCAATGCGCTAATATACATATACATATAGTTATAGACCAACTCTACACTATGAAGACGATATATATATATAGTCCATAGCGTAGAGTAGGTGCCGATATTATTCCATTCGCAAACGTGAGCGTTTAACACATACAAGGAGAGAGCAGACCGGGTCTACATTCTCCGATGATCTATATAGCCGAGCAATGCTCTCTGGGCTGTACCTTATGCATATACAAGATCTCTCTCTCTCCCTCTCTCTCTCTCTCTCTCTCTCTCGCGATATATATACGACTACATTGCTCTGTATTTCCCTACCACGATTGGGATAGTCTACTGTATGCTCACCGCTGATGCCTAGAGGTATTATAATACATACACAGGTATATGTACCACGGTATATCGGTTCCGCAATAACGGTTCATTCCCTTACTACTCTCTCCCCCCTAACACCCTCTCCGACCGAGCCGCTCGCCCCTTCCTCCCTTTCTCGACGTTCCGCCAACCTCTTTCTATCTCGGACGGCGACGAGAAGTTCACAGGCGCCTGCGTGCATCGAACGGCGTCGTATATGCAAATTAAATGTTAAAAGGTATCGCACAATACGTCCGTGTAGCTCGCGCGAGCGCGAGCGCGCTAGCTCCGGCTAATTGTGATTAATTACTTTCCAATCGGTTTCTCTATGAACCTTCGAATCTCTCGGTCTCTCTCAAGCCCTCGATACTTGTCGTAGGTGTATTTTTTATTGGTGCACGAATAGCTCGTGTTGGAATATTTTCATTTGACTTATTTCCTGTTATCCGAAGATCGCGACGAATCATCGTTCTTCGGGAATAATGAATCATCGATCTGATCGATTGGTTGATTAGAAAAATATTTCTTTATTTTCTAAGCAATCGCTGGGTTAGAAAAAATATTCTCTATTTTCTAAGTAGGAATTGATGGATTATAAAAAATATATTTTCAATTTTCTAAGTAATTCGTCGATCGAATATCATTAAAGTCGAATTTGATTAATTGTAAGCGAGGTGAAACAGTACCTTGTAAGCAAAGCCCCGGGCGAAGCTCCGATTTCGATACGTGCGCCCGTCGGTTTCCTTTTTTTTTCTTTTATTTTCTTTCTCTTTTTTCTCCTCAATGAAAATATCACAATCAGCTCTGATAACCGCTGAAATTCCTCTCGTCGCGACTCACGTTCTTGCTAATCAGCATCGTACAGGTAATCCACGGCGTACATACTCGTCCTAACGAATCGAATATTTATTCTCCACTCTATCTCGTATTTGTTTTATTTATTTTTTCTTTTAATATTATTTAAAACAAAAATTGTTTTTTTATCTCGTATTTATAAAATCCACCACGTACTCGTGGACACGAAATACACACAGCAGACACTGGAAACACTGTATACGTTGAGCGACGCGATACACGCGACGGTACGAGTCGATTTTCGACAACACAATAACCCTCAAGGGGAACGCGGACAGTGACAGACAGAGAGAAAGAGCGAGAGAGAGAGAGAGAGAGAGAGAGAGAGAGAGAGAGAGAGAGCGAGAGAGAGAGAGAGAGTGAGAGAAAGGGTTTCGTTTTATTCGTAATCACAATTTTCCATGATAAAACCTCTTTTGTATTTGGGCAAATTTAATAACCGGCAGGTCGCGTCTACTCTGGAGGAAAATTAAATTTACGATATATCGTATAATTTTCGTTTCGATCCGCTCGGTTACTCCGTAACAGCGCGATCGAGTTTATTAATTATCACGGGGTAGAATTAAAAATTGGTCGAATCGCGCGTGAATAATTAACGAACGATTATTAATCGAGACATAGGTAAACGCACTTTTATTTTTACACTTTTTGTTTCGTTATTTTTTTTTAATATTATTTATTCACTGGAGAAAATTGCGTCTTTTTTCGGGGATAATGAAAAATTATTTATATCCAGGGTGTGTGACGATCGGAAGATGCGTGAATTCGTTATTTTTGCGAAATAAAATTAAATGATTTGTGGCACGTGGCGAATTAAATTAGCGACGTCAAGCGCGGATTTTTATTAAGTGTTTCTCGTGCCCCGTACGCGAGCTCACTGACGACTAAGGCAGCGCTCTTGCTCTTCGAGCCGCCCCCCACTGCCGCTCCCCCCCCCACTCTTTAGCGGCGCGCGCGTCCAATCGCGCACGATACACTAGAGCGAGGGAGAGAGAAAACGATAGGCCTTGGTCACGGGCTTCGTAAGAGAGAGAGAGAGAGAGAGAGAGCGAGAGAGAGGGCGATAGAACTGCATCGGGCTTTTCGTAAGAGCGAGAGAGAGAGAGAGAGCGATAGGCCTTTATCAGACGTTCCGCGTGAGAGCTATCGAACGACGTCGGTGACTCAATGCCTGCTAAACAAAAACGAACGACTACGCAGCCGGTTTACGAGCGATTTTATACCATTCCTTGAGAACGTCGTCTTAACATGAGAGAGAGATCTGTAAATTCGCCGATGCATTTTCTAAGTCCCGCGGAGCAGCTACCGAACGTCCTTGACGACCCTTTTCAATTCGATTAGTTTCCTTAATTTAATGCGACATAATTAAAATTAATTAATTCCTTTAATTATCTTCATTACCATTAAATTAATTAATCGAGACACAAGATTTATCGATTTTCATCATTATAAAATAAATAAAATAATACCAATACTTTTAGTAACCCTTCCACTCGTCCGACCATCTTGTAATTCGAACTGATTTTTAGATTAATTATTTTTTACACTAATTGGAATCGAATTGAACAAGCTTCGGTAATGAGAAACTGGAAAAAAAATATTGGATTAAAAAAAAACCGGCTGAAAACTCGTTTGAAGAGCGCGAGAGTCACGAAAATTAAATTTTGCAACAAAGAGGGTGAACGCGCGAAGGGTAGAGACAAAATACAGAGAGCAGAGATCGGATGAGCTCGATGTCCAGCGAGACTGGCCTTCCTCGTCGATGATCGAGATTCGAGAGATTCGAGCTATCGATATATATATATATATACACGCATATACGTATAATACTATAAAGGGTTGTTCTCACTCTATGCTCGACCAGCCGAGTAACACGATACTCTCTCGCTTCACGCCTAGCGAGCTGTTTTCTTTTTTCGTCACTTTTTTTTCTTCCTACTCCTTTTTTTTTAAAGGGACTGAAATGCAGCGTCTGGTACACGATATGCTAAATAGTGATCGATGAATGAACACCCGTCCACCAATCGACACCATCAATCTCTTTCGAAATTCAAATCGACCCGAGCCTCGAGACGAAACTTACCTTCATTTTTCAAACTCCGAACGAGAATTTTTCAGAACGTTAAAAATGAAAAAAAAAAAATAACAACAAAACGAAGATATTATCTCAAGATAAAAAAATAAAAAATGGAAATAAATTATTTTTTTCATACGACAAAAATTTATGAATTAAATAGAAAAAAAAAAGAATAAAGTAAAAAAAAATTGTCTCTCATTGAAAAGCAGGAAGTTTTGTTTTCTCGCGTCTCGGGATCGAGAGACATCGCGCTAAATGTTTAATAACTTTTCTAATCCTTTTCCCTCGATGTTGACTCCCAAGTTGGAGAGGGGTGGGGGGTGGCTACTCGGATTTCTTTCGCACGCAGATTCTCTCGACTCGATTTAGACGCGTTCCCCGAGGCTAAGAATCGTCGTCGACGACGTCGACGAGTAACGCGATATCCCGAGGTTCAAGAGTCCGAGCCCCAACGGTACGACGAGTCTCGGGTGAGCGGACTCGCTGTATAATAAACGTGTACGCTAGCTCAAACTTCTAGATGCACGGTGAACGGAGAGTGCGAAAAGTACTCTCTCTCTCTCTTGAAAAAAAAAAAAAAAGAAAAAGACCGGAAAAAAATATATATATAGTATAAAGGAAAAATGTTCATCCGAACGATCGCGTCGCGCTTTCTTGACGTCCTAAACTCTCGAACGACTCTCCAGTGTGCACTACTTTTAATCCCCCTCCCCTCCCCCTTCCCTCTTCCCTACAGTAAATCCGCGTACTCGACTAAATCACCATTACAACGCGCGCAAACAATAATATTTTATCGTATCCTGTTTACTCGAACGAACGAACGAACGACGAGAATTTCAATCGCGACCGAGACAAATTCGTGCACACCTCGGGATTCGAATCGTCACATCCGCGAATTAATTCTATCATCGATTTATTTCCGGTGACGAAAAATTTTAATTAAAAAATAAATAAATAAACTGTTTATTAATCGTAAAATTTATCTTGTAAAATAAAGACTTAAGAATATGGGATAATAATTATAAAAAAAAAAGGTAGAGAGATTTTCGTACGTCCTGTTAGAGTCGAAGTATCGCGTGTTCGCCGGTACGAAGAGTCGATACTCGTTCTCTCTCTCTCTCTCTCTCTCTCTCTCTCTCTCTCTCGTCGTACCTACTAGCTCGCGCATCAAGCCAACTTTACTTTACAGTCCTCGTTATTTTCACCGAGCTTCAACAAAGTGTTTTTCCTAAGATTTCTTAGCTCCTCGTGATGTACAAGCTTCTCTCCTCTACGGGAGTTTGATAAACGCGTGTTCCTACCGACGGGTTTGTACACGCGGTATGTGTACGAACGCGCGAGGGTTCGAGTAACGCGATACTTTTCTCCCCCTTATCGCCGTAGTCGTCCTCGTCGTCGTCGTGGCAGGCGTTACTTTTTCTCTCTCTCTCTCTCTCTCTCTCTCTCTCTCTCTCTCTCTCTCTCTCTCTCTCTCTCTCTCTCTCTCTCTCTCTCTCTGTCTCATCTACCCCGCGGAGAAACCGACGTGTGGCTCTTCGAGTATTCCAAGACGACTGAAATCAAACGCGACAAGATCGTTGGCCACGTCGCTGGTGCATCGAGAAGAAAAATGAGGGTGGGGGGGGGGCGGAATTCTTAAAAGGCCATCGTCATCGATCGTTGCTTTCCTCGAACTAATTTTCTAATCTCGTCGTTCCCCTCGAACGATACTAATCGAAGCAAAGTTGGAGAAATAAATTCAACGATAACAAACTTTTATTTACGAAGGGAAGAAAAAGAAAAATGTCGTTAAAAAAGTTTGACGAATAAAAACGAGCGCGTTCGTTCCCGAAAGATAAGAAACTAATTAGCAAGAAAGATGGTTGAATAAAAAAAAGTGTGTCAATTAGTCGCAGTGAAATGTTCCTCGTCGTGATTCGTTCGAGCGTGTATAGCGAGCACAAAGAGCAATGGGACAAGAGAGCAACGAGACGGCCCGATAACCCATGAAAATAATAAAGTTCCCGGAAGTGAAAAAGGCGCGCGCGCGCCCGGCTTCTTCATCGACGACGATGATACGAGCATTTAAAATTTTACAAATACAACCGAGATACCGCGCTCTTTGAAATTCGTTTCTCCGGTCGTGCGGAAATCGCGTAGGACGAGTAGCTCGTCCGCGACAAGAGGAAAAGATACAGAGAGAGAGAGAGAGAGAGAGAGAGAGAGAGAGAGAGAGAATACCAAGGGTTTCTCGAGTCTCTCGTATCGTCTCACTGATTCTCAGACGATTTTACGGCGTACATGCCCTCGCGATATATTTATATCTGTAGATACGTATATGGACGCGATTCCGCTACATACGCGAGTTACTATGGGCCCGAGAGAAGTCCTCATTGTTCATGACACACGCGTTCTCTGAAACGTGTTATCGCGACATCCGTTCGTCGTCGTTGTCGTCGTCGGTACATTAGATAGGATGGAAAACGGGAGAGAGAGAGAGAGAGAGAGAGACGAATGATACGAGGACGAGGGTGGGCCTATGACTCCTACCATGTATGTATATTTTACACGTATCCATATATATATGTGTGTGTGTGTGTGTGCGTGTGTGTGGGTGTGTTTGTGTGTGTGTGTGCTACATGTTACATATATATGTCTATTAATGTAATGTGTGTATATACATATATGAGAATTGTGAATGTATTGTAAGCACGTATATGCGATGGTACAGTCTTGAAAGATAGGAATGCACATGGATGCACATACAGCTGACACACTGTGGATCGCACTCGTACGACAGAGAGAGGGAGAGAGAGAGAGATGGTTCGCGCCGACGATGCATAGTTTTGGCTCTGTGACAGTGTGTACCGGTGTCCTCGTCAGACTATTCTGTTCCGTTGTCTCGTGAACGACGACGAGTGTGGAAGAGAGAGAGAGAGAGAGAAGGGAGAAAGGAGAGCGAGTGAGAGAAGGAGTCAACTGTATAACTGCGTTAACTCTATAACGCATGAACTCCCGGAGGATTAATTTACGAGAGGACTGGGTGACACGGTGAACACGAGATACGGGAAGGAAGACAGAGAGAGAGATGAGGAACAGAGAGAAAGAGAGACGGAGATTGAGAAAATGAAGGATTTTATAAAACTTCCGTCCTCTTATTTTTCGCGGTAACATAAAAATTTATTTTTCAGCTCAACGACCAAATCCTCTCTTTCTTTTCCCCTGCTTCGTTCGCGTTGTAAGACAAAAAGTATTTCGAGAATTTGCGATTTTTATTTTTATTTTAAGTACAGCGAAATGTGTTTTTTTTATTCCTCTAGTTACAGGGATGAATTTTTTATTCCTTTATTTTTTTCTTGCAAGCGCAGGTGGAAGTTTGAGAAAGTTGATCTCGACTTTTATGAGGAAGCACTTACGGAACTATCGGAGGCGAAATGTGAACGGCGCTCCTCCCCCACCCCCTTTCCTCCCACTATCTGTCTTTCTCTCTCTCTCTCACACACTCTCGCTCCTCGTCAACCCTCGATCTCTTTCTTCTTTGTTCGCCTATCGAATGAAAGAAGCGACCGTGAGTTTAGTCAGAATTTTATTATATCTATGTACGAAAGGATCGTGTTCAACTATATATATCTCGTTTCGAACGAGAAGAAATTCACGTCTATCCAAATTCCGTTGAAACTAGCCAGTGTCCTTTGGACTTGCTTTTCAAAGTCGACGTCACGCGTCCTTCTCGCTCTTTCGATAAAGAGAAAGGAGGGGAAAAAAACGTAGGTGGAGGAATAGGCACGAGTGTTTGGAAGTTGCGAAGATATTTACTTACTTCCATATATACCATTTTTTTCTTTTTTTTTTTTTTTTTTTTTTTTTTTCTTTAAGTAAATATCTTCCCGAGTCTCTTTCACGGACTATATATAGTACGAGAAGTCGAGGTATATCGTAAGAAGCGGATGGTTCGTTGGCCAGTCCGCCGACAAGGCTGCGGCAAGGCAAACTCGACGTCGACTTCATATCCTTGTTTCGCTTTTTTTCTCTCTTCTTCTCCTTTCTTTTTCCGTGTGTCCTGCTCTTTCACTCCCTCCCAACGAATTCTCTCCTTTTTCCACGGGTAGATCTCGTTCCGGCTCGACCCCTTTCGGCTACGGGCCAAAGAACTCTATCGTGGAACTCGAACGTCCGTCTCCATTTATTTCTCTCTTTTTCTCTCCGACTCTCTTTCTATATATACATATAGAAAGAAAGAGAGAGAGAGAGAGAGAGAGAGAGAGAGAGAGAGGAGAGAGCTAATACACATGAGCACGTGAGTTCGAATTCAAAGGGCGCGTACCTATATATACCTGGAAATTCCGAGAGCGCGATTAACCGTGTCGTGAGTAGAGTGAATTCGATCGGCCATAAAATCGTTCGTTTCGAGACGATACGAGAAATCGAATGTGGCGAGTAAGAGGCCGATCGTTGAGATCGGCCGTCGAGACACTCGCGCAATCTCATTAACATACGACCTTGAAGATCTCACGCAATGGCGAAAACCGCAAAGAGACATACCTATATATAAATACATCTAGTAATCGAACGAATGAAAGAGCCAAGTTCGAGAGTGGGGCGAAAACTATGAAGAAGAAGAAGAAGAAGAAGAAGAAGAAGAAGAAGAAAAAACGCAAAAATCTTGTCAGTACGAGAGAAAATCGATGACCGGAAAATTATGTAATCGTCGACGATCGATTTTTCTTCGGACACAACGGAATCGTTGGATGTGGGTCACGAGACGGGGTACGATGGAAGAAAAAGAAGAGCGAGAGAGCTCGGGAGGAGAGAAAGTCGGTTTGGGGTCCACCTACGTCCGTGATAGCTATACATGTAGCTATATATATATAGATATATGTGTGCGAGGAACGAAAGCTAATTTATCGAACAAATTCCGTCGACGAGATCGGGGGAGAGGGATTTTTGTCGAGTGGACAGGTGAGGAGAGGCCACGCTCGAGTTTCTTTTTTGTGACTTATTCCCCTCTCTCTACTCTATTTGGTTACACGTGGTGACTCTGTTTTATTTTCTTTTTTTTCAACATTCCGCGAACGTTCGCTAAAGTTATCCGTGGTCGTCGAGCGGACGTCAGAAGAGAAGATATATATAGATATAGGTATGAGCGTGGGTGAAGTTCGAACTAACGAGGTCTTCTCTTCAACGTTTCACGTACACTCTACTATATATATATATATATATATATATTATACGTATATGTCATATATTTATAGAGGTATCGATAAATATTTGAGAAGCCGTCAAACGATGCAATCTCTCTCACTCGCTATCTCTGTCTCACTCACTCTCTCACGCTCTCTCTCTCTCTCTCGTTTCGTTCGTCGAGTCTTGCGCAAAGCAAAAGTTATCGGGAACCTCAAGAGGCGAGGAAGAGGGCAACCCCGAGGAAACGATCGTGTTCCCAGAGTTTCGACTCTTGTACAGGAATCAGAAACTGAGAGAGAGAGAGTTGGTCCTACGGAGCGAGAATATTGCCGAGCTATTTACGAGCTATCGATTATTTGCAACAGATAAACACTCGGTTTCATATTTATCGTGAGACCGTTGAACTTGAAAGAGTCAAAAATCGAGTCTACGAATCGATTTGAAGAAAATAATTTCATTAAAACGATCAATTCTCCATTTTTTAATAAAAAGTAATAATAATAATAATAATTCTCGTAATGAATAATGAAATGGTCGGTAATTCATCTCCTATACCTAGTGGTCGAAATTTCGAAATCTCGAACGAAAGTTACGTGGAAGCGAGACGTCCTTGGCTATATAGATATATAAATTGGCAAAACAGGGAGAGAGAGAGAGAGAGAGAGCGAGAGAGAGGGCGAGTGTGAGCTTCGAGGCGAAAGAGCAAGAAACTCGGACAAATTTGCATAGGTATCCGCCATGAGGCGGAAAAATATTCAAAAGAATTCGAGATATTCAGGGCAAACGGAATGAACATTTATATATATATATATATATATACATACATATATAGGTACATATAAAAAAAAATATCCATAAATATATATATATACATATATACATATATATAGAAACGTATACGTGTTTATATCTTATCCCACGTGTTATCTATATAGCTAAATAAATGTTTATCTCGTCACTAACCGTCGTCGTCGTCGTCGTCGTCGTCGTCTCGTGTCTTCTCGCCTATAAAAGCCAGGAATGTGCCAAAAGCCTTCGCCGTCTCTACGTCGCAAGTTTCGAGACCGCGGAGCAAGCAACCAACCGAGTTTCATTGTCATACATACGTTATATTCATATATATACATATATATATATGAGCATTACACTGCAAAATTGCTAGGGTCGCCGAGAGACTTTATACATATATATACATATATATACGCGACATAAACGTCCTCTGTTCACGGTAGAGAGCCAACAGCGTGTAACTCCGGAACCGGAAGTCCGCGAGGTGCACGTGGCTAACTATACGCGAACCAAGAGGAATATAGTTTAGGGACGGAACTCATCTCCCCCCTCCATCTCTCTTTCTCCCTCGTACTTTATGCCTCGAGACTCTCTCTCTCCACTCTCTCTATAACCGAGAGATTCCAAAAGCCCTCGGTTTAGTTAGGCTACAGAATTGTCGGAATAAATGGAGTCTCCTTCGTATACACATATATACATATATTTGTATCGTATACTTATATACATATATATATACAGGACGATTTTCATGTACGAATTTCCGTATCCTCCGGTGTACTCTAGGATTCGGGACAAGGACGGAAACCCAAAAGATCGGAGAGAATTGAGGTGGAGAATGGAGGGGGGAAGAGTGAGAGAAAGATCTCTCGCCGATCTTCGTATCCGATGTAGGTAGCTCAGGTATTGTCACCCTCGAGAACGAGGAAGAAGAGTGAGAGAGAAAGAACGAGAGAGAGAGAGAGAGAGAGAAAGAGGACCTTTCTCCCGGGCAATATCTCCGATCCCTCTCGACCCTGTCCCACTACTCCAGATGCGATTTGGACGGCCGATAACTCGCGTCCTCGCTGCGCACGCGCCCCCAAACACACACGATGAAGCCAATGTTCGTCTTTCTCTCTCGTTTCTTCATTCGGCCCTCGTAAAGTTTACAACTCTCCGCGGGAGATAATAACGAGGGCTTCGGGTAGTGTCTAGTAAAAAAAAAAGGGAGAGAGAGTGGGACAGAGGGAAGACGAAAAGTTGAAGGAAGAAAAAAAATGTTCTACCCCAGAAAAATATATCTATGTGTGGGATGAAAGAGTGAAGGTGGGGAGCAAGGAGGAAGGTGAGGATGGTAAGAAAGGAAATGAGTATGCGAAACTTTGCCATTCAGACTTTTCCCATTCATGACTACTTTGCCAGCTTTCAACGTTCACCTTAGGCTATATCATCTTTTTTTTCTTCTTCTTTTTTTTAATACTTCTTCCGGACTATCCTACATATAGAAACGACGTTAACTCGTTTGATTTATTAATAATGAAATAATATTACTCCGGAATAAAATTGAAAATTAAATAATTTCGATCGTTTTCGTTTCGTCGTTTCGTTTATCGATGAATAATCAAGAGGCGGAGGATGGGAAAATCATGAGATTCGAAGCGCGAGAATTTACGAACAAATAAAAAATGAAAGAAGGATAATAAACGTTTGAACAAATAATTCGTCATGCGAGTCACGTAAGAGCGAGACATTTTTCTCGGTAACCTGACCGAGGCTAGAGAGAGAGAGAGAGAGAGAGAAAGAGTGAGATAGATGATTTCTTCGCGGTTGAAACCAACAGAGGGTCTATGTGTGGCGACGAGTACGCGAGCCTCATAGTGAAACGTGTCGTGAAGGAGGATGGAATTCCTATCGTGCGCTCAAACGTGAGAGAACCTCTCGCGCGGATTATAACGATACGATACCGGCTGTCTCGATGTTCCTCTCGTTTTTTTTTTTTAAATTTTTATTTCTTTCTCTCCCTCTTTAATCATTCAAGGCGATTAATTCGACGCGAATGATAATGGATCTCGGCGATCGGAATTTTAAATAGTAACATCGTGTCGCATCTGTCGTCAAAGTCGAGGTCGATCCATTGCGACGTTCTCTTTTTCTTCTCCCTTTCATTTCGATAGATCGAAATTTTTCATCGTTGCGAAATAATCGATCGATTCGTGCGTTATTATTCTCCAATCGTATTTCATTTATTTCGTTTGGAAAAAAAGAAACATAAATATCACGAGGACAAAAAATAAAAGAAGTAAAACGAGATTTTCTAGAGAGAGAGAGAGAGAGAGAGAGAGAACGAGAAGAGAGAAAACTGTAATATAAGCTTTGGGACATCTGGGACCGGAGGGCGATTTTTACCCTCCTCAATGCAATCGCAACGAGATTCATCATCTGTTACGTTTCATCCGTCCCGGGTTACGAGATTCTCGTACGAACAGACAGACAGTCGGACAGACGAACGGACGGGACGGACGAGGGAACGTTCTTTTCTCACTCACTCGCACTCTCTCTCTCCCTCGACGCTCTGTTCCACGTCCATTCTCGCCATTTCACCGTAAGACCCTATATCTCTATATACATTAGAGACAGATATAGATATAGACGATGGGACGTACACGTCGGACGGTTCGCGTGTTCGCGCGGCGCCAAAGCCTCGAGGAATCGATAGTCCCGTCGTCGTCTCCGTCGTCGGACACGTTGTAGCCGGACGAGAGAGTCGCGAACTCTCGTCGCTGCAATCGATACATTCTCTCTCTCTCCATCACGCTTCTAAAATTCCCCGTTTCGTCCGTATACATGTTAGAGCCCTCGATATGTACGAAAGTAAAAAAAAAATGAACAAAATTTCTTTTAAAATAACGAAAACGCGAATTATCGATTCGCCAAAATCCAATTTCCTCCCGAATCGAGCGAAGCTTCGCACGAAATCGATATCCATTATTCTCCTGTATCGTAATAACGCCCTGAGCATTTACTCTCTCTCTCTCCCTCTCTCTTATCTTCTTTTTATTCTTTTTTTATTTCGATACTGAGAAAAGGCGATGCCAAGACAGGAGCGCACGCCGACTCTACCATGATGTAGAAGCACTCGGACGTATTCTCGCGAACGGGGGCAATAATTCAGAGCAACCCTCTCTCTTACTCATTCTCTCTCTCGCTCTCTCACACACTCTCTTTCTTCTCTGCCCGCGAGAAACCACCGAAGAAAAGGTTCTGGCGCGTTCGATGGCTAAATCGATTCGTTTCGAACGCAACCTCACCCGTACGCACGTTCCATCGGGGGCACGAAGGATGCTGCGAGAATTTCTATACACCCGGATCTATATCTATATTTACACACACACATATATACATACATATATACACGAGATATCATACACGATGTACTTTGACTGCTTGAATAAGATTTTACAAGTGTGTTTCGCAAACTGAGTTTCCCTCTGTCTTCTCAATATATATACACTTATGTATACATAAAATATCTGTGTGTGTGTGTGTGTGTGTGTGTGTGAGTGTGTATTTATATAGATACGGGCAAGGGAAGGAGACGTTACATATGTATGGGGACTAGGAAGTTTTTTTTTCTTCTCTTGTCAGCCGTGACTCGGTAACCGCCAGTGAGAAGAATATACCCGAAGACGCGATCGAGAGATACCGATCGATGGGATCGATTCGTGTCAAGTCCCGGACGTCTCAATGCATTTTACACATATAGATTGTTATGTGTCTCGATATTTGTGTGTTATTCGCGTCTGTGAATAAAGTTTACCGCGTGGCGTGAAAGAACTTGACTCTTTTTTTCGTATACGTTTTTTTTGTTTTCTTACGATATTTCGTCGTACGAAGAAGAAACGATCGTACGATTATTTTCAAACGATATTTTTCTTATATTTTATTGACGAAAAGTACTTCGAGGGGCATCGTATTTCGCGCGGATATCATCGAGGCGTGAGAATTCACGCGAGACTCTCGTCAAACGTTTTTTTCTTCTACTTTTACGTTTTTTTTTTCGGATTTTTTTTTCATTCATTTTTCGCGCGAGATTTAAAAGCGAGAGGCACGCAAAAATTTCGTCTCGCGTAACACGAGATTCTTCGTACTCGCGATATAACGAGGAATGTGTTTGTGTCTGTGTGTATTTGAATGTATCGAAGTGAAACGGTGAGCGGAAGTTGTCGTGGGCAAACGAACGCCTGACCGTAGCGGGTCGAGAGTGTCGAAAAAAAAAGAAGAAAAAAAAAACGAACGTTTCTCTCGATTTGCGGTACGTTCAATGAAACACGACGACCGGGAGAGCAGGAACGAGCGCCGGCGATGAATTCAAGACGCGCGTCTCGATTTCATACTCGGGTGTCTAGCGAGCCTCGCGCGTGATAAAAATTTTAATTGCCGTCGGTAAATTGTCGCCGAGTGCGTCAAGAATCTTTCGACACGAACGACTCAACGACTTACACGATGAGTATTTGATTTTTTTTGTTCACCCGTTTTTTATCTTTTTTTTATCTCGTATAGGTTCGAGCACGAAGGAAATTACGAGGCCTCGATAAAACAAGGCTCCGTTGGGGGACATGGAATTTCGATCAAAGTCCGTTGGGATTTCAATCAAAGTCCATTTTGCATAATCGAAGTTGCGGAAACTTTGATTTTTTTCCTTCTTCTTTATCTTGATTCTTTTTTTTTTTTTTTTTTTGAGTCGTTCGAACCAAGGCAGGAAGTACGAGACTCGTAAACGGAAGAGGGTGTGTGAGAGAGAGAGTGAAAGAGACAGGGGGAGAAAAAAGAAGAGGGGACGAAATGGAGCGAATGGAAAAGAAAGAGAAGAGCGAGACAAGAGCCTCGGGGTCGCCAAGGGTGGCATGCGATTTGCATAACTTTGAGCCACGAATAAGAAGCCCGCGTTTGCATACGTGACTCGCTACCGTGTACGTCTTTATACATATTATTGTAATATCCACGCTATATCGTAGCCCAGATATCGATATATCCTTCGTATTCGCAATCGGACTTGCCAATGAGAATGTAAAATAAAATCGCTGAAAAATGAATAATTTTTTTTTTTTTTTTATATATTCATTCTTTAAATCGTCATCGATTTTTATACGAACGTAACGATAACGCTCGACTCGATATATTAATTCAAATATTAATATCCGTTAGAGAGATCGTTATTCGTATTTCGAGGAAAATATATTTTTTGATCATTTTTTTTTAATCTGGGTCAATTTAATCGAGATACTTTCCAATTCTGTCTCGTATGATTGATTCAAATATTAATTTCCGTTTGAACGATCGTTATTCGTATCTCCAGGAGGGAATTTAATCGAAATTCATATTAATTCCAACATTAATTCATGTTCAAATGATAATTATTCGTATTTTGATTAATTCATATTTTTGATAATTTTTCTTTTTATCGCCATATATTTTCCACAACGTGCGACAAGATGCAGAAACTTTGGCGAGAAACTTGGACGGAGAGAAAGTGAGAGTGAAAGCCGGAAAATACAGGGGATGAAGCGACGAGAAGTTTAAAGGGTTGAATTTTGATGATTCGAACGAAGTTTGCAACGAAAGTGACTCGCGATACGGTAGGTACACGTAACTCGTGGCGCAACATTGAGAGAGACAACTATGGAGTGTCGGAGATGAGGAAAGATACAGCGAGAGACCGACAGTAGTAGAGAACGAGCAAAGACACACCCTTTTGCTGGCTCTGCGTTATCTCTCTCGCAACGCGAAAGGGTTGAAAACCCCTCGGGGCCCATCTCGCTCTCTCGCCCCCGCGCGAGGGTTAATCCCGCTCTCCAGTCATTTCTAGCCTCGTTTGCGGCCTCTCATCCCCCCCACCCCCACCCACCCTCTCGTCTCTCGTGCCCATCGCACATTTTAACGCGCCATCTTCGAATCGGTCCACGCACTTCCTTGCATCTCCGACCCCTTTTGTCCTTTAACTAATTCTAAATATATATTGCCTCGACCCTCGTTTAATAAGAAAAAAAGACGTAAAAAATATAAAAATGAGAAAAATCTACATCCTTTTCAAACTTATTTCGAAGTTGAATGAAATTTGGAATATAATTTGTCTCGAAGTTGTGCGAAATACTCGAGGCTGCAGGCAATTTTAACGAAATGTAAAATTGTCCTTTTTTTTTGCACGTTCTTTGTTCGCGCTTAGGTCTGTGTGTGTGTGTGTGTGTGTGTGAGTGTGAGTAGTTTGCTTCTTGGCTATCTTCGCTTCCTTCGAATAAGATCGCGAGCTCTCTTATCCCTCACCCTCCCCCGCCCCTTCACTCTCTCTCTCTCTCTCTCACCCTCTCGCTGTCTCGACCGCTTTGTTTGACCACCTGCGTAATATCGTGGTACACGCGAGAAACCTGACTATAATTTATTTATATTTATTCTCAAGTTTGCCGGGGCGAGTTCTCGAGACGGTAGCGAGTAGTCCCGAGAGTTATACTCCTCCTTCTCCTCTTGTGGAAAACCTCGCGCCCGTCGACATCCAAAGCTCGTGTGTAACACGGATTCCAATGACGAGGGGAAGAGTGAGGGATAGGGGCGGGAGGGGGGGGGGGGGGGGGCAGCGTAAGAGAGGAGAACGCTCAAAGTACACGCACCCGGCCTCGCTCAACGTACGCGCCAATTTTATTGCGTGAGCTCGACATCCGACCGATTATTATGAAACCCTCGTGAAGAAGATTTTCTCAGAAAATTAATGAATTCAATAATTGGGCGTAATTGATTAAAATTTTGTTATGCCAATTTTTTAAATTCGTTAATCAATGAAATTATTTTCAAATAATTATTAATTCATTTCCGTTAAATTCGATTAATTTTCATTGGATTCGATGAATATTTGATGGAATTAAAAGTGTGTCCAGTGAGAATAATTAACGCTCGAGCGATGGGAAACGACGGGGCAATATAAGTATGACCGTCGGTTGAAACCGCGTGATAAAAATAAGATTTAACTGGAGCGTATGAAGTACAAGTCGAGAAAGTCGGAGAGCGAAAGGAGGGAAAAAAAGAAGAAGAAAAAATAAAACGAGTCCACAGGCCGGATTATACGAAAGCCCCCCCAGGGTGTTATGAACTCACGGGTGACAGGGTTGACCCGGAGGGGGTCCTCATCCTCCTCCTCCTCCTTCTTCTCTTCGCGCCGTTTCACATACTTCTCGTTTTTGCACGTGTTAATAATTCCCCCTTAACCGCGACGACGCGAGAGTAAAAGAGAAAAAACGAGAGATACAGAGAGAGAGAGAGAGAGAGAGAGAGAGATAAAACGAGAGAACGAAAACGATCACGCGTGAAAATGTACATACTCGAACGAGCACGGGAAAAGAGCGTGTAAAGATAAGAGAAAAGAGAGGAAAAAAAATGGAGGAAAGAAAAGAGTGCGGGAGGGAGGTAAAGCGCAACTGCGTCGCGACCCCTTCGTGACACACACACTCACACCCACACGGAGAGAGAGAAAGATCGAGTCACACGTGGACGAACGAGAAAGACCGCGGTGGGTGACAAGACGACGAGTGCGTTAATCTTCCGCGGTGAGGGCACGCGCGCAAAGAAAAAAGGAGGTCGAGTACAGGGGCCTCTTCTCACCCGCTGGGGCAAAGCAAAGTTACGGCGAAGAAGAAAAAGAAGAGAGAGAGAAGAAAAAAAGAAAAAGGAGTAAGTTGACGAAGAGGAGTGTGTAAGAAAAAGACCTTTTGCGCACGCGAGAGCGAGAGGGTGCGTTACGACGTGTGGTTGTTCTCTTCCCTGGTGGATGAGCCCAGAGGGAGGGGGGTTGTCTTTTGAGAGGGTTGAAGATACGGTAGGAACAAAGGGTCGAGATGGAGAGAGAGAGAGAGAGAGAGAGAGAGAGAGAGAGAGAGAGAGCGTGGATGTGGAAAAGGGTAGAAAGCGTTGTGGGGGTAACCAGTGAAAATCTGGGGTAGGCAGAGGGATGGGATGGGATGGGGGGTGCTCTCTTTTACCTCGAGATGGCAACGAGACTTTTAGACGAACGAAATAAGCAATACTTTGAGAGCGGGAGAATTCCAATGAACGAAGGTGTGCGAAAGTTTCGCGAAGGAAAAAGAGATCTGAAGAAAAAAAATATAAAAAAAAACAAAACGAACGACCGAAAGAAAGAAAAGCAAAGGTTGAAGAAAAACGGGGGGGTTAGGGGTTGAAGTGAAAAAAAAGTTCGCTCGAGACAATTTTCAACGATGTTTCATGTTTTTTCTCTCTCTCTCTCTCTCTCTTTTTGTTCTTCTTCCGCCGAGGAGCAAAGAAGCAGAGACAAAAGAAAGGGAGAAATTATTCTTCGTTTCTGAAAGTAAAGAAAGAAAGAAAAAACGAAAAAGAGAGAGAGAGAGAGAGTTTGAGAGAAAGAATGAAAAAGGAAAAAGAAGCTGAATAACGTGGATAAAAGATAACAGCGTGGGGGGGGGGGGGGGGGATGAATCAGCGAGAGAGAACCGCGAAGAGTCGAAAAGAAGGAACGTTAGTAGAAAGGACTTTGGCCGTGGAATCTCGTTCGCGGTAATTTGTCTCGTTGTGTTATTTTTCATCTAAGTGACCGCAAACGAGAGAAAGAGACCTTTTTCTCTCCTCGCGACGAGTCTAACGCAACGTCGAAGAAATCTCGTGAAAAAATTACCGCTCGGACGCGACGAGAGGACAAAATATTGCGCGGGACAGGACGAGGAGGGGTATTTAATTTTGAACCGTGTCTCGTGACCGTCGGTTGACCAGAATTGCGGTGACGATGAGATAAATAAAGGAGAGACCGAGATAGAGAAAAAAGTGCGGGAAAAAAAAAGATAAATTTGTCGGTGATTCACCGAGGAAGTTACCCTCTCCCTCGACCCCTTGTCGCTTGTGCGAGAGAGAGAGAGAGAGAGAGAGAGAGAGAGACAGACAGAGACAGAGGTTTGATAAGTGCGTAATCGAAACGAGCATCGCTCTCGGCGAGAGAAGACAGTAAAATTTACGATTAGTCAGGCCCTGTAGCCTCGTGAGAAGCGTGAGAGACGAGTCTATTCGTTCGATGGGAGAAAAAAGAAGCTGTTGAGACAGAGAGGGAGAGAGAGAGAGAAAAAGAGGGTAGAAGGTCGAGAATTAGAGAGCGAGATAAAATGAAAGAAACCGAGCGAGATAAATGTATATCGAGAGTATCGGTTATACACGTACATTTATATCGCTCCTAATGATACTATAACGATAATTCGGGAGTAAATTTGAACCTTCCGACCGATCAATCATTTCCTGTTGAATTTACTTTTATTTTTTTTATTTTTTCGTTCGTCCCTCTTTTTTTCTGTATCATCGCTCTTGTCTTCTCCTCGGTTTATAATATCTTTATACGTTATACGAACTTATACCGGCGATATATGTGTGTATAAGAAGTACGAAGGAAGCGTGTGTTGAAATTCACGCGGGTTTTAACCACGAGATGGCGCCACGGGATGGGGCTGTAATTACCGAAGTATCGAAATAACGAAAATTATTCTCTCGAACAAAACATTATAAGACGGCTATTTCCAATACGTTTGTGTGGGTTTCGTGGTTATAATGAGGCCGATGATATCATGGGAATATTCGATTTATACCTGCAGTGTGCAAAAGTATTCGAAAGCACTCGGGTTCTCGACTTTTCTCTTTCTCTCTCTCTCTCTCTCTGTCTCTCTCTCTCTCTCTCTGTCTCGGCTTCGTGAGGGAGGGAGAAGGGACACAGGGGATATAAAGAACAGTTCCTACCGAAGGACAGCTACAGTGTGTGTGAGAGAGAGAGAGAGAGAGACGAGAGGCGAGCGCGTTGTTGCCCGAGGCGACGGACGTTCACGTACCCCTGGACTCTCTCAATGATCCCGAGGGTCTTCGAGGTTACGAGCAGACTTCGTCTCGTACGTCTCTTCGTCTCGCTTCGACGAACTATCGAGATCGAGACGAGGAGGAGAGATATTTGAACAATCATCGACTCTTAAACGTCGTCGATTTAATAATAATTGAAGATTTTTATTTCAATTTATTCTTGTAATGATCTTTCGATCGAATCATTATTTTCTCGATAATTTTGTAATTTTAGTTTAATTGTTTTTTTTTAAATTATCGTTAATTATCGGAATTAAAGAATTTACGTATTTAATTTCTGTGTAAAATGGGTGCTTTAAATATATTATTCAACGAGGTCTTGCCACTTCGTCACATATTTATTCTCGTGGTGAGTCAAGAGCTGCAATATCCTACGATAAGGACGAAAATGCGGAGTTGAGTTGAAAGAGAGAGAGAGAGAGAGAGAGAAAATCACAGAGTGGAAAAAACAGAGTAAAGATTGGCCCGGGGT
Organism: Netelia inedita; assembly: GCA_964017225.1. Lineage (NCBI taxonomy): Eukaryota > Metazoa > Arthropoda > Insecta > Hymenoptera > Ichneumonidae > Netelia > Netelia inedita. Next base: position 3,567,096 of record OZ024924.1, on the reverse strand, counting down.
GAATGAGAGAGCGAGATAGAAGGAGAAAGAGTCGAAGCGTAAAGTCAGGCCAGAGTCCTCTCGGCTTCGTCTTTAAAAGCCGGTGGCGATGGCAAAGTTTGGAAAGCCTGAGGCGTCCGGCACAGAAGGGGTGGGGGTTGCGAGAGATCGTCGGGATCCTTCGTTTCATCCCAACGAGAAGCAGAGAGAGAGAGAGAATTTTCGAGAGAACTGGAAAGTTGGAGGGATGCCTGTGGCCAGAAGCGAGTCTCCAAAGAGGAGAAGAGAGAAAACAAGAGAAGAACCGAGAAAGACAGAGAGAGAGAGAGAGGGAAGGACGAAGAAGAAACGAAATACATAGACGGAGCAGTGTGAAAGGGAGAGAAGAATGCGAGCCTTAGATGGAGAGAAGATGAGCTTGGTTGGTCTGCACGACGAGAGAACGAACGAATGGATCGAGAGAGACAGAGAGGAGTGGGGGGGGGGGCTAAGGACGAGAAGGACGAAACGTTATAGACGCCGAGCGCGTGTGCGAGTGACGTCGAGAGAGAGTGAGAGAACGAGGGTGAGACAGCGAGTGAGAGAAAAGACAAAACTGAACGAAGAAACACGAGAAATAACGCAAAAAAGAGAAAAAAAAATATATGAAAAACAAGAACTAAACGTAAAGAAAGAGAGGAAAAAAGAGGAGAAGGCCACAGGGCTGTCGAGGAGAGACGTATCACACGCGAAAGCCGACTCTGTGGGACGCTGGACATATAGAGAGCCACGAGAGAAGGAGAGAGAGAGAGAGAGAGAGAGAGATGGGCCGGAGACGAAGAATAGCCAAGGGGTGGGGGAGAAGATAAAAATAAACGACGCAAAGAGGGAGAGAGAGAGAGAGAGGGATAAAGTTGGAGAACGTGTGGTGTCGACGAGTGAAGATATTCAGGACGGAATACCAAAGACACGATAAAGAAAAAAGAAAAAAAAAGTATCTAGAAAGAAAGAAGAGAAGAGAGGAGAAGAGAAGGCGCGAGGACGAAGGAAGAGACGAGAAGGAACGTTGAAGAGAAAGAGAGAGGGAGAGAGAGAGAGAGAGAACCAGCGTGCGCCCTCTATAGTCGCGAAACGCGAATGAAAGAGAGAGGGAGAGAGACGAAACGTGTACAAGAGAAGAACGAGAATATGGCTTCTCTCTCTTCGCGAGAAAGAGACCTCGAAGGCTTCGAAAAGAGAAGAAGACGCGAGCTGAAGGAGCAAGGGAGAAGAAGAGGAAATACCGAGGCTCGAGGTCTCCTCGAGAAGAGAGAGGGCGGGATGTGTCGTCCTGTGAAGGAACGAAAGAGAGAAAGAGAGTGAAATAATAATAAAAAAAAGAAAACAGAGAGAGAGAGAGAGAGAGAGAGATCTCTGTCTCTCTCTCTTCCCTTTTTTTCACAATGTTTCTGGTCTATCTCACTCCCACCACTCGCTTCGGGTTCCTCTTTCATAATTTCTCTTTGTCACGATCTGTCCGGATCGTCCTCTTTGTTCTTCGGGGAACACACAGTCGATCGGCTTCCTCCTCGTGCCTATTAAAATCCTTTCCCATCTCACTCGAGTCCGCTCGTTCTTTATTTCAATGTATATATATGTATATCTATATATCTATATTTATACACGTATCTATATATATTTCTATGTTTTACCTCGTACTTCCTGCTTTCTTTCATTTCTCCTCTATTTTCCTTTCTTCACCCGTCTCGTCTCTCATTCTCTCTCTTTCTCTCTCTGTCTCTCGCGAATACTAATCGCGGCAAACCTGCAATATACACCGAGGCTTTGACGTCGAGGAGTCTGACGAATGCATGAGCGTTTTATTCGAGCAACAGAGAGAGAGAGAGAGAGAGAGAGAGAGAGAGAGAGAGAGAGAGAGAGAGAGAGAGAGAGATAGAGAGAGAGAGGGCAAGTACGAGAAATGGTGAAAATACAGAGGAATAACAGTTCGAAGGCTGGAGAAGCGAAATAACGACGAGATTCGACCTGGCAGTGAAAAAGAAATATATCGTTTGTAAATATAGATATACGGGGTTGTTGATGGGAGGGAGGTAGGGAGGGAGGGTCCATTGCCGCGAAGCAACCTGTGAACGTGTCTCTCCGACCCGTAGCGAGAGGGTCGGAAAAACGAGAGAGAAACGAGAGTGCCACAAATAATCACGTTAAAGGTCGTTTTTTTGGTTCCAAGAGCGAACCGTGCCGCGAGAATGGACGCACCAATACCGCGATGGGGGCGGGCGATGATGTACACGTGATACTCTTCTCGCGAGAGGGCTGTGGCAATATGAGGGACAGAGAGAGAGATAGAGAAAGAGAGAGAAAGAATCAACCCCCTTCTCCTCTCGACGCCTGGAGAAACGTGTGTGACCCGGGAACAAGAAAATTCAATTGCAACTTTTCCCCACGAACTTTATGACGTTTATTAGTTTCTTTTTTTTTCCTATTGGTTACTTTGTACTTTCCCGAGCTAAAGAAATGTTCGACAATGATGCGATTAGCACCAGTGATTGGACCGAATGAATCAAACGAGATAAGAAAAATATGTAATTCGCATCATCGATGTAAACAACACACACAAAAAAAAACCACCCCCGTTTTCTTTCAATCGTTTTATCGAATAATCGTCGATAAAGAATTATTTTCGAACGATTTGTCGTTGAAATTACATCGGGGAGTACTTTGGTGTAAGAAACAACGTGGAAAACCGGGAATAGTCAGGACGCAGAAGGAGTCCTCTTTGAGAACGTAGGACCGTCGATGAAGTCTGGCGCAGTCGTGGCGAGCGAACGATCGAGCGAACGAACCAAAGAGAGAGACAGAGAGAACCGAGAGAAAAGGAGAAGAGGATCGAAGCGGGCGCGAGAGGTGAGGCCCTGAAGAACAGAGGACAACGAGAGGCCCCGTGGGACTGCTGCCTCGACTATTTCAACCATTACACACACACACAGACACACACACACACACCCATAAATACATACACACATTGCACTGTTGCAGCTCGACTTCTTTCCTTCTCGCTCTCACGGATCTCCCCGGAATCTAGGACTCGAACGACACGCTACGCTATACCGATATATCGTATTATACCTCTGCCAAGAGCGGGCAAAAGGATATCGCCCGAGTCCGCGTGTTCACGACGACGACGACGACGCCGACGTCGTCGTCGTCGTCGTCGTCGTCGTGCCTCTCCAAGCGCACGGACGACTCTCGCCCTCTCTTTCTATCGTTCAACGACGCCGTTCCTTCCCCACCGCCCCTCACTCTCTCGTGCTTCGCGGCTTCCAACAGGCATTGCCCATCGCCCATTGCGTCAGGGACGCTCTGCAACGTTGCAGACTCCGAGAAACTCGATTCTTGCATTTTTTTCACTTTAATACGTACATAGCTGTATATATATATATGTATGTATGAGTGTGTATGTGTATGTATTAGATTATACCGTAGCAATAGCGGAACATCATTTCCTATTGTTATGCCCATTGTAGTCGATTGCAATAAACATTATACCGACATGATTTTATCGTTATTATCGTCCCTACTCCTCCTCCTCTTCCCTTAACGTTATTTCGGTGAAAATGTGTTTTTTTTCTTCTTTCTTTTATTCTTTTTTTCCTCGCTAACGTCTATCTCACGATTCTACCACGGTTGGGAGATTTTTTCTTGGATCGTCATCTCTCTCTCCCTCTCTCTTTCTCTCTTCTGCCGAATCACAGCGGATCGTATTTCGACGAGGTTAATTCGTCATGACTTTTATCACGTTTATATCGTCGTAACGGAAATTTCTCGAAGTCTCTTCGTTCGGTATCCAGCGATAAAGAACGACCGAGATGAAAACGAGAAGAATGGACCGATATTATTTATGCGACGTTTCTAAACGCATCAATTTCAATTTTGTTTGCTTCGATCTACAACGATACCCAAACCGCCCCCCCCCCTCCCGCCATCGCATCGCCCCACCCCTTTGTCAAGATTTACTCACGATCCTTTTTCGTATCACGATAACGGCGCGGCTTCCAATCTATTCGCGAATTTCGATTACGATATAACCTGCTTCTTCGTATCGTTTTATTGCAATCGTAGAAGGCAATCGCGCGATCCTCGCGTATCGTAACCAACGCCGCGTTATATCTCTATACGTGTGTGTGTACATATACGTACGAATAATTTTTCAACAATCGCAATATATAATAACGTATTGAACATTATTCTCAATATTTCCCATTAGTCACGTATAGCCATTGTCATTCTCCGCAACGTATTTACTTTCTCGATGCCCCCCCCCCCCACCCCTTCCGTTTGACGTGAAACAATTTTTATTCCGTTCTTTTTTTTTCCATTCGTATATCAAATCCATATCCTGTTGTTATTTCGCGCGACCTTTTTCCATTTTTTCCATTTTTTTTTAATAATTCTCATTCGTACAAAATTACCGTTCGAGCTTCGAAAGGGTGGGAGGAAAAGGAGTGAAAACAAACAAAAAAAAGGAAAAACAATTTTTTCTCGTTCGCTTTTAGACTCGTGCGCGCGCGAGTCAACGTTCCGAGAGCGCGTTTACAATCGTCGTGTATACACTTTACGGCCTTTATCCCTCCATTAGTCCATAGCGAGCCCATTGTCAATTCTATGATATTCTTTTATAGCGTAGGTAATACACGATAGATATATATGTGTATGTGTGTGTGTGTGTGTGTGTGTATATATATATGGTTGTACAACTACTGAAACGACGAGAACGGGATCTCAATTCAAAGAACGATTTCAATAATGAGAAGAGGAGGGGGGGGGGGGCAATCGTTTCACGCCCGCTGCATTTAAGCTTGGCGGGGCGAGAGCTCGGTATAATTTGATCGAGTCCATTCGATCGTGGCTTGCCCTTACACCGGGGCACATTTACACTTTTAATGCTACTCAGAGTTGCCCCATGGAAAATGGCGTTCTCGCTCTCTCTCTCTTTTTTTCTGTCATTCTTTCTCTTTTTCTCGATAATAACGACCAGGGAATTTACACGCCGGAAAGGGAAATTAAACGGTAAATTAAAAAGTTGATGAAAAAAAAAAAAATCGAAAACGTAACGAACGGAAGGAAACGGAGAAGTAAAAAAAAGGCATTTTGATCGTGATTCGAGAAAGAAGGGAAGGGGAGTTTGGCTCTGTATCGGTAAAAAAAGGGGGTGGAAAATATAAAAGTACGATCGGTTTCTGCCACCCAACCTCCCCTTTTTCTCTCACGGGGGCTATTTCTACCGTTGTTCGTACGCCACTGAACAAATAGCACGGATAATCCTTCCGGATCTCCTGTTATTTCAGACAGTCCAACCTCCCTCTCATCCAGCCCATCCCTAGTTCTCCCTCGTGTAATCCTCCCTTCAATCGGGTCGAACATTCTATTTTTTCCTTTTTTTTCTTCCTCTTCTTTTTTTTACACGAATATGCATCTGTGTATATAACGCGCGTGCCTTGTATATTTTCGTTATTGTCATTCGCTCTCCATTATACGAGAATACAGTTAAATTTTCTATCCCTCGAGTTCCGCGATTTTGGGGCACCCCTCGCCGAACGCGATGATCCGATTAATATTTGACGCGTTTTGCACGAGCTTCTTCTTCTCTCTTTTTTTTTCTCTCTCTCTTTGTGGCTCGCTCCATCTGGTTTATCAAATACGTAACGCAGTCGTTCAACCCACCGCCCCCAACCCCTCTCACCACTCTCCACTACCCATGTCGACCCACCATCCGTTATTGCAAAAGGGTAATTGTATATACGGATAAATCGCTCGAGCTCGCAAAACGCATTTCCATTATTAATTATATTCGCTTTGTAGCGCGGTGTCGTACTCTGCGCGCAAAATCGTTCCGCATTTTCGCGGAAAACGAAGAAAAATATATTTCAACGTACATTTTTCGGTTGTTTCGTTGTTTTTTTCCCCTTTTTTCGTCGTTCATCGTTAATTTTCGTTGATAACGAAATCAACGTCGATACTATTTACAAACGTAAAAATCGTTCGTTACTTTCGTATTTAGATTTTATAGGCGTAATTGATGCGAAATAACGGGTCGAGCGTACGCGATTTTGCGAAAGAGGAGAAAAAAAATTGTAGTTCGTTTTTCGGCCGTCGAGATGGCAGCACCTACCGGGCGCATTTTACTACCGTAACAAATATTTCCCGAGCGCGTTTCGCATCGTACGATCTAACGACCGTAAACGACTCTAACGAAAATAAGAATTGGGATTACTTTCGAGCTACAAAAAATTAAAATTTCATAAAAAAAAAAAAATTTTTAATTAAATAATTTTTTTTTTTCAACGCGATTTTTGTCACGAATCTTTGGGTCCGTCGAGAGGGCAGCACGTGACGACTAATTGCCATTCGCCCGATTGAATATTCCTCGAATCGTTGGCACCTTGTTCTTATTTTTTTTCGCACGCGCCTCTCTCTCTCTCTCTCTCTCTCTCGTCTTTCGTCTTTCTCCGAGGTCGGATGAGCGCGCGGACACACTCCGGCGAGCGCGTGTCCGGTAGAAAGAGAGAAAGAGCGAGAGTGAGCAGAAGCAAATAAGTCAAGCGATGTTTTACCGCGAGTCGGCGCGTGTTAATCGTGCCGACACACTCGCGTAATTAATAAACATTTCCTGCGCTCTGCGCCGCGAGAGAGACGGATATATTAGTTGTACCACTTACATACATACACACATATGCACACGCACACACACACACACACACACATACGTACGTACATACATACATACATACATACATACATACATACATACATACATACATACATACATACATACATACATACATACAAACATACGCACACGCACACACACACACACATACGTACGTACGTACGTACGTACATACATACATACATACATACATACATACATACATACATACATACATACATACATACATACATACATACATACATACATACATACATACATACACACATACATACGTATATGGATATGTACATACGCGCGAGCAGGCGCATGCGCCTAACTATTGCAGTTTGCACTCAGACGCCAATTTCCGGTGTAGAAAGGTAGAAACGATGTTGCTTCGAAGTCGCGTCAGAAGAAAGAGAAAAAAAAACAGCAAAAAAAAAATACGCACCATTCACACGTTCTTTGTCAGAAGATTTTTGTCGATTGTAAAACATTCTGTCGCTCATAGTCAACGCGCCTCTTTGAAACCCGAGAGAGAGAGAGAGATAGATAGATAGAAAGGGAGAGTGACCGAGAGAGAGAGGGCGAGATTGACACAGAAGAAAAGAGAATGGAGGCGATAAAGAGATAAAACTCTCCCTGAACTCTTTTTTTCCTCTCGCTCGACCTTTTTACAGGCACAGAGACCAATTTCCGGACTCTCTCACTCTCTCTCTCTCTCTCTCTCGTCGTACTTGTATATCTCTTTGTATCGCCCGTACGTGATCATTGAGAGACAAGAAAAGAGTGAAATAAAAAGAAAGAAAGAAAGAAAGAAAAAAAAAGAGAAGAATCAAGAGGCGAGTACACATTGTATTTAATTTGACCAGCCGGGGCTGGCTTCGTCAAACGATTTTTCGTACGAGGGAGATGGCGCGAGAGATACGAGAAGTCTCCCTGCTCCACCCCCCACCCCCCACCCCCACCCTTCCACCTCCTCCTCAACCTCCTTCGCCCCGAGCTTCGACACCACTCGAACTCTCAACTGTGAAACTAAACTCGTTTACGAGACCTACGATATTGCAAAAGTATATATCGATGAAACTTGGCGAAACGAAGAAAATCTCACGAGCGACGATATTCCCTGGCACAGCCGAAAATTGCAGGAAAAAAAAGAAGAAAAAAAACATTCTAATCGTAGGTCAACGACCTACCTCTCTCTTACTTTACACATTTTATGTAATTCTTCTATTTATTCGATTGTTCGGTGAAAGCGGTGAGATGGGAAATTTTCGAATGACGCACACGCGTAAAACACCAGAGTCGTCGACTATTTCACCCGAGTTGGCTTTAATCGCGAGGTCATCCCCCTTAATTAACCAACGAGGAGAAGCTCGTCGGGTAAGTGTAAGTGCAAAGTACACGATTTTTCTTCGTAAAACGCGTACACCCGTCGTAACGGACAAAGAGAAGCGAGAGCGTGTCACGTGACTCGAGCGATTAACGCGATCGCGCGAAACCGCTCGACTTCATTTTTATTATTATTATTTTTGATTTTATTTATTTTTCTTTTCTTTCCTTTTTTAATCGTGTAATAAAGCAGAGACAATTTATAAACGCGTATACATAAATCGTGGAGGGTAAAATAATCTCGAGGGAGTCGAGATTCGATGGATCAAAACGTCGTGAATTATTATATTCTCGGTCGAGAGCTCACTGTGTTTATATTAAAAGTGAGATATCGATACGTAGATTATATTGTATGGATATTGGTATTTTCTATAGATAGACGGTTAAATCCGCGACAATTAAACACCCGATCGTCGATAAAACGGTCGCACATCATCGCTATATAATTAAGATAGCGAGAGTAAATCGTGAACGGGAACAATGGGCAAGAGGGGCGATCTACTATACGATACGTATATCTGTATATTTGTCTCTATGTATATATATATAGGGTTAGAGCGCGTACGTGTATACGAGTTTTCTTTACTGATATTATATGCACGCCCGTAGTTATATGGGAATATGTATATCTCTCTGTGTTGTTATATACGTGTATATATATATATATACATATGTATATATGTATATATAAAGTACCCGAGTTGCATATACCGGTTCTATAAAAGGCGAGAGTGGCGCGGGGAATGCCTGAGCAACATCAGCATACACGGAGAGAGTCCCTATAGCGTAAGTATAGCGGTGTGTACAACACGAAGTAGAGAAGGCCTAGAGAGGAGTCGAGGAGAGACGGAGATTGCCAGCGAACTCCTCGCAGTCACGACCAACTGCGCTTCTATGTATTTATAAGGATATATAGATGTATAGGAGAGTCTGTGTTTACATGTGTGTGTGTGTGTGTGTGTTGGTGAGAAGAGTCTGAGAAGCGAAGGGCGAAGAGGATAAACGTGGAAAAAGAAAGATTGTTGTTCGGGAGACGCGAAGGACGATTGATAGAGAAAACGAACGCACAGAGGGCACGAAACGTTCTCCCCTTCGCTCGGTTCGACGGGGACGAGAGATCAGTCACACGCCCCAATTTTACGAAATTGTCGCACGCAGAGAGTTTTGTCATAATCCAGGTTATAACGTAACGTTAACGGTATAACGTTATTTTGGGATTTAAACAAGAATTGTGTGCGGTGGGAAATTAATTCGCGGTACTTGAAAATATTTCTACGGCCTGTGGCGATATTTTCGAATTATGATTAAATTCGTTGCGTCGCGATGAAATATTTAATTTAATCGCGACGCTCTGAATTTAAAAATAAAATTATGTCGCGCGGGTGTAAATAAATGAAAGAAACAAATGAAAATTGTACATATCGTTACGGAAGATAAACAAATATAGAAATTACTTTTAATTTGTCGAAGTACTTACCGTGTGTCGACTTGTGCCTCAGCAGACGCGCAGAATCATCTCGTGAGGTCTCCTCGGCTGCTTCGATCCTCCTTTGCTCTTTCTCTCTCTCTCTCTCTCTCTTCGTCCAAGCGTACTGTTTTCCTCGCCTTTTCACCGCCGATACCACGTCGCCCCCTTTTATTCTTTATTTTCTTTTTTACCTCACCTTTGACCCCGATATCTCCGACGATTTAACACTCGCGATTATTCGGTCACGTATCGAAGAGTAAAAAAGAAACTCACGAAACACACACACACACACACACATACACGCGCGCGAAGGTTGTTTTGTACAAACGAAAGGGAAGAAAGGAATGAAAAAGAAAAGATGAAGTAACGTCACGATTTATCGTCAGCGAGTACGGCCCAAATCCCACACGCGCGCTCACCGTCCTTCGGACAACCCGAAGAAATTGTACTTTTCTTCGTCCCTTTTTTTTACCATAAAAGTTGCAATAAAATAAACGAAAAAACGTTCGCGAGAGCCAGTATGGCGCCGATTATTCCACGACTGGCAAGAGAGACGCCCACGCGCGCCTTCTATTTCACGACTGTATATCACGATTTACCCGTTTTTATTTTGTTTTTTATTATACGTATGTCTCTGTATATATTTATAACGCTCCCGCACTCGATTCACGTTTTTTCTTCTTCTTTTGTTACGCGAATATTATTATTTATTATTAATTGGCAGGTTGACTCGCAATCGAGAAATAAGAAAGGAGCGTTTAAAAAAACATCCGCGTTTTCATAATCGACGTTATTGGCAAAAATTCGAATAACCTTTCCGCGCGCACTCTGTCCGTTTAATTCTCAAACGACTTGGAAGTTGCTCGAAATTTACGTGGTCCTCGTTTCCTTGGCGTTACTCGGAATACAAGAGTGTACGGAAAAAAATAAAAATAAAAAAAGAATTTCTTCTGGCTGACAATGACCCGTTGACGATCGTAGGAATGTGTAGGGTATGTATATTTATGTTGTAAAGATCACGTATATATGTATGTATGCATACCTATTTCCCGTCTCGAACACGTTAGCTATCCTCGAGAAAGAATAATGAAGGGCGCGAACGTAACCTCAACAGGGGCCGGGCAGTGGAAAGAATTTACGAGTCAGCTTACCGACGAAATAAAAGAAAGATCGAAGAACGAATACCGTGTCTGTGTGCGTCCGTTGTTTTCGTCGTGTGTTCCCTTTGGTAGGGAGAAAAACGATCGAGAAAATGCGTTCGAGCGAAGCCTCCCACGAAACTACACACGTACACACTGGACACTTCACTACACACTCTCATACACACGGGGTATTTTGTCGCCGGCGCACGCTTATGCTTCTCCGCTGTGGCTCGTCTTTTCTTTCTCTCCTTTTTGTCTCATCCACGCCTGTTACTCACTCTATCGCTTGCTCTTTCTCTCGTTGCAATGCCGTTCACGCTTGCAGCAAGGACGCGACAGACACGCACGAGCTTAGGGAAGGGGTCTTGAGCGAGAGGAGGGGAAGGGAGAGGGAGACACTCGCGAACACACAATAGTAATATCCAACTTGGTCGTGTTTCGTCCTCCTTGCGAAATATAAATCCTGTATCTATCTATGCTATCTATATCCCTATTACTCTTTTTCTATCTTGCGCGCGTCGTGCACGAGGAAGGAGGATCGCAAGTGTCTCGAAAACTCAGATGTCCGCTACTCCAGCGTCCGCCACTATCCTCTTGGCGTGCTGCTGCTGCTGCTGCTGCTCGGGTTCGCCGGCGGCGCGCATTCCCGTGCTCCGCGGCGCTAAAATGGCGATCGAAGTGACAGCTCTAGACCCCCTCGCCGGATATCCCTGGAAAACAAGTCACCGCGTGCTTCTTCTACGTTCCCGTTTCACACCGACGAAGGAAAAAGTACGGGGTCTTGTTCACGACGTACCGAATATTACCCGTATTGCGAACTAACACGTTCTATCTCCGTCACTCTACAGTGAGATCCTGTATGTATGTATGTATGTCTGTCTCTGTCTTTCTCTCACTCACTCCCTCACGTCACACACCCTCGCCGCGCACAGCCCTCGACGCTCGATGGCAGTTTTATTCCCCGAAGGCGGACGCGCACACGCCACTATCAGTTTCTCCGTTGTGTGCTTGCCCGGACCACTCGCGGGACTAGACTGGGGCTCCGCCACCACGGCCGGGAGTAAATTCTATCTCTCTCTCCCTTTCTCTCTATGCGCAAACTCTCGGCTCCGGAGCGCCGATGCTACCCTCTAGTGGGAATGTACTACCTTTCCCACAATATTCAACCTCGGGGCGGCCATCTTGAATACTAACCTTTCCCCAACATTCGTCTTGTTCCCTCTTTCTTTCTCTCTCTCTCTCTCTCTCTCTCTCTCCCTAGATACGAACTCCCACGCCCGTCAAACTGTCTCCCTTTCCGTATACTTACAGCTCGTTCCGAAATCAGAGAAGTTGCATCGTTGTACCTACGTATTACATTGTCCGACGTTGTCGGCGATGTCTGTATGCGACATTCGTATTCGAAGAGGGGATTCTTAAATTATGAGCGTTTTTCGTTTCGTTTCTCTATCTTTTGCTTGCTCTACGTTGTTTCATACGGATGACCGACCACATTTCTCTACTCGTTCGGAACTTGATTTTTCGACCGGCTACACAATAATGCGACTCTTCGGGGGTGCGACAAAGAGGAAGAATGCCAAAAAAAAGTTCCACACCTGGCCGCCTAGCGGCGCTTCGAACCATTTGGCGGCGCCTCCAGCGGCGGCTCTGACAAATATACGATTTTCATAAATCTTTGCAGAAATGGAAAATTTTTAATGATAATGGGATACTGAAATAAAAAGTACATCAAAAGTGATTTACAAAAACAAATCCCTGAAGCACTCCCCATCTAACCATTTCCTACATTTTTCAGATTTGAACATCGTCAAATGAGAAATAAAGTCCCTTTCTATCCTGATTATTCACGTCATAGCCTATTTTTCAATGTTTCCACTAAAGTTTCACACGTGTTGGCCTAATTTTCCAACCGGTATATGCTCGAGTGGCTTGGCAAATTTAGTTGAAAATTAGACCAGACGAGGAGAAACCGGACACAAGTAAACACTCGGAAACCTTAGAAATTGGATCACCGGGTCATGAAACGCCGGACTACGGGAGAACTGGATAATCGCGTTTACTTGATTCTCCCGACGAGCGTCTTGACTTAGTAATTAATTCGACACGCAAAGTGCATCAACGTCCATCAAATACGATTCAGTCTGTACTTGTACTGTACTGTACCGAATTAACGTTGATTTTGCTATATAGTTTGTTCGAGTAAATAATTTCCCCTGGCGTAAAGAAATTTAAAACAGGATAAATATTTTTGAAATACTCGTCTCTATCGAACTATTCGAACGAGTCAATGATAAATCTCCTAATATAAAAATATGTTAATATATATTTATTCCTTCAAGAAGCGACGAAATCTTCGAAGATGATCCGCCGTTGCAATTACATCCATCAACAGGTACTGCGAATCTTTTGGATCCGCTCTCACGCTTTTCACTGCAACTTCTTTGTACAACCAGGCTGAGGCGGTACTTCCCGATAAAACTCGAATCGTGATGGCATTTCGCCCAGTTACGGCCAGCAATTGTTTCTCGATTTTGCTGCGTAACATATCGATGCCTAAAGACGTTTAAAAAATTCCTTGTATCAATGAGAATGTTCGTTTTTTTTTTCGACTAATTGAATTAAAGGAAACTCATGGAAACGCACCTGTAGACTTGGTTGACGAAACCGCCAGAACGGAATCGGGAATGCTACCTTCCTCAGCGATGTCGCATTTATTCGCAACGTTAATAATCGGCCGTTCTTCCAGCATCAACGCTGCCAGAGTTTTGTGCACATGTTCGACTTGAGCTTTCCTGTCCGGATGGCTTACATCGAATACATGAACAATAACGTCCTGCAAATTGCACAATGTCAAGAGAAGACGAAGAAGATTGAATAGCGAATAAGGAATTGATACGATTGAAAATATTAAATATCGTGGGAAACATATTTACAGCTATAATAGCATCCTCGAAAGTCACGACGAATGGTTCGATAAGAGTCTCGGGAACATCTTGAATAAAACCTATCGTATCCATGTATAAGACTTTTAAATTAGACGGAAGTATTCCTTGATGCGCGGTCGTATCCAGAGTTGCGAATAATTGATCTCTGGGTTCTAGCGATTGATCGCCGGTGAGAGCTTTGATGAGAGAAGTTTTTCCAGCGTTTGTATAACCAACCACCGCGATTGTTGGTATGTTGTTGTTAATACGATTTTTTCTCAATAACTCCCTATGACCTTTGAGTTTCTTTAGAGCGTTTCTCAGCTTTGTTTCTCGCGCTTGCAATATTTTTCTACGATTTTCCACAAGGTTTATCCTACCGCCGCTGTCCTCCTCCGTCCAATTAATTTTTTTCCATATATAGGGAATTTCAGCAAGTGCGACTTGAAGCTTCGCCTCGGTAGTCTTAGCATGTTGTCGAAATATCTGAATAACGATTGCGTAACGATCGTAGACCGGTACACCCAGAGCTTCCTGAAGTTCGGTTACTTGTACCGGTCTCAGGATGTTCTTGCTCACGAAAAGAGCGTTCATATTCTTGTTACTGTGAAATATGCTCTTGAGCTTCTCAAAGTTTCCTTTGCCGAGCAATTTGTTTTTATCCAGAGTCAAGAGAGGCACGCAAATTTTGTCGACGACCGTCCAGTTAGGTAATGTGTTTACTAGCGCCGCAGCTTCTTCCAATTGCAATTCGGGTGTCGTATTTCTTTTTTTGTTATCGCCCCATTTGACGTAAGGTTGCACTATAAATGCTCTATGTTCCCCGCTAGGTGAATTTATATATTCCTGACTCAAATCTTCGTACTCTTCGTTTTCCAGATCCAATTCATAATCAACTGGCTGAAAAGATCCGTACCATCTTGGAATTGCGCGGCGTTTATTAAACGCTACGTTTTCTAAAATTTGTTTAGGTAACCAAAATGGCTTTTGATAGCCATTAAAAAAACGCCTGATACGATGCATCGTAACCTTTCATCTAATTTACTCGCGTATCTAATATATTTTTTCAGTTTTGAGATATCATGTACGCTTGGTCAATCTCTTTCTCGCATCGCTGTCGCTTGTTGTCTGCTACAACGACCGCTAGAGTGAGACCACCACAGATCGATGTCAAGAGTTTTGTCGCTAGATTGGTGCTAACTACCTTGTCTAAGAGTATGAAAGACAAACGAATCCCTATGCCACCTTGGAAAAACAATGCAATATTAGGTAATTCTTTAATGATCTATCGAAGCAACTGTCTCTGAATATGGAATAATGAATCGAAATTACCAATAGCGAAGGTATTTACCGCTCTAGTGAACGCACAGTACAAGCATTCAGTTGATAAATCACCGAATTCTGCGACAGTTATAGTTTTCTTTGTGTTGATATTTGGGGTGACCATCGTTCAGACACTGATGGGGCAGATCCAATTTGTGCGGAAAAACGCGACAAATTCTGATACACCTTTATCTTAAGACGATCAAAGCTTCGACCGGGAAATAAACTTGAAAAGATTCCTTATGCGAGCAAACACCTAACCTCTGAATATCATCGAGTTCTATTTTGTTCACGAGCCGGCAATACGTAACCTAAAACTCGGCTGACATGGTATTCTCCGAACATAGATTGTTACGTAATCAAAAAGCTGTGAGCTCTACCAGCTCTACTATCGACGAAAGAGTAGATTTTGCATGTTTCCTAGAGACCGCTAGATGCTGACTATGGGAATCTCAATTAAAGATTTGAGAATGGAAATATACGCATTCACTTTGATAATTATTAAAAAAAATCATCGCCAATATTTCGAAAGGACTTTGAAATATTTGATATCAAATAGAAAATCAACATTCCTACGATTCTTAAAAATAATTCATGCAAAACCTACGGTGGTAAAGGTCACTCACTGCGGACCGATATCTTCGGTGAAGATAACGACACTGCCTGCTCTGCTTTGCCACGCGTTAACACTATTGGCATTTAATACAAAAACAATAGATGTTAAACAATTCCTGATTGTCTCCATCACCGAACTCATTATTAACACTTAGCGTAGTAAAAACGCTTTTCATTAAATCTCAAGTTACAATCGAACAAACTTAGGAGTACTTTATTTCCATGAACTTCGTCAAACAGCACGCTGTTATTATCCCCTTGTTCACTTTGCTCAGCCTAAACATTTTCCTGTTGTATCATTTTCATGTTCTAAAGCCAATAAATATGATTAATTCGTGATGTACCAACCGAGATGATGCGACTTCCTATTCATCGTTAGTTCGTTGTTGCCGAATTAACATTTACTCGATTATCAATGAGAGACTTTGACCGCCCACCGGCTGTTTATGGTGCTCCCACAATATGCTGAAACGTCATTGTATTACTTGAAATTACCACTATCAGGAATCTTGCAGTGTCAGGTCTGTCGTCGTCGTAATTATGCATAATATATTTCAACGATATTGCACCGAAGAACGCACGTAGTAGCGTCGTAAAAAGATGGAGCGAGGATTCTTAACGAGGGTTTCTAAAGACTTTTTCACGACTATCGATGGGGAATTGAGTCTCACCAAGGGAGATTATTTCTTGGTAAAATAGCCAGCGACGGATTACCGCGTAATTCAACTCTGCAATCCGACACAGAACTGACTCATTTTGTTATGATACAATATTGATATTTTAGATACGCGACGTTGTAGATAAGCACTGGTATTATGGCGAGTCTCGAGGCAGGCAGGGCAAATTCCCCTCCAATCATTTGCACAAAGTCGACATACCAGATATACAGGAAACGGAGAAACTCTTTGTTTCCATAGCAATTTTTCGAGGAGAACAATCCGGGGATTTGTCTTTTGGTGAAGGTAAACGGTCCGTCGCTGCTTTGACTATCGCGCGATACAAGAAGAAAGCGATTCTATCGAATGTTATTAAAATCAATCTATGTAAGGTGAATATTTTTCCATCAACAGGAGAACTCATCGTAGGAACTCGACAGATCGAGGCAAATTGGTACTTTGGACACGTAGATTCCAGAGAAGGAATATTTCCATTATCTCACGTTTGGCTTCTCGATCCGACTATACTTAAGGTATTGGTTTTTCTCCCAACATTTTATACGCCGTATGTATTACATTATAAATTACTTATCTGGATTACCGTGTC
The DNA here is from genome assembly GCA_964017225.1 of Netelia inedita. NCBI lineage: Eukaryota > Metazoa > Arthropoda > Insecta > Hymenoptera > Ichneumonidae > Netelia > Netelia inedita. Next base: position 3,550,302 of record OZ024924.1, on the reverse strand, counting down.
TGACGCTTGGAATTCCTTTTCAGAAACCATCGCACAAAAAATCTGTGAGAAGAAGAGCCAAAGTAAAGACATCTCTGAAAGCACAGCTGGACGAAGAATTAGATCTTAAAGAGGGCGAAATAGTAACCGTATTAGAGATTTTCGAGGATGGTTGGGTACGTGGTACAAAGGACGATGGTAAAGTAGGAACTTTTCCCGAGGGTTTTGTAAGCTACATAGAAGAAACGGAAATCGATCAAATGGATCGATCGAGCGATCGTCAGAATCGTTCGTCTTATCGGGGTTCAATGGGTGCCGAAGCTATTCCAAATTCGATCATGCAAGGCGGAGCAATATACAAAGATTTTGGCCAAACGAATTCTACCAACTATAACGACGAACCTGCGCCGAGTTACTACGATATTTTTCCGGATGGTTCTTCCTCTAGCTCGAATTCGCAACTTAATACCACCTTTTCGCATAGTTCAAAGACATTCTCACAGCCCTCGATAGAAATATCTCAACCTCTTCCGGACGACAATTTAAATCCTCTCGGAGTGGAACCCTACGCAATCACGCTCTATCCCTTCAACGCGCAATTTTCAAACGAACTAAGCTTCGCCGCCGGCGAAGTTGTGCATCTTGTTAAACATCTCGACACTGAATGGGCCGAAGGAACGATCGACGATGCTCGAGGATTCTTTCCGATTTCCTATGTGAAAATAATCGTCAATTCCACGAATGACGATCCGCCTGAACGAACGCTGCAGGAACCCGAAACGCGTTCGCAGGATCGACTCGAGCCCGGTGTCTCTGTAAAGGTCGATTATACCTTCGACGCACAGATGGACGGCGATCTGAGTATAACCGAGGGTGATGTCGTCACAGTCGTCGAAATGGCAAACGACGACTGGGTGAGCGTGAGAAACGTCGAGGGTGCCGTCGGACTCTGTCCCCGAGCTTATCTTAACTCGGAAATACAAGTTGCATCTGACCCAGAGTACGATCTACTCGAGGACTTTGTAATTATGAGACACGAGAAAAAAAGCGAGGAAGATATAACGGAGGAAGGACCAAAGAGGCTCTCCGAGCCGCATCGACCTGCGCCACCCGTGCCTGCACCAGGGCGTATGCCTCTTCAGAAACAAGCGATCAACGAGAAAGTTTCAATTTTCGAAACATCACAGGATAGCGGACAAGGGAGTGAGTCAAGTCCTGCACTGTCGGAGAAGCAAAAACGTGCCGAGAGACGACAAAATGTTATATCGGAATTGGTTATTACCGAGAAAGAATACGTCAGAGATTTGAAAGTAACTTACGAAACGTTCAATCTTCATAATCCGTGCTTTCTCGAGTCACGAGGCATCGATGTCGCCACTCTGTTCGGTAATATTCTTGAAATCATACGAGTCGCTGAAGAATTGTTGGATCTTATATTGCGATCTATGAAAGGTTGCGACGAAAATTATCAGACCATAGCGCCGTGTTTTCTGAAAATGACGGATAAATTACAGAAGGCTTATGGAAGATATTGCGGCAATCACGAGGCGGCTTTGATTCTTTTAAAGAAATACGAGGACAATAAAGAAATAATGAACATATTCGACAAGGGCATTGAGACTCTCCGACGTCAAGTTGTCTGTTTCGACATGAGCTCCATTCTCATAAAACCCGTGCAAAGAATATTAAAATATCCGCTGATGTTATACGAGCTGATAAAATGCACGGAGGAGGATCATCCCGACCGTGAGGGAATACAAGAAGCTTGGAAAGCGATGACCGAAGTTGCCTCTTATATAAACGAGTACAAAAGACGAAAGGATCTTCTTTCTAAATACTTGGACGGTGATAATACCCTGATGAGAAAAATGGCGAAATTAACGATGCATTCCGTAGCCAAGAAGTCGAGCAGACTCAGCGCAATATTGTCAGCGAGTTTAGGCCTCACGAATCTGACCTCCGATCCAGAATTTGAGGAACTCGAGCGTCAATTCAAGTCCCTAGAAAAATGCACTTGGGAACTTTCCAAAGACGTTGAGCAATGTTTCGAATTTCTCGATGATGAGGCGAAATGCGGCGAACTAATGTCTATTCTGTTGACTCAATATTACTCGGGAACACCGGATAATGAGATTAAACGCTATGCGGATTCAAGAGCGAAAATACGATCGGTGTATCTGGGGAATTTGCGAAGATGCATTGAAAAACGTGTGAATGTACCGGTTGAATCGTTGATAACGTTGCTCAAGGGACCAGCTGTTCTCATCACCAAGAGATACCACAAATTGTTGGATTACGACAATGCAATATCGAAGAGCGAGAAAAACAAAGAATCCAGAATTGTAATTATATAACCAAGACAGTAATTAACTCATTTGATAAATCGCTTTCGGGCAACGCCTAATGACTCAATTTTTTCATTCAGGTCCAAGAAGAATTGACCATTGCGAAAACTAATTTCGAGGCGCTGAATCAACAGTTGCTCGAGGAATTGCCAATACTGATAGATGCCGCGACTTCTATTCTTGCCAACTGCATAGGAGCTTTCGCTAATGCTCGTAAATTACTCACCGGACAGATCACGAAGTGCTACTTATCCCTATCTGCGGTAAATTGAGAAAATTTCCATGACGAATTGATTCGCCCGAATTGCAAATTATCCAAATATCCAACTTTTTTTTCAGTCTGCCACTCAAGTATCGCCTCAGGATATTCTCGAATCGTTTCTGGTCAATCATAATTTGGTATGGAATCAGATAATACGGAACACGTTTACCGGCGCGACGCCACGGGTTACGGAAACTCCGGTGGATGTTTCTCCTCAAAACGAGGAACAAAGAATTAAATTGAGAAGTAGATACCCACCGGATCGCTTGTATTTAGCGAAAGAAAATATTGCTAGTACTTCGTCATCGGATCTGAGCGCCGTTAAAGGTACTCTTGTCGCTGTGATAAAGAAACAACACCCGATGGGCGATCCGAATCGATGGTTCGTGGATAACGGGATTGCTCAGGGATTTGTGCCTTGTCGAAAATTAGAACGTGTCTCAACGAATCGAGGTTCGACCCAATCGAGCATCGACGATACCGACAGTATCGACAGTATGCCGGATCTCATGTCGCTCGATTCACCAGAAAAAAACATGCCACAAAAAGCCAATACGAATTCACAAACAAATTGGTACTCGAACGTCGACAGTGACGACGCAGAGAGTGTGTCGAGCGCCAATTTAGATGCCTTTTCTCAGCCCCAGCGTTACCAAAATGTCCAGGAAGAGGTTTGTTTTGTTTAATTTGTCATGGGAAAGCCTGGATATTACGCGCGATGCGTTAATTTCAATCTATTCTTTCAGTATTTCTACGCATCGTACGATTTTCACGGAGACATAGAGGGTACTCTAGCAATAACGAAGGGTCAGGCTCTTAAGCTTATACAACGACACGATAATAAGGGAAACGATGACTGGTGGCTTATGGAAGATCGTTTTTGTACAACCGGCTACGTACCTCGTGATTATTTGTCCCCTATGTCGAGTGCGAAATAACCATTCCCAGGTATTCGTCGATAATATTTATATGCTACGCGTGTCTTTACCCGAACAGCGGTATACTTTTATCCTTGCCTATCTATGCGAATCGTGCAGTTACGAATCTCGTATTTTGTACTGCTGGAATTGAACAATTTACAGTCTTTTCTAATCTTATTTTCCGTACGTCGCTATGCACGTAACTGAATCATCTCTGTGATAGTGCAAAACGACAATATGAAATTCAAATACGAACACCGTTCAGCTTTCATTCAAGAATTCTACGATCAAGCACCGAATCGTTTTTTACATGGGTTGTACAAAAGTCTCGATTACCTTGGGTAAAAATATTCTACAGGTCTTTGTATAACTATTGAGATTAGTACTTATAGAACGTTTTATTTAAACGTATATAGTAGCTTATATATATATATATATATATATTCATGTATATAAAAATCGTGTGCATTGTGCGATCTCTTTATATTATTTACACCATCCTGCAATGCATACGATGAATTATTGTCAAGTGTTTGAGATCAATAAATGTTATTATTCGCACGAATCGTACTATGCAGAAGAATTCTTAAAAAATATATATTTATATATTCGAATAACCCTCAGTGATCGGGACGTTGAACATGAAGGCGATTCTGATAGTCTGATAGTTTCCTGCAGGAATATATTAGATTTTGGAAGAGCTAACTATACCTGACACGTCGAAATATAAGTAGGAAAGGACTGGCCAAAAAGACAAAGGTGACGAGTCGTAAAAACCCGCAAGGTTTCGTCCGAAACGAAGAATAAATAGAAAAAATATATATATATTTCAATACGACCCTGGGAAAAATCGTCGGGGAAATAAAATCCGATGAAAAACTTACGGATTAATACAGAACGCCCTTCAATTTGCCTTCTGCGCATCATCCAAATAAAATTACACATTGTGGGTCATCCTCGATAATTGTCCGTCATAAAATCCTGTGAATTAAAGCCTTGCTTCCAAACGGTGTCCTTTAGATAAGAGCCGGTCCAGGGATCCAACAACATTTCCTCAATGATTTTCTTGAAACCTAATTGACTCGCCAGCACGTATTTACACTGTATGTCGCTCAATTCGGAGATGAGCAATTGCATATTCTCCGTCATTTGTTTAGTGATGGTTTTCTCCGAACGATATCTGTTTAAGAATTAATACGAAATTAAATATATGACAACGTTATGACACGAATTCTTCGAAATTATTGAAGAAACTTACCTGCAGACGCAGTCTTGAGCAATTGCAGAGGTGAGACGATCGCAAGCTAACAATTCTTTAAGATAACGCGTCTCAGCGTTTATAACAACGTGATTATACACCGCGCCTGACCAATCTCCATGGTGATTGTACGCTTGAACGAGTATCAGCGTTTGCGACAGTGACAAAGATTGACACATCATTTTGTTGAGATCGTCGAAACTGAGGTTGTAGAGACAGGCAACTTGTTGGTTCTGAGCAACGCCAAGGAGCAAGGATATCTGCAAGGATGCCAGTTGCGCCTGATGGCAGCAGTGACTTGCTAAATTCAGTTTATTATCCTGTTGAGAAAGAACTTGTTTTATTTCGCACTTTCTCTCGTTCGACACTCTTCCGTTGATTATAATTATGTGTAAATACCCTTTGATAATATGCAGTTGCGTGAGTAAAATTTTCAAACACCACTGCCAATTTTTGCTCCACGTTCTTGTTTCTCGTTAGTTTCAAGCAAGTTTGCTGCGTTGAGACACTTTTTGGTAAATTCTTTTGAGCCTCGGACACGAGCTCGTTTATTATGTCTTTCGCTTCGCTCTCCCATCGGAAAATGATCTCATTGTGGAGATGAAAGTGCAAAGCTATCAGGGTGAAGAGATGTTGATCATCGGGACAGTGACGTTTCCAAAATTCGAGGAGAGCGGTTTTCAATCCGGGTATCTGTGAAATTAAAACTTTCACTCATTTTTCTATCCCGTCTCTCAATATTGGCTCGTCTTTAAAGTTTAACCTTGTTCAACCCTTTGCCCAGTAAAAATTCGAACTGATCGTTCTCCTTCAAGATTTGAAATATGTAATTCATCTCGGTAAAACGACCAATACCCGTTACAAGTCGTACCTGTAGAGAATTTATTGAATTATCGTTCCACACAACTGAAAGTGTTGAAAAACATGAAATTTATAAGATAATACTCACGAGAAGACTCCAATGTTTTCGTTGCTGCAAAGTGTAAGCAAGATGTTGGGATTTTCGAAGTATAGAGGCGATACCTTCCATACTACAAGATGCGGTGAAACAATCATGAGCACGAATGACAAGTTCAACATCAACTTTCAAAGTCAACACTGAAGAATGAACAAAAAAAACGATATTTGCATTTTTATCGATTTAGGCCCGGAAACATCGGACAAAACAATGTTTAATTGACCTAACCGTCTCGTCGTTCACCATGAGACTGTCCCAAACTCAAATTCGCCGTTTTCAATAGTTCCCATCCGAGTAAAGAAGGATCGTTGCAGAGATCAATTATAGCTTGAATACTCACGCCTAAGGGATAACCCCACACGACTACATAATCTTCGAGACCCTCTGAAATTCTCAAAATAAATACGACAAGATGAATACGACTTAATGGTAAAAAAATCACGATAAGAACGTAACAATGAGGAAGTAAAACCTTCGACTAGACGCGGAGTATTCGCTACGATCTCTTCGGCAAAAATTTTTGCTACCATATCGTTTTTGATACGATAAGCAGCGATTATATCACCGACCATTTCCAATTTTCGATCGCAATTACTGCCAGCGACTTCGTACAGCAAGAGCATAGGATCGTTGAGCGTTAACAAGGATTGATAACTTCTTCTGAGATATGTAGCGAGTTTTACGCACAACAATATTCTCGTCCCTATGGCAAATCCACTATGAAGTCCCTTCACCAGTGTTTCAATCAACGACAATGACTCGAGCTGAACTTGTTGAATCATAAAATTCGACGCGTCCGCGACGTCGGCAGAAGTACTGGAGGTGGGTGACGTCACTGAAACAATTTTTCTCTTACTGTACAAACTGAATTAAAAAGAAACGAAGAGTGGTATCGGGTTTAATGTATTTACCCGAAGAAGCGGACGTTCTTCTTTGAAGTCCACGATTTCGAAGAGTCATATATTTCGTCTGTTTTCCTTTTCCGGTCTCGGACAAGAAACTTCGTTGCTGAGAAGTCAATTGATAGGGCGATATCTCACCCTCGGCGATACCCAGACACAGCATCAAGATTTGCAAATCCTTCGGATTATGTCGATATAAATAATTGTACTCTGTTGTATTCACAAGTAACGAGAGGGAGAATTATTTTTTGACATACCCGATGTTTGTAGTTGAAGATGGTACTAATGCGCAGAGAGGTGTCCAATTCTCCTGCATCTATGAAACGATTGATGAGCTGCTCGACCGCAGATTCTTCCGTAGAGTCGTTCAACGAGCAACTGACTCGTAACTCTGTTATACCGGACAATAATTCGGCTTTCAATTTGTTGAAAACGCTAGTTTCGTTCTCGATCTTTATAGAATCAGGCCCAGCAAGAATACACGATTTCCACATTGCCATTTCTACCATATCGAGTGTTTGCTTATCGGTGACGATAGGCTGGAGCGTTTGCAGTGCCAGTTTCAAGATTTCGTATCTGTAATTAAAACGTTCGACAAGATCGTAAATTCAAAATCACGGTGTATAATCAAGATAGGCGAGGAATTATAATTTCTTGTCGTATCGATCTTACTGTTCTTTGTGCGACGAGACTTTTTCAGCGTGTTCGACGAAAAATCCAGCAGTATCTTCGAAACTAACGCCGTACTTCGCTAAATCATCTACGCAACGTTTCCAGAATGAAGAATCTACCTTGCCATCCTCGCTCGTATATCGTTTGAACTCACTTCGATACTGATATTGAAGAGACGGTCATAATTCATAAGACGGAATTTTATTAAAAATGTGAAAAAAAGGTAAAAATTGTACCTGAGCGATTATGATCGTTGAACAATGGAATCCAGCCACTTTGGATAATTGCAAAGCGCTATTAAAATCCTCGATATTCACCAATTCTTGTATGCATCGTTGTATCTCAGCCTCAACGTTCGAGCCATCCTCGGTCACACGAATAGCCGAGAAATCAAAGCTCGTTTTCGTATTTGAGAGAATCGTCGTAATTTCCCAGAGAACATGAAAGTTTGGCGTTTTCACGCAAAGTTCTTCGTTAACGTTGCATCGCACGAGTATATCGAGAAATTTCATCTGCAAGTGTGTACTGCGAAAACATTTGCCCAAGATAGTCATCGTGCATTCGACTGCAACACAAACTATCCAGTATGAATTGTTCAAATAATCAGTATCGACGCTTTCCCAATCGATCGTTCGATTGCTCTTCAAATTCGAACATTCGTTCACGAATTCTCTCAGTTTTTCTTGACTATCGTCAAAGTCTCCGAGGTTTATACATCTTACCAAAAATTCGAAGAATATACCGAGTGGATTTTTTGGCATAAATATCTGAAAACCTCTGCTGAGCGTGTCGACGTATTCGAAGGACAGCATGCTTCTAAAAAGTTGAGAGACTCGTCTAGCCGGCCATAATTGATCTCTCAAACATGTTGAATAGTCTTTCGAGAATTCGTCGTTGTTGACTGAAACAACGAGCCACGAGTAGCAATATGCAGGAGTCGCGGAAGGTTCGTAGCAAGCGGCCAAAACTATTAAAACCGGAGATTTCGTTGCTTGCGATGCACCGAGCAAAGCACCTGGGGGATCTTGGCTCTGATGGCATTTTAAAATGATAAGCCACAGATCGCTCTCATCCGTACCAACTTTCTGTTCCGGCGACACCATTCTCACGCTGCTGGAAAACGAGTCTCCGGTCTTTACTCTCGGCGAATGATTATCGTGAGAATTCGACGTTAGAATGTGCGAATTACCGAGAGCAAGTACCAGATGCTCTCTCATACTGGAATTTTCAAAGTATCGAGCACTGTCCAAAATATTGTCGATTGGATAGGAAAATATATGCCCAACAAGGACAAACTCGAACCAGAAATTACCAGCGGCGAGAAACTTGAGAATCGAGCAAGGGGGTGAAGAATTGTGAGCTCTGGCGAATCTTACGATGAAATCCCATGATTTTAAACCCTCGATGAATTCTTTAGTGTCTCTCAACGTTTCTATCGTGAGACGAGTGCGAAAGCTGTTTTCTAAGTGGCTCAATATAGTTTCCAAGTCTTTTTGATTATTGGACGAGACGGACTCGAGCAATTCGTAGATCGAAATGTTTAACGCGTTTTTCACATAATTCGCGGCAGTCGCTTGAAGTCTCAGGCATTCGGAATCCATATCCAGCATTTCGATAAAAGCCAAACAACTGCACATTATTTCATCGTCGTCGGCGTGTTTGAGTCCGAAAATGTGAGCATGCGAGGCAGCCTGATATTTGAACTTGGACGGTGAACCGTCGGACAGTTTTCCTTGTTGTTGCTGTAACATATAAGCTGCCATAGATGGTCTCGCTTCCTTGAGGTAATAAATATAGTTCAATTTTTCTTCGCGTCCGTACTTCTTTATCAAATTCTCACTAGTAAAATTTGGCATCGGATCTTTTCGGTAACGCCATTTGAAGAATCGCTGAACGTCCAAATTCTCATAGCCGTTGAGAATTTGATACATCGTAGTGTCGTCAAATTTCATTTCCTCGTTCATCGATCGTTCGAGATACGGTAGATTCGTTAACGATTCGCGAAGAATATCGTTCGTTATTACCAACGAATCCACCTCGAAACCATTCTCGTTGTTAAAAATATCTCCGAGTTGGAACGTTTCCTGTCGGCTTCGCTTTAGATACTCGAGGAATGCGAGAGACAGCACGATCAAGGGATTCTTTCGAAGATACTGTTCAGCGGCGTCATCGGAAATCGAAAGAACATTCTCGGCGATTCCACGCTGCAACAGGTTCTCGTTTCCTTCGGCACTCGCGCAAATTTCAGTCAATAGATCCAAGAGTTTTCTGTCCTCGCGATCCGGCGAATCGCTACTCACGATTACGCTACGATGATATAAAATCGAAAACAATTTTTCTTCAAAAACGTTCCGATCGAGATTGCAACGCTCATGGGACAATATTTTCGTGAATTCGGACGGAATTTTACAGTTGCTGAACAATCTTGAAAGAGTCAATTTTACGTCTTGCTTCTCTTTTTTCGTAAAGACTCCGTATCTATGGGGGAAAAAAAAAAACGCGTAAACTATAATGCAAGCGGTGAGATTTTTTAAGTTACGATAAACTAGAATTTAAAAGCTTACCCGGATAATTTATTCAATACTAATTCTTTGATCGGATTAGAAGCGCTCGACGTCTCGACGCGTTCGATCATATCTTCAACAATTTCCAGCTCGCTAAATCTTCTTATTAAACCCGTTTCGTCGTTCTCGGTAACTTCGGCATTGAGCGAAACATCGTAATGCGTGTCGATCCAACTTTCGAGTACTTTAATTTTGTTATTCGATAAGAGATAATCCCAAAGTACGTTGCTTTTCAATTTTTCGGATAAATATAACTCGTTTGTATAAAAATATAGATCGGTAATTAGGGCAGACTTTACGTTCTCCGGAAGATACGAAACTTCCTGTATACAATGATCCTTTATCAAACTTTCTTCTAATCTGAAAGATAATTTTTAAGTTAAAAAAGTTCGGAGGTCTCGATTTCTTTTAAAGAAACGTTTCTTTTATCCCTACCCATTTCGCTCTTCGAATAGCGTAATACTGTTCGTAAGATTCCAAGATTCTTCCTGTTTTTCTTCGAAACCATCGTTCGCCATTACATATTTCGCCAAATACTTTCGTAAATTCGCGTCTTTGCAGCGGATGCATTCCTCTTTTATGAACTGAAGAGGATTTTTGCCCTGAAGAGTAGAAAGTTCGAGTGAAGCGTTTTTACTTTATAACGATAGGAAATGATAGACTCACTGTGTTTTTTAAAATATGAGACGCTCTGTGAATCTGTTGCTTTTTGAGCAACTCGTCGACCCAAATCTTGACCTCGCTAATGAAATATTCCTGAGCATCGAGGATTGTACAGTGTCTTCTGTATGCCAAATATTTGTGAGCCAAATCTATGTGAGTACCCTTTGCGGAAGCCTCTCTGACTACTTCGCGATCTCCAAAAGTACTCCAACCTGACCAAACACCCGCGGCCTCGCCAGCAATCAAACATTCTACAGGAATTTCGGTTACGAGCTCCATCGTTCGACGGTCTCATGAGTCATCAAATATATATCTCCGTTTGTCTCTATTAGCGACAATAACGTGCTGTAAATGGATTACGTTAGGCTAGTTACGAACTAATTTTGATGTTTCCGTATTGCCAAATACTTTTACGGATTATAAAGTTCCCAGCACTATTCGGCACGTTTCACCTGTTGAATAATAAGAATGACAGAAGACGTTTACCTCAATCGTGAAAATTACGTTCGACAGCCCACGTTGACACTGGAACTGGAACAGCTGATCGACGATACATCGAATGTCCAAAGTACGAGTTATATCAATGGAGCGGGGATAATAGGAGAGAAAACTGGAGCACATGATTCATTTTTAATTTTAATACATACGTATACATAAATTAACAATATTTCTGTACGTTCGGAACGTCAACAACGGAATAATACAACGGTTAATCCGCGATTGAAATTGCCGGCACTAAAGATTGAGATATAAAGAGATTCCATCACGCGTCACAACAATGCACAAGCGCTCCTTCATTTGGAAACGGGGACTACGTTGAAAGGTCCACAATTGGCTTCACGGCGTATCCCACGCCTCTCGCGTTGACTCGACGAAGCTCTTAGCAACGCGTGGCGCCCTCTATCCGCAAGTCGGTCAAGTACTGGGGGCTTCCCGCGATGGCTGCTTCATTCGATCACATCACAACGTCCGCTACTTGTTGCTAAGTCCCGAGCTCTTATCGTTTACTCTCGTAAAAAACCGTTTCTTATCTCGAAGAAACCGCGTGAATATTAAGTTTTATAAACGTGATTAAACAATAACGAGAAATCAAGATGGCAAGCTACCACAAACCCGAGGCTAAAACGATTCAGGAACTCAAGGATATCGCCAACAAATTGAGGATTCATTCAATCGAGGCCACGCAGGCGAGCAAGTCTGGGTAAGAGATTTTAACTAGCCAGAGAAATATGCGCGTTCTAAAGTCTATCGAACATGAAAAAGCTTCAAAGGCACGTATCATTCGATCGCAAATAAATCTTTGACGACGCTTTAACCCCGCATTTGTTCTTGAAAACGATGAAGCTGCAAAAATTTGCCGGCACACGATCAACTACACCGGTGTTTCGCGGCGTTCCCGTCAATGTCGCGTTAATCAATCGATTCATCATATTTGCATAAGGCTTTTTTCCTAGTATTAAATACGTTATTTCGTAAATAATGCCGGTTAATCGCGAACACGTGCAGGCCGTGTATCGCAAATCAGTGAACCCGTTTCGTTATATGATTGCACGGGTCACGAATCCCGAGGGACTGTATTTCGAAATTGGCTACTTCGTTAAGCTGATAAGCCACAAAAGATAAAGAACGAGGGTGTGCTTGGCTACGATAGCGAGTAAGAAACGCGACAGTGTAGGCAAAGTTTTCGGCGTCTAATAAAAGACCTCCCTCTCGTGGCCTTCGAATGTATATATACATTTTTCTCTGGAACACGTGCTTCCTCGAATCTGGAGCCGTTTCTCAGCCTACAGTCTCTCCAGAGTCATTACAAGACGATATTCGTTAAATACAATTTGAATATCGTTCCGTATGAAAATCAAAGTATTGGGGAGCACATGGTTCAAGGTTTGTTGACCGACGTCAAGGAAATTGATGTTTATTCATGCTCCTCCCTCCCCAAGCTGGAATTATGCAATGCACTACTTAAATATCGTTCGTTTAAAGTCAACTGTCGGAAATTCTTGCAGTCTACGAACGAGATAATATCTTGAAAAATATCGGAACGAATGAATACCGGCGTTTACTCCAGCCTCGTTGCGAACACGTTTATAATCGTCCACAGGCCACGTGGTCGAGATAAAAACGTACTACGAACGCAATACACGCGAACTTCTGTAATAAATCAAACGTTCGTTCGAACAAGACGACGTTGGTCGTCCATCGAATCATCCGACCCAACTATCATGAAAAATCGAGTCTCGCTATCGTACGAATGTGGGCTCACGCGACAATGACCAATCGGCGAGAAATACTAGCCGCTCATTCCAAGCCCAAAGTCCGTCCAACTATTTATTCATCCTTCTCGCGAGAATGTTTGCCACTCTTTATAATTTCTATTCGCACGTGAGGAACATTAAAGCGAGAAATGTCGAGAATTTTCGATATCGCGACTGTTCATGCACGATCGTAAATTCTATGCACCATCGTAAGATTACGAACCACGTACCGATGCGAGTCTCAGCATTACGTAATGAGCCAGACTCTCGGAGATATTTTTCGAATGGAAATACTTCAATCTCCAATTATCAACAATTCTATGAATTGTCATTAAATTGAAAACTTATACTTGTTCGCAGTTTCTCAAACGACTTTGTATGTTTGATATTTGGCAAGGAGCTTTACAATTTGTAAATTATGCGCGAGGTATTTGTCATCGTGAGGATTGGAGAGTTTAGGCTCGTTTACCAACCGACGAAACTCCGAATCCTCACGCGACTGAGCGACTTCCCCCGGAATTCGTCCACGCCAAGTTTTCGTTCGATATCGCTGTCCCGAGTTTATACGTACATGTATATTCGCGAGCTGGTACAAACTGTAGCTACGTGCAATATACTCGGCGCATAGTTCGCCGACTCTGCCGAGTCGCACTTTAGTTCGTATCGAATCCTCGAACGACGCGGTTAGTCCTCCGAATTCGACGTAACGTAGCTGAATTATTTATTTCCCTTTGAGATTGCAATGGTGCGAGACATGGAAATCAGCAAATTGCGTGACATGGCCAACAGGCTCAGAATCGATTCGATTCGTGCCACCGAGGCTTCCAAGAGCGGGTACGATTTAAAACAAAAATTAAACAAAAATTAATATCCACGATATTCGAATAATTTTGATAAATTAGCGGGATTTACATGTATCGAATATTTAAGGATTAATCGTGCAATCTCTATCGTTACGATAATAACGTTCGATCGTTCGTCGTTCTATGATTCGAAATTCAAAAATTCTACAACGAATAACGAATGTAAACTTGACTTTGCGATTTAACCGTGACCTTCCGACAAACAGGCATTGTTCTCGAAGCCCCTAGGGAATCGTACGTTTATCACGAAAGTCTTGATTAACGTTGATCACGATCGATCGACCGATTATTATTTTTCAATTCGAACGTTATAAAAATATTCTTCAATGTCCTTCGGGGTGCAATAATTCTTATCGTAAATTTATTACCAACCGGTCAACGAGTGATGTAATGTCGCAAAAGCATTCGCTTTATCGTTATATTTTTATATTTTTATTTTATCAAAGTTGGATAACATTGATCTCGTAGTCATTGATGCAAAATATCGCGAACTTTGAAATATAAGGAGACTCGTGTTTTTCCACAACCTCAAGATAACGATTGTAAAGTCTTTCGACGTTAATCGGAAATGTCAGGGTCAATGGGATCGCACAACAGAGAGCTTTTTTTTTGTTACCTTCGCATAACGGATCAATAGTCTTCCCCGTTCAACGGCCGTGTGCTTCTTCGACTCACCATAAACTCTCGGATACCTCGCACATGTCTATATGTACCAATATTTACACAAATTATCATATCAACGTGTAAACAAAAATAAAAAATTCTCCATTACTCGATATATCGTTCTCGATCGAATTTCGTTAGTTTCTTACAAGTAAATCTTGTACGAAAGGTTTGAAACGATGCTTAGCCGTTGATATACGAAATAGTGAATAATTATCTCAAGATTCGAGTCGAAACGATTATTGGAAGGGTCGAGAAGATTTTACCGAAGCGACTTTGTTATAGAAGAAAATGAATTGTTTTATACTTTTCAAATTTATTCTTTAATTTGCCTATTTTAGACATCCAACATCATGCTCGTCGATGGCGGAAGTTATGTCCGTTCTATTCTTCCATACGATGCGTTACAAAGTTTCGGCGCCACGTGATCCGAACAACGATCGTTTCGTTTTGAGCAAAGGTCACGCAGCACCGATTCTCTACGCAGGTAATTTGTAAATCGATTGAATCGCGATAGTTGATATAATATTAGGTTTGTTACGACGAATAATGAATGATCGTTCCTCTATTTTAGCATGGGCCGAGGCTGGTCTCTTTCCTACCAACGAATTGTTGAATCTGAGGAAGTTTGGAAACGATCTCGAGGGACATCCGACTCCGCGACTCAACTTCGTCGATGTTGGTACCGGCTCGTTGGGTCAGGGACTCTCCGTTGCCGCTGGTATGGCTTACGTTGGCAAGAATTATGACAAGGCCAGCTATCGGTGAGTGTCGACTCTTGTCTTCGAGTCCAATTAACATAAAACGCGTAATTACGATGATTTCGAAGCTCGAGGCTACTGTAAAACCGTGCCATTTTTTCCCCAGAGTTTACACACTGATCGGTGACGGCGAATCTGCCGAAGGTTCCATCTGGGAAGGTCTTCACTTCGCCTCGTACTACAAACTCGACAATTTGTGCGTGATCTTCGATATTAATCGTCTTGGACAGAGCGAACCAACTTCTCTCCAACACAATATGGAAGTTTACCGCAAGCGTCTCGAGGCGTTTGGTTTCAACGCTCTCGTCGTCGATGGTCACGATGTCGAAGAACTCGTCAAGGTACGAAACAATTATTTACCGAAAAAATTCATTTAAAGAATGAAACTGTCGCACGTATTATCTTTTTTTTTTTTGTTCTTTATTCAGGCGCTTCACGAAGCTCAAACGACCAAGGGACGACCTACGGCGATTCTTGCGAAAACTTTCAAAGGTAAGAACTTCCCGAACATCGAGGATCTCGAGAACTGGCACGGTAAAGCACTCGGAAACAAGGCCGAAGAGGTCGTGAAACATTTGACGTCGTTGCTGAAAAATACCGGACCCCTTGGTCTTCATCCGCAAAAGCCACTCGTAAACGACGCTCCGGCCGTTGATATCACCAACATCAAGCTCGATTCCCCACCGAATTACAAACTCGGCGAGGAAGTAGCTACTCGTTTGGCCTACGGCACGGCTCTCGCCAAAATCGCCAAAAACAATTCTCGCGTTATCGCCCTCGACGGTGACACGAAAAATTCCACCTTCGCCGATAAGATCAAGACCGTCGATCCTACTCGTTTCGTCGAGTGTTTCATCGCCGAGCAAAATCTCGTTGGTGTCGCGACTGGTGCGGCTTGCAGAGATCGTACGGTCCCCTTCGTTTCTGCCTTTGCCACTTTCTTCACTCGTGCATTTGATCAGGTATACTCGCGATAATTTGTAAACACTCGCAATGAATAATTAAATTGAAAACTTAATTATAACGCATTTTTCTTTCAGATTCGTATGGGAGCTATTTCCCAATCGAACGTAAATTTCGTCGGTTCTCACTGCGGTGTCTCGATCGGTGAAGATGGACCCTCGCAAATGGGTCTCGAGGATATCGCGATGTTCCGATCGATACCCGGCTCAACTGTCTTTTATCCCTGTGACGCTGTCTCGACCGAGCGCGCTGTCGAACTCGCCGCTAATACCAAGGGAATCTGTTTCATTCGTACGTCCCGCCCGAATACAGCGGTATTGTACAAGAACGACGAAGTCTTCGGTATTGGCAAGGCCAAAGTAGTGAAATCCTCACCCAAGGATCAAGTGCTCGTTATCGGTGCTGGAATTACCGTTCACGAAGGTATCAAAGCTGCCGAGGAATTGGCCAAATCGGGTGTACACGTAAGAGTTCTCGATCCTTTCACGATCAAACCTATCGATGCCGCGACGATAATAAGCAACGCCAAGGAAACCGGCGGACGCATCATTACCGTCGAGGATCATTATCCCGAGGGTGGACTCGGTGAAGCTGTCGCTTCGGCTGTTGCTCTGGAGCGTAATATCATTGTGAAGAAATTGGCGGTGGCGGAGGTGCCGCGTTCCGGACCACCCGCTGTTCTCGTCGATGCTTTCGGTATCAGCGCGCGTTGCATCGTCGCGGCTGTTCAAGAAATCCTCAAGGTTTAAGAAACAGTGATTTCGCCGCGGGGACACGATTCGTCAGACTCTCAAGTCACACGTAAGCTCGTACTAACTCCGAAGAGTGTGTTGTTGGATATATATAGGCTTATTACACATTGTCATATATAAACGTATATATATATATATATATATATACGTATATATAACTGAAGAATCTATAAAGGACTGAAACGAGTCCGTGGGCTGGCCCTATCGAGTAACGGCAAGTATCGCCGTTACTTGTTATGCATTTTTTTCCAAACACCGAGTCTTCCGCGGGGAATTTATACCGGTACGTAAATCACGTATGTACCGCATTGGAAATTTACGATTTTTTACGTATCCGATACGTAATTGTCGACTGCATCGTTGTCGAGAAGGAGTCCCGTTTGATACTGCATCGAAACTCTATTATTATCAGCGTTATATGTGGATAAGATATCTTTTTTATGTGAAGCACAACAATTTATATACTACGTATATATATATATATATATATAGGGATATATATATATATGTATACATATTTTTTGTAAACAACTTTGATACGGGTGTTTGATAGAAAACGCTGTTTGTTATTTGCCATGTTGAAATGAAAAGAAAAAGACGAGAAAGTATTGAGAAGGAACAAAATGCGTTGTATAATTTTTGGTAAGCCATTCGATGATATATCGTTTGGATACTCAACGAATAATTAAAACTGAATATCAAACATGTTTTAACACCAGAGTTCGTGAAAAGTTTGAACCGTGTGTCTCCTTGTTGTCTCACACTCATTGTGCACTCGTTAAATCATTCATGCCTATGCGTCTATATTCACACTTCAGCACTTTTCAATAGGTATTGTGCGTCTCGTAAATTCGTCATTTTAGCAAAAATCTCTGCAGGTACGCGATATTGGTCCAACAAAAGGGGTTGGATATCGATAATGCACGAGTGCCGAGGGTAAAAAGTTTGAGTTGGCGCCATTTAAAAGACCGTGGTTATTTCCGGTGTGTTTCGCGCACTTTGATACCGGATCGCGACGCTAGATGGTGCATACATCGTGTTTTTGAGCTTCCTGGACAAGAGGAACGTCGTAATATGCAGTACAAGACGAACGACGATCAACGATGGCTGTGTCGAGGAACTGGTGGAAAATATTGTCGTATTCTCGTAATATCACGCCGGGAATGAAGCATCGCGAGACTTTTGACTTGTCCGGGGTGAATGGAGGAACGCGGAATCGACGATGGCGCCGCCATTGTTTCGCGTGGACATGCGGAACGGACGGAACGAGAACGTTCAGGGTTTGAGCGCCACTGCGCATCGGATCTCTCTTGTGTACGTACGCACACTATTTCTGTCTCCCTTTTTCTCATCTGGACGAGCCCAACTGCTGATCCTCCCCGCCGTTGTCCTTGTAGAAGTACTCCGAGCGTGTGTGAGTACGTTTCAGTGTACACATTTATACGCGCATACGTGCGAAATACGAAATGCTCACACGGACGTCGAGGGCTGTGTGTGAGAGAGAGAGAGAGAGAGAGAGAGAGCGCACGGGAGCATGATGGCGGCGGTAGAGGTGCGTAGGAGCAAGCGCAGCAGCTCCGTTGCGCCAGCACCTAACCATTATAATATAATACTATCTTGAGCATCAAATACGGGCATACATTTGTATATACATGTGTGTATGTATATCTGTATATACATATAAACAGTACGCGTAGGACAGCTCGTGGTCGGGGATGGTGCGAGGGAGAGTTTGTTACAGAGTAGAAAGCAAGGAAGGGATAGGAAAAATCAAAAGAGAGACAGAGTGTGCGATAGAAGCGCCCGAGAGAGTTTTATACACGCGTAATATCGCCGCTAGCGGCGGTACGTTCGTCCGTGCTGCTCGGCCCCCCCGTGAAAAGATGGCCGCCACGAGAGCGTACGGTGGTGATGTTGACGTCGTCGTCGAGCTAGTAGCCGCGTCCAGTGTGTCAGCGTGAGAGCCGTCACACGTCGCGCGGTTGGTATGTATTATACGGTGATCGTCGTTATTGCATAGTTTACGTCAAGCGCGTTGTGAGAGTGACATTAGTGAAATATTCGGCGAAGCCGTGTGTGGGGAGTCGCCGTGTACGAGAGAGAAAGAGACAACGACGGACACAGCAACCCCGTTGCATACGATACATGACGATAGCGAGAGAGAAAGAGCTATCGAGATATCAAAGACGACGACGACGTCGTTCGTGTGAATTTCTTCGTGACGAAACACGAGAGAGAGAACCGGGACGACGGAGAAGACGTCGGTCTACGGACGCGCGTGTGTAGCGTGACCTTCGCGCCAGCCTCGAGCCCCCGAACGGTGGTGAGGCTCCGAAACCACCAGAGAGGATTATTTCGTGCTACGGGAGAGGAATAAGAAACCTTTTTCCTTTCTTTTTCCTCCTGCTTTATTTGGAAAACAAAAAAATAACGGAGGAACTCTCGCGTCAACGACGTCTAGGTGAGTGCTACGAAGTGTTTTTCATACTTTCCCCTCTTGTTCCCCCTCCCCCTCCCCCCCCTCGTCCCATTCTCCTCTCGCCCCTGTGAAACGATCTCTCGTGGTGTCGGACACCAATTTTTCTTCGAATAATCATAATGATCATAATAATATGAGCGTGAGACGTGCGCGCCTGTGTGTGTCGGTGGTTGCGAGCGTGTGTGTGCCTGCGAAGAAGGAACGAGACGAGAAGCGAGTGAAGTTGCATGTATATATTCGGTGTAGAGATAGTATAAAGGTAGCCTTCGAGAACGAGAACGTCGAGAGTGGGAGAGCGAGCGAGATGGATACATATACATAGGATAGATAGAGCGATAGATAGATACATAGAAAAAGAGGGTGAGGGTGAGAAGTGCGCGTTTGGAGTTACGGAAAGGGTGGGTGTTCGTCGACGGAGGGGGTGCGCGACTTACGCCTCTAGCGCCTCCGGGAACCACGTAACGAGGCTTCGCGAGCTCGGAGCTCACGAAACTTCGTGTCAACGGACCGCCATATTAATCCCCCTTCTCCTCCCCCCCCCCCTTTCTCTCTCTCTGCCGTGTCACTGTAGTGGAAAAAAAAAATTCTATCCAGAGTGTATATCATCGCTCTACGTGCCCGTGTCCGTGTCAACGTATTTATTCGATTCAAGGGGATAGTCGGTGGTGGTTTATTATTTTATTTCCCGGTGTCTCGTGGTTTTTTCGATGCCGGGGTGGTTGGCCCGGCTTGTCAAACGCGCACTAGGAGTCGCCATGCACTCGAACGCCGGATCTTGGGACGCCTGTGAGAGCGCTTCCTCCCTCTCTCCCCTCCAATGCTCTACGTCCTCTCATCCCCGGATGACGGTGCGTGTAACATTATTTTGTGTCAATTTCTTTTATTCTCTTACCGACTCTCCCATGTTTTGTTTGCGTTTACAAACTACTTTTTTCTTCGTCAAATGTAAAAAAAAAGAAAAAAAAACAACAACGACGCGTTAGAGCGTCGTCTGTCATGGACAGCAGACGTGATTTATTTTTCCGTCGTGTTTCGTAACTTTTCGCGTACGATGATTGTAACGCAATGGGGGGAAAAAATTCAGTGATTAGCCAAGGATTAACGACGATTCGAGGTTAGAATCTCGTAGAGTCGCGAGAAGTGATGAATAACCTAAAAATTGAATTTTCTAACCTAAAAATTAATTGTCCCAGTAAACAATATATATATATATATATATAATTTTGAGCAAGAAAACATAACCTAAAAATGTTATTCGTTGACAATAATCGAATCATTTAGTATTATTTTTTTATTGAAAGAAAATATGTAAAATAATATTCTCGGTAGAGTATTAAATTCCTATCGATGAAAAGAACGAGCGAGAAAGTAATCAAAGTTGCATTGGCGTCGAACGTACAAAAGCTCCGATAATATTATCGCATTGAATACTCGGTTCATTGGACAAACATTTCCCCAAGGCCGTTGATGATAAAAACAAAAGAAAAAAACGAGGTAAAGAAAAAAAATCGAACGAACGAAATAAAGAAATCGAGCGGGGTTCAACGACGGTCTCCAATTTACTTTTATCGTACACAGAGGGGACACGCGTAGTAGTGGGAGAGAGAACGAGAATATTATGAGAGTTCGGGAAAGCGCATTTGGATTCGTCGAGACGGAATACATTTGTGCGTATTCTCGATGTTTGAAACGAGTCACGATAGCACAAAATTTTCTCCCTTTCCACCCCTCTTACGGTTGCCGATGATATAGAAAGAAGGTCCGATGCCTTTTCATCTTTAATGCTCGAAGATTGCGAGCGATTAATCATCTCTCGAGCCCATTCAGGCTTTTACCGCTCGGCCTTACCAATTTATCCTTTTCATAAATTTTTCTTTTTTTACTCTCCAATTTTTATATCGTATATCATCATTTTTATTTTTATTTTTCAAAGTTTCTCGTCTCAACTCGTGAAATAAAACGCGCACGTATTTCTTATCAATAGGCAATTAGACGGGATATCGAGTTGTGAAAAATAATAACGCGAGTGCACGAAATAATAAAAACTATTTCAACGTTAAATAGTAAATACAACGATAAAATCAATTTGAACGATAAGTCGTTACTCGGCTAAATATCGTTCTCTTTTTTACTAGGGAGAAAAATAAATCAATCGCGAGTCGTATTGATAAGTGTCGTGTGCGGTGTGTTTATCGGGGTAACCGGAAACCGTGCATTGAAACATTTCACGTTCCGCGTCTCTCGCTACGTTACATGCAACGAGGAGGCAGCGAGACGTTTTCACGTGTATATAAACTTCACGAAAAAGCATATCTCCCGGTACAACATGGTCCCTGCGTTCGTCTGCGGTCGAGACGACATTCGATACGACCGGTACTCCCTTATCTCTCTCTCCACCCTTTTTTTTCTCTCCCTCTCTCTCTCTCCTTTTCTTCCTCTTTCTCGCTCGTAAGACGATGGATTCCGAATGAAAAGACGCGTAGTAGCTTCCACTGCATTGCAAGAGACCGGCTTCACTACCCTTATACATTTATCTATATATACGAAAATCCACATATATATTTTTCCAGCATCCTTCGGTCGGTCCGTAAGTTACCGTGGATTACCGGGGACGAGAGATTCGATCCAATCACGAACCCTACCGCGATAATGCTCTTCTTAGTTCCTTTTTTCCGTCTCAACACATACACGTACGCACGAATGTGTGTATGTGTTTTTTAAATATATATATCTTGGCACAATACCATAGAAAGTAAATACAAGCCTTATTGTAGGACCTGACGAGCTCTTTTGCTCGCTTATTCATTGAAGGCAGGAGAAAGGAAAAAAGGAAGAAGGAAAAGATAGCTTATGAGCGAGAGAGAGAGAGAGAAAGAGAAAGAGAAAGAAACCGTCGCACGCGAGTACCGGCTGGCTATCTCGTCTCGTGCAGTCAAGTTGACGTAACGGTCATCAATCGCGCCGGCGAGATAGCGTCCTGGGTCGTGATAGTGTGCGGTAGTGTTGTATCTCAAGCGACGAGCGCACGAGTTTCAACCCGTGACAGAGAGAGAGAGAGAAAGAGGGAGAGAAGTCGAGGTAGTGTCCTTGAGAAATGGCCTACTGCGGCTTAAGGCTTTCCCCTAAACGAGAAACTGCGCTAATTAAAGCGAGTTTACGAGTCGCCGAGCTAGCTCGTCTCTTCATCATCGAACGAGACTCGACAAAATTTCTCTCCCTCGTAACTAGCAACGATATTTTTATTTTTATATTTTTATCGTTTAGTTTTGCCAAAACGATCTTGTCATTACGACGATAAATATGAAAAATGCCTCGAGGTAGTAATTAAAACGAAAAGTATTATTGATAGAAAGAAAACAAACGAAAATACGAACGTTCATTTCATTCGCAATTGGAATAATAATAATTACATATTAATTAATTAATATGCATTTGTTATTCGAGGGTCATGCTAATTGCTGGCTCGAAGGGTTACTAATTCGCGCACCTACCGTAAAATGTATTTTTCTTTCTTCGTTTCACATTATACTTTCTTTGTTTTTTTTCTTTCTTTCTTTCTTTCAGCTCTCTTTTTCCCCTCTTTCTCTCATTGTTTATTCTCTTTCTACTCTGACTGTTGATGATGTTTCCCGGAGAATACCGGGCACTGCTTTTACTACTACTACTACTCGATGTTTTTTTTTCTTCCCCCTTCTCTCTCTCTCTCTTTATCTCACTCTCTGTCTCTCTGTATGTGTGACTACGTTTCTTCCACACGTGTAGTGGTACGAAGCGTCTACTACATCGAGAGGAAAAGAGAGAAAGGGTGAGCAGCTAGAGGGAGAAAGAGAGAGAGAGAGAGAGAGAGATAGAAAGTACCCATAATCAAGCCCTGCACAGTTTCCTGTCCGTGTTGTAATCCTATCGCGAGAGGGTCCTCGACGTTTGTACGTGCCCGCCACGTGAAAGCAGTTTCTCTTTCCACAGCCCTTGCTCTTTTTTCCCTCTCTCTTTCTCTCTCTTTCTCTCTCTTATTTCGCTACGTGCAATAAGATATTTTCTTTCATTCGCTTCTTCCTTCCTTTCTCGCGCGTCTACCACGAGGTATTAATGCACACTCTCCTCCGCCTTCGTCAAAAAGTGCTAGAAATAATAAAAATTCTCGTAAAATTTTTACTCTCACGACGGTCGAGCATTTTGTTTTTTCTTTCTTTCGTTTTTTTCCTGCCATTTCAACGATTCACGCTGTGTTTGTTTGCGTTTATTAAACGAAAGAAAAGACACCAAGAGAGAGAGAGAGAGAGAGAGAGAGAGAGAGAGAGAGAGAGAGAGAGAGAGAGAGAGAACCGTATCATTCTCCTATGGCCCGTAATTACATTTTTGTTCTCCCCTTCGTCGCGTGGAAAATATTCTTGTCTCGTGAAAGCCAACCCTCCCTTACTATACCTCGCGCCCGTTTTACAAGGAAGAAGAACACTCGGCCGTCGAACCAGAGTCTCTTTCTCGTTCGCTCTACGCTCTTGCTCGCTCTTCGTTCCAATCTACCTCGTTCCTTCCTTCTCTCTCTTTCTCTCTTTCGCTTCTCTCATAGTCGAGACGTGTGCCCGAGATTGGCTCGCCATTGCTATCGCAGTAGGGTGAACAACCCCCCTACCCCTACGTCTCTCACCCTGTCTTTATTTTCTTTCCTCTCTCGCTCTCTCTCTCTCTCTCACACACTCTTTCTCTACGACACACTTTGCACAATCGCTCGACGGCTTCATAAATAAAGTAACTTTTTTTCTAAGAAAATGGCGACTCTGATAACTTAACTTTCAGAAAAGTTTCCAACGGACCTGTTGTAGTGGCATGAATTGTGAACCAAAAAAAATAGAGGAAAAATTCTGTAAAATAATAATAACCAACGTACGCTAAGGGATGACGGAGGAACGATGGATAGTGGAAGGAAAATAATGGAATGAGAGAATCGGAAAGAGACGGAGAGATACAGGCGATGTCTTTGTTCCCGAGTATAGTCGTTCGATGAATGCGAGCATTGTGAAGCCAATAAAATAACGAGTGCCATTCAGCAGGAACCGGGCTCGTTCTCTTTTCTCTCACTCTCTCTCTCTCTCTCTCTCTCTCTCATTCGTTTCACTCGCCACTTTATCCTACTCCTATGTAAACTCTCCACTCTCCCTTTTCTTCATCGTTTTCTCTCTCTCTCTCTCTTTCTCTTTCTCTCTTGGTCTCCCTCGACCTCAGCACTCTCGCAACTCGACTGTTTCAGCATTCGAACCTCCTCCCGGATCGTATATCATACTCATTTTCGAAAAGCCGCTGCAACGACGCGCATGGCTATTAGCGAGCTAACAATTAATTCTTTTTTTTTTCTTCCCTCTATTCTCCATTTTCCCGAGCGAAAATATTCCACTCGTTGTATATATTTCGTTCCAAAAGCTCGCACGTGGCTCGAAAATCATAGGGCAAACAAAAAAAACAACCTTCCTTTCTCCCTATCATATTTTATTATTATTTTCGTATCGCACAATACGAACAATAATAATAATAATAACAATAAAATTCAAGAGATAGTACGAAGCATCGATGGATAATACGAATATAAAAATTCTTCGCTCGTCGAACGTTTCCCATTTGCCAAAAATATACGCGTGTAGGTACGGGGTAGGTTGGTAAAAATCGAAAGAAAGAAAAAAATAGCAATTTCCGGTATTTTCATACGACCTTACCAACCCGCATATTGCATTTTTATTTTCTTTTATTTATTTATTTTTTTTTTTTATATCCGGACCACATTGTATCGATAACACCTACCGCCTATCGTCCCGTTGATCTCGTAGAAAGGCTCCTCGTCATACCGAGGTCGTGCGTACCTTCGGCACTGACGCGTCGTCTGGCACGCATCGCGGAGCCCATAGTTGCATATGTTCGAAAAAAGAAAAAAAAAGAAATTATATATTTCTATACACATGCGTATATATATATAGTAGTATGTATAAAAGCAGGCAAACGAGAAATGCCTAGTGGCCGATGACGCCATGTGTTTCCAGCTGGACACAGGGGAGGTTACCCCGACCGCAGGCGTACGAACGCAGCACTCTCCCCCCCTCCCCCCCTGCCTCCCTCCCTTCCGCGCTCATACATTTATAATACATGCAGATATATATCTATATATAGGAAGGTCGGAAAAGCGTATATCGAAGCCTGGGAGAAACGACGCCCTGGAAAGCGAAATGCGAAAGGGAGGAAAAGTAAGGGAGACACGCGTGTAAGCGAGTCACAGGAGTGAATCGTGTGTGTGTGTGTGCGTGTGTGTGTAGGGAGCTCTGGGGCTTTTCGGGGTCTGCGCACTTGAACGAGTGGCGAAGCGCTAGCCTCGTTTCTAGATCGTAGTTTGAGTTACCTCGTGATGTTGGAAAAAGAGAGAGAGAGAGGGGGAGTTACGAGTGTATAGTAGCGTCGCCAAGCCAACTTTTACCACGGGGGTAACGCACGAAAAAAGAAAAAGAAAAGAAAAAAAAACGTTGATTTTTTTTCTTCTTTCTTCGTTTTTTTTTTGAAGGGGAAAGCAAACGGGCGGACCCGGCACGATACAGAAAGAGAGACGAGTCTAGAGGGTCGCGGCCACCACCGGCATTCGTGATTTACTCCGAGACCTCGTTACGCCGATTTACTTTTACTCTCCGTTACGATCGAATTTTTCCAACTTGGTCACTTTTTTGTTTTATTTTAATTTCTTTGGAAATAAAGAAATTTGTTTGTGAATTTAATGTCGTACATTATGAGAAAGAAATAATTGTACGTAATTATTTTCTTGTCGAGTCGTTAAATTTTTATCTTCTTTTTCATCCCTCGTACGAAATCATCCCCGTAAGATAGAACGTCGAACTTTTCTCACGTACTTCGCGAGAAGTTGACTTTTCCACGAGGCTCTATATACTCGTTTCTCTTTTCTCGTTTTCTCTCTCTCTCTCTCTCTCTCTCTTTTTTTTCCTCCCTCTCCCTCTCCCTTTGTACATATCCGCCTACGTATCTTCAGTGTGGCTGTTACACGGTAGAATATACAGCTTCCCAGAGGTTATTTGAAACAGATATTATATTCGAAGCCATCCTCTAACTCTCTCTCTCTCTCTCTTTCTCATTCGAGCTCTCGGCCTTTTTCTCCCCGTGGGTGCTTTTCTCGCCCCTGAAACTAGAGTAATACTATACGTGCAGTACGTGTACTTTGCTCTTTCTCTGGTTCCACCTCGTCTCCCTTTTTCTCTCGTTCTAGCACTCTATCTCTGTCTTTCTCTCTCTCTCTCTCTCTCTCTCTCACCCTATTCTATAGTCCATGTGCCCCGTATATAAGTATAGAATTCTACCGCCGGGCTTATTATAGTACCCGAGGCTCTCGCGATCTTCCTCTTAAAGGGGATGTGTTGGTGAATTTTCTTTCTCCCTCTATCTCTCCCTCTGTCTCTCTCTCACACTCTTTTTTTTTCTCATTCCCGGGTTTAGCGAGGAGAGATGCATCGGCGCCACAGCACCAGTGAAATTTTCGAGCGACCCTTTTCATCCCGAGAGTTCCACTTCTCCCTTTTCATCCCCGTATATAAATACACTCACACATATATAACTATAGCTCTCTCTCTCTCTCTCTCTCTCTCTCTTTCTCCCTACTATATATATGCATATATGTAGTTACATATCTCTATATCGCGTGCACGGGCCACACAAATGCACGATATGTCCCTCGCGTGCTCATCTCCGTATACCGTGCCTGGCCTTCTCGCGACCCACCGGAATCGGCATCGAAAACGCGATTCGTCACGGGTAGCTTCGTGAATCGACAAAAAAAACACACAGACAGACACAGAAAAACACACGTACACACATTTCCCTAGCTATCGCATTCCGTTCGCGGATGCGTGTTTTTTTTGTTTCATGTTGAGTATTTTTTTTTGTTTTTCATTTTTTTCTTTTTGTTTTTTCTCTCGCCATCGTTCGTCACGCGCATCATCGATGATTTTAAAGCGTCGTTGGGATGAAAAATAGCGTAGCTTTTTTTCTTTCCCTCGGTCCTTTTTTTTTTGTTTCTTCACCGAGAGCAGAGCCGTAAAAAATTTAAGCGCACCCTTCCACACTCACACACGGAATATTCCGGGTTGCGGTAAACGCGAGACTCGTTACAACGTATCCGTAGACTCGTTCAATTTGCCTGGAATTGGAATGCTATCTATCCTGCAGTTTGAAACGAAAAAAAAGAGGAAAATTCAGCCTCCTCTTCCCATTTCGGGCCGAGCATCATCCCCTCGTGCAAATTCTCGATGGTTCCTGCTGTAATACTGTCGAGTTTTACGTATTACCGTCGTTCATGAGATAAAGAGTAATAGCGATGGGCACATCTTTCTCCTGCTCTTCGTAGCAAGGTAGAGAAAGAGAAAGAATGAGAAAACTACCCCTAGAAGAAGAGACGTGCTACGTCTGTGTGAGAAACGGAAATTTACGATAATCGATTTCTCTCTCTCTCTCTCTCTCTTTATCTCGCTCTCCGATGTCCATCTTTATACACTAACACAGACACACACATATATATATATATATATATATATATATAGTTATGCGAGGTAAATTGTAAGGTCCACGATTCTTCGGACATTGGAAACATCTCACAGTCTCACTCTTTTCCTTCCTGACTGGGTATCAGAAATCTAATCTATATATTCCAAAGAATGTCCGGAGATGGCGAAAAAACGGTGAAGTTTATATAGCTGTATAGTTTGGTCGCTGGGTATTCATGTGTATATATATATATATATGTATACGTAGATAGCACCATTTCTATCTTTCAGACTTCTATAGAGCAGTGCCAACCCCCTTTTAGCACCTCGAGGCTCTTTCTACCTCTACCTCTCTCTCTCTCTCTCTCTACATTTCTCTTTCTCATCCTCCACCCCCTCCTCTCCTTATCCCATCTCACTCCTTCCACTTGGCCCGATATTCATCCAGGCCGTGGCTCGCGTCGTTTCGCATTGTCTTTTAAAGTCCCTGATGAAATCATTTCTTCGCTGGCGTTGCTCGCCGTCGACGCGAATACGACGGCGAAGCGCGATATTTAACGACAGCCTTGGGTCTTTCTCTCTCTCTCTCCAGCTTTCGCCTCTGTGCGAGACGAGGCGGTGCTTGTTTTCTGCTTTTCCCGTGCTTCCACGCTGGCTGCTGCTACCACGGCCTCTGCCGTGCGAGCCAGAGAGAGATTTAAAGGGGATATCGTTCATTCGTGTTACAGCACGAGACGCGCGCGCGCACACACACACGCACGCACTTGGGGCTGCGTTGTAACAACCCCGGCTGGCTCACGTATACCGAGATACTCTTTGTATACGTGTACGTATATAGATGTATCTTCTCAACTACATATTATATATACGGGTATATAGGGGTAGAAACACGCTAGCGTGTAGTACACTACCCTACTGTGAATATACGTGCACATGCAACCCCCTTTCGCGTAGCCGACGCAAAAAGCTTCTATATATCGTACATAATGTACGTTCTCAATGGATATATTTAATACATATGTGGTATGCAGGTATGCGAGAGAGAGAGAGAGAGAGATGTTTGACGGAATAGCAGACGGTGAAGGGGTGTAAAATTTTTGAAATTGGATCGACCCTTTTGCTGATATTTGTAAAACGAGTTTGGAATAAAAGTTTAGAGGCGATGAGTCGCGAGAATTCGAGCTAAAGTCGACCTACTAAGTCCTGAATTTCGTTAAACAAATTTTTAAAACGAGAATTTATTTTATTTCTATTTTTTTAATTCGAGAAAATATTTTTCATTCCAGTGTTTTTTTTTTTAACGGGAGTTAGTTTTTGTTTTGTTTTTTATTCGTTTTTTATTACATTTACCGGAACATCGTCGGCGGGACGATAAAAATGGTGGCATTGTTTATAAATTCATGATTTGAAAGAATATTTAATCGAACGTTGCAGCGGGGGTGCAGTCTCAGTTTTACGATTGGCTCTCGTTTAGTATTTCATACGGGGTGTACCGGTGTGAAATACAAATCAGGTATAGACCGTGACGCGCACGAACGAAAATATTTTTCAATAAATCATCGGTCTCGCGCACGCACCCCTAACCCACCCCTCTGAACCGTCGCTACCACCCTTGCTCTCTTCCTTCCCTCACTCGCTTTCTCTCTCTCCGACTCGCTTCACCACCATTTTATTATTTGAACGGGCACTGAAATGAAATTCGTTTGGAATTTCAGCCGACGGATTCGCGATTCATCTGTTATTTTCTTTCGTTGTTTTATTTTGTTTTCGTTCTTTCTCGACTATTTCAATTTTGTTCCACATACGAATAGATATTCTCTTTTTCCTCGATGAACTTTTGGCCTTTTTTACTCGTCGATTCCTGTCTCGTGTCTACGGTATAGTTGTTTCGTTTCTTTTTCTATTTTTTCTATTTCTTTTTATAAAACAGATGCGACGAGTAATTTTGTTCGACGAACGACAATAACGTTCTCTCCGGATCGCAATTTATTTATTTCCCATTTTTTATTTTTCGTCCGAAACTCACTCTCACCAGCATCCCTCTCGTCGTCGACTTGTCATGCTCGCAATTTTTTTTCCAACCTCCCTCCGCCTCGTCCTCCCTCGTCCCGCGCCTCGTACGTCGAGGTCAACGAGAGCCGATAATTAAATTTTTGCCAAGAGGGAACTCTCTCGCGTCGGAGACGATCCGAGTATAGCGAGGGGGAAAACGAGCGTCACCGATGATACAGGTGTCCCGCTCGCTCGCTCGCACGCTCCGTCAATCCATTTTTCTCTGTTTCCCTCCGCACTGACACGTTTCTACATTGGAGCTTCGAATAAAAATTGTGAAAAATGAATACAACGTCACCGTTCCTGATACGTGGGAGAATAGAAACTAGAGAAAGGGAGACGGAGAGAATGAAAGGTACGAAAATGACGTTCGTATGAATAATAATTTTCCATGAATCATCCCCTACAAAAACGAAAAATTATATCGAACAAATAAAAAATAACAAATTCTCTCTTTCGAAGTAAACACTAATATTCTTACAATTCCGTCACCGATAACAAACCAAGATGAGAAACGAGAAGATCGTGACTGTAATGAAAACAACGAGAGACATAAAGGGTGGAGGGGGAAAGGTAAATTGTTGAGAAAGGGGTTGCATGTGTGGACGCATCCGCAATATGCCGAGTATTAACGCGCTTATATAGGTGTCTCGGAAAGCTCGTTACGGTACGAGCCACGATCGCATAATCTCGCTGGCAGACACGGAGTGTGTTCGAGTGAGTGAGAGAGGGCGAGAGAGAGAGAGAGAGAGAGAGACAGAGAGAGAAGGTACTTCAGGCACTTCAGGGTTAACCGCGGGGTCAGAACGTGCATGCTGGGCTCGCGATCCGTCGTAGTGCAAACGCACACGATACACAATCACTTGTATATATATATATATATATATAGGGCATTTAGTAGACGGTGGTAGCAAGTATGTTGGTACAGCACGGACATAGTTAGCGGTGGGCTAGGAACATCTCGCAGGGCGGATGTGTCTTCGCCCTCAAGACTTTCCCTCGAAAGCTTGGGAGAAGCTTTTGTTATACAAAATTTAACCGAGTAAATTTTACGATCGTCAAGTTGCAGGATGTAACCGTATAAAGAGCAAGGGCGAATGCCGACGTTTGGAATATCACCGTTATAATCTGGATATATTGCAATTTACGGGAATATTTAGTTTTTCGATCTTTTCATCTACCAATTCGAGGGGCAGCAAAAAGCGACCCTTACAGCCGTCATCAGTGATAAATTTATGATCGACATAGGTCTTTAAAGCTTGAGAAACGATTGAAATTCGCCGGAATGGCAATTTTGATCGGTAGGGCCAAATGGCGAAAAATCGACTTTTCGCGATGCTGTAACTCCGTTCTCGTTCATCTGGTAGAAAATTACCAGAGTAATATTTTGAAGAGCTCGCCGAGACGAAAAGAACGAGCCCAGGAACATCCGGATAGCTTCATTTTTGTGGCCGTGGCGAAAGCTTTTGAAAATCGTGATTTTTAGAAGGAAAGGAAAAAATGAGCTCCGAAGGGGAGAATTTTTGTTTTGTTTAATGATTCCAAATTAGTCCTATTCGATCGGAAATTTCTCGTACATTCCGAAAATGATGGTTGTTCTTACGATAGTTCACAACTAATGCACGAAAATCTGAAAAAACAGTGAAATTTCACGTTTTTTCGACCTTTCACCGTCCGACCGAACGTTGGTTTTTACTACTAGCGACGACTACCGCGTATAACGCCTCCTCTCTCATCAGGAAAGTACGATCGTTACGACAAACCTCGTCAGCGACGGAGGAAATACAAGAGAACACTAATAAACCGATGTAACGGATCTCGAGTATTTCCGTAATTTTCGTTTTTTTCTTCGAAATTTACGACGAAGTCTTGTATTTCGCCTTTTTCATTATTTTTTTTTAGTCCTTATAAAAAATATGAAAAATATTGAGATTTTCGTTTGTTAATTAAGATTTTAATCAGACGTGAGAATTTTTACGATCGAGTATCGATAATGTACCCAAAAATATAAAATATAATTAAACAAGAAAACATAAACAATGGTTGATTGCCCAAAATAAGCGAGAGTCTCGAAATAAACGGACTTCAAAGTATTCCCCGCACGATTCTCCCTCGTTCGATTCACATCGAATATTATTTCGGCGAAATTTCATTCAACGCTGAATACCACCGTTTTAATTAATCGACGCCCACGTAAACGTCATACATACATATACACAAGCGTATCTTATAAATTCGCATCCCCCGTTATAAAAGCCCTCTCGCGATCATCGTGCACAATTTTCCTTCGTAATTTAATATTTAGCCTCCCACTCGGGTTTTCGTGGAAAAACAAAAGCTCCCGGAACGTATAAAGAAATTCTCGATGCAATTTTCCCTCGAAATAGTTGAAGGTGGAGGAGAGGGTGAAGCATAATTCCAGATTTTTGAATGACCGTCGAGCTAATTAGCGTCGAGCTCGTTGCAATACTCTGACTACCCTCCCGAGTAAAAAGCGACTTTCTCGACTCGGCATGCGCCGTACACGACTCCCTTTCGGACTTTAATTCTCGCGACTCGCGATGTACGGAAAATGTTTCTCGAACGCGACTTCGAGACGTATAAATTTTCTTTTTCAATCTCTCGTCGACCAATTTCCTCCCTTCAGCCTCGTTCTCTCGAAACGAATAATTGTATTCATTATTTTGTTGTTTTGCTTTTTACGACGTGATTATTCGCTCGTACGTGTTCGGGCGAATGAAATCCGAACGATCGACGATTTTTGTACGTACCCGAGATTTGGTGTGTTTATTTTTTCCCCCTTTATTATTATTCTTTTTTTTTTGGTTGGTTTTATCACATGTACATGCATATGTATTAGAAGACTTTGGGTAGTCGTGTCGCGTGCGACACGCGACGTGTACGTACGTGAAAACGTCGGTACGAGAAACACGGTGGTCTACGAATTCCCTCGGCGTTAAAGCTCTCTCAGTCACCGACGAAACGTTAACGCCACACGGTATACAGGCGAACTGTATAAACCTTGGGCAACTCGGTACCTACCCTAACCCCACCCTACCCTCCTACCCTCCCTCCCTCTCTCTCTCCCTTCCACCCTTAAATGAATGCCCGGCTGAATACGCGTGTTTAAATTGCCACGCGAAGCATACGAGTCGAGTCCGCGTTATAATAACTTCTCCGGGCCGCTAACTCAAATGTCGAAACACGCGACGCGAGTAAAACGAGAAAATTGAAAAAACAAAAACAGAGAGACAACTAAATAAATTTAAAAACATAGAAACATAGAGAAAAATCTGGCGTCCCCGGAAATACATGCCACGAGGTCGAGTGACCACCCAAACGTCCTCGATATAACGCGCGTTTGTGTTTTACCCCTTTTTTTAACGATTATTATTTATTTATTATTTTTTATTGTTTCAACGGTCGGAAGGGACATAAATCGAGACAACGAACACATAGAGGGAAGAGGGGTTGGGGGCTGGGGTTCTATTGTAACATTTTGTGCTTCGGGGTACGAGAGGAAGGGGGAGGGGGCGGTAACGATATAATTAAATGGAGAAGACCGGAACCACGAGAGATTCCGCCCGCGCTTTGTCCATCTCGCTCTCGCGTTTCCCGTGTCCCTCGCGCATCGAACGAGAGAAGGACGTTTGCCCGTAGGATAAAATACGTACGAAACGAATGCGTCGGTACACCGGAGGGAGTGAGAAACGAGAGGTCGAGAGAGAAGAGTGAGATAGAAAGAGAGTCAGTCGATATATGTGTGCATACACAGCACGCGCAATCGTAATTGGCAATTACCGGGCGTTACCGAAAATTACGACAATCTCGTGTCCTCGTATACTTCTCGCGTTATACATACGCAACGTTGACTGGGCTCGACAAAGCGGACTCTGTCTCTCGGCTTTTGCCACCAAACGCGTTTTATACGGTCGTTAACTTGTCCGGAAATATGAAAAAAATATATATAAATAACAATATTGAAACAAAACAAAAAAAACAACAATAAACAAACAAACGAGCAAAATGAAGAAAAAATACGATGAAGAAATGTATATAAAAATTAAAATATTACGTAATAAAAAGTAGCACCTTTCAAAGCTCTCTCAGTTAATGGGTAACTGCAACCCGAGAGAGAGAGAGAGAGAGAGAGAGAGAGAGAGGCATTAAAATGACTCACTAATAACAATAATAATAATAATAATAACTAAAAGAAAAATAAACTCGTCGAGGGATGAAAACTTCGTCGGGAAGTTTTGATGAGTGCCAAGCCGATTACGTAATATATTTTTCATCGAGAGTTCGCCCGAAGGACTCTCGAGGTTCGTATCTCTCTCTCTCTCTCTCTTTCTCTTTCTCTCCCTTCCTCTTTCCTCCACACGTATACCCGTCTCTATATATACGCGTATACGTACCTACTCTCGTCGGTAATTTCTCTGCGGGCGTACACCGACGATATAATAATATAAAGTACATAGTTTGTCTCTCCGCCTTCGCCTTCTCACGCTTCTTTCTCTATTTCTCTCGTTCGGCTGCCGTCGGCAAGGGGTTGAAAATTTTTCCCGTACCATCTTCTTCCCTTGCCCGCCCCCTTTACCCTCCTCACCACGACTACCCCGTCCGATCCGACCAGGCGACGACACACAGTGCGTCTTCCTCTTTACTCGGTTAGAGCTTTCCTCTTCTTATACACACACACACAAACCCACCCCCACACACATATACAGATAGACACGTGTGCATGCTTCTAGAACTTTTTTCTCCTCCATTTTTCTACTTCTTGTACGTATCGCGCACTCGTGCCTCGCCTCTCGTACTTTCCTGTGTTAACTCTTTCCTTCGCCG
This sequence comes from Netelia inedita, assembly GCA_964017225.1. Lineage (NCBI taxonomy): Eukaryota > Metazoa > Arthropoda > Insecta > Hymenoptera > Ichneumonidae > Netelia > Netelia inedita. Next base: position 3,515,624 of record OZ024924.1, on the reverse strand, counting down.
AGTGTGCGACTCGTGCTTCGTTCCGAGAACGCTGCGAGATTTTTCATATATATATATGCGTGTGCCACAATATGGAACTGTGTGTACGTAGGAAGAAGGAAACAGCTTCCATGTTGCTTTCTCGAGCTCGGTATTTTTTCGCTCTCTCTCTCTCTCTCTCTCTCTCTCTCTGTCACTTTTTTTCATTTATCTTCCGTCTTGTTACTCCCACGCGTACGTCGAGCTTCGCGTTCCTTCTTCCTTCTCCTCTTTCCTACCTACTCTTCTTGTAAACACGTCCGAATCGCGCAGAACCACCGGCCATATAATTCTCGGTATATATCTCGAGGGGTTGAGAACGTGAAGAAGGAAGAGGGATGAGGAAGAGCGAAGATACGGGGTGAACCTTTTTCCACCGAGTTGCGTTCGGCTCCTCGCGTTTTCCATCGCAAAATCGCTGGTGCATTTCACGAGAGGAGGCTGCTGCAAGCCTCCTCGTCTCGACGGACATGAGGCTGATGCTGATAGAATCGAGGAAGTAAAGAGGATGGATTCGTGCGGTGGGATGAGACGCGAGGAAACCACCCTCTTCTCACTCTTCTCTGTTTAATGCAACTTTTCGACAAGCCGACACGCTCGAACGACAAATCTATTTTTTTTCTATACTAATTTCCTTCTCTCTTCGGTCAATGATAATTAACGATTATAATCGGCACATTCGTCTAGCGATTTATCGAAAAAGAAAATAATTAATTTTTCTTCGCGAAGATTTTTTTTTGTTAATTATTCTCACGTTCGCACTATTTTTCTCCGACAATTGTCACTCGCACGGAGACGGAACAAACATCTCCCTCTTCGTCTCTCTCGGGGACCAGAAACGAGGTTGCAGGGCTTTCATATACACCGGGGGTGGCTAGACTCTCCATCCTCCCCCTCCCTCCCACTCTCTCTCATACACAAATGCATCATCGTCGAGGACCATTCTCACCCTCTCTCTCTCTCACACACACACACACACACACAAACACACACCCCGTAAAACGTTGCCATCGCGTTGCACACAATGAAAACGCGAAACATTTCAGTAGTGCGTACGTGCTGCATAACCACAGGAAAAGGGCGTGTACCCCATCGAGGCCACCCTCGACGCTTCTCCTCGTCCTGTCGACTATATACACGCTGGATAGTAGATTGTACGATACTTCGTGCCCATTTTCCTATATACATATAGTAATAGAAAGTATCGAAACGTGTGTACCGCGGCATTGCCCTCAAACCATCATTCTCCTCCCTCCCCATCCCTAAACCTCTTCCCCCTCTCCGCCATCGCGAGTTTACGTTCAATGATTCGACGTAATCGCGTTTCGCTGCCCTCACGGGCCGATGGCCACGAGAATATACACTGCTACATGCCTAGGATCGTACATACGTAGGATCAACTACGCTTTCAACATCGACGTGCGTTCGGATCTAGTTTCGATTCGGATGTAACTCGAACGCAGAGGCCGATTTTAGGAACGAGTTCATATCTATGTGTGTATATACATACATATATATATAAATATGTGTGTGTGGGTGTGTATGGTAGCGAGTCGAGTATACATGACAAATGGAAATTTCATTGTCCATTTTCAACCCGCGCCATCCACTCTCATCTATATATATATATAAATATTTACTGGTGTGTACGATGCGACAGAATAGCATTTTTCATTCGAGCCAAAACCATCGAGTTTCCCTCGATTCCTCGACTCTTTTTATTTGTGTTTTTTTTTTTTTTTTTTTGTCATCCACCGTTATCGGGGACATTTAATTCTCGATGCAAAGTAGCCTGAACCGGTAGAAAGGTCACGTACGTGGCGGCAGTTGGAATCTGAGCTTTTGCCACTGGGTGGGTTTTCGCAGAAGGGATGGAGGAGGGAAGGAACGAGGAGAACGAAACAAAAAACACTATGACATTTTGCTCGACTCGGTCGATTAATTATTCACCTCCGTTATTCGTATTAATTATTTCCGTCGAATGTTTTATTAATTTTTTTTTATTCCGACAAGAACGACGATTGATCGTATCGTATTTATTTTTTTCGATAACAATAAGAATGCGAGATAATTGTATCGATAATGGAGTAAGGGAGAATATTACGTTGGTGGTACCGAGCTGGGTCGAGGAAAGCACCGCGTTATCTCGGTCAGAACGCCCGACCCCGCTTCTTCTTCTTTCGCATGCATTTTGTTTTTACGTCGCATAAGTTTATTATTCGCGTTCGAGCACGTGTCGAATACCCGAGAAATGGTACTTTCGAGATGTTTCGTACGAAAAGTTTCTCGAGTGTGCGACCAACAAAGTTGTCCACCTCCCCCTCCGCACCCCCTCCCACCCCCGAAATAGACGCAAAAAGAATCGTGACGACCCACTAATGTATGCGACCCGGCGGTCTGTGTGTCAGCGAAATTCAACCTTTCGCCGTTTCTCGACTCGACGACGACGACGACGACGACCAAATATTATTTTTCTCATCGCTCGTACCTTTTTTTTGTCCTCTGAATTTTTTTTAAATCGCGCATGACGAAGTTGACGATTTTTCACATTTTTTAAACGTCTCTGTTTTTTTGTAGTTTTTATTTTAGCATATTTTATTTTCTTCCTTGTTGCTTAACGTTAAAGAAATATGTTGATAAAATTTAGGAAATATAATTTTTACTATTAACCGCAAGATTTTTTATCTCTGCATTTTTTTCCCTTTTTTTCTGATTTTTATAAACGATGCCTTATTTCATCGGAATTCGAAGCGCAGTATCGACTCGCTGCAGCATTTTTTAAAAAGCTCGCGGGACTGAATTTTCGAGGGAGCTCCTTTTAGGGAGCTGGATATGTTCGTGAACATGCCGACTTGCACGTAAACACACAGACACACATATACATACGTATACTTGCACGTGTATTATTGATTATCGTACCCATTACACGTATTGGGCAATATGTGTCGAACGCGTGGACGTAGGTAATTACGCGTGAACGTAGGCAGCCGCTTGGAGAATTTCAAAGTTCGTTTCAATGCCTCGCATCGCGACGACAACGGTGACGACGATGACGAAGACGACGATACAATCAGCGTTTCTATGTAGGGCAATATTTTTAAAAAAATCGCGACAACCGATGCTGCTGTGGGTTTAAAAATGTGTGAAAAATCACTGAAAAATAACATGAAACCGGTGTTACTTCGAGGTTTGATACAAAAATCGAAAAAAAAGTCAAATTTTAATTGTATTTAATTTACACAAATGCAAAATAATTAATGAATTTTTCGTTTCGATTCTTCTGTTGCAGAGAACGAGACGACGTTTAAGGATTTTACAGTGAGTGCGGTTAACGAAGAGTGTTCTGTGATTCAACGGGTTTATAAAGCAAAAACGAAAGAGAACAAAAAAAAACACGTCTTACGAAGAATTTAGAAAAGAGAGAAAAGTTAGTTCGAGGTATTTCTCGAGATGGTAAAAATTTGTTAAAAAAAAGAGAGAAAAAAAAAGAAAAAAAGAAAAGAAATCTTAAGAAGAAAAAGTGCGAAGAGTAAAAGGGTGCTGCGACGTTACGGAGCGTTTAACGAAGGAGAGTGACGGTGGGTGAGACCGAAGGAACGGTCTCGTTGGAGGTGAGAGAAAGAGATCGTCCGGGCGCGTCGACGACTGGGCGAGGGTTGCTGATGTCCGCCACGAGTGGTCAACTCGCTGCTCCTGGACGGTGCTCGCGACCACGTCGAGGAGACACGTCGCGTCGTCCTCGCGTCATCAAATCGTTCGTGACGGTGACGAATCCGAGGCTGCTGCTGCTTCCGTCGTCGTCGTCGTCGTCGTACCCGTCGACGTCGTCGCCGGGAACGAGCAGAGGCGGTCTCGACACACTCACCTCCATCTCGTACCTCCCGAGGAGCAAAGAGTCGGGCCCACTTGGTCGTCGCATACAACATCGAGTTGTAACGCCAATAAACCACTATCGCTATTGCGTAAGACACTCTGAATGTCTTCGCACATCCAAAAGTCGTGCGTGGTAAGATTCGATGTAAATATAAACCATTTTTTTATCATTTTATCATTAAGTAAACGCTTGAATTCATTTTTTTTTTTCACTATTCTCGTTTGTATTTTTCTTTTCATCTTTTCTTCGATATAATTCAAGCTTCGTCGCTCGTGCATTGGCTCTCGAGCGAGAGGGTTAGATAGCGAAGAACGAATCTAAATGGAGACACCGCTTGAATAGAAAATTCATTCAAAATAATATCACCGACGGTAGGATCGTTCGAAGTAAAAGAGAAACGATAGTCTTATATGAAATATCAATATTCTTCGTGAAAATAATGTTTGAATGATTTTTTTGTTCAAACGATATTGTCCCTTTGAGGATTACCTGCGTGACCATTGTGGAGAGAGCTCCTTATCGAGTCGAATATATCTGTAGCATGGTACGAGGATAGGTACGCTTAATATGCAGATATTCCTGGCAAAGGGTCGAGAGAGCCGATCGATCCTGGCACTTCCGCACGGGTACAGACGTTTGAGCCCCGAGGTGTTTGATCTCCCTGTAATCGCATCAGACTCTAGAGAGTGTATGTGCATGTGCGAGAGAGAGAGAGAGAGAGATGGGCCCTACCATTATAGCCGAGGACCGGACCGATCGTTTCGACGATCCTGTGCCAAGCGTTACTGGCCAAGTACACGCCTGAAACGCGATACGCAAGGCTCTCTACGCGCAAGGCTACGCCTCGAGACGATTCATGCCGATCGGCGAAAGCGTTATTGTAATCGGGGCCCTTGAACCAATTCATCGGTTATCTCGTACCGATCTCACCGCAAAGGACTAAAACCCATCCCTGTTTCATGGAATTATCGTCGATGGGATTTCAAGCGACAATCCTACACCGAGAAGAACCCAATCTTATTTTCCAATATAGAATTTCACTGTTTTTTTCTTCTTTTTATTCCTTTATTTTAATCGATTTTCGCTCGATCCTCGGGACACGCTTTATCCTAATCGACGAAAATACTAACTGATTCTCGGTGTACCGCTCTGCCTGTGATCGAGCATCTGCTAACCGAAAACTTTAGCCATTTCTCTGTCTCTCTATCGCGTTCCGAACTTCGTTGCCATTCTCGTTTTGCTTCTGGTATTGGCAGAACGTTGCAGTGTGCAATAACGACAGAGACTTGGAGTATTCCAGTACGTGTGTGTATGCTTGTGTATTAGGAGAGCAGAGATCTCTCATTCGAGCGTTAACGAGCTTCGCAAACTTGTTTCCAAAAGCCATAGACTTAATCGTTCCGCGGCTGTTTCGCGCAGCTTGGCGAAATTCAAAGTGGCGTAATTCAAGCCAAAGTGAGATTATAACACTCGTGGAACGTATTTCTGACGTTACATAAACGGGACGAGGGTAGAGACTCTCGATACCGATATAATCCTGTTCCTACAGCCCAAAACCCGCAACGGTAAGAATCTTTCATCGTAACTCGCATATAGCGGAAGCCACAATGCGAGATCGAACGTATTCCCTCGTAGGTTTGGCAATTTCTGGAGGGAAGACCAGAATACGATCCTTAGCCATAACGCCGAATCGGCATAAATTTTCATCGTTCGCGAGGATATAGGGTTTTGGCCTTCTAATAGCAAGTTCTCGAGCGAGAGACTTCCCAGTTTCGGCCGATATACCGGCGAGTTTTATCTTCGTTCTAGTGGAAATTCAATTTGTATTTCCCCAGAATTGGACTTGGTTTTTTTTTCTTCTTATTTTTCTTCCTCTTCCTCCTCTTTTCTTCGTCCAGTTGATTGTAAAAAAGACTTTGATTTCTGGGTCTGTCGCATAACCTCGGTCCTCGTTTTTCCGAAAGTCGTTCGATTTTTATATCTTGCTTGTATTTTTTCGTCGTTTGCGGTTGAGTTTAAAAGATTGTATATATTTCTTAGCGTAGAATGAAAATTTCATCCTCGTTCCGGTGGAAATTCAATTTTTACTTTGCTCCAACGATTTTAACGGAAATTCGATTGTAAAATTTGTCGACTTTTTCTTGTACTTTGTGTGTGTGTGTGTAGTTTTTTTGCGTTGCATGCGGAACATATACTTCGTCTTCGATCCAGTGGATATTCGTGCTTTATAGACGCGAGTTTGCTTTCGTTTTTTCGTTTCATTTTTTATTCGTAATTTTGATCGTAAAACATCTCATGTTTCTTACACTTTGGCACGAGTCGCCATAGGACACAAAATTCCATCTTCTCTCCACGATGAAAATTCCATTTTTATTGCATAAAGAATTTTGTCTCTCGTGTAGTTGACTCTCGAAGCCTCGTATATCTTCGTACCCTTTGATCTCGATCGCGTATCAAATAGAAGCTTTATCTACGCCGGAAATAAATTTTTCATTTCCAGACCTTCGTTTCCGTAAAATAAATAACGCAACTTCGTTTACTCTCGTTTTAAAGAAGTTTTCTCCGAACCGAGACCGTGACATACGTTTCGTACCGAACGATAATTATTTACGTGCAGTTATTTTTAACGATTTCAAAGTTTCTTCTTCAGACGTTCGTCAAAAAAATTGTTTTTAATTTTTGACGCCGTCTACCACTGTCTCGGTATTTCCACTTCCTTTTTCTTTTTTTTTGCTATTCTCGTTTTCCTCGGTAGAATGGAGCTCGAGGTGTCGTCTTGAGGAGTTTAACGTCGTTGGACAGTTCTCGGTCGTGATTCTCGACGAGAATGGGAAAAGTTAACGCTGCAAGGGTATAGCGATGGTACCCGGGGTCCAGGAACTCTCTTCCTCTCTTTGGCCCGAGTCTACCGTCGGACTTATTCGGCGTGGGAACAAGCTGACGCCGAGCTTTACGAAGCTCGCTGAAATAGTTTTAGCTTACGTGAGAGACAGGAAGACGGAGATAGAAAAAGGAAAGAGAGAAAGAGCGAGAGAAGGAGGAGAACACATCGTGTGTTCCGGCAGTTCAACTACGAGAGTTAGCTCGGGGTCTTAACGATCGACCGAGCTTTCCACCCGAGGACCAAGAAAATCATAAATTCACGTTTCTTTCTCTCTCTCTCTATCTTCTTTCTTTCTGCTCACACGAGTCTACCTTTGCAAGCTGCAGAATTTAAGCTCGTATGCTTTCGCTTTATTCTTTATTTTTATTTTATTTCATTTTTCAAGGGAACATAAACGCGAGACCAACCCCGGCCAAAGGGACAAGAGAGAGGGATGACAAAGAAGGAAAGAAACAGAGAGAAGGAATTTTTGCTCGGTATGGAACGAGGCAGTGAGCTGCGAGCGTAACGCAAGATAGTTGAACTCTCTCTCTTCCTCTCTCTCTCTCTCTCTCTCCCAGTTGGCAAGAGACTCGAACTAAGGAAAACGTATATAATGGTACACAGGATTCTGGCGTTGCTCGGAAACTTCCAAGTACTCTCGATGTTACACGACACAACTGGCATTCCTCCTACTCTCGACCGAGCACCAAACACATACCCAAACTATTTAATCTTCGGTTTTACCTCGTTTCAATGTCCGAATTTCCATTCTCGGTTATCCACCGTCTCTCGACAATGTTCTTTCATCGTTTACAATCGTTTTCCAATTATATTCCAACGTAATACACGTCGACGTTACGCCCGATACAATATTCTCACTGTAAATTCCTAACTAGAAGATCGCAAATATTTCATTAACGTTCTTTTGAAGAAAAAAAATTGTCCGATAGCTCGAAAGATTCTCGAGGCAAATCGACAATCTCGTTGTCGCAGTTTTCTCGGACGTCGGTCATTCGTTTCATCCCAGTTATTTCACGTACGACTCGAATATAAATCGAGCCTCTTGCTTCTATTTTATCCTCTCTCTCTCTCTCTCTCTCTCTCTCGTTGTACAAAATCGAGGAAGGTCTCTTCTTTCGCGAGAATATCCGGGCAACTGCGAATTAATTGTGACGATTTTGCCATTGGGGGGGTAGTATCGAATATCGATTAGCCCGTTGTTCGGTGGGTGCTTTCGCCTCGTTTAGATTATCGATACTGGTGTGTATACGCACGCTCCTATGTGTGTGACTCGTGAGGGTCGAAATGTTCGTGGATGGAAATTAACGTTACCGATGCGAGTGGTGGTTTCGCGAATTATCCAAGTGCGCGATCTCTCCCCCGGCCGGTAGAAATTCACGTAAATTTTCCAACAACGTGCACGCATCGTATGCTTCACGTTCACGTTTCTACACACAAGCCCAGTTGCCTCTGACTATAATACTACATTTGTTTTATCCGTACCGAAGTAACGGTAACTGTATAAAGTACAATATAAACGTACGCTCGAAAATAATATTCCAGTTTATCGCGAGGAGAGAGCGTAGACAGTTTCGCTCGCGATAAAAAAAGGGCCTCACGGTACGAGCGAAGGAAAATTTAAAAACCAACTGGGACAATCGTTCTCGAGCTCTGGTCTTAATTCACGAACGAGATGGAGGAAATTCAGTTGTTGAAAGTATTTTAAAAAATGTCACGTGGAACCTAGTCCCTCGGGAAAATAATACAATGGTAATTATTTCACCTGGAAATAATAAAATTGTTCGTTTCACGTTTATTTTATTTAGTCTCTCATTATTGTTTTCCCTTTCGATTTCGCGGGTTTTCGTCGTGACTCGGTGATTCGTACGCTCGTTTGATAAGAGAGAGAGTGACAGACAGACAGACAGATAGAGAGAGAGAAAAAAATCTTCGTTCTGGGAGTGGCGAAGCCCCGGAGAAGTAACAGGGGTGCGTTCGCGTATGCGTACAAAAAAATCAAAAGGTGGATATAGGGGTTGTCCAATTCAACCGCAAGCAACGTATACCCAACTCGCCGTAAATTGGTTATCGAGTCAAATATCCGCACGGGTTTCTCGTCGACTGGTCGACGATATATGAGAAACTTCACCACGAGTATGAAATAATTTCATTGAAAAAAATCGCGATACGATAGAGAAGTTCTCGAAACTCTGAGAATCTCTACATTCTCGCAATGTTATCGCGTTAAATAACGGGAATTAAAAATAATACGACCTTGTCTCGGATTCGAAATCGTTTCGGCTCATTACGAGCCGATTCAGCGTTTTTTTCCTCGCTCGTACGATTTTTTTTCGTTTTTTTTTTAAATTTCTCTTTTCGAACAGCTGCTGGCGATCGCCAGTTAATTCGCTGTTTTTTTTCCCTCGTCGTCCATCGCCCAACCGGCGGTTCTTTTTACACTGACGAATTAATAGCTCTCCGGGTACTTCGTTACGAGTTTTCCTGGGAGCCGAGTGGCAAAAGTAGAATGGTAAAACTCGGTTCGGCGAGAGCGAGAGTAGGGGAGGAGACATTTTCTGCGGTTCGTGAAATTGCGAATGAGTAGTCGTGTAAAGAGAAAGAAATGAAGGAGAGGAATAGCACCGGCAGCAGGGAAATTAATCTGGAAAAACTTCCCTCGTCCACGTGGACGCAAGAAGTGCCAACGCGAAAAAATAAAGAGAATCCACATCCCTCTCTCTCTCTCTCGCTCTCTCTTTCTGTACCCACGGTTTTCTCTCCACTCTCGTCGCTCTCTCCTCTACCAGAGCTTTTCCGTTCTACCCAACTTTCGTATAAAACTGTCGTACGAGAATTTCTGTCCTTTAGCGAAGATCCTACGAAACGACAAAAGTGGCTATTTTCATTCGTCGTGAAAAAAGACGAATTTCGTATCGCGAAAATTGTGGGAACCGTTTCGAGTGTCTCTATTTTGCGACACGAAGGCGAGTATAACTCGTAGACGAGGTAGATATCCGCCTCGCGGGCGATACTCTCCGCGAGTACAATTTCGTTTTCGCAATATCAAAAAGCTCTTTCTCTCGCTCACCGTTACTCACTCTTATGGCCTCTCCACTCGTCTGTACACTCGTCGTCGGCCTGCTTTCCAAAAAGCTAGACAAAGAGAGGAGTTTCCGTCGAAGTGGCTCAACGTATCCTCCCTAGTGTGACGTCGTCGGGATAAAAAGATAAAGATCGAGGAAACAGTCAAAAACAGGAAAAAATATATATAGAGAGAGAGAAAAAGCTGCGAATCGAGAACGTAACACGCTTTTGAAGGAAAATTTCAAGAGTCGATTTGGCGCATTGTTCTTTCGGATAAATTCGACCCTTTCGACGAGATAATTAACATAAGAGGAGTCGTCTCGATTCACTAGGAGAACGAAAAATGTAATAATAATGAAATCGCGTCGAGGCAATGGTAAAGGTTGATTCGGAGTTTTAAAAAAATGTCTCGCTACCCTCGTGAACGAGACTCTATCTCTCTCCGAGGTCTTCCAATTAATTACAGCGAGACTCCTCGAAAATTCCAGTGAAAAACTTTCTCGCACTGATATTTCGTCGGATACTTGAAAAATTAACGTCGAATTACTTCGAGACTCTCTCTCGTACGTTCAATGGCTCCTTTTTGGCTTCCTCGAAACTTTCACTGACCACTCTTCGCTTCTAGTTTTCCCATTCGTACTTTGGTACCGTCTTTGCAGTAGTTGCACGAGAGAGAGAGTGTGTCTCGATGAAGAAAAAAGGAAGAAAAAAAAGTTCGCAATTCACGTTTGTTTCCAAAGTGCGAGGCAAGGCAAAGAAGCTTCTCTTACAAAATGGAATATATTCCCTCGCTCGAGAATTCGACGAAACCGTCCAATTTCAATCGGTAGAGTGGTTCTTCGCTAATGCCGACGACCTTAGCTCCCACCCCTGGTGTGCACCATTGAGAATATATTTCTCGGCTAATTTACCAGTAGAAATACATATTTCCAAAAGATTCATGAACGAATTTAAATTCGTTGTATTAACAGTTTGCAGAGACGTTCGTACGATTGGCTCGATCGACGAGATACATTACATGATTAGCCAAAATATATCGGGATGATAGGATATCGAAGACTCAACGAAATTGGACTTGTCAAAGTGAGCGCTAATCGAGCGTGCAGATCGTATACGAGACGTTCTTTGTCGTTTCATTCGAGACGTAACATTTTTCTTAACCCTCGAGAAATCTCTTGGAGAATTATTCAATAATAATTGATAAATTCAAAGTAAAACTTTCACTCCTATGAAATAATTCGGACGGATTTTCTCAACTAGCACACTCCAGACGAAGAAATATTCCAGCAAAGTGAAAATGCCTGATTCGACCTGAAACGTCTCGTATACTTAAACTATATTGTAAAATGATAAACCGTGAATAATAATATATTTGTTTGTTCTTAATGTTGATTGCAGGGGCTTGAAGCGACATTGAGTGACGGGAAAAAGAAGTACGGGGACAAGGTGAATGCACTTCTGTCCGCCTGGGAGCATGTCACCAATTTCATTCCTGCGGCAACCCCAGAGGGCACCCAGTCTCTCATAGAATGGGTCCACAAGTGAGTAGAGCAGACGAGAACGTGTTCTTCGAGACTTTCGATCGAAGGGTTTCTCGCGATTTTACTTCGTACCATCGTCCTATCGTCCACGTCCGTTCCATCCAACATATCCAACCTGATTTTCCATTATATATACGAGAAACACAATGCCTGTCCGCCCACGTTCGATGAATCCACGTACCTCTTGCTACCTGTATACCCGAGCTCTTTCTCTATACTCGTCCTGAAACTTGACGGGAGGGATCCATATGCACTTATACCAACACCGTTTTAGTATCGCGTTACGAGATTAAATCCGGGAAACAAGTAATTGGGAAATTTTACCGGCGTAGTCCGCTACGAGTTTGCCCACACGTTCCCTCGAGCCTTGAGTACACTCGCGATACAAGGAAAAGGGAAGAACCATAAGAGGGACAGAGAGAGAGGCTTGAGGGGGGGGGGGGGGGGCAAACGAACCGGGCAAAAGAATGAGAAGATAAGGGAAAGAATTATCGTTCCATTTGATATGCTAATTTCCACGAATCCAATTAAATTATGCAAAATGCCCGAATTCAGAATTTTTCTCTTTTACCCCCTTCCGCCACACCCCCGTGGTGTTGTACATTTTGCGGAGAATGCGAGATTGTGCGGCCGGAACGAAGAGTGCATTAAAAAAAATAAACTGTAATTCTCCGTTGTTTTTAATCTCTGCATAAAATTCCTTTCTTCCCTCTTGCTCCTTCTTCTTCTTCTTTTTTTTTACGACTGGAAACGTTTTCCTCGTGCTTCTTCCACTTACGTCGCCTTCTACCCGGTCCACTCGACTATTTGTCCGTCTGTAAAGAAAAGAGAAACGGGGCTAGTCCATGCACGAGCACATCTACGTCGACGAATTACTCTTCCCGACGACAGAAGAATTTTTCTGTAATAAGAGGCGAAACGTTTATCCAACTGTTACATTCTCTCTTCTTTTATGTTTCTTTTTTTCTCTCGATGTATGTATATATATATATATTAATTTGGCGCGTGATCTTTTCATCTTACAGACACACATTGAAACTGGTATTGCGCGGGGAATGGCCGAAGCTGTCGCCTGCCACGAAGACGCATCTCAGCGTGACGTTGCAGAGGTGCGCGAGCCACCTGGTGCACCACCCGGCTGCACCGAGGTGCACCGCACTGATAGCCCTCGTGCACAATCCTTGGGCTCATCCGGCTCTCGACAGCATACTTAACGGTCAACCCGATTCTGAACACGAAGATGGTGAGACGAATGTTTTACGAGAAAATAAAAAATAGTCTCCGAGGCGGATTTGTAAGATTCTATGAGAATGGTACGACGCAATCTTACGACTTGTTTCCCATCAGAATTCTGCTGTTCGGAGAAGGGCGAATTGTTGACGATGAGGCTGAAAATACTCTGCGAGGATCGCTGCGAGGATATCGCGATAAACCTCGCAGCGGCGTGTGTTCGCTCTCTCAGGAGGAGCGATCGTTTGCGCTCCCTATCTGATCCTCAACATGTTAACTTTATGCTCGACGTATACATTGTCCTCCTGTACAAATTGAAACGCATGCAAGATATACTCGCTCAAGTAAGTCGTCGCAATTTTTTTTTTATCATCTCACTTTTCGCATCGTGTAGCCAAGCTTGGGCTCAAATAGACGATTCATTTTTCTCCGTATGTTGGACAGTTAAAATTAATGGACCTCAACGACGCGCTAGAACTAGTCCAGAGACTCAGTGGTGAGAAACCTACCAAGTATGGAACAGCTCGTGTTTGGCGAAATTCGATAAAGGCCGCCGAATTGGTTGCTCAGTATCTCGTGACCGCAGGCATGGTTCGACCTGTGGCCGAAACCGGTGCGAACGTTCTCGAACAGATTCTAAATTCGTGGGCAATGTTACACGCGAAATTGAAGGATATCACGACGACGTTACCGGGAATGATTAGAAAATTGATCGAACCGGCCGAGAGTGCGCAGCATATATATATTTTTTGTGCGGTGTTGCTCAAACACGTGAGTATTGGTCTTTTGCTGGGGAATATACGAAATAACGCGTAATACTCTATACGTTTTTCTTGTATGACAAATTCTTGTCTCTTTTTCACAGTTCGCAAGCAACGTGAAGCCCCTCGTGATCGAGCTTTACATCCGTGCTCTTACGACTGACATGAACGAATTGGAGAATCAAAAGGCAAAGTGCGACAGGGACAAAGTTCGCGAGACCGCGGAACGTTTGGGGGCGCAATTTCTTCGTTTGGCCGACGTGGTTGACAGTAACGTCGGTATAGCGAGAGAATGCGTATTGACTGCATTCTCGTTGCATCCGACGCGTGCCTGTTACGATAGGATAATAGAAATGGCGGTGGCGTGCGGTAAGACCGAACAAGACGTAAACGAGAGCGACGATACGAGAGCGGGTAAGGTAAATTGTTGTAACGGTGAAACGAATAGCGCTCGATCCAACGGTAAGAAAACTGACGAACGTAATACGACGCGAGACGCGACGGGGGTGGAAATTTCAACGGGAGAAAACAGCGTAAAAGCCGCGTCGTCCTCGCCCACGCCGGTATTGTCACCGACGAGCGCCTCGGCCGGCAAAATGCTCGATTTGCAAAATGGTGTTCCTAAAACTTTTGAACGTACCGATCAATTGTTGAAAAATTTGCTTAAATCACCGCGCAAGAGCGACGCCGGTATATTAGAACAATGTATGTTACATCCGAAAAGAGAGCCGGGCTTGGAAGGGCCTCTTGGCGAGCTGTGCTTCAATTGCGGCGAATTCACGGGTATAGAGGTGAAAAAATCACCGGAAGTTGTTAATCGTACGGCCAACGTCGACAGATCACTCGACGCTCTTATACTTATAAACGGCGACGCTGTCACGGGTTCGGCGAATTACGACGAGAAGTCCGTGCCAAATCAGGTGCTCGATGCCGAGAAACTCGGACTGACGCCACAATTGTGCGACGACTTGGCTGTCGTACTGAGCAGCCCGCGTTATCACATGCTCAGTTGGGTCCTCGATTGGAAAGAGTTGCACGCTCTTTGCGAGAGATATCTCGAGAATGCCGAGGAAATGGGCAATACGAACAAAGAGCTCAAATATCTAAATATCGATTATTCCCAGTTCAAAGATTGGCCATCGGAAGACGACAACACCAAGGACGTTTTCTTCGGGATCGAGAAGGGCTACGAGCAATGGGTCGATCTACCGTCGGATGGTTCCGAACAATTTGGTAGCTTTCAACCTGCCGGTGGTTACAAGAAACCATCGACGAGACGAAGTCTGGACGATACGACCGATTCGGACAGCGGTAGCGTGATGCGAGTCCGGAGAACCGGAAGACAGCGCAAAGTACACAGGTTAGAGTCCTCCGAGAGTGATTACGAGAGCGCCGAGCGTAAACCAAAACATTTTAGAAATAGTACGAGCTCGGTCTCTGACACGGATACCAATACGCAAGACAGTCAGACCGACAGTCTTGGAAGCGACGGCTGTCGTCGTGAGAATAAAACAAATAATTCTAGCGCCAAGGATATAACGAAAAAGCGTGGCAAATCGAAATTAACCGTCGAAACGGTTTCGCACTTTCACATGCTCGTCAATGAGAACATTCGTCATCCTGCCGAGGACGTTAGTAGCTCGGACGTTAGTAGCAACGATATAATAACTCTGTTCGCTGCCGATATGGACGAGAATAAGCGCGAAACTATCAAAGGCTCGACCTACACAGCCGCGGCGCCTCTCATCATAACGGAAAAACGTAGCGACCCCGCGGTTCTCAAATCTCTACGAATGTTTAGACCTCAGAATGCTAAAAAACCGACAAGAATGGCACAGATACTGCAGAAAAATTTGCTCAAGAGCAAAGAGGCCAACGCGGCTAACAATAACGCGGGAAGCGTGGCGAAATTTGCTCCGATGCTGAGTACGCTGAATCTCAATCCAAAAATCGTACTGACCAGAGCCGACGAGGTCGACAGGAAGCTCCTACAGTCCAAGAAACCACATATAAGCGCCGGCGATATCTCCAGCGAGCTCATGAATATCCAGAAGACAATGCCGTTTTCACCGAATAAAAATGCCATCGGAGCTTATCACAAGCGTAAGGGTGAACCCAACGAGAAGGGTAGAGGTTCCCGACCACCGCGTAGTCGAAAACCGGTGAAATCGAACCTCGGTAAGAACAAATTCGACATTCTCGCCAAGGCGGTTCGCGATTCCGACATACTCGCGAAAAACGTGCCAGGCTTAAATTCCCTCGATATGATGGTACCGCCAAGAGTTCAATCTACCGTCAACGTTGTCCAATTATCCCGAAACATTCCTCAGAGTCCAAACTCGGGCTCGGTAAACAGCGGCAATACGCCACCGCGTAATCGCACCTCGAGCATAGCTACGAATATTCAATTACCCGGAACTCCGTCGTCCGGTGGCCACGACAGCGGTGTCGGCATGAGCCCGGCTGGTCAGACACCACCGCCTCGCTCCTCGGCGTTACACGACGTTGGCGACGAGGCGAATCAACCCCCTGACACATCACCGACGAGCTCGACGAACGCCTCTACTGCCGAACCCGACAGTCCGCGAGGAATCGTTAATCAGCGCACCAGTCGCAACGATTCACCCACAAAATCTCCATCGCCATCCACCACCATGTCGACTTCCGTGCCCATCACCTCCGAACAGTTGCAGATCGTTCGTAAACCCGATGGAACTTATCAACTAGCGTCGATCAATCCAAACATCGTCACGAATCAGCGAAACGTTCTGACACTGCAGAGTCTCGAGGAAAGCGGTTTTCCAAGACAAATACAGCGGGTCAGCGAGACAAGTTCGACGATCGCGAATCGCAACGCTTACGAGAGATCTACGGGGGTGAAAAGTTCGCAGTCATCGGGTCAGAACACGGGGTTGCCCAAGTTTCAGCAAGCTTTCAGAAAAACGATCTATACACTCGCGACCGAGACAACGACGGTCGCGGCTTCGTCGACGACCGACACGATCGTTCAACAATCCAGTGCGATACAAAAAACGACCAATCTTTCGAAAGCTGTACAAACTTCCGTGCCGAGTACGCAATCGAACGCCGGCATAAACGTACAGTCCATAACGAACATTCCCAGTCGTCAGATAACAGGTGGTCGGCAAATATTGAACATCGTGCAAAGTTCGAACGCGAACGTTGCTAGTACGAACGCGAGTCAGACTCTCACTCAGCTGGTGCAGAGCGCACCACCCGGGGGTGTTATATACACGCACAAGATTCCCGTTACAATATCCACCACGAATCCTAGTCAGCTCAACATCATTCCGTCTATATCGCACACGAATTCCATACCAGGCGGACGCACCCCCGTCGTCAAGTTGAATATCATAAGAGCTGCCGGAGGGGCTGCTGCGACTCTTAGACAGCAGAACATTGCCGAGGCCATTCAAGCTCTGGCGGCACCGAGAATGCAACAACAGACCGCACAGACGCAGGGTCCTACTCAAACGCAGCAGCAACAGACCCAAGCGACCGTTCGAACGGAAACTTTGATAAATTCGCCGATCGAAGTTCCGAATCAAGTCAGCTCAACGACCCTCGAACAGCTTCGTGAATTCGAGAGTGTCCTCGAGCAGGTCAAAGAGAGGAGCACGATACAACCCCAATTGCAATCGACTTCGAACGTCGCGGCAGCTACGACGACGGTACAGACCCAAACGACTACCCAACAAACACCGACGGTTGTCAAGCAACATCAGCAACAGGGTGCCGTTAGTACCCTTGCTCAACAACTCCTCATACCTACCCAATCACCCAACAGTACGGAATTTGCGAGTAACGGCGGTGGTACAGTTAGCTTTCAGCAGCAAGACGTATTTCCGCAAAAAGTCTCACTGGCTTATGTGAATCAGAGCGGTGCGACGACACCACAAAAAGTCGCAAATTCGACGCCTGTCGTAGTCGTGACGAGTTACTGTCAACCTGCGGCGTCACCGGCTTTAAGTGTGACTTCTCAGAGTTCGTCGAGTCCATGCGTCACTCCTGCGCCCGCACCGATTCCTTCAGCAGGAAAAACACCGCCTACGCCGTCACCAAAGTCGGGGAAAAAATCTGTGCCCAAGACCGTGAAAGCCAGCACAACGGCAAATAATACGGCAAAGGCATCGCCCATACCGAAACCTCAGCAAAAGCCACAGGAGGACGAACAAACTGCTGCGAGGATATACACGATACTGGCCGAGTACGCGGAGCAACTGAGAAATTCACCGGATCTCAACAACAAACCAGCACCTAGAAGACGCTCGAATCCACCCACGAACCCGAGTCAATCGTCGAAACGCAAAAAATCGAGCTCCAACAAATCTAAACCTGCCGAGCCTCAAGCTTCGGAATTGAGCCCAAGTACGGATGATTTGGGCAGAACAATGGGCAGCGAAGATTCTTCCAGCGGTATCGTTCACATACAGGACAGTCCAGCGGGCTTTCCATCCCAGGACGAGACGGCTGTTTCGAGCAACGCGACGGAAACGAGCGCGGAAACGAGAAACTTGACCAACGAGTCGAACGATGGTCTAGAGACGCTCAACGTGAAGAGACGAAATCTTATAATCACCGAGCCTGGTGGCGGTGGTCAGCCAAGAGCCGTTATCGTTCAAGAAGCTGTGCAAGCAGCCTCGGTAAGCGTGAGCGAAGCGATCGCCTCGGTCACGAGCAAAATGGGCAGCACGACTGTCCTGATGCCTGCAAATTATCATCTATTACCTATGAATATGATCAAGGGCGGACAACAATTCACGATAGTTTCGAGCAATTCAAAATTACTCGCTACTGTTCCAGCTGGGGTAAGAACTTCCGGTAGCGCTGGTGTTCCCAGCACTCTCGTTCTTCAATCTATTCTCAATCCTGGCAAAATAATATCACAACCGAGTCAGATGAAACAGGTAAAGCTACCGAGTTTGCAGAGTCTCAATGCTGGTCAGACTCTGAGCTCGGGACAAAATGTACAAAACGCTTCCGTGATCATACCACAGACGAGTACGAGCGCGAGTACGCAATTTACGAGCGAGACGAGCTCGGACAAGAGCAATGAAACACCCGCGACGAAAAACGAGGCTGCCACGACAGTGGTGACGAGCAGCGAACCTTCGAACACGATAATCGTGAACAAGGCATCGACCATCGGACTCGTACAACGGAATATCAACGATATCGGGGATACTCAACAGATCTGTGGCGTTATAACGAGCAATCCTAATCTCACGCTTCAAGGCACAAGATTGTTCAATTCGACGATTGCCAAATTGTCGACACCGTCCGGCCTGAAAACCGAGAGTGTTGTTTGTCTCGCACCCGCTAGTGCCATAGCTCATACGCAAGAGAAAAAAAACAGCCAAGAACATCAGGGCACGCAGGCTGAAAAATCCACTACACTTCAAGGACAGACAATTGCACTTGCTTTTGCGGCACAGTCCAATGTTTCTCTGATAAACAACAGCCACCAGCAGCATCATCAGCACCAACAGAATCAGCAACAGCAAAAAGAGACCAAAGAGGCTTCGACGGAAATAACGTCTGGCGACAAAGTCATCTCGCCAAAGACGGTAAAGAGAAAAATGGAGGAGAGCATTGGCATTACGGACAATATACCGAGGAACCTCATTACGACCAACTCCATCGTATCACCGAGCATTGTGACGTCCTTGCAAAGTAGTACAAAACTCGGTAAGAATCGTACAGCGACGAGACAAGTCAATAGTACACGTTTCATTTGATTCGAAAAACAAATATCATTTTCTTTACTTAGCCTTTGTGTTGGAAGAAAAAAGGAAAGATGCACTCTCGTTGTGATCCTTCGCATGGCATGTATGTGGACACGTAGGCACTCGCACACGTTACGAATGTTGGAGATAATTTTAATAAAATTATATATCCTTTAGTATCTTTTCTCTTATTTCTCGTTTATCGTGTATCGGTTCTGTTTAAAACGCCTGTCTGTTATTTGTATGATTACTATTGTTATTACTATTACTTTATTTCGTACTCGTCATCGAGGAGATTGGGAGATTATTCGAAGAAAGAGGAGAGCCCGAAAGAAATTCCGCAAGTCGGAGAACTGTCGTATGACCCGAAATCATTCTGTTTTTCTCAGAGTCTGTTCCTGTCCCGAGTGCTGCGGCTAAACAAACAACAACGACGACAACGACGACGACGTCGACGTCGAGCAGCATTATCGAGAGTACGGGACAATTTCTCGCTACCGGTGAACACGCCAATTCGGATAGTCAGGAATCTCCGTTGAGACAATCGAACGAGGTGATGGACCCGAGCTGCAAAGTTGGAAATGGAATAATGTGCGGTAACGCAAGATTGCAGGAGGCATGGGAACCCGAGAGGAAAGCATCGCCCGACACACCATGGCGATACGTGCCAACCTCGACGAATCAATTGGCGATCGAGCCACTGAAAGTTTACACCCGTGAGACGGAAAACTCGGACGTACACAGCGTATTGCAGATCATCAACAAGGGCCAGGGTATAGAGATGGCAAGTGGTCAAGTTTATCAAACAAATACGAAGAAATACTTCATGAACAATACCCTCGAGCCATTTCAGCAATATCCGAACAAGGTCAGTATGGTGAAAAGTCAGTCAAATCCGCGTTTGGATCGAGAATTGTTGCAACAGCGAATGGAGAGAAAAGCAGCGGCTCTGGAGCGCGAATTGAGATTACAAAAGAGCCTGTCGGAGGAGTGCGAAGATCTCGGTGTCGACGAGCCGAGTACGAGCGATCTGTTTCCCGAGGCTGATCTTCTCTTCGATACGAATCATTCACCGTCCTTCGATCATCTTTCTCAGGACGCTTCGTGTAGTCAACCGTTGGGTATGAAACTTTACAACTCGTCGTACTTTCGACCTCTGGACTCGTCGAGCGGCAGTCGAGACACGAGTCCAGTGGCCGATTTTAAGATAAACGAAAGAAGAAAAAACGCCGCGCAACGCACGAGAACACTCAAGGACACGGTGAAACGAGCGAAACGCGACAAGAGCGATGACACGCAGCTCGAGAGTTCGGCCAAACACATGAGACTTTCCCTCGACAATCTCAGTCAGGACGAGGGATCCAACAGCAATTCGGACATGTCGAGATTGTCACCCGGTCAAATACCGATTATCGAGAACGAAACGTTCAAAGACTCGTCGAGGACGAAAATGAGCTCGAGAAACGGTTCTAAGGAAGGTTCGCCGAGCAGCGTCTCGAGCATACCGTCTAATATGAAACTCGACATGGATATGGACTCGGAGTCTCTTCCTCCCGTTAGCAACGTTAACAACACCTCGGCCGCGAGCTCGGGCGACGAGAGTCTGACTCTCATGGGCAGTAACAATACCGATGTCACGATACCCTCGCCCCTTTCACCAATCGCCGGACCTCTCTTGTCCACGCACAAATACACTTATACCAACAAGAAACGAGCCACGACGAAGGTACTACGGACCGAATATCTTTCTTGGGAAAGCCCGATGTCCGACGACGAGGATTCGAGCATAAGCGAGTCGATGAGCAGTCAGACCGAGGACAACACCATTACGACGAACGGTCTCGATGATAATCTTCAAGCTGGAAACGCCAAATTGGTCGGTGATCGTTGTACGTATCTCAAGAAGAAGGACAAACTACAAGTAAACGCGAGGGTGGTGCTCAATCGAGCCGATCCAAAAAACATTCTTGCAAAACGTATGAAGAGCGACTCGATGAACGAATCTGGTATTGTTTCAAGTGACAAAGCCTCCGAGGCTTCGGACGACGAGACAACGTGTCATACGACACTCGTCGAGCCGGATTGCCGTGCGAGAAGGTCGAGCCTACGGGGACACGTGAAAAAGGGCTGCGCGTGCTGCAACGGATCGCCCGAGAGACCGAAGAAGAAAAGTACGACGACTACCGCGTCGGCAACGTCGGCGATGACGGTCAACAAGTTGGACCATAAGCTAAAGAAAAAAATGGCTTCGAAACAATTGGGAAAGAAAAGGTAGTCCTAGCGTAACGAACTCTCGCTCGAGTGTATCCTACTGTTGTATTGTACTTGTAAATTCATGTTATCCGGTATTTATTCTTTTTTCGCGATACGCGAGAGATCGTAGGATACACGGACAAACGGTTACCAGAGTGGTCGAGTGGTTGGGATGATCGTTGAAGGGATTTAAGAAAAAAATCTTGTCGCGGCATGTTTTTCCGGTAAGTCATCAAAACATTCAAAGAGAAGAGAAAAGAAAAGAAAAGAAAAGAAAAGAAAAGAAAAACGGTAAACGTGGCTCTCGCGCTTAGATCCGAAGAACGGGGGTGGACTCTACAGATTGTAAATACTAGTATGCTTAATGAGTGTATAGCAGGCTTCGAAGCCTTTCGGACTATATTCGGAGCGTGGCTCGCGATGGGACGTGGAAAAGAAAAACAAGATAGATTTAAATAAAGTTCTTCATAAATATCAATTAATATTAAATTTATTCGCCATTTAAGAGAAATGAAGATTTATTAGCGATTCTTCATACGGAATATAGGTCATCGTTTTACTTTTAGGTGTTAATCGATTCTAGCGATAGTCTGAATCATTAATTATGGCAAATTTAGATTTAACGAGAAGATAGAAAACAACTGAAGTTTTAAGAACATTAGAAATGCAATCTAGTCAAGCGGTGAGGCTCGGGACGGCATATACAAATGTGAAAAGAATAATGATGATTAATGGGAGATGAGAGAAAGAAAGCGAAAATAAATAGTAAGTGATGAAGTAGACTCCTCGCGGGATATTGAATCGAGAAATATTATTCCTACCCCGCAGTATCTATTCACGCCTAGAGATGTATCGCACACTATAAACATGGCGTGTTCGGGCCACTCAGTGATTAAACTATTCTTATATTGCTCTCCTACGATTCGATCCTCCTCGTAAACTTGACTCTCGTTTCTTTTCAAGGCTTCGACGAGCTATCGTGTGATCATAAATGTATATTTTATTTCTCCTCTTTATTTCTAGTACTCGACTTTTGGAGTTTCAAATGCTATCGTACATTGCGCGGCTTGAAGCATTTTTTTATTTTTACTTTTTATCGAGCTAGCAACGAGCCAAGGAGCTAGCTACCTCTTCACTTTGCCAATGGTTGAAAGTAATCAACTTGAAAAGAAACAAAATCAGGCTCTATTAAATATTCGAGTCCCGATGAGAGACGAATGATTCAAGATACGAAATTTAGTTTCCTTCGTTTATCCTGATTCTTGGCCCGATCATAACTTGTCACTCGGTGCATGTGTAAATCCATTCTGTACATTACGTAGATTGTGTAGGTAATTCATTGAAACGAGAACAAAAAAAGTATCAAACTATATCGCTGCACTTTAGTACAAAAATGCTTCGTCTTATTTCGAAAATGGCAGGTTTGTATCATCTCTATCCCATCCCTTCTCTCCGTATACTGTCGCAAGTGTGTGAATGCCCTGCAATTAATTTACGAGTTATTTGCATTTGTAAAGATTGTATGGGAACGTAAGCTAATAAGAGAGGTAATTTTTTGTATTCGGTGGTGAAACCTGTTCTAAATTCTCTACGCATTAAGTTTCTATTCAAACTGATTTGTTACTTAGTTATGGCGAAGATGAAAAAACAAAAAAACAAAAAACGAAAAAAGAAAGAAAGAAGCGATAACGTTGTATTTCGAACTTCGTGTAATTGTAGATACGCGTCCTCGTGTTATAACGTACTATTTTCATTTTCCTTATTTAGAATAAAAGCTGTTTGTACCGACTGTGAAGTAGAATACATATGTGTACTTTAATGATTTAAAGAAAGAAGAAAAAAACATTAATTCTTATTTGATCTCATTATGTGGAACCTTGGTTCAATAAACTGCGTATTTATATACGACCTGATTCTTTTGGCGGCTGACTCTACTTCGCGCGATCGCCCACGACCGGATTGCGATATCTCGGTTATTACGCTTTTTTCTTTTCTAATTAATCGCTCTTATCGGATTAATCGCCAAGTCTCTTAATAACTATGCAGCATTCCTTCGTTCGCCTCGTTAATTTTATCTTCACCTGTACAAAAAATCCTTATGAGTTTCTATTTCTTCATTTTCCCCTAAAGTTAAGATTTAATGAACAAAGAGAAAAAAAAATGAAAAAAAACTATCTTCCTGTACATTAACGATTAGTAAACTTGTTTACATGTAAATTTCGAGCGATTGGCGCACCAAATAGACGCGTATTTTTGAACGACTATGAAAAAAAAAGACTTTGATTAATTCATAATGGCAAAGCAATTCGTTTATCGGTGATAACGTGGCTTTCGAAAAAAAAAAGAAAAAAAGAAAAACCCCTTTACCCCTCCTTAGTCGTACCAAAACCGCATTTACTAGATTGATCATCCTGAAATACACGCATGGATAAACTACGATAAGATATATAAAATGAAAAATGAAGGAGAAAAAAAACCCGAGTTTTCCAAAGTTAGCTTCAGGTACTTAAAAGCTGCTTCAAAGGCCGTTAAGACGATAACTTAAGAGTTTTTTGTAACGTATGTTTATAAGAGCTATAAAGTTATGTCACTTTTAGCACTCTACCAGTATTCAGGAGCGTTGTATATGTCGTATATATCGCAAGGATGAATGACACAGCGAGGTTCAAATTGAAAAAAGAATTGCCAATTGTTGGACGAAGATACGATATACCGAGTTGTAAATGGGTTCGTTGAAGTTGCTTTACTGTCGGTTAGCACAAAAAAGTAACCAGTATAATGAGTGAGATTGAATTGTGAAAAAAAAATAATAATAATAAAAAGAAAAAACAAAAGAAAAATGAAAAAGACCGTGAGCGAACGGACGGAAGATGGGCAAAACGGAATGGCACGATGAACGGATGCGGTCGTGTCTGGATGGTTCGTATTTCAAAGGATAAAAATGAAAGCTGTTCTGTATATATAACTAGCAATGAAAGATATAGTTTAAATGACTCTGTAATTACGTGAAGTGTAAGGCATATTATAATACCAACATGTAAACGATGTATGGTGAACGAGAAGCCGTATTAGAAACAAACAAACAAAAATTATACTCTCCTACAATAGTAATATAAATATATATATATATATATACATATATGTATGTATATATTTATTTATATATATATATACGTATTTGTATATATATATATAAATGCATATGGTAATATATATATTATATAAATATATGAAGAAAAAAAAATACGTGTGTGAGTGTCTGTGTGACAGAAAAACAATGCACAAATTGCAAGCATATATAACGAACGGTACCAAAAGGAAGGGGTTTAAAAAAAATCGTCGCGGTTATAGCCCAACAGAGAAAAGCTTCGATGGGAAACGCGCTTTTGTTTCACAGCTTTAAAGTAGTTGGATGATTCGGCTGTAGAGAGATAATTGATGATGAAAAGTGGAAAGAGAAAGAAGAAAAACAGAAAGAGGAAATGAAAACAGATAATACTCCAAGGATATGTATGTACAGCGTATTAACGAAGTATTTGTCCGAAGATACATATATACCGAGAAAATCCTTTTTCAAGCGGAAGTATTAAGGGTTGCATATTGTACATAAACGAGACATATTTTCTATATAAGGTGCGTCCGCTCGATAAGACGCGACGAACCGACAAATATTGCAATATTACGCTAATTCTTTCAAACCGTAGGATAGTGTTTCATCGGTTTATGTAATTGTATCGATAGAAAAGAGAGGGTCTGGCAGAATATAAATGAAAGAAAAATTCTGTATTTACATATTTGCCTCATCAAAGTCAACTCACGATTTTTATTCATACCCTCTCTTCCCCAATTTTACCGTTACTTTTCGTCTAAAACGTCGGCCATACGATTTTCTTTATCTTTTCTCATTTAATGTTAAAATTCAATCACACGGATAATTCGTTTTAGAGTTTTCTCCTTTTTTTTTCTTTTTCTTTAATTGAAAAATGTGTTTCTTCTCGGATCTTTGAGAATATACATTTCACGTTGTACATTGTTTTATTTTGTAAGAATAATTGTAGATTTGCGATAAATCGTCTCACGCCTCGTTTTGATTTTCGACCTCCTTTAAAGAAAAAACAAATGGAATATCCTATTATTGTATCACAGCTGCTCGACGATATTGAATCAGTGAAGAAGATTTTAAGCTTACTCTTTGAATAATGTCCATCATCGACATCTGACCAGCCGAACGAAAGAATTCGTTGATTTCACGCGGTACGCAAAAATGATTATTCGTCGTCGGTTGAATCCCCATATTTTCGGCGATGAAACGAAATTCCGGTGTCTCGTTCGAGGGATCGTGCAGCTCCTCGAGACTGAACAACGTGCCTTTCGTCACATTTTCGTCAAGCGGCCCGAAATCGACGATCTTCGCTTTATCCTTTTTGTAACGTATTACATCGAACGAATCTACCCCAACGGTCCAACAGTGATCGGATGAGAAATTTTCTTTTAAAAACAGACTCGTAATACTCACAATTATTTAGCTTGAAACGTCTCTTGATCCTCTCGTTGAACAAACTCGTGATATCCCTTTGAATATTGTATTTCTCCGATTCTATGTGCTGATGATATTGCGATGCGTCTCTTTGACAAATACCTATTGAAAAATTGTAAATTATCAGTAACAATCAACGGTGCAAAATCATAAAAATTGTAGATCTCGATATGATTTTTCTTTTTTACCGACAAGCTCGTGATTCACAACGAAACATCGAAATTCTGTACAAGGATTAATGTCTCTCCATCTCTTAAGAACCAGACACGACTGTAGGCAAAGTTCGTTGTTCGTTAAATGTTCGACGGCATTTAGATCGTCGGAAATTCTGTCCGAACTTTTAAGTAACAAATACACTTCTTCCAGTGATGTACATTTGAGAGTTTTTGTTGGCGCTACCCATGTTGCGTCCTAAACAAAGTCAAATGATAATTATGACGAAATATCGAAGAAACTTGAGCGATAAATGAATGCGATTATTATCAATTACAGAAGGACTTTGCCAGTTGGATTTGAGAAAAACTGCTCCGTACTCTTCAATGATATCCTGTATTCTTTTGCTGAACTCTGGAAAGGTCGGTTGATCCTCCGATTCCTAAGATAAAAATGTAAATAATGACAAAGTTGAATATTCGTTGGAGAATTTAGCGTAGAATGGAAATTTTTGACACAAGGTACGGTATTGTCGACTACTCGCCTCGTTAGACTCGTTGCTCGCCGAAGAACCATCGGTCCATTCGAAATTTGATGATACACCGTTGGCGGCTTCGATGGGCAAGATAAATGCATCGTGCTGAAGATACTTGTGTATTTCTTGCGGAATAGGTAAAAGCGTAGCTTCTAGAGCATCCTTAGCAAATTCGGGATACCAATTGCTAATTGAACACTCTGGTTTCAAATTAATCACCATTATGGTAAATATTGGGTTTCACTGTTTACTTCGATAATTTTGTTCGACTATTAAATACTTGCTGTAATTTATATGTAAGCAAAATAACAGCTGATTGACAGCGAATTCGAGGTCTTGTACGTCTTGTATAAATAGCGATAGATATGCTGACTCTTATACTAATGAGGGAAATGGGTATGACGAATAAAAAAATCACACAATTTCTAGTATTAAGAAATAATACTCCTTTATTTAAAGTGATTGATAACGAAGGTTTGGTTAAACACGGGTCAGCAAATCTCTCCAGAAACCGAAACCTTATAGAAATGACGCGAAGGTAGGGTAGGAAGGCTTGTACGCCTAACCTTTTCGTGTTGATCTTATCGACATATCTTCGAACTTCCGACTAACGCCACCGTTTGCAGTGGCGGCAGGCGCCACTGTCCTCACGTTCCGTTTAAACGCTGACACTCGACGGTAGCCCTTGCTTGGAGGAGAATCTGGAAGACTATTCCACCGCAAGCTCCGGAGATCGTGGGTAAGTTTATTCATATAAATCAATTGTTTGAACAATGATATAGTAATAAGCAAACTACAGTCGCATATTACACTAAGTTGTCAGTAAATACATACACTTTCGGGTTTGTAAATGTAAACATACAACTGCGCAACAACCGCTGCTTGGTGTAACACCAAGTTTATTAAACGTTTGAGATCGCGATCCAGAGTAAGGTTGATTATTGCATTGTTGTGTGGTACGCGGAACATAATACTACGATGAACGGCCTGTATCGAACCTTCGGGATACCCGCGAATCCCAATTACCCTGTAAAAATGTTTTCATTCTTATAGCCGTAAATTCAAAGTTCCCCTCTCAAAATATATAGCTTCGCAGTACACGGTAAGGTAGAAATATACTTGTTCAAACTTGCTCCCCTGGTAACTCGATCTGTACCCGTACTGCGATGCCGTCTATTGAACAGTCAGGAACACTGTGCTAAACTTTGCGCTATCGGCGTTCTTTTGATTCTTCGTTCGAATCCTGCATCGCAACGTTCTATAGTGTTTGGAGGAGCTGCGAAACACAACGAAAGATCATGTTGGTTGCGTCATGTGCACCAGACTCGGTCGACTCTAGAAATTGGGAGTAAGTCTGCGATATAACCGATAGGATAAACAATAGTTGATGTTGCACTAAGTTTTACTCGCGTGCGATAACTTTGCGGACATGAGCATATCATTCGTAACCACTCGAGATACCGATCTATCCGTATCTCCATATAAAAAGAATCTCAGTTTTCTAGCCATGGTCCTAAAATTTGTCTCGTAAGATATATGATAAGTGTACAGGGTAAGGTTATTCATGGTAAAATAGAATAAAGTTTTTCCTGTCCCGTCGTACGCTGTCGCCATCTGTCGAGCGACCATCTATACTTCTAGCCCATTATACCTCTTCGGGCGCATGCGCGTTGAGCATGTAGTCTCCATCGCGTTTGCAATATGGCCGCCGGCAGTGATTCCTGCTGCCTTCCGTGGGATAACCAATTTTAATAAACGTCCGAATGTGATCAGCCGTGTTTTGTGATCTCTAATAACAAATTACTCATCTCCCGTTTTCACCGTTTATCATCGTCAATCACGCTCCATCTTTTCTCAAACGGGAGAGAACTGTGCCTTTGAATGCGTTTACATGCTCAACGTTCGATCAACAGTAAGTGGACCCCTCCAGCTAGCATTTTTTTTATCTTTGCGTCGCTCATATTTCTACAATAGAAGCGTCGTCGTTGTGTCCTATTTTCTAACATATCCCGCATCTTCACTGGCCTCGTACCAAATGTTTTATTGAAAATGTATCTCGTCGCGAAATGTCTTTTTTGTCTCGCTTCGATAGCCCGAGTCGACTACAGTTGCACAGTTTTTGTCGTCTTTGCGTACACTTTTCAAGAGGCGTTTGTGACTTTCGAAAGACTCGCAACTTCACCTTCTATTCGATTAAAAGCACTTTGCAGACATTATCGCTTACCCTAATTTCAAGCTTTTACAACTGGGTCTCGAATTTATCAAGCCAAGTGGCTAGACATCGACTCAGGACTGTATCGTAAAGTTTATTAGCTAAAAAAATATAACTCGTCGCCTTGCGATAACGTCCCATAGATATCACATTGATAATTAATAAGTTTAATATTTTTGTGTACCTATTTCATGGAATATGCATGGGCATACTCCGCGAGATTTTATACAGAGTCTAACGGTAAAGATTTTAGACCGATGCTAACCTCTATTCTCCTTCAACTTTGCGCGTGTGCAATATTTCACAAAATTGAATATTTTCAATGTTAACATAGTATCAACATAAATCAATTTATCGTATTTTCGTTTTAATAGATTATACACAGTTCACGTCTGGTTTCAAAGATTCGTGACTCATGGAAGGCAGATGAACATTCGAGAATCCGCGAATACAGTTGCGCAAATCCAAGATCTCCACGGAATGTTCACACGGTACAAATGTACAAGGCGACGCGAGGATGAACGAGAAACGAGGTATATGCAAAAGAACAACGCGATAGAGCCGAGAGACGAAACGCTCTCGAAGAATCTTTGATAAAACACGAGCGAATGAGAAAAAAGAAAAGAGTTGGAAACGCGAATGTTTTCATGCCGAAAAGACAGCAATCGTCAAACGTCTTCCTTAAGCACAATGCGAATTTCAATGTTTCTGTAAAACGAGAGCACCAAAACGATAAGATGAAAAAGAATGTTGTATAACGAATGAAGATGCAATATTTCGTTTGTAATTGAAAAATCACTAAAAGACCATAAGCAGCGCGCTATGTTCAGAGCGCTTTGTAAGCCATCGAGACGTTGAAAAAAATCATGTTGTTTCGTCGATCCGGAAGCGACGTACAATGTTTGCAGGTGCACGCGCGCTCCGCGACTAAAAATCGCGAGTAATCGCCTAAAAAAGTCTAAAAACTTGGAATACTCTCGCGAATATAAAAGTATCGTTCTCGCCCGACGTACAGAACCGACGGATCGTTCGCGCAATACGTTAAATATTATTCGCCGTTGAAGAACATTAAATAAAGACAATACCTTGTCGCACGAGGGGGAAAAAAAGAAATAACGACACCACGAAAGAGCTGTACAGAGTTTGAACTACACCGACGGCCTTGTACCTGGTGAGTCACTACTAGGAATTTGCGTCAAAAGCGTGGCTTATCGCGTGCTCGAAATACTTAACAATCGTAGATAAACGCATTCTCATGTATCTTTTAATAATTTAGAGACGTCACGGGCGGGAGTTCCACCCTACATAGTCCTAATGCTGAAAGGAAGCATATCGTCCTATTTAGACACCCGCAACGAAGAAGAGTCATCCTACGTTACCCTTAGCAATGGACCATACGGTTAGTTCATATTTTTTCACGACAATAATTTCCTCAACCTCTTCAAAGCTCGATAAACGATCGAATCAATAATATCTTCTCGATATTACAGCTTATGTAGCCAAACCAACGAGTCCAGAGCCTGACAAATATCGTCACAGTCTCCAGGACGTTTATTTCGTCACACCAATCCTGTGCTTGCAATGTAAGTAATCGAAAAACGCGTACTTCCTGCATTCGAACACTCGCTCCGTCCTCTTTTCCTCCAACCAACGATTCTCATTTAAAACACACGCATTATTTCTCCCAGGTGAGGATTACATTTGGGGAATCGGAAAAGTAGGAGTCAAATGCAAGGGTGAGTATTACAAAAATAATAATTCTATTAATATATATTTGTATATATATATATATATAAACGGTAGAAGAAAAACATTTTTTTCGCACGTGACGGATGGGTCGAAGGCTGCTCGACCAACGGGGTTCAGTGATCTCGGTAGCTCCGGCCATTGTCTGGTCGCTCTTTCGTATTGAATAATCCAATTGAAATGCTATATCATGTCCTTGTGTGGTTGGCAACTCTCTTAGCCCGATGCAACGTACCGCGAGCGTATTTCATTTACAGACCCATATATGTGTCTGCATGTAAGTCTCTGCATCGACTAGCTAAATCATTATATTCCGCGTTTACGCGTAACATAAGCGAACCGAGCTTTTAGTATTCCGAGTTCAAGCCAGTCGGTCAAACGTGTTGGGAATCGTCATGCGCAATTTTCTCTCCCCCTCTATCTCTCTCTCTTTCTTTCACTCCCTCGGTCATTCTCGTGTCCCCTCATTAGCTATTTCTCTCAGCTCGAATTCTCAATGTTTATATAACGTTTATGTTGGTGGCTTTGCTAGCCGCGTCGTGCGTCAAACTGGACGAAGAAAAATATTAACTAACGGGGAGGGATGTAGAAATGTATTTCTTATTTCATATCCCTCTCCCGAGAAAAATCGTCCCACGATTTTTATCAGAGTCTCTTATCCTTTCTTGCGGTATAGTTTTCTCGACGCATTCTTGGCGTCCTTTGTTTTAAGGTTTGTATCTCGTGGACGAGGGAAACGGGCGAGTCTCTTGGTTTACTATATGCGTACTTCGAGAGACGCGAACGTCTCTCTCGACTCTATCTATTTCTCTCTCGCTCTGTCTCGCTCCAACTCTCTTCCCTATCGTCTTGTATCTCTCGTTCGCGCGGACACGTGTATCTCATTCGTGCCAGATGTCGAGTAATCTTAATGCTCGGATTTTTTTTCTTCTTTTCGATTCAAAGAGGATATCGTGGGATGTGTTATACGTCACGAAATAGAAAAAACTTCAAGCTCGAATCTTTCACCGGGAGTCTACAAATCTTTCGATTGTTTAGAATTGAATTATTATTTTTTTTCTTCTTCAATTTACATAATTACAACGTTAACTTACGATCTAAAAATATTCGGTTAATTGTCCAAGGGGGGGGGGCTATCGACGTCCTTTTCTCGAGGGCATGACTCAAATCTATATTACGCCCTTTATAGCGCTCGTGGAAATATTCTAAGCGTCTAAATTGACATCCCCCGACCCGACGCGGTTTGTCACTCGGCCAATTCGCCGCTCGACGTCTCGAAAACTCTCTTCTGCCGTCCACCCCTTCGCCACCTCGCTACTCCTAAACTCGCGAAATATCTCTCTCGCTCTATCTACCAGTTGCTCGCGAGAGGAGCGAGGCTTTATTTAAAAACTACGAATTAGATTCGCGAGAGTGTCGTTGACACGACGGTGATTGGGGATATGTTAGCGTAGAGCGAGTTTTTACCAAGAGACAACACGTGCCTCATTGAACGGTTTACTCGACCCGAAACTTTTATTCGGTCAATCATCGCTCGAGTCCAAATATTACTTTTAATCGAATATTTCCTCTTTCGTTATTCGACGATCGTCTCGATAATTATAGTTTCAAGTGCATTCCGGCTTTTGCCTCGACCTCGAAAAAAGCCTAAAAACTAGTCGATCATTTAATTCGAATTTATCCCTCGGTGAGTCTCTCGAGCGAACGAGAATTCATCAGTTTTTTGTATTTGTTTTGAAAATAACGTTTTCCAATAAATAAATATCTATTCGTCTCTTGGACGATCCCCTAGAGAAAACGTGAAACGAATCTCCATCGAGCGTTCGACGGAGATTCACCCGACTTTCGAAATGTCGTTTATATCGTTCGTGATAATCGAAACGAGCGAATATTTTCCTTTTTTTTCTGCATAAGTTTCTTTATTTCTTTTTTTTTAAATATTTTTATTTTGTCGAAACACCGCCGCGGGCGTTCCGACCCGCGCGAGAGTCGACGCTCTACTGTGGTTCTCCGTGAGATCCGCGACGTTGCGCCACTGTAGCATGGTAACACGCGTACCGAGGCGCGGATAGTTGCGAGTTGCGAGTTCGCGAACCAGCTCGAGTGTGCTGTGCCCTCTTTCCCTCCCTCCCTTCTCCGCGTCCCTTGAATCCCCCGTTCCTCGCTCTCTCTCTCTCTCTCTCTCTCTCTCACCACCCATCGTCGCTCCAGCTAGATCGCCACTCGGTTTTCTTTTCAACTACGACATCCACCACCCTCGTCGTCCGTTCCTCGTGCTCTCGTGGATTCGTATGAACCCACTCCCTCCTATCCTCACCTCGTCTCTCCTCTTCCACTCCTCGACCCTCCTCTTTCTTTCACTCCTTTTTCTACTTTCCGACTCTCCTTAGCCTCCCACCTCCCTGCCCGATCCTCGTCATCGTACGATCCGGGGAACGCCTCGAGTCATACTCGATACGGCCCCCGGAGTACAACTTCGAAAAGAGCCAAGCCAGGCTAGAAAATCCATCCGACCAAGCTCCTTCTCTCGTACTTGGATGAAAATACATTGAAAATCTCGAATAAATAATTCCTTTATTTTCATGACTTTCACGATCGTGTCTCGCCTATCCCCTACGGTTTGAAATATTTTCCTAATTTACTCAATTAGATGGCTAGATGGATAGATAGATTAGGGTACTCATCGAGAGATAATGTACACTCGTGTATATAATATATAAACGTTGTAGTTCGAGCGGTGAAAATTATCAAACGAATACAGCGAGGCGTCGTTGCATACATAGAACGCGAACGTATTTAATATTGGGTGCCTTCGAATCGAGGCTATATATATATGTATATAAACCATTAGAAGTACTTATGAACACACATACACATATATATATATCAAATATATATACGTATGTACATGTCGCTGCCACTGTGTATTTAACATATATATGTCTTGTACAGCTGATGGCTTATTGCGGGCTGCAGATTAGAGTATGAGACCGCGTGGAAACGATACAAGAGAGAGAGAGAGAGGGAGGGGATGAGGTGGAGGCGGGGGGAGGGGGATCTATATTTACCGGGTAATATTGCTAATACGCTTTAATGCCTGCATTTTCGAAACGCCTCGTCGATATGAGTACGAGTTCCCTGGAGAACGAGAGAGAGAGAGAGAGTTAGTGAGAAAGAGGCAAAGGGGGGGATGGCACGGAGGACTTGAATACGAAATAGAAATTGATAGCCGATATTTACACACGTATGTGTATGAAATAAGCCTGCGTGAATATAAGAGGCTTATCGTCGGTCGATCTGACTTTTATTTGATCAAACACGCTCATCGTTTTCTCTATCTTCATATACGTATGTACAATTGATCGTTTCATTTTTTTCTTTTTTTTTTTTTTTATTCTCTTCATTATATCACGATTCTATAAATTCTACGAGAGAGAGTGAGATTTCAACGATACGAAATTATAGGAGAACGTCGTATTTTAAGACGGGGAAGAAAATTGTTATGGTTTAAGGGAGAGGAAAGAGAAACATCGTGGGGTTATTTATATGATATTATCGTACGATAAATACCAAGTTTTTTTTTCCATAACGTTCGCGAATGGTCAGGTTTACACTGGAGAGAGTGAGAGAATGAGGAACACCTACGCTCATTCTATATTTGCAGGAAAACTCGTGCGATATGAAATCAATCGTTTAGGGAGGGAGGAAAGGGTTTCATTTGTAAGAGGGAGAGGTCGGTGGTCGCGTTGAAATCGTAGCAATAATACAAAACGCCCCGTTTTCCAATTCAACGATTTTTTTTTGTACAATTTTTTTCGCCTCTACCACACTTTATATATTTTTTTTTAGTTGGCTTTTTCGCTCTCTCACACACACGGCAGCGAGTATATTACACGAGGCGCTTCGCGACTCGTAGCTCGCGCGCCACACGACCAATTCACATTAACCTTTCGCGTAAAAGTAACGCTCGCGGGAGAGACTCCTCTCTCGCCTCTTCTACTCTCCACGTGGGAGGCAGATTTTGCGTTACTGTGGCCAAGGCCGAGAGGCACACTCGACGAAGCGTCCTATTATACGCTCTTCACTCTTTCGTTCTACCAAGCCCGGGCGAACTTTCGTCACGAATAGAAAAATTTAAATAAACACACTCATCGTAAACATACTTAAAAAAAAACATCATTGTAATTATTTTCCTCCAATTTTTTCACTCTCGAAATTAAGAAAGTCTGAAAAATTTGACAATTCTCGAGAGTTTGTCTTGATTTTCTCTCGGTTCAAAGAATTATTTACAAACGACGGTAAATACCCATAATGGAAAGAAGAGTCCGAGAGAACGAAAAAACATGGATTCGGGGATAAAAGAACGGGATGGGAGAAGAATAAAAATGAAGAAAATAGAAAAACCAGTAAAAAAGAAAAAAGAAGAGATGAGCTCAGAGCCTGTTTGGTCGGTATAGTAAAGCCGCTAGTACAGCTACTACTATGCGGTAGGAGAGAAAGACAAGCCGCGATTCCGCGAGTTCGACAGAGTATATAGAGGGCGTGAGAGAGCGAGAGAGAGAGAGAGAGAGAGGGCGAGACCCAGGCTGTGGAGGAACGGAGGAACGGATTCTGCTTTTATTTCTGCCTCTTTCCCCATCGACGTGTTTATTCCGCACGAATCGAGATTCCTCGCGGGGGCTTGATGTACATTCGGCCAATGGGCGATCGAATGAGATTCTTTCTCGTGCTATCGTCCTCTATACACACACACACACACATATACACGCATGTATATAGCTATCTATATAATTTAATATATATGTATATATGCGGTTGTGCAGAGAACGATACTCTGTCCGTTCGCCCTGTCGAAATTACACGGCGAGACTCGCGATGCGCCGGCGGTACGAGCGCGAAGAAAAAAAAAAGTAATAACGCGAGGCGACCGTAGTTAGCCCGAGAGTCTTTCGACGAAAATGGACTCGACCCACGCGAAGCGACATATACGGATAAATATCGTAGCGTCGATCGATAAACAGGGGTAAAAACGTCGGTGGCTTGGAAAAGAAGAAATAACGACCACGAAATGATCGACGAATCTAGAAATATTCGACGAGAAGAGGGAAGAAAGAAAAATAATAATTTCTTGTTTGTTTTTTTTTCTAGTTTTTTTTATAAAGCTCGTAGCGTCAGATTAACGACGTTCCAGGGAGGATCGTCGTTAATCTCTCGTCGCGCCAGTTTCCATTAAATTTCGCGAGAAAATTTCGTTTCCTATTTTCTTCTTCTTTGTCTCTACGGTCTTCTCGTTTACCTCGATTCATTGCTGATCGCTGCATAAAGGCAAAACGTCACTGGTGACACTTTGAGCAAAAGTGACCGCGATTACCACCCGCTGTACATTACCCTCGTTATCACAGAAAACCTTCGATATCTCAGGGAGGGGCGAGAGGTGGGGGGGGGGGGGGGGGGGGGGGGGGGTTAAGAGAGCCGACTTTCGTTTTCCGAGATACCTGATAACGCGATAAAATCGAAACTAACAAACGGCACCGCGGTGACTATATAACATAATCGTAATCTCATAAATTCGCTCGTCTATAACTTCGTTTCTCTCTTTTTGTGTTTTTTTTTGTCTCCTTATTTCTTCGTCTCTAATCGCTCGTTACCCTCTGCGAGTGAGCCTCTCGCTTTTCCTCCCTCCGTGACTACTTTCGTCGAGTTTCACAGCTATATACGCCTAATATTACGACGCGAATATATATATGGATAGAGTTCGTTATTCTCAATTTTAGAGTCGTCCCACATATTTCTCATTTTCACGATCCACCCCTCGCGACAAGGGGTGCATATATTTTTCGTTATATCCCTATCTTTCTCTCTTTCTCTCTTTCTCTCGTTCCAATCAAGGTCGCGGATACTTTGCACACAAAGACGAACTTTTAGTGAAGATATAGTGCTACGTGAAGATATATACGTAAGGGGAACATATATAAAGAGAGAGAGAGAGACACGAATATAGATATATGTTTATACAGAGAGGCACTTTTAGTAGCTTTATCTATCTATCTTTCGTCGTCTATATATCTCCCCGAAAGAGGAAACGAGGAGATAGATATATACATAGATAAATATATATGTATATAGGTATATAGGTGGGATATGTATAACGTTGGTAGAGCGCAGGCGCGCGAAACTGTATATTCGGACGAAGAGGACGAGAGGACGAAGGCCGGGCGGAGCGAGGTACCAAGAGGAACGAGAGGAAGAGCGAGAGAGTGAATAGTATATATATATATATATATATATATATAGTACCGAGGAACAATCGAACGGGGTCGAAAGTCCTCTTGTTGCTACGTGAAGCCGGGAGAGCCCGTGCTCGGCACTCCGAGCCTCTGAGCCGCGATACCCTCCTCTCTCTCTCTTTCTCTTTTGTCTCGTTTCCTTCGTCACTCTTCCTATCTCCTTCTCTCTCTCTCTCTCTCTCTCCCTCTCTCTATCACTCGTTTATTCCTTCTCCAGATGACGTTCTCTCCAGAATTCTCTATCATATTGAGTTTCTTCTTTTCCGGAAATTATTCAACTTCCGTTTTTCCAATTTCTAACCCCCCCCCTCTTTCTTCCTCTTATATTTCTTCCTCTCAGCGAAGATACAGGGACGGTTCATCTTCATTCTGAATCGTATAGCTCGGCACTCTATCTCAAACTCTCGCGATATCTCTCTTTCGATCGTCGGCTCACTTTGGCCATGGTCGAGGAGGTGAGGGCGGAGGGTTGGAGGAGGGGAGGGGGATCGGTCGGAGGGTTCTCCGCGCTCTCCTAATACTCTATAATATAACTATATATATATGTAGTATTATATATCGTAGGTACGAAGAGGCACATAGATTTCGTATATACGTGCGAGCGTATTCGATTTCCGCTCACGCGATTCCTCGCAACGCGAAGAGAGAGAGAGAGAGAGTGAGAGGGGGAGGGAGAGAGAGAGAATGGGCTTGCGAGCTTCGTTCCTCTAATGTATATATCTATATATGTATATAGGTTTACTCAGACTTGTGCCGGGGTGCTCGACGATCGATAGTCTGCTCGTACACCCGCGCGCATAACAACCCGCGCTCACCCTCCCGTCCCTCCCACGTCAGAGTCGCCCGAGCGACGAACAACCCCGCTTCAGGCAAATTTGCGGTTTTTTTACGGATCGTCGCTCGTTGTCTTGCCATCTCTATTTTTTTTTTTATTCCGTCTCTCTCTCTCTCTCTCTCTCTCTCTCTATCTATCTATCTATCTTCGTTTCTTTCTCTCTCGTCAGTGAAAAATCCATCGCTTGAATGCACCTTAAGATTCTTCTCCGAAAAGCCATTCGAATCGATCCAGATCATGGATTTTATCGATCTATATAGATATAAGGTATAAGAAGGAAGAAAATCGATGCTTCATTGAAGTTGAAACTCGCCACGCTCGAAAGCGTGAGAAAAGCGTCGAGGATCTATCGTAGACGGGGAGAAGGATGATGAGGGTGGGAGAGGGGGGGGGGGGTACTTCGTACCCCGTTATTCCGTTTCTGGCAAACGCGAATGTCTCGATCCCTCGTTTCGTTCCTCGAAGAATGGAAAATACGATGATAGCTGAATTATTTCATATTTTCATTTTATTTCGCGCGTATAAATATCCCTCGGTCGTGTTCTCGTCGATTCGAGGCAAGAAAAATACGAAATTCGTCGAAACGCAAAATAATCAAACGATTATATCGAATTCGAGAGAGGGAAAGGAAAAATTACAAATATAAATGATTGATCAAATTTTTCCTATACAAAAAAAAAACAAATAATAATAAATATATTTCACGATTTTTTATTCCGCCTCGAGAATTGTATTCGCGGTTTACGTTTTGTAAATTCTTGTTTCTGGCGAAAGACGAAGAATTTTCGCGAATTTCGCGTCTTCCATCGTCACCTCTCGTGACGAATTCATTGTCGCGGCGGCGGTCTCTGCACGTACACATTCATTATCCTACACACACTCCCATATATACATATACACACATTTATATACATATATATATAGATATATATATGTATGTAGACATCTATAGACATTACGTTATATACGCCTCGGCAATGCGGTTCCGGACATTAGTAGGTAGACAGATAGCTCTATATCTACAATACGCGTGTATGCAGAGGTGATACCTAACAAAGTTTGCTGTCTCGACGTCGCGATTTCGTAGCCGTGCCGTCTCATCGCTCGCGACTCGCTCATAGAACGCGAGAATGAAAGAGAGAGAGAGAGAGAGAGAGAGAGAGAGAAAAAGAGATAGATGATGAGACACACGTCAGCCCATTGTCGCGTGTGTGTCTGGCCCGAGAGAGCGCGAGGGGAGAAAAAAGCTTTTTCGCTCGCTCGCGCGCACTCCCGGGTCTCGACAATTACCGTGTCGTACGATGCCATCAGCATGCATCGCCGAGTATAGAGAGACGGAGAGTGAGTAAGAGAGAGAGAGAGCGAGGGAGGAAGAGGGTGAGAGGAGGGCGCGGGCGATGACGCGCTCTTCCGAACGCTCTTCATCTATGTATCTAGCGGGTGTTCCATTTTTAATCCAACGAACATAAATTATCAGCCGAGTTCGCGCTCCGATAAGACTTTCGGTAGAATTTCATTTCCGCCTGTTGGTGGCGTGTGCTTCGATTTCAAGGTGACCCACGTTTTTTTTTTCTCTTTTTTATTAAAA
Source organism: Netelia inedita (assembly GCA_964017225.1). NCBI lineage: Eukaryota > Metazoa > Arthropoda > Insecta > Hymenoptera > Ichneumonidae > Netelia > Netelia inedita. Next base: position 3,476,357 of record OZ024924.1, on the reverse strand, counting down.
TTTAATCGCGTTCAATGACCTTGGCCGTTTAATCGATACGAGAAAACGAAAAAAAAATACACACGCGCGCGTTTTTATTCCAACCATTTCCTCGTCGGTCCTTTCATCGCGGATAATTGTCGAAACGTTTTGATAAAATTATTATTCTCTTTCTTTTTTCTTTTTTTTTTGGTCTTTTTTTTGTACAGTAGAAACTCGATTCCTTCCCTCGCGGACAATTTAAGTCGCATTAACGAGCGAAACGAGACACCCCGTAGACTCGTGGTTATGCATGTTAAATCGTCTCGCACTCGCTCGCGGTGTCACTCGCGCGTCCGTGTCTAGCCTCATCGCGAAATGTACGGGAAAATATAGCGGGCACGGTTTCACTCTGCATAATACACAAGCATTAACGCGGACGGTATAAAAGCCCAGGGATAGACGGTGATAGAAGCAAAACAAAAAAAAAAGAAGAAAAAAAACGAAGAAAAAAAGAAAAAGCGCACGCTAGAAAGAGCGAGAGGGATAGGACGAGCGGACTGATGGAATAGTCACACACGACAACGAACGAAGACTTTATTGTCATGCATCGTGCATTCTAATTCCCGACATACCGGAATTCCACCGCCTGGCATCGTAAATACATCATACGCATAATTTAAATCTCCGATCTTTCCCTCGTTTCGTCGCTAATGCACGACACAGAAGAAAAAAAAGAAAGAAAACCAGAACAAAAAAGCAAGAAAATAGAAGAAGAAAAAATCGTTTTACCGATTGTCACTTAAATAGATAACGTGTCATTGATAAAAATACAGGATGGAGGGGGGAGAAAAAGAAACGAATTCATGGACATTGTAGCGAGAGCCGACAGTTGTCATTTCACACGAGACACATCGTTCTGTACCCACGTCTATATTTTACGACATAATGGTCCCGAGCGACCGTATCTACCCATCGATATACGCCCTCCTTCCTCCGTCTTGCCCTCACCGGTTACATTGTAGGGTATTAATGTTTGCCCAGCCAGTTCTTACGAGTACGAAATTTGTTTCTCTCTCGCCGTTTATTTTCTACTTCTTTTTTTTTGTACTTCTTTACGTCGCCTCTATTATCAGCAGAGCAAAGTTTTCTCGATGCATATACTCGCCCGAGTTCCATGATGCTGACTAGTAATTTTTGTTCTCTTTCTTTCTCTCTCACTCTCTCGTTAATTTTCTTTTATCACCAGGTTCCGGGGCTACGATGTATAATCTGCAGCTGGGGGAGGGTAGTTTTTTTTTCGCGATTTACAAAGGCTACTGCCCGCATACGAGGGAGACTTTAACGTTGTCAACTTCGCCACGAGTCGATTGTTTCATATTTTCCCCGGGATAAAACCGGTAGATCGTTCCTCTCTCTCTCTCTCTTTTTCTCATTATCTCGCTCTCTGGCCTACGGTTCATAATGGCCCCGGTGCATAATGAACAATGTAGAATTATCTTACACGCGAATGTATATAGATTTTTGTGTTTCGCGTCGGCGAACTCCCGGTGGTAATAGAGCGGGTGGGTGGAAGGGTGCCTTCGTGAATTCACGTTGCGTGTGCGCATTTCCGACGATTATCGTTGAATATAGTTTTATACACTGTATTTGCTTAACCGCTACCTGTCGCTCGATTCTCGACCTACCCCCTCCTCACCAGCCCTCTTGGACGTGTACCTACTTACCGCTCGGACTCGTACGTGATAATCGAACTGGCCAAAAAGTCATTGCGTTTCTAATGCACGTATCGCCTATGTTTCTGCATAGAAAAAAACGCGATTACTTTTTGGCCAACCCGATTTTCATCGAGATTATTATTTTCACGATATTTTTAGCTACGTTGAAAATAATCTCGTACAAACGACGAGTTCGTTATAGAGCGAATATTTATCTTGCCCGGAGGTAGAACGTATATCGAACGATCGATCTTGTTTATTTTTTCTGATCGAAAATTGTCCGCGAAATTTCGTGGCTAAATATATAATGTTAGGAGATACGTCCGTTATAGAACGGACACGACGGATAGCAGCACCTGTGACGGAGTGAGAAACCCGAGTATGTACGGTACGGGCACAAACGAAACGAGGTTGATTAATCGGCACGTACACGGACGATCAGCTTCCGTCGTGCGCGCGTTCCTCTATCGCTTTGCGTTTGTTCGACGATGTTTCTCGCTCGTGACGATCCCATACGTATGATTCTTGTACTCGTACATATTACAGTTTTAAACCGTCTCGTATTACCCCCATGGTCGAGTGTGAAATAAAAAACGCGAGTGATATTTTTTCTTTCTTTTTTTTTTTTGTAATTTATTTCTTTTTAACTTAACCGAGAGAGAGAGAGAGAGAGAGAGAGAGAGCGATCGTCGCCTCGTCGCGAACCGGCCTTTGGCCTTAATCGACCGAATTAAATTAATCGACCTCGGTGAGAGCGCGGCGAGTGCGCCTGTTGGCCTCCCCCGCATACGAGGGTCTCCCTCCTCCTCCTCCTCCCAACGCACGACAGAGAGAGAGAGAGAGATTACGTGCCCTCCGTTCGTTTCTCGTACGCGACTTTTGGCTCTCGTCTCAGTTTTGCCTTCGTTCCAACATTGAAAAAACATCCGTAAATCGCGAAAAATAATCTCAAAGTGCGATTCCCACTTTCGCGATGATCGTCGTTGGCGATTAAAAAATTGTACGGAATATCTCGATCGTTAAATTATATCGATTTTTATTCCCGTGCGATTCGTCCCCGTGTCTATAATTATGTCGTTAGCGCGATGGATAGGCACGTGGTGGAAAATCTATCGCGATTTATTATCGTCGCGATTGTAAGCCGTGTGTTGGTCTCGCTCGATGAAAAATGCGGAAAATGTATAATCATGCGATAAAATACGTACACGTGTGCGGGTATAAAGCGCAAATATAGAACTCGCTATTAAGTGCGATTGCATTAGTCATTCTCCTTTTTTCTCCATCCAACGTGACTTTTTTTTTCTTCCACCACGGCTACGTTTATCGATTTACTTTTTCACGATTTTCTTCTTTTTTTTTCTCTTTTTTTCTTTTAAATTCCCCTCTCTCTTTGTCGTTGTCTCAAGTGCATTATGAGCACGGCATTTATTCATAGCGATGCATTCAGCGTTCGGCTCGTGGTATTCGTGATGAATACCTGCGTATTACACACACACACACACACACACACACACGTGCATATATGTATACAGATGTGTACAATGTTCGTTGCATCGTATCGATGTTCGCGCGATCCACGAAGACCAAGTGTTAGCGCTCGTCCATTTTGCATCCTTAATTGTCACTTTGCCGGGATCGTATTTCAAGGTCGAGGCCACTGATCCGTATAGATACGCGACGATAGCGAGAAACGTTTGTACGTATCGGCGTACCGAGGTAGAAACGTTTCTACAGTTTGATCTTTTATACATACATCTATATATATATATATATATGTATATATGTATTTATATATTTATATACGTATATATTATACATGTAAATATATCTACCGAGAAGTCGAGCGATGGCTCATTGCCAGTAATCGCGAGATCGAAAGCTCGGCGGGGTCCGTGTGTGTGTGTGCGTGCGTGTGCGCTCGAGCCGCGGTCATCTACTCTTACGAGGCTGATGGACGCGAGTTAACGGAGCAAGAGGCTCGCTAGAGGGAGAGCGTCGAGTGGGCGGGGGAAGGAGGAGGAGGAGGAGGGTAGCGAGGAAATTTTCAAGCTGCACTCTCCTCGAACATCGCGGTCTAGGTACCCGTGTACGTGCGTACAAGCACGATGCACCGGGACGATCACGTAACGCACGATGAGTTGAGAGCTTGATGCACACGCTTTGGTAAAAGGGTAGGGGCACGCCGTCGAGGAGGAGGAGGATCGAGGGGCGGAGGGGTAAGGGTTAGGTGCGAGTCGAGAGAGGTAACGAGCGATACGGGCGAGGCTCGGCGATAATAAAATCCTTTTGGATTCGTTCCAAAATCCGGTTTGGAGCGAAATTATTCGTTGGATTAAAATTATAAAGCGAACATTCGCGCGCCCGGTGAACATATAAGCCAAATGCATTATCGGGCGTGTGCCCCTTCTCTCTCTATCTTTGCGAAGCCCCCTTCACCCCGGAATGAGCGCGTCGAACGTGATTCAAATTTTGTTAATTCGTCACACGTCCTAATTGTTTTTGGAAAATAAATAATATTTGTCTTTTTTTCTTTTTGACGAATTGGACGTGAGAATTTGTATGGAGAGTGAACGATTTTGTAATTTGGACCGGCGACAGCCCCGAGGGATGATCGAATTAAATTCAACGCCGTTGGGATAATTTATTCGCACGGATAACAGTTTCGCGAATTTATCGTCGCGAATCGAGCCGAGGGGTGGGAGGTGAATTGATTAATGGAAAAATACGTCGGGGAAAATATTTCTTTTATCGCGATTTTTTGTTTTGGCACCTCCCTTCTCTCTCTCTCTCTCTCTCTCCTCTCTCCACAACTTTCACTATTCCGTCCTGTTCACATAAAAAAAAGAACTAAATTTAAAAAAATCACACACACACACTCACACATACAATATCATTTTCGAAATTTAATTCTCTTCCAACGAGAACGAGAGAATTCAGTCAGGAACTTTCGATCTCTCACAGCACGGCCGTATCGTTTCGAGTGTAAAATCGTTTCGCATCAACGTTCGTGTATATTAGTAGAAAAATAAAAAAAAAACTCACCACGCACGAAGAATCGTGAGCCCTCTCTCGTGGCATTGTACGTGCGGGGGTGAGTGAGCGAGCAAGATAGAGAGAGAGAGAGAGAGAGAGAACTCATGCAACACCGCTCTCGGTCGTAAATCATGCATTTTGCAAGGTTCATATCTGCATAACCGCGGGTCTCGTATCTCGAGCCCCGTTGCGGCTTCGGCGGTTGAGCTTCGAGTATCGGCGGGTGCCGGAGTGGCGCGTTCGCCGATGTGTTTCCCCCGGTTGTACATGCGATGTGTACGAAGAGAGCTTCCCAGCTTCGTCGTTGCGAGGATATATTCGAGGATCGCGCCGCAACGTGTAACACAGACAGACGGACGCACACGGAGGCGAACCTTTATATCGGTGGCTGCTATACATATAATTTAGTTAAATATATAGACGAGCCGTGATAACTCATCTTCCATGAGAGAGCGGTATACCGTATCCTCGCGCTCGCCTCGTACTACACGCTCGCGTTAATTCCCACCCCTCTCTCTCTCTCTCTCTCTCTCTCTCTCCCTCTGTTCAATTTTTTTCTCCTCTCTCTTTTTTCCTGATCGATCTTTTCATCGCGATAGTAAAATTCACGAGAGAAATAAAAGAATCGTGTCTCACGCAGAAATGTCCATCATGGTTGAAAACGCATGACGAAGGTGGAAAGAGGGTGAACGTAGGAAATGAAGGGAAAAAAAAGAAGAAGAATCGCGAGAGGAAAATAACGGGTAGGGTAATCCATCTCTGATTGTAATCAAATCGCTCGGTTGTCAGTCATGTTCACTGTACGTTGCGTAACCGCGTATCGTGTGATATACGAGTTTTTACCCCCACCCCTACGATATATACAATTTTACAAGAATTTTTTCTACTGTTGAAATCAGCTTCTGAAAATTGCTACGTTAATGACCGTCGATCGCGTCGACGATCAATCGATAAAGTCAAATACCGTCGGGAAGCTGGGGATGAGACCGTTCACCGGGGTATCGCACGTTATAAGCAGTGCTCATAAAGATAGAGAGACACGCGCAAACATAGACACCTAGACACCCTCGTATCTCCGTTGAAATTAGCCTCTCTGGTTTAGCGAGGGACGACGGTGGTGGTGTAGGGGTTGATTTTCGCCTCGCGATTTCCTCCAGCCGGAGATGAGGGGAGGATCGAGGAGATAGATAGATAGCGAATGGAGAGAGAGAGAGAGGGTGAGGGTGAGAGTCTTCACGAGGTGAGGTAGAGGGAGGAATACTTAGGGAAGTTTGAGAGAGACAGAGAGAGAGAGAGAAGTCCGTTTGTCTCGCGGACATCCAGCAGCAGAGAGAACCAGCCCGATAGCATGCGGAGGTCACGGGTAAATGGCGTGGATCGCCATAGGGGATCGAGAGACGGAAAGTACGTGTGATCGAGCCGTGCGAGAGCGAGAGAGAGAAACCTCGTGGATATTTCGGTGGGGCGCATTTCACTCGTCAAACACGCCTCAACTCTCCAGGCCCGAAGTTTCTCCCTCTCTCTCTCTCTCTTTCTCTTACACGTGCACACACATACATACACACACATGGAGATGCTTGATGGGGCCCAGCGTCGTTGGAATTCGCAATTTACGATCGGTTCGACAAAGCCCACCGGGTCGATATAAACTGTGGCGACTAACGGGAGAAGTCCTCTTGGTGGGGACGCAAGAGGGAGGGAGAGGGAGGCTACTTTCATCATATACACACATACACACACACACACACACACACACACACACACACACACACACACATACGTATGTACGTAAAAGTACATAGAGAGCGTAGGTGAATAAAGAGAGCCAAGATAAAGAAGTATAAAGGAAGCGTATAAAAGAACGAAGATAAGAAGCGTGGCGAAGAGAGCTTTGGCACTTTCGTCGAACGTGCGACGTCCCGATCGCACCAAATCTTAATTCTTTCACTCGCCGTTATAAAGAATATCAAATTATTTCTTACATATATATATATATATATCCACGATAATAGCGCGTTTCGGTCGATTTGGATATTTAACCCGTGTCTATGTGTACGTGTATGATGATGAAGAAGAAGAAAAAGGGGAGAGTAGTAAAACGACGAAGGTTATTAGGAGAAGGCGCCTAGACACGCTCGTAGAGAGAGAGAGAGAGAGAGAGAGAGAGAGAGAAAAAGAAAGAAATTATTTCACCGCCTAATCTATTTTCATTCGTTATCTGTCGCTTACCCACACGTATATCTTCCACACGTCTATACGCATAGGCCCACACGAAACGTACAATTTCGTAATAGTTCAAATTTGGTCGAAAGTCGCACACGTGCGAGCTCTACCCGGTACAGTCGCTCGTGCCTTAATGCTCGCTCTATGTATACATATATATATATGTATATATCGCTGATACTACCACGTTTTGGCGTGCTATATATAAAGCCTTTAAAAGATTCTCCCCCACACTCGCAAACGGTCGATATACACACACACATACACACACAAAGATACACATACGCGTATCTAATACTACGAGGGGGGAACTCTCGAATGTTTCGTGTCCGAGTACTTTTTTTTTACTTCTTCTTCGTTTCTTATTTCTTTTTCTTTCTTTTTTTTTCTTCCCCTCTTCTAATTGCTTCTATCGGTGCTCTATCGACCGAGGGTCAAGGTACACGATCTCGCGCAATGCGAGGCTGTAATATCGTAAATCTTAATGTTACAGCGGTGCTCAAGGAGGGCCTTGAGAGAATCTCGCCTGTATCCGTCGCGCTTGCTCGTAGGAATATCCAGTCGAAATAAGCGAGGAGAATGAGCTTACGGTTTATTCGTGGATATTTAAGAACTTTTTTCTTTTTTAGCTGGTATGAAAGTTTTTTTTTTCTATTATTTTTTTCTGTTTTTCTTATTCGTAAAAATTCTCGCGGATTATATTTTCATCTTCGTCTCGTTTCGCCCGGTCGACGTTACATACCGGTAACGCAAGACGGTATTTTGCTCGTGTGACGATCGAAGGGATCGAACGAGAGCGACAATGATGGAGAGAGACCGGTGAAACGAGAGAGAGAGAGAGAGAGAGAGAGAGAGAGAGAGAGAGAGAGAAAGAGAGAGAAACGGGCCCGGTTTCATTCTCTCGCTCTTTAGGAGCGCGCATACGCGAAGTATCAATCTTTGTGTTAGTTCGCATTAACGTATGTGTGTGTGTATATATTACGTCTATATGGCACACAGTGTCTCGCTGTTCTTCTTACATGCGCTTTTCGTACGTATATGTAGGTATTTATGCTCAACCAAGAACAGCGAGTCTCCATTTGTGTATGTATATATGTATGCATGTGTGTATGTGTGTGTGTGAGTGTGAGCGCACGTGTGGTGGGTGCGAATCGTGTTCTCCTCGCGGCGTTCATCGGCTCTGTTTCGCCCGTGCTCGTTCGAGCTCGGCAAGGAGGTCGAGTGCGCCACGTACCGGCCGGAAACGGCCGAGCACGGTTCGACCGCGCCAGGACCGCGCCAGCCCACGCTCGGAGCCCCGCGCTTCGATCAAAAATTCTTTCCCCCTTTGGGGAGAAGAAATCCAGAAATTCACAAATTTTCCGGCTTTTTTTTTCTTTCGTACAAAATCATTCTTCCAATCTCATTCGACGCACAAAAAATTCTCCGAATAACCGTTATCATCCGCCTCGAAATAGATATTGAAAATTCAACCGGCGTCTTTGCGTCGCCGAAAATTCTCACGTCCACGGATAAAGTAAATTTTTATTCCGCCAAGATATTTCCACGACCCGATAGCCCGGTACGGATTGACAATGATTCGCCGGGTCACAAAGAAAAGGAAGGGAAAAAAAAGCCAGCGAGTATTGAAAAAATATTAGGCCCGCAACCTTGATACGAACGATTCTCGTAGTACGCATGCGCCGTATGGAGTTTCGATCACCCCAGAAACCGGGGTGGGGGGCGAGAGAAGGGAAGCGGAAGAGGTGGTGGCGATGTTGGTAGCGCCGTGGAGGGGAATCCCTTTTCACGACTCTCCGGCACAGCCATGACCCCCTGGAAAGTAGCTTTTCACTTTCACCCGTACCTCTCCCCCTCCCCTCCTCTCTCTCTTCCCGTCCCCTCAAAACCCCCCCGTTCGCCTCTACGCCCCCTTCCTTTTCGGCCTTTTGGGTGTCATTACGTGTTCGCGTGTGTACGAGGAAGAGAGATCACAACGACCGAGAGAAAGAGTGAGAGAGAGAGAGAGAGAGAATTGTATTTCGCGTGATGCCTCCGCAGGGTCTCGTACAATCGTATACAGGAAGTTGACCCGATGATAAAACTGTTACGGAGTCTTCTACGATGATGATAATAATTCTTGTGCATATACTTTATCGCGACGAATGCAACGTTCGAATGGATATTTCTGGCGCGTGACGCTATTATAAAATTAATTCGAAAATTTAGTTCGAACAATGAAAAAAACGAGGAGAATATTATTATTATTTTGTTGTTGTTGTTGTTGTTGTTGTTGTTGTTGTTGATCGAAACAGCAGATTTTTGTTTTGTTTTGTTTTTCTTTTCGAAGATATTTTGGAGGGATTTTTATTACAGCGTTTTTGGAACGTAACCAAAGGCGCGCGCTTACGCGTTCGAGCGTCTTCCAAATTCTCCGTTTCGTGGTTGAAATTATTTTCGGAGCGGCCGAATCTTCCACGCTCGCGATAAACGCTTACGAGCAAATGTTACCTCTCTCTCTCTTTCTCTCTCCCCGTACCCGAATACCAAAGTTTCATTACCCTTCGGCAATGATTCAGCGACAGCTGGCCGCGAGAATATACGCATATAGGTTCGTAGATGGATAGATAGATATATATACAGATGTATAGATAGAGAGAACGAGCGGTGATTCGCGCGAGGGGTTTCATTTCGTACGTAAAATATAGACGAGAATTTACATGCTCGAAGTAGAGCGAACGTGTGCGAAAAAATTATATTTCGAGAATTTTTTCAACCCTTATTGTACTCGAAGCTCGCGGATCTTTGTAATAACGAGGCTGTTACTGTACGAGCGTGAGTCGAGAGCTTGAACGTTGAGAAGCGCGATGAAACGGTACCTCGTAACAAAGTGGAACGTGGGTGGTAGACCTTTCTCAACGACGAAGCTTGAAAGAAGTTAATCCGTGAATTACAACGATTAGACGCGGTGGACGATGGTAGTAGCGAGGAAACGTTACGAGGGGGAAAATTCGTAGTGAGTCTGGCATAGAACGAAGAAAGAGGAGAGAGAGCCCAGAGACGGTGACGAAGAAGACTTCTTATCTGTCTAATTTTATCCGTCAATTCTCCACGATAGTTGGTGGTGAGCCTTCCTCAAGTGGTCGGGCAGGTTGGAATCAAGGTTCGAATCCGGTAGTAGTTGGAAGAAGCCTCGACGCGCTTGCACGTGTGTGTGTGTGTGTCTTTGTGTATGTGTGAGAGAGAAACACAGAGGGGGAGAAAAGCGAACAAAAGAAAGAAAGGAAAGCGAGTGAGGAGGCGTTGGGGTCGCGACTGCGTTCTCGGCAGGGACAGAGAGAGAGAGAGAAATAAAGAAGGAGGGCCGAACGCCTTTGGTGCGTACAGCCCTGGGATCCCCCAAAGGCCACGACACGAACATGGCCGACGTTCACCGAGCGCCAGTCGGGGAGAGAAGCGTTCGGGCCACGACGAGGACAGGCTCGGGTTTTGCTACTGCTGTTGGGCTCTGTGTGTGCTCTACGCTGGTACTGCTCGCTGAACGCACGACGGGGAAAGAGCGAGAGCGAGGTTAAGAAGGGAATGAAAGACAGAGAGAGAGAGAGAGCTATGGCTATTGACCGAACCCCGCCGCTAACCGGCCGGTCAGCTGTAAGCCGAGCCGCCTGACTACACTCTCCGCTGCAGCAGTAGGACTTCTGGCCCTCCGACGTCGGTCCCCGAAGAGAACACGTCCGTCATCGTGTCGTGTCGACCGGGGAACGCAAAAGAAGCAAAAGACCGAGGAGGAGGAGGAGGAAGAAAAAAAAGAAAACGAAAGAAAAGCCGAGGAGTTTCTTCTCTTTTTCTTTTTTTTTTATCGGCTCTTTTCTTTTTTTCGTTGCCGGATCTTTCGCGTTCGTGACCGGTACACGAAAGAGAGAAAGAGAGAGATAGAGAGTAAAATCGGGAGTTGGGAACGAAGAGTTGTTCGTATGACGAAAGAAGAGGGTCGAGGAAGAAAAGCGAGGTTGAAACCCGGAGGATCCTGAATGAAGCGGACGCGAAAACGGTGGTGAATGAAGTTAAAGAAACGACGAGTTGAACGACGACGGATTTTTTTAGGCAGTGGAGGTACGGAGACTTGGTTATCTTTTTTTTTCTTTTCGTTCGTTGAATTTTCTCAATCCCGGCGATACATTCGTCGGGATCGTTGTGTCTCTCGAGTCGAGCTCTGCTACTCACAAAGTTCTCGCCGAAGACGTCCGCGCGTCGACGGATATTTCGCGATTAAATTATCACCGTCTACGGGTTTTTGCCGATCGGAGAGGAAGGCAAAGAAGTCTCTCTCCATCGGCCGGACTCTTTTTTTTTTTACCACGTTACTCGGTGCTCTCCCCTGGGCGAGTTCTCTCGTCGTCAGAGCCCAGGCATAAAACCCGCTCGCGTGAAAGTCAAGGCAGTCGAGTTCGCGAGTAAGTCAGAGAAAGAGAGAGAGAGAGAGAAAGAGAGGACTAGAAAGACGACGAAGTGAACGATACGAGCGAACGGAGTGAACGAGCTAGGGAACTTTCTGTACATGTGTGTGTGTGTGTGCGCGCATTGGGGAACTGTATGGAACTATCGGCGAGAGGGAAGGAAAAAGGAGAGCGCGAGAGAGAAGCCAGCTCGCCGGTCGTAGCCACAAGCGGCGCAAAACTCACGGGTTAGTCGCGCGTTTCCTATATACTTCGCAGCCACGAAGCCTGTGCTTCGACCCGCGTGCGCGTGTGCGTGAGTGATGCGAGCAAATCGCTTTATGAAACATCGTCCGACATTTTTTGCTGTAAAAATTAGCAAACCGCCATTCTCGAAATTCGCCAACAAAAGAATTCGTTCTCTTGGTATCGCGCGATTATCAATTAGCTCCCGGTGAAAAAGAGAGCGACCGGCGAAAAAAAAGTGCCGGGACGGTACGTGCAAAGTGTTGTGTAGATTTCGCTCGAACTGAGCGAAAGACAGAGAGAGAGCGAAGGAGAGCGAGAGGGAAGATATATTCACTGGTGTCAGGTGCAGGTGTGCCGAGTGCACGTCGTTTCCGTCCAACGAAAAGTTCCGTGTGTCTCTGTACGTTTGTGTCGTTTCTTTTCGCGACGACCAAGTGCTGTTCATACACACACACACACACACACGCAGGGTCAGTTTTTTTTCGCGATCCCGGAGAGGAAACGAAGAGCGAGAGAAAGATAGAGAGTGAGAGGGCTCTTGGCTGTGTGCTGACTATCGGAATGTGCGCAAGTGTTGGAAGAGAGCCGGCTTAGCGAGGGGGTGTACATTCCGTTTGTAAAAGGAGTACGAAAAAAAAAAATACGTACGATTGATTCTCGTTCTTTTTTCTACTGAAATTTATGTGTCTTCTTTACGTCACGCGAACGGATTTTTTGTTACGCGAAGATCTCAACGACTTGATACGATAAACCGAGCACATCTTTCTCGGAGTTGAGGTTCGCCGGCAATCAGCCGGTTGGAGATTGAAAGAGATAGAGATAGAGAGTGCAGCAATAATTCCCGGTGCAATATTCGCTCGTCGGAAAGTCCAAAAATCTGTGAACGAGATAAAACATACGTGTGCATCGTATAATCGAGTGTAAAATAACGTCGAAAGAGTAAAAAAAATAAATTCGAAGTTATTTGATCGGGAAGAGAGTCGGTGGAAGTGCGAGCTACGTTACCTACCTCGCGTTGAGGATTCCGCCGCGAGCCGAGAGGTGGCGCCACCAGTACCGTTTCGAGCCCAGTCCACCGTCTCCCAGCCATAACCTCCGAGGGGTACCTCTCTCTCTCTCTTCCGAAACTGGGGAGTCCGCTGACTGACACGAGGACGGAAAAGTCGTCCGCTCAAGCTCCGCGATCGTCGGCGATCAGAAGGGCGTTTCAGCACACACGAGAACGACTCTCACCGGACTCTTTTCTTCTTTTTTTCTTTTTCATTATTAAACCTACGATATTAAACGTCGAACCAAGCGACGTAAACTCGTCGAACAAATCAAATTTTCTGTCATTATAACCTCAAAAAAAAAAAAAGGAGAAGAAACTCGCGCGGAGATTCGAGAATCGTGAAGACCGTGAGACAAAAAAGTAAACGAGAGATATCGCGGTGATAACGGGACAAGTGCAGTGTACACCGGTGACGAGTGTGAGAGAGAAAGACGACGAACGAGAAAGAAACGTGTTCGCGTGGAATATTTTCGCGACGACGACAAGAGAGAGATCTTCACGAGTGGAAAGTAACCCCGGGACAAACTTGTCCAGAATGACCTTGAACGAGCCTTCCGAAAGATTACAAGAGATTTTTTGAGGACAGATAAGATTAATCGCGAGAAGACTCTTTTCGCGATTACGAAAGAAACGTGAGCGAGAACAAAGAAGTAAAGAAAATCGTCGAGAATCCCCGATTCGCCAAGCGGCCAATCGTGAACCAGACATTTTTTTTTATCTTCGTAATTTCGCACAATTCTCAAAAGAAAATTTACAAACCTTCGCGAAACGTTCGTGAGGAGAGAATTTTTGTAAAAAACAATCTGTAAAACTTCGTCACCGTAAGCGACGGCGAACTTTACGATTTCCGTCCAAGGAACAAGACCCACGTCTCGTCGACCGGGTGAATTCGGATAGAAAAGAGAGCCGAGAGAGTGAGAGAGATAGAGCGAGCAAGATAGAGAAATAAAAAGAAAACGTGGTGGCACGCGAGTTTCTGCTCGCCACTTGTGTGTGTGATCGTCGCTGTCCTTGGTGTGTTGATTTTATTCTTCGTGGAATTTTTGTTCAGTGTCGCGGGTGCCTGGTGCTCGCGCGGTTCTCTTCATTTTTTCTTCTTCCTCTTTTTTTTTTTTTTTTTTCTATAATTCTCATCGAAGAGAAGAAGAAGAAAAATTCGTTCGGCTTCGAATTCTTTCGTGCAACGTCAGCGTGAATTAATTTTCACGTCGGTGAAATCGACGCCTATCACGGATATCAAGGGCGTGCGCGCGGGGGGGTGAGAGAGTGCGCGACGACGACGACGACGACGACGCGACGGTAAAAAATCTACTCGGCGTTGCGACAATGCTGACGATGACCTTGAGAAACACGAGGTGGCAAGAGTCGGAGGCGCCGTGGCGAAACTACGAAACTGCTCGCTGAGTTCTCGTCGTGGCGCTGTGGAAGGGGAGCCGGGACCAAGAGTAAGAGGAAGAAAAAAAGAAACGAAAAGCAACAAACAAAAAAAAAAGAGAAGAAAGAACCGTAGGGACACGGCGAAAAGTTCGAAGGGAAGAAATCCACCGTGGTAATCGCAGGGGTAACAAGTGCCGACTCCGAGAGATTGGAAACGAGGGTGAGGAAAGGAAAGCACAAAAAAAAAGGGGCGAACTGGCTAAAGTTTGACTAAGACGCGAGAGGAAGAGAAAGAGGTCGACGACGACGACTAGAGAGAGAGAGAGAGAGAGAGAGAGAGAGAGAGAGACGGACAGGAGAGACATAAAAGAGTGTCGTCTCGTCGAGAGATCACGAACGCGATTCTCTCCGTTGGCGAGAGAATCGAGAAAACGGTAGAGAGAACGAGTGAGAGAGAGAGAGAGAAAAGAGAGGGAGGGAGAGATCTCCCCGCATAATTCCCCGTGGCTCTATGGATGGAAGACTACACGGTCGCACCGCGAGAGAGGAATTGTGCGTACCCGCCTTTTCAAAACCGGTTTCGTTCGGCTTCGTGAAACTCGCGGGCGCTCCGAAGCACGTTTACATAGTTCGCCCGCGTTGTGGGAAGACTGTTGAGGTCTGATAATAAAAAAAGAGACGAGGAGAGAAGAAGAAGAAGAAGAAGAGGGAGAAAAAAAATTCACGACTACGCAAGGGGGCCTTGCAGAAAAGCGCAAGCCACGCGTCTCTCGTTCGCGGTCGTGCCAGATTCGCGAGCGTACTTTTCAAGGGGATTGATAATCAAATTAAAAGAAAAAAAAAAAGAAGAAAAAAAGAAAAGAGATAAGGAGGCCGTGGCGAGAGAGGAAGGAGAAACGCTGCTGAAAAAACAAACAAAAAATCGTGCGAGCGAGCGAGCGAGAGAGAGATAGATAGAGAGAAATTTTTCTTTTGCCTAGCGTTTATTTTTCGTCCAATTTTATCTCCGACGTGGAACGAAACGGTTGAGCGAAGCTCTTCGACGTTGAAAAAATATGATGATGGATATGGCGGCTGGACCGAGGGAGGAGCGCGATCAGTTCGAGACTGGACAACGTAGCGTAGATCGTTGCAAGACCTAAACTTTCTCGAAGTAAAGAAGAAGAAGAAGAAGAAGAGAAGAAAAGAAAAGAAAAGAAAAGAAAACGCCAGCGACGATCGCGGCGAAGAAACATTTTTGCGAATTCAACCGATTATCGGGTAAAATCTAGTTCTCTCGTCGTCCCCATTACAAATCCCCCTCCCGAGCCTCCCCAATCTAATCCCCACGTCTGATGATAAGAGCGGGAGAAGCCGGTAGTGATGAAGCAGACGGCAAATTCGCCGGGAGCTGCCCACGTGCAGCCGGTAGTTCTTTACGGCAGGCTGAGACATCAGCAGGATTATCACGTAGCGCGTAGTCCGACCGAGAGCGAGGAACAGCAGCAGCATCGCGCTATCGCGAGTTGCGACGATGATACGAGCGAGCCGACGAGATCGTCCCATCGACAAGATACGAAGCAGCAAAAGCAGATAGTCGGTACCCAGCAGCAGTCGCAGCAGCAACAGCAGCAGCCGCAGCAGCAGCAGCAGCAGCAACGCTCGCCAAAGAACGAGGAGAATGAAACAAAGACAGGTGGTATTGTCGGGGTTGGGAGCAAATCGTCGCCGGCAATGTCACGTATGTTAGCCGTCGACGCTGACAATTACATGCTCCGCAAAGGTTCGAGCCCAGGCTCGAGCAACGCATCGGTAGCTTCCTCGGTGGTCGGAAGTCCGTCGAGCAACACGCTGGCTAATATCGCCGGTGGTTTATCCGGTGCGAGTCCCGCTTGTCCATTGACCGTCAACGTACCAACGAGCAACAATTCGGCGGTCACGATTCTCAGCTCGATCGCCGAACGTCCCAACAATCACAATATCAACAATAATTGCCACAACAATAACAACAACAACAACAATAACAACAATGGTACGAGTAGAACGACGTCGAGGACTTATGGTTACGCGACTGGGAAACACTTGACTTCGAACGAGACTTACTGCACCTCGGATCTCACCACGGGACAACAACCCGCTTCCTCGACGACGGGGTCTACGAATACTACGGGCAATTTTTCCCATCAGACTATCGTTAATTCCTGCGAAAATTCAAGCTCGATCGTTAACGAGAACAACCCGTCGCAGCGCCATCTAGGCGCTGCGATCGCGACGCCTAGCGGCGTTTGTTCGCAACAGCAGCGTCACAGAAGTCAGGTTAATACGAGTTTCGTAGCTTCGGTAGTCGCGTCGAGCGCTAATTCTTGTTCGACGAGTGCAACGACTAACGTACCTTTTACGAAACAGCCCTTGGCGTCTACAACGTCGAAGATACTCGACGCGGGTAGCGCACTTTTTCTCAACGCTCTCGCGCGAGAAAATATCTTTCAACACAATGTACAGGTCACGGGTCTGCAACCATTGCGTATCAACGGTACGTGCAACGGCGTTAGTAACAATACGTGGAACGTTACCAGCGACAATAGGGACGCCGATAATCGCGACGTTAATTTAAGTAATTCGGTTATTTCGTGCGCTAGGCCATTGTCCTTTCATCGTCACATGTGCTGGTGTCCCAATGCCCAAATTGCCCCGAGTACCGTTAATAATACGCCAACGAGCGATAATAAAACGTTCGATCAACGTTTCGCGAATTTCGATAATAGCCACGAGACTAGTAATATTGTCAAGGTTAAAACAGCTACCGAGATCACGCGAAACGTGACCGGTGCCGTTTGCAACAAAACCGTGAACGGCGTCGGGCACGGAGCCCCCCGTAGTGGGAACGAGATTTTGAACGGTGGCAAAGTCACGACGACGACGAACGACGGCGTCGTTACGCAAAAACGTACCGTCGGCGTCGATACGACGCATAGACCGAGTTTGTGTTGCTGTATGTGCGGATCTCTATGTCCCTCAGAGTGTCACGCCTGTTTTCATCACGTTTGCGCCGACTACAGCGGACAACATCTGTGCCAATGGACGTCCAAGGGACACGCGCTACCCGGACAGGTCTTCGATAAGGAAAAGGTGAGTGTTTGCACGTTATTCCTTCATTTTTTCCCCCTTTCTTTTCGTAACAAGACGTACACATTTTTATACCGGAGAGCATCTTTGGGTGAAACGAAATCGTGTTTAATATAAAGCGAATAAATAAAACGCGCGGTCTACGTTTTTTTTTAACGATTCGTTCGATGATGCGAGATCCCGTTGGAAATTGGGATCGAGACAGAGCGAGGAGGGAGGGTGGAATTTTTATTTTACGCAGAAAAGACGAGGTCACCGAGATAACTCGTTTCGAAATACATTCATCATTATCCCTGGCGTCTAGAGAGGCTTACAAAATTACATTCTTTTTTTTTCACACAAGGAAAGTTCGTGATTTAGAAGAAGAGGAGGAAGAAGAAAAAATGGAGTGCAAACGTTCGAAAGCAGAAGTTGGGAAAAAGATCCAAGCGCAATGACTGCGTTTCGCGATAAGCTTTGCTCTTTTTCTCTTGCTTGCAGAGTTGAAAATAAAACGCGATAACGTTCGCAATACGCGTCGTATCGTTAAGGTTTTTTTTCTTCTTTATTTTCGTACGGTTCAAGTTTGTAATTTTGAGTTAATCAAGTCCCTTTGGTCGATCGTGCTTGAGCTAGAAATTAATTAAAACAAAATTGATCCTTGTTTTTTGGGGATTTTAATCAACGTTTTTGGACAGCTCGTGTGTAGCGTTGTACGGATTGCAAAAAAGTTATCTCTGGCGAGGTCGCATCGGGTACTCAATGATCGCCTTCAGCTGCAGGGAACTGGACTATATGTGTATATATATATATATATATGGAGAGAGAGAGAGAGAGAGAGAGCGAAAGAGACCAGTGATGCGCGCGTTCGTTGAACTGTTTTGCCAGACTCTCGAGGTCTCCAACTTGTAGACGGTATAATACGAGAGAGTGAGACGGCCGAGTGCGTCTCGGTGACAAATATTTTCAATGTAATCAAACACGATATATGTGCCGTTCAACATCTTATTCATACGTTACTTCTCTTTTTTTTATCATTCTCTCTTTTTCTCTCTCTCTCCATTGTACGATCGCAGATGCGATGCTTTCACCATCGCGGTCTCTTTCATCATACATTTCGTAGTACCGCGTGACAGCTATTTAATCAAGATATCAATTTGGGGAAAAATTTAGACTGCACCGCACTTATTTTTTTTCTTCTTCTTTTTTTAAAGTAACAGTGTAAATATTTTCATTCGCGTCATAAACTAATTTTACATTCGACCTGAAACGCGACGATTAATTAAAATTTTGTCGTTACGACTTCCAACCCCTCGGAGTTATTCGCGTGATTTATTTTTCATCCCCAGAATTCTCTCTTGACTCCCCTATCGCGTTTTGAAAGATCGTGAAATTTTGTTTTACCTGCCTCGACGAAAATCTCCCTCTCGTCTTCGAACGAGCCGCGGCTCGGCGTGACGAAAAATTGTTGAATTCAGGACGGTGCGTCGAACCAGAAAATGAGCGACGATATAATACTCGCGGGTATAACAGCGTGGTAGTTACGAAATAAAATTGAGCTCGCGGAGGGGTTTTTTTTTTTTTTTTTTTTTTTTTTCTCTCCAGGAGAGTCTATGGAGAGCTTAAAGCGAAAGGTGGCTCGGGCTCGCACCGTTGGTCGCTCATTGGTGCGGTCACAGACTTGTGGTCCGATCTCCCGTTTGCCCATTATCGAACCTTTCACTGTACATTGCCAATGACACTGCTGCGTAGTATCCAATTCGCAATTTATCTTTCTTCCTTTTTCAATGTTTACCTTTTTTTCTTCTTCTTTTCCCCACCTCCCCCGATTATTTTCATGTTTCTTTGGCGCATTAAAATTTTTATCATTCATTTCTATTTATTTTTCTAACGCGATTTCCGATAAGTATCGTTTTGCGTCGAAGAAACTGGTCGTTCGGGTGTAATAACGCAATGCGTGCCCCACGCAATTCTCCTGTTTGTCATAACGCGCGTAAAGTTGCGTGTAACGCCACTTTGTCCCGGTTACCAAGTTTTTTTTTCATCACTCGAAGCGTGAAAAGCCACGACGACGATTTTATATCTTTCGCGAACACAGACAGAAAGAGATAGATAGAGAGAGAAAGAGAGAGAGAGAGAGAGAAATATGCGCAGTGGAAAAAGAATTTTCTTATCAGACACCGTAGGAGAGAAGGAATAAAAATAAAAATAAATAATAATTTGTAATCGTCGACGAAACCACCGGTAGTTACGTCGAGAATCGAGCGAGAGTCAAAAGTAGAAGAATATAGGGAGATTTCATTTTTAGACACGACCACTCCCGTTAGCTCACAGGGGCTTTACATACAGATGAGGATTTAACGAGAAGTCGAGAGCACGCGCACGTGGCTTAATGTCACGTAGCGCGAGCCAAGGATAGAGATACGAGCAATGCGCGACTGTGCTCGGTATGAACGATGATGCAGCGAAGTGGACGTGCCGGCTTCGTGGCATCTCTCGCCAATTCCTGGCAGACCTCCGTCTCTTCCCCTCGAATTTCGATGTTTTCTCGCTAAATCCATTATATCGAGGAAAATTCACCATCGCGATTTCTAATTTTGTCGAACGTACCAATAATAATTTAATTCTTATCAATTTGACAATTTAAGAAAAACAAATAAACAAGAATTCTCTAAATTTCATTCGTTGTAAATAAAATTGTTGTTTACATGGAGAAACATTTATTTACGTGAATAATTTTATAAAGACGGAGGCAAAAAACTCGTCCAAAGAGTGCATAAAATATCCTTTTGTTTACTATCGCTTTGGCCGGGGCCAGTGATCCGTCGACGGTGAATATTTCCTGCTGGTTACTGAGAACGCTCGAGGTTTTCCTAGTACAAGCATAAAGAGAAGAAGAGGGAGAGAGAGAGAGAGAGCGAGGGGTGAGATAGTGAAAATGCGAGAGATAGACGAACGTTCCCGAGATTCCCTCGTGGAAACTCGAGCGTCAATGGAAAGCCATTAACTAATTAGAGGGTAGAAGATAGAGAGAGGGCCGAGGTGAAATTCATAGTTGACGCGTACACGAGCATCCCCTTTTCTCTCCACCCTATTCTCTCGTTCCTACCTCATTTGTGTAAGATCCTCGAAGGGCTTTTGCCTCCCTCGCCACGGCGAATACTTCATTAATTGCATCAACGATCAATTACGTTCCGTATTTTCATAGATGAATTTATCAACAACGACAACGATAACAATAACAACAATAATAATAATTATAATATTAATAATATTATGGTCATATCTTTAATCAACTAATGAACGTTAAATCGATTGGGCTATTGCGCGCTATTTCTCAAAGTTTCATCCTTCCTTCGTAGAGCTTCGAGAAAATTGGTACGAGAGAGGGAGAGTAGTGAGAGGGAGATGATACGAAGAGTTGGAAATGTGATCGACCGTGAGCGTCTCGGAGTTATCGCGAGCTCCTCGATCCGCGAAACTCAAGCCGACCTCGAGAAAATAAGCGAGCGACCGCGAGAGAGAGAGAGGGAAGAAATAAGGAGAAAGAATAAGTTGAGAGAAGCGATGAAAAAGAAGAGAAAAGAAAAGAAAAAGAGAAAAAAAGAGCCAAGCAGTTGTAAAAAGCCGATAAAAAGATGCCTCCGTGTGCGAAAGACGAGTTGTCGAGAAGACTGGTAGAAGAGAACAAGTCAAATCTTCAAAGAAGCTGTTTTATGTACGGGAAGGGAACGAAAATAATACGGTTCGTTCACTAAAAGTAAAAATGACTAGTTTAACGTATTTTTACGCGCTAAATCATGGGGAACACGCGGGGCTGTTTCGGAATCACGTAGTCGCGATGCGAGCGAAGAATTATATAGTCGTCTAGTAAAGCTCTCTCGTATCTGGTTCACTTTTATCTATTCGTGCAAGTGTCGTCACGTCGATTATCGTAACCGAGACTTCTGAGGTTACTGACGACCCTGAGAAGCCCGAAGATCTGCGTCTTTTTTCCCTCGCTCCCTCGCTCGTTCGTATTTCTCCTCTTTCTCGTCGTCGACTCGTTCGCAAAACTTTTTTCGAATCGACCCGTCCAACCAGGAGAAGTTCCACTTGAACCAGTTAACCGATAACCCGATTAGTTGTTGTCTATATATAGCTGGGAAATAGACGACGGAGTGTGATGAATATTAGAAGAAGCGACAGTGGGAGAGGATTGGGAGAAATAGATTTAAAAAAAAACGTCGGCATTCTCGTTAACGATAAATAACATTGAGCATGTCACGAGTGATTTTTTCTTTCAAAATATCAATAACTGGCTAATTTTTCTTTCCTTTTTAATTATTTTCATATTAGCAATTTTTCAAGAAATAGAATGTTAACAAAAAATTGACAGAGAAATCATGGTGACAGAGAAAATGTGAGATCTGTAATCCCGATGGAAGAGTCTTCTCGCCTGGTTCCCTTCGCCTCTGGCAATTCACCAAATCCGAATAAGGACACGAATTAAAGAGCGTTGCTCTCGGCGCCAGCTGCATTAATATCGCAAATGCGACATATAAGATCTTGTGTGCAAAGCTCTATCTGGCGATGGGACTGGCTCGTGCAGCGTTCACGGCAGAGACCGACTATGTACCGAGCTGTTGGTGTTCACGGTTACGACCTCTTTAACGTTCCCCACCCCGCTCGCCCGTACAGTACTTTAATACGCGATATTACTTTTTTTTTCTCTCTCTCGATACTTATCCGTTTCCTCTAGTCGGGACACCAAGGCGAGCCAGACAACGTCGAACTCGAGAATTATTTGCAACTCGAAATTTATTTCCAGATCTTTTGTCAATTGGTATTCGCTAAATTTAACGTCGGGACGTGGAAATTTTTCACTTTTTAAAATTCGTCTCAATTGTCCCGGGGCTTGTTCCTAAACAGGCAATTTAGGAACTCTCGCAGTCGAGAAAAATCGTGAGCCAAGAGTTGCATTCCTGCATTAAAATTCTTTTTTTATTTCCAAGACTGCATGTGTAGACTTATACAGCTCGTAAAAATCTCTCTCTTTTTCTCTCTCTCTCTTGGTCTTGGTCGTGCCGGTGAAAAGAGTCTAGAGGAAAGATGAGTGGACTGTAAGAAGACGTGACAGGCTTACTTCTTGGCGTCTCATCGACGAGAAAGTTTCGCCCTCTTCACCCTCTACCACCTTGTAGCTTTTCTTCTCCGTGCCCTCTTCTCTTCCCCTGGAGCGTGGAATATCTAATCTTTCTTCTTGGCTTGCTTCTCATCGACAGACGTCTTGCCCTCGAGAGAGCCGGCTCGCCTATCGTTCACAGACACACACGCACACCCACACGTATAATCACAAATATACACTTACACTTTTTTTATACGTCAGAAGCGCATCAAGAGGCAAAGAGGGAGCACGTTCTCGAAGAATTCATGGCCTACTCGCCAAAATTTTCTATACAGTCGATAATGTTTATTTATAACCCATAGTAAAAAAAAATGATACTACGATATAGTAGTACTACATAGTACGCTTAAGAATTACGTACTATGTGTGTGTATATAATTTCATAAAGTGTATATATAGCTAAGCGCCCGATTAGTTGGCGCTCCGTCGTTCTGGAATTTGTATTCGTGTCTCGAAAATAGCGTTTATCGCCGAAAATATCTTTCGCCCGGCTCTCTTCTCGTCTCCTTCGCACGCTTCTCTCGCCTCTACATTCAGTTTTTTTCTCTCCTTATTCCTCCTCGAGATTCTCTTATTTTCGCATTTACGTTGAAGGAAATTGAATGAAGAATATCTTTGTATCCTTTTATTTTATTTTATTTTTTCAAAATGTGTTTATCGCCTTGGCCGAGGAGGTCGAGAAGAGAGGGGCTCGTTTCTCGTTTCTAGGACGAAGTAATGAACGTTCGTGTTATCGGGAGTCGTCGAATGATTAATGAATTTAACAAAAATCGGTCCAAATTCGAAAAGCGACTCAATCTTTCCGTGTTAGATAGGAGAAAAGGAGTTGAAGGTTTTGAAATGTAGGAAATAACGTCGATGCTCTCCGGTATTGATAATATACCATAGGGACGGATCGAATCTTTGTCCCGGTTATTTTTTTTTAATAAACAATATTTCTTTGTTTGTCTCGAAAAAATAAATAAACAGCCCGTCAGTGAGTGGACATCCCTGAATGTGGTCGAATGGATGTCGGCGTTAAATCTTTATCGCTATGCAGACGTGTTCAAGTCGAAGGACATCAAGGGCAGCGATCTGCTTCACTTGGATCGAGAGAAGCTCATGGTGAGTTGTTAAAATGTTTCTCATTTCGTATTTTCGCATTGTAAAAATAATCCCATTTGTTTTTTTTCATTTTTTTTTCATTTCAAACAAAACACGGGGTTAAAAATCGGATCTAGCGATATATCGATTCGAGCGATATATCGAACCGAACGATAAATCGATATATCGACTCACTCGTCCGCCATGTTTTTTTAGTCTTGACGCGCTCCCCGGTATCCCGCTTTTTTCTCGTAATCCTAATCCTTCGTCGTTATCGCGAGTTTTCTTCGGTCTTTTCGTTTGTTTCTCGTGACTTTGATCGCGATATCGAACCGTTATTCCGGGTGTTCGTAAAAATCGCGAGTGGACGAACGACGATCGCAACAGTTGGAGATATCAATTCTTTTCCGTGGACATCTCGTCACTACGCCATCGTCTCTTTCACAGTCAAGGGGAAGCAACGCAATGGCGCCGAAGGAAAAAAGAAAGAGTCTCGTGACAGTGACTGTCTCTCGTGCTCGTGTGGGAGAGACAAAAATGCACCAAGGCGCCAAGGCTGTTTTCAGGCGTAAATCTCGATTACCATACTAATCGACTCGTAAATTGTGCCGGCCGTGTCTCCTTCTCCTCTCGTGCGTCTGTGTCCTTTTTCCTCCCTCTGGGTCTTCTCGCCCGTGATAACACGACAGGAGGATCCCCCCTTCCTACGTTGATACTCGCTCGCATCCAGCTCGTTGCGAAGGCTCTTTACTTTCTCTCTCTCTCTCTCCCTCGAGTCGCTTGGTACGACTTATGGGACTTCTCGAGATTTCTTTGCTCTGCTACCAGCTATTTCTCCGATGTAAATGCATATACCGGGAATAATACAGCACCTTCATTCTTCCTTCATGCTCCTCCAAGCTTTTTCGTTCCCCTTCGTTCCCACACGATTCCGACTCTCGATCAAGAATATGTGATAAGATCGATGATTTTTAACTTTAATTAAAAATCAATCGTTCTCCATTCTCGAGCAAATTATGAAACTGTTGAGAATCATTGCAACGATCGTACCGATCGAAGTCTGATGTTTTTTGTTTTTGTTTTAATTTTGTTTGCACAGAATATGGGAATAAAGGATGAGTTTCATCAAAAAAATATATTGGTGTGCATCGAAGAACTTTGTCAGCCTGCGTCGTCACCGACGTTGCAAGAAACAGATACGACGAGTATAAAATCGTCGAACACTGTCGCGAGCACTGAAATCACAAATTCTTCAACGACAAACGTTTGCGGTAACGCCGCGAGCAGTACCAGCGGTAGCCATGTTGTTTTGGCGTCCAGTATCGCGGGCAATACCGCCACAACCGCTAACTCGCACAATCTCGTGCCGCACAGTTTCAGTGTCTTGGAAAGATGCGACAAGTGCCACAAATATCTCCGGGGCCTCTTGCATCAAGGATTTCTTTGTCAAGGTAAGGCTTTTGGCTAATCTCGAACCCATAACCTCTCGAATCGATCTTTCATTCTACTTTTGACAATACAACCTCTCTTTACTCACACTCGTATTGTCCAGAGAAAATTCATTTTTCCTCTCAAACTTGACAAATCTCAATATCTCAGTCCTTGACACTCGAAGTATTTTAATTTTTTTTTTTTACAACTCGGGAAGCGAATGAATTATTCCCCCGTTACACGAGTTTTATGACGATCTCGACGATAATCAAAGTGTCGAAGATAAATTTCAATCTTCGATTTTAAACGACGATTGCGCAGCCACCAACGATTGATCGATCTCGCTGTTCGCTTTTTTCCCCTTCTCATCAATTCGTCGATTTTCATCGTTTTTTTTTTTTTTTTTTTTTTCTCTCTCTCTCATAATCGTTCCATCTACATATCTGTCAATCGCCTTTTTTTTCTGTACACACAGATTGCGGACTGGTCGCCCACAGAACATGCTCGGCGACGGGTTTGCCCACGGCGTGTGTACCATCCGATCCGGAGACACGACACAATCGATTCACGTCAGGTATGTTCTCGATCGTTGCACACGTTTCGCATATTTTACACACATACACCCACTAATGCATATACAATATATATATATGAGATATATGAATATATACAGGACCTTGATAATCAATCGAATTATTATTCCGCCGGGAATTGCTCATCGTCGGACTCGTGCATTCGTTTTTTTTCCACCTCGTGCCTCCCTCCCCCCTCCCCCACGAACATAATAATTTTTCTACTGTTTTATTCATATTCAGCGCTTTAGAACCACTAATGGCGATTGCTATACGAAAATAGAGAACGTGTATATTATTTCACGATGAAGGGAGAGATACTTAGAGAAGCGGGAGGGGGGGAGGAAGTTCTAATTTGCGGTTTATCATTGTAGCGCACGATTAGCGGGCTAATGTCATTAGTTACGACTTTCCGGAGGTTAACCACGGCAGATATTAAGTGTGATTCGCGGACACTTCGATGTCGCGTCGAGCCAACTATAATAAACGCATACATATTTTCGCGGATCTTGAAATCAGAATCCTCCTAACGCCGAGACGACGAATTGTACAATTTGATATATATATATATATATAGCTCGTTTTATATATATATAAAGATGCTAACACGGTTGTAATACGCGCCAAATATCCTCCTCTCTTCGTCGTTGTATATCACCGGGATGTGGTATATCCAATTTTAAGACCGGATTAACAACTGTACTCGTAAAATCGTCAATGCGAGGTCTCTCTTCACGGGTCGAGACTCGCGATGGTCGGCGCAGTTGCTCTTTCTCCGTCGCTCCTACGGGAATCGAGATCCCACTGTGAATTCTCTCTCGGTTAGTACGAGAGAAGGGCATTGCTGTAATGGCTTTGCTAAACATTACGCGTCTCGTTTTTCCCGGGGAATGAGGCGAGTGTGCGAGAACGAGAGAAGAACTCATTCGCACGAGCGTTAATTCTCACGAGTGGCGCCAGAGACCTCTCTTTATCACTGTTTTCCGTGTGTAAGTGTGTGTTTGTACTTTATCCATCGCCTTGTTTCCATCCCTGTCCCGAACAACACTAACTCTCCAAGCGTTCGACCAGCCTCGCGGTTCATCACCTTCGTTTATCGTCTCCCAACCCCAGCTCGTAATTTAATTTACCAAACGATTGTTCGAGAAAACGGAGAAATTACTCGCACACTTTTGCTCGTCTCGTTCGCGAATATCGTTTGTTCGTATTATCGAATATAATTATTCGAGAAAGATATTGTAACGTTGAAATTGAATAAATTTCATGACAGCGTATATCAGACGACATGTTCAAGTTAAATTTTTCAAAGGGTTTGAAGGAAATAGAGCGAGAGAGAGGAAGGAGGGGCGAAGGAACTTGTGCGAAGTTTCTTTTTCCGCAATTGCCAAGGTGACTGACACACAATATCGTCTTGTGTTATATTTGCGCATATACATATTGTAATATCCATTGAAAGTGTCAGTGAGTCATGAGATTCGCTTTTGGCCTCTATCTCTATGTATATCGCCTTTTTATTTTCTTCTTTCTTTCTCTTTCTCGTACTTGTATATCCATGTCTCTCTTCGCTCTTCCTTCTCGTTCAAGACGGTATAATAAGCGTAGTCAGTGAGTTTCACATGGATGTATGTACAACTCGAAATGATCTCGGGCTGCAGAGCCAGCAGCCAGTTGCAAGAATATATTCCTTACACACTTCTATATATTCACTGACGCCAAGTAGCCAGTAAATTATTTTCCTCTTTCTCGCTCGTACTGCCGTTTTTTTCTTTCGTCTCTCTCTCTCTCTCTCTCTCTCTCGTTCACTCTTTCGTGTCTCTTTAGTTTGAGAGACGAGTATGTGTACGATGGCGCAGTCGAGTGGCTGCATGACCCTGGCGTGGCAAAAGAGACCCGTGGGTGTCGCGTTCGTGTGATCGTCTATAGAAATTACATTTTTTTCTTCTTCCTCTTCTTCCAACTGGTCTCCTCCACCCCGCGGATATATCTGTCCAACGATACGCTCGTTTCTCGTATGTATGAGTCGGGTAATTCATACTGCCAACAATTGGATTCGTTGTGTTTCTGCGTGAGAGAGAAAGAGAGCGAGAGAGAGAGAGACTTTAACTATTTGCCACTCCTTTACTTGTACTTGCCACGGTTTTTCCCTCGTGTCGGCCCGATTGCAACGTCAACGTTTAAAATCCTTATTGAGAATGATACAAGCACAGTCGCGTTCATTCGAGAATCCAAAGATCTTCGCACATCTGCGAGAGATCTTTGCAGATGCGCAAATGAGAACTTGCGTAATTTTACAAGATCCGAGACGTTCGAATGCTCTTGACGACTTTGGCCGGATTTTTTGACTGACACTCCCGTATCGTTCGCTCACGATGGACAAAAAAAAGAAGAAAAAAAAATAGTCCGGAGCTCGTCCAGATGTTCGGCCAGCTTCGCTCATCGAGAACGAATGCTTTTTGCTCCGACGTATGAAATAACATTTTTATTTGGCTTCGGTTTGTAACTTTCCCCGGGTCGCATTCGAGTCAATCGTGGTTTCCGTACGAAGAAATGATATTTATTGCCGGCGATGAATAATTTTCGGACCAGACTCTTGGATCTTTATGTAGGTCACGTGTGAGTTTCCCTTGAACACGAGTTGAATATTGTTTATGTTTGTTTCACAGTCTTTGGGCTTGCTCTATGCTCGCAGTTCGACACAACTACGAGAAAAGCTCCGCTTCTCGTGGAACGTTGCGTGCGTGCATTAGAGGAAAGAGCGTATATGGATCCGTCTTTAGATCTTTACAAAGTTTATCACAACAGTCCACCGAACGAACAGACGATCGAGCTTCGTCAAGAACTCAATCACGGTCAGTTTCGACAATCTAATCTTTCGTCCAAAGTCTTTTCAGGGACATACGAATAATTTAATTAACAACTATTCTTTCCTACAGACGTTTGCAACGCCGATCTCAGTCCCTACAGTCCTCAGTGCATAGCCAGTGTGTTGAAAAAATTTCTTCGCGAATTGCCGGATCCGGTGATACCCGTGCAGTGGTACGACAGATTCTTGGAGGCCTCCAGTAAGTATTCGTCATCGTAAAGTGCGAATTATCCTAAATGAACGAAGAAAATCATTCCTCTCAATGATATGACCCGGATTAAATAATAGGTACGCTAATAATCTTCTCTCCTCGTACGTTGACTCTCGCAGATATGCGCGGTGACGAGCAGTGTGCCGCGAGACTCGGTCAATTGGTTGCTGAACTACCGGAACACCATAGATCCACATTGTATTATCTAATGGCTCACTTTTGTCGCATATGTCAATTGCAACACGGAAGAGACTACACGGAACCACCGACGATTCTCGTACAAGTACTTTGTCACATATTTCTCAGGCCTCCGTGGGAGCGAATAATGTAAGTTACTTCGCCAACAATTTAATCCAATCTCTAAATACAGCCACGACACGACGAATATTCGATTTTACACCTTGGACGAAGTATCATCGTCTCTGCTTTCACAAACTATACGTACCATCTCTCTGTCTTTCTCTCGAAAATTTTCAGTCAAGTGGTGTACAACACGGAGGCTCATATTCGCATAATGGAACTCCTTTTGCTTCACGGTAATTGGAACGAAAGACTGCCGGAATTCGCGAGTGCTCCGCAATTGCCACCGAGAAAAGTTTCGAGACCGCAGTTTCCCGTTCTCGATCCTTTCCCGACGTTGGACGAGGACATGACGGCGAACGATCGACAAATCAGTTCCGACAGTAACAAGGAACAGTCTCAAAGGTACGTTTGTTCTTGCTGTTTTTTTGTTTTGTAACTGAATTTTTTTAAATTTATTTATTAACATTTTTATTTTCGCTGCAGGCCTCGAACTCTCGCGGACGCCGAATGGTATTGGGGCGACGTGACTCGAGACGAAGTGAACGAGATGATGGTCGATTCGCCCGACGGTACTTTTCTCGTGAGAAACGCGTCTTCCAAGGGTGGCGAGTACACGCTAACGTTGAGAAAAGGCGGTACGAACAAGCTCATAAAGATCTGTCATAGAAATGGTAAATATGGATTTTCCGAGCCTTACAACTTCCATTCGGTCATCGAGCTCGTCGATCACTATCGCAACTGTTCACTCGCTCAATACAACTCGACGCTCGACATCAAATTGCTCTATCCCGTGTCACACTTCCAGCAGGTAAATCGCGTTCGTGTTTCCTTTATATTCCTCAAAGTCTCGTAAGGCCAAAGAAGAAAAAGACATTTCCCCGCGCAGCCAATTACATTTTGTTTCCAAATCACTTTTTTAGGATGACGAAATCGCCAGTACAACGGACACCGCGAATGTCTTCCAAAAGTACGTCGAATTGGACAAAGACATGACGGATAAACTGCGCCAGTGGAAAGATTGTTCCGAGCTTTATGGCAAAACTTCGTACGAGGTTCAGTTGAAACGACAGGCACTGGAGGCTTTCTCCGAGGCTATAAAGATGTTCGAGGATCAAATGAAGCTACAGGAGCTCTATCAAAAAGAGGCTCAACCCCACGAGATATCGACGTGCGTATTCGGACGACTTTTTTTTTTTCTTCTCTTTCATTACGAACAAATTCATGCGATCGGTGAATATACACACACACGTGTATGTAAAAATGTGCGTATAAGCGAGTGCCTGAGCCGTACGTGTCTCTCGTACTCTCTTACTATCTTATCTCTTTCGTAGTCGGGCATGAACACACACAAACAAACACACACACGCGCGGGAGCGAAAAAAAACCCGATGTTTATTCATTGTCGTTACTTTCGCAGTCTGACCGATAACGCCGAATTGCTGAAGAGTCGATTGAAGTCGCTGGAAGATAGTAGAGAACAGCTCGACGACAGTCTACGCCAACAGATCGCGTATAACAGAACGCTCGAGCGCGAGATGCACAAACTCAAGCCAGAACTTATTCAGCTTGTACGACAGAGAGACAAGCACTTGGTGTACGTATTTCTTTACTTTTTATTCCAAATACCTCGGTTTGTATACAAAATAGTCTTACGTGTATATAATACGCATACTCCATTTCTTATTGTTTACAGATGGTTGAGAAAAAACGGCATGAATCAGACTACGATAAATATGATGCTGAACAGTACGCTTCCGAATCCCGTGGTCGGTGATCTCGTCCTCGGTGATCTTCAGGAATTCGATCTGGAGGTTCATTCGGACGAGAAAACATGGCTTTATCTCGAGGGCTCGCGCTCGGACGCCGATAGAATATTGGCCGGTCATCCGGACGGTACTTTTCTCGTAAGACGCTCGCGCACCGGACAATACGCTCTTTCTATAATGTGAGTTTTAAATCAAATTCTCGTCTTTCGTTTAATCTCGTTAATTCGCGACTTAACGAATGATCGTAAAGATATTTCTACGAGCATAAAAGATCCGTACGATCGAAAACATCACGAATAACACGAGCGTTTCTTTTTTTTTCCTTTGTTCGTTTCTCTTATCACAGGTGCAAAGGTACGGTCAATCATTGTATAATATACGCTACCGAGCGTGGTTACGGCTTCGCCGAGCCTTACAACATTCACGAGACGCTCAAGCATCTGGTGCTGCATTACGCTCAAAATTCTCTCGAGGAGCACAACGAGAGTCTCAACACGACGCTGACGTATCCGGCATTCGCAGCACCCTCCGCTCTTGCACAGTTGCAGGCCCAGCATATGCAGATTTTGGGACACAATCAAAATCAAATGGTAGCCAATCCACGTATGGTGGATTAGCGACGGTATGATCGATCGATCGATCATTTATTCATCAACGAGCAACAACGTCCACGATCAGCGAAGACGCGATACACGTATCGCGAAGAGAAATCGTGATTCGAGAGAGAAACGTACGACATTAGGAGTCGTACGGCGCTTCGTGAACGCTTTTAAGAAACAATGACGCGAGTTTGATGCAAGATAGAAGAAATAAGGTAGGAAAACGTATATATATATACATATATATATATATACTCAACAATTTATATATGACGGGGGAGAAGAAAACGAGAGTTGGTAGTAAAAACAAATGTGGAAGCATCCGATCTGCCGCATGCCGTAAACAAGGATGCGCCTTCGTCACCAAGCCAGAAGATTCAAGAAGAAACGAAGCAAAATAATGCCAACGATTCGTAAAATTCCTCGATGATCTTGCAAGAGCGTTTCTCATTTCTTAAATCGCTCCGCGGTCGCGACACGCATTCTTCATCATTGCCGTCCCGTAACCGAGTGCAATCTGGCGATTCTGATGGATAAATCACGTGGCACGAAACGCGACCAGTGACGAAATGTACCAACGATGTGTCAATCGCATTGTAGTACGCGAGAGAAATTAAAAAAAAAAGAAAAAAGAAAAAACGCAGCGAGAATGGCAGAACGAGCATGGGGAAGAAAAAAAAAACCTAAAAGTATAACGGATCACTCTTCACCGCCATCACTTCGTTCTATCAATCGGGTACAACGAATTTTCTCGGTTGTTCGGGAGGTATGAACACTATTTGTTCGTATAGGATTTAATGAAACAAACGAATGAAACGAGAAAACAGAAGATGAAAAAACAAAACAAAACAAACAAAAACTTTAGAAAAACATAAAAAATGCTGTGCCAGCCTTTAGGTGTGCGCGATCGAAACGTGGGAATCGCGAAAGTGAGTTAGAATAACTGTCTGTGATTTTGGATCGATAAGACGAACGATGGTGTTTCTAATATTATAATTTCTTTTTTTTTTCTTTTTTTTTATACCTTAATCGTTGTTTCTCGCTTGTAATTCTGTACTTCGTTTCTTTTCGTCCTCCTCGATGGACTTGCCCACCCCCCTGCCCACCCCTCCTCCCTCCTTCGTTCTATACGTTTCTTTTTCATTTTTTTATATATACATATGTACCTATATATATATATATACACACACGCATATATATATATATATATTATATATATAAATTACGTATATTACGTGTGCGTGGCCTAGCGTAGAGCGCGAAGCCGAGAAAGAGAGAGAAAAAGAAAGAAAGAGAAAGAAAGAAAGAAAGAAAGAAAGAAGCCGCGAGAAGTTCTTTCAAAGATTAAACACAAAGATATGTCGGGGATTGTATCGTTGCTATTTGAAAGGGGAGCGCGCGACCCGTTTGTTCGTCGCTCCGGAATTAAAGCGAGCCTGTGTCCCGCGAAGCACGCGGCGGGACACCCGAAAATTCTCGCAATATCGCGTCCCGGGACGCATTATCCGAAATAATCGACGACGGCCTCTTCCGTGATTTTTCTTTCGTTAATAAGAAATCGCGTTCTCACGTACCCTACATATATATATATATACATATATTTCCTCCTCCCCTTTTTTTGTAGTAATCCCCTTCGCCCCTCTCCCCCCTAATCCGTCGATAATCGGCCGTCGACGGTTTTGCGATTTTACGCGATAGCAGAAAAACGCGCGAGAAAACAAAAATGAAATAAGCTTGATAATGAGCGCATGTTCGTAATAACTACATGTCGATGTCTTCTCCTTTTATCTATACACACACACACACATATATATATATATATATATATATTTTTTTCTCTTTGTTTTGTCCCTCGTTCTTGAATCGATTAATCGATCGTACGTCGATCGGACAAGGGGCGTTCGTAAATTCGCGGAGCGCCTTATGTGCTGTTGATAAAAGATTAAGAAAAAAACGCTAATGTCTGTAGGATGTGATATAAAAGAAACAAGAAAAAAAAACTAAAACGAATCGCGTCGATTCCACGCCGGGGATCGACGACAACGATGATCATGATGATTGGATGATTGTGTCGCGGTGTTCTTTGTAAGATCCTCTTCGCGTTTCTCACGATTTTTCTTGTGCGTTTTTGTTCTTTCCGATGAAAAAACAAAGAAATGTAAAAAAAAAAAAGAAGTAATTGGGTCGTAGGATTGTCGATAAGGGATCTCACGGGCTCGAGCGAGCGAGAAAATTTTCAGCGAAACGACGATTGATGACATCGTTTCCCTTTTTTTTCTTTCGTTTTGTATATCTCATCGTTCGTTTTTTGTTTTGTTCGCGAAACCGCGATTTCGGTCGACCGAGCAATTTTACGTTTACAGAGCGGTCAGTAAACGCAAAAGTGTATCGGCTCGAGCCGAACCACACACAGGCGCATCGACTTTTAATAATCATTGTGTTGTTCGTTTTTTTTTTAATCAAGCATCGAACGCTGAAATTTTTCGTCGCCTCGTCTCGACCTACCAAAGTCACAAGAGAATGGAACCTATGAAAACGGTTCAACGTAGGAAAGGTTCAATATTTCGCGAGCTTTTTTATATGCCAGCAACCGGAGAGAATTTGGAGACGGACGAATCGTGAGAAACGCGAAGAAACGATCACTGAGAGAAATTCAAGAGTATGGGCGTTGACGTATGAATGAGATGGATGTATAAAAAAGAAGAAAGAAAACAAAAGGAACAGTGAAACGGTATGCCGAAAAGCTGTTTAATTCGCCTAGGTCTGGAAAGTAACGAGAAATAATCATAAAAAGAAAACAATGGCAAAACAAGAAGAAACGAAACAAAATTCCCCACCTTCCCCCAAGGCTCGATGCTTCATTGACGTGTTGCAGGCCAAGAAAAAAAGTACACACATACGCGAAATACACGTACACATACACACACAGACACACACACGTTCATGCGAATGACGTAGAATTAGGTAGCTCAGTTTTTTCTATGTACAAGTGCTGTAAGCCAGAGAATCTCGATCCACGTGACGATCGACGAAGTTCAATTTCGTCGTTTGTTCAATGAATTCTGTCGACTAAAAAATGAAAAAAAGAAACAAGAAACACACACACACAGACACACACACACATTCAGCGCTAAAAAAGCACGTGGAGCGAGGATCTCTCAGTATTTTCTAATCGACCTGAATCACCCGTTTAATCGGGGGATAAAAAAAAAGAAGAAAGAATATCGGCTTGAAGATGCCGTTGTGGGGTGTTTTTATGGCGTGAAATCGAGGACCGGCAAGGGCAAAATGAAAACAAAAAAAAAGAAAAGATAGGCAGCGACCGTATTACTCGATAAACGCGGGCGTTCGACGACCGAGCCGTTGGACTCGACAATTATACGCCCGCTGGAGCTCGGAAAGTGCTCATGTGATAATAAACAAACAAAAGAAAAAAAATAATAAAAAAATAAAAATCCAATAATACAAAGAAACAAACTTTTGTTTTTGCATGAAAAAAAATAAATAAAAATAAATAATAATTATACTATTATTGTCTTAAGTACGAACGAACGGTATATATACGTGATATATATGAATATATATCTACAAGTATCAGGCGTACGACTTTCTGATCCTTATCCATACGTAGATCCTTTTAATATAGGGAATATATATATATATATATATATTATATGGTATACCTAGATATAGTGAATAATATAAGATACGAGGCTTTAATCTAGAAAGTCAGATTTACGTCCTGGTACAAACGGGTACAGTTTTATCGGCTGCAGGTCGCTGTAGGTTTGCTAAACCAACCGTAAGTACACAAACCCTCTTACATTTTTACAAACCAATCGGAACATTTTTTTCCACCAATGGGTAAGTTAGAGACCAATCTCAAATTTTACAGACCGTCTATAAAATAGGTGTTTTCCATTATTTTTAAAATATACTTTACTTTGACTTTTCGGAGGAAAAATATATTTTGGCTAAAACTAAAATAGGTATAATACAGTTTATACGTGTAAAGGGTGAATTCCGTACGTGTGTAGAACGCATATCGATTTACGTCGGGATTCCAAGGCATCGACATCTTCGTGCAGTGTCTAGGGGTGGCATAGTCGTTTGGGAATCAACCTGAGGTCGAAGTGACAGGCAGTACCTGCATAATGACTCGACCGCTGCAGACAGTTCTGCAGCAGCAACCCTCCGCGGTTCCCGCCCCACGACCTTGCTGTTCCAATTTCCTTGCCTTCTCGCCCCTTAGATCACTTACCCCTCGACGCCCTAAATAAGAAAACGCAGCGAGATCTACCATATCAATCGAGCTTGCCGCCATTACAACACATAGTAGGTATGTCTGCCACAAGATGGCGCTAGCTGTATCCATTTTAGAATCATCGAGATGAAGTAATCATCATCCAGATACTAGCCAATTTTTTTCTCCTTATCCAATGTGAATTCGATCGCAAAAACGTTTGATTTTTTTTCTGCTCTAAATTTATCGAACGAACGACGAAATTGAACGGATCTCACGCGGTCGTCGCGTGAGATCCTCTGGCTTGCGGCACTTGCGCGTAGTAAAAAAACCGAATCACCCTCGTTTGCACGAACCTTGTGTGTGTTGCATCTGTGTATACTTATTGAACCTGCGACGTTAATGATGTTTCTTTTTTATTTTTATCAAATATTATTACGTTTTATTTCAAATCTGGGCGAATTGCAAGAGGCATTTGGCATTTGAAATTGCGCTGTTAAGGAATATCAGTACAGAGGGCGAGAGATATAAACGATGAGAAGCTGGATGCAGGTGCAGTCCATCATCCCGCAGGGTAGTCTATACTGCCGGGAGAAGGCCTCCGGGCAACCCCGTCACCGACCCCAACAAACCACGGAACGAGGTCAGGAACACGATGACGCTCGAGGGGGATGAAGCGAAGGGCAGTCGCTCGGCTCTGGTGCCGAGAGCAGCACGCGATACAGGAGCAGGTCGCGTTTTCTCCTGTGCACGGGAACGTTCTCTACAAGGTAAGCTGGTATGAGAGAGAAAGAGAGAGAGAGTGAGCGCGAAACTCTGCTTGCCGGGAAAACGAGGGATAGTTTGCACCGAAGATTCGGGCTTGTTCGTCGATTCCCGGTAGCATTCGTAGCCTCGTGGTGGGGCGAGTCGTGTGGCGCGCTCGTGGAAGCCGAAACGACGAACGCTAGTGCTCTAGTACTACGACCACGATAGCCTCGCGAGTAACGTGTGGGGTAGGGTTTTCAGGTGGAAGGTAGGTGTACGATGGGGTAGGAGAACGGCGAGGTGCGCGAGCGAGGACGAAGCGCATCGTAGGGAGAAGGGGTAGCTTTTCTACCCCCTGGTCGTGGTCGTCGGTACCCGATATCAGGCTTGCCGAAACTCGTCGGCAAAAGGTTCATTGGGCGTCCGGACGTCGCGAGACACGCGCGCGACACACTCGGGGAGACAGTCTCGCTCTCCAAATACTTTAGTAACGTCGGCATTTTCCTCGTTCGTGATTATTTTGTGCGGTTATAAGTTCTACATTGTTCGAACGAGAGTTTCGAGCACGACGACCTGTAATTATAATTACGGAGTGTCGATAATATTAAAAAGAAAAAGAAAATAATAAAGGAAAATAAAATTCAACGATAACATTGACGGTGGAGAAAATATAAAACGCGACGCTATCATTACGGGTCTACGGCTGTTACGCCAGACGGAACTAGAGCGAACGGTAACGCGCGCGAGCTTGACCGAGCGCGCTTTGATCTCGCGGTTTGCCGCATTGCCTTGTCGCGCTCCCACACACGTACGCTTCTCCCGTGGTTATCGAGTATCGCGCAAAAAAAAAGAACTTCCGTAACGAACGTCGGACTAGCGTGGACCTCGTGGCTCGAGACGCGGTAAATGTTCGTTACAACGAGGAAAAAGACGATGTAACGTTCGCCACGTGACTCGCGCGTTGTCGCGTACGTCGAAACGTCGAAAAAGAGTCTCGAGGATTCTTCCACGGAACGTCGTTAATAGTGCGAATAATCAAGAGTGTTACAAGTGCGCGTTATTCTGTGAGTTTTATTTTCATCTCGTCGATGTGTTCCGGCGTGGTCGTAGTGCAATAGCCGGAAGAATAAGTCGAGAAAAAAAGGTTAAACGCGTGTTTTTGTTACGAAGTAAAGTTTCTTTTTTCATACGTTTTTCGTTAACCGACCCGCCATCTTACTGCAGTCCCCGGTAACTTACGTACACCGAGCGCGGGAGATTTCCCCCACTCTCCTATATTCCCGCCGTGCCAGGCACGAGCTCAGTCACAGTCGCGAGTGCACCAAGTCGAAGGATCGGAAAAAGATCGTGTTTGCCAAATCGTTTATCATTCTACTTAAAAAAAAGGTAATTCCACTCTTGTTTTCCCTACATTCGCGGTTTCTTATCGTTCCTCGGTGTTCGAGAATCACGCGGTTTGTCCCGCGCGAAGAGCGAGTGGGAGATCGAGAGCGAAAGTGCCAAAGTGAGATTGTGTTTCGCGAAGCTCGCGAACTTTGTACTTTTTATTCATTCACAGATCTGCATATTTGACAAATATTCATATTTATACATATTAACCTGTAGCTTCGAGCCCTCCCTTACTCCTATCGAAAGCGAGAGACAGAGTGAGGTTATGTTCCGTCAAATTAAAAAATCGTGTGTACGTACATCGTTCTTAAATTTTTCTATCACTCTTAAAGTATACGTTTGCAGTTCCCTACGTCCTTGTTGTCCTCCCATTGACTGTCTTCATTTATCAAATATACAACGTGTACTTATAAATAGCTTTTAATTCTTCGTAAAATCATATCTCGTCATTCTAACCTTCCTCTCTTCTCCACGTTCTCTCTCTCCTTGTCCCACTCTCACAAACACTTGTT
This sequence comes from Netelia inedita, assembly GCA_964017225.1. Lineage (NCBI taxonomy): Eukaryota > Metazoa > Arthropoda > Insecta > Hymenoptera > Ichneumonidae > Netelia > Netelia inedita. The sequence continues at coordinate 3,438,363 of OZ024924.1, read as the reverse complement.
TTTCAACGATCCTCTCCCTTCAACACGTGTGTATCCGTGAGACCTCTAGCAAAACTCTCACTCTCATCACTCTCGTTCTCGTCGCTTCGAAACTTTCGCAAACGTTCTCCCGCCCCTTTCTCGATCGCCCCTTTTACATACATGCACGTAAACCTCGGTATATCTATAGCCCGAAGTTTGCGTGTACACGCCAGAGGTAAACATGAAAAGTAGAGTCGCGTCGAGTTTGGCCATGTGGAAACGAGGGTGAAGCTATCGTGCGAAGCAACGAAAAAAATAAAATATAAAAAAATATAAAAATACGTCGCGATTGTACGAGTGAGCGTCGTCGGGAAATGTTCTTTTTTTTTCTTTCTTCTATATATATATATATTTTTCAAACTCTTTAACGTCATGTTCACAATTTGCGTGACTTAATAATAGCGGGATACGTCGTTAAGCGTGACATCGCGAGTGAAGTGAACGCGCGCTAAGAGGGATAGTTCGTCGTTGAACGAAAGTAAGCGAGGTGGTCGATCGATGTTTAGGATGTGCCAAGTTTGGATTAACGACGTAAAGAAGAACGTCGAAGCGAGAGTGCCGAAGAAAAAGTATGGGAGTACAGGCGCGTTGTTTGAAAAATTACGAGACTGAAGGATCGATCTCGCGTTGAAATACGACGAGGACTCTGAGCAAGAGGGAGAAAGAGAGAGAGAGAATCATATTTTTTTCGTTCGACTACAACGAAAACAAAACGAACTGGACGAATGTGAGTTGAGAATTTTTGTATCATGTGAGAGCCCTGAAATTTTGCGGGGCGAGAAGAACCGAGTCCGAGTCATGTCACGCGCCGGAGCTCGTCAATTGGCGCGCTTGGCCCTGCTTACACTCGCCGCAACCCTGACGAGCCATCGTCAGTCGGCGAGAGCGAGCGAGTTCCCGGAGAGGGAATGCTGCGATCCGATCTATCCGATACCGGAACCAACGAGCCGAGCGCCATCGGCACCCACGCCCACCGGAAGAAGCGGTGAGTCCATTTCTCATCATAAGATTTTTTTTCCCACCATTTTACGCGTTGGTCAGATTTTGTCGTTTTTCCTCCCCCCCACAGGACACTTGCAATTTTTTTTTTAATTACAGTAAATTTATAACTGGCGCGAATTAAGAGAAAATATATTTCCTGAAATACTTACGGTTACGAATCAATTAGAGGAGAATTTATGAAATTTAGTAACGAGAAATGAACGTCGAGCGTTGTACGACGAAAGACTGAGAAAAAAATCGATGTTATAGGTCGCGATTCGTTCTTTCATTTACTTCTTTTTCTTTTCCGTTGATTCCCCCTTCGGGCGTAACGAGAGCGCGCGTACTTATCCACTACATTGTCGTGATAAGAGAACTCTTTGGGAGCTCGGTGACCCTGAAAGTAATCGTCGATCGAGTGTATGAGAGAGCCAGCGGATAGAGAGAACGAGAGCGATGGAGCGTGAGAGCGAGAGAGCGAGCGAGAGAGAGGGTCGATTCACGAGATTCCGTGAAGCGCGTGGCCTCATTTCGAGCCTAGTTATACACGATATAGATATAAACGATATGCAACGTGCAAAACCTAAGTGAGACAGAGATGGTCCCGGTAGCAGGGTCGAAGAGGGCGAAGGAGAGAAAAGAGAGCTATAGTTTCTCAAAGCGATTTTTGCCTCGTTCCGTCGCAATCTCGACCGTAGGCTCGGTAAACATTGTATCTCGTCGTTTCCGCGAAGCCGTTCTCTCGCCTCTCTACCCATCTCCCTTCTTTCGACCCTGGATACTCGCGGGCTCGTCAACGGTACCGAGACTTTGGGTGACGAAAAATACTCCTTTTTTTCGTCTATTTCGTTCTTTGTCCATTTTTTTTCCTTCGCGAAATTAGCCAACGATCGTAGGAACAAAGGACTGGGCTGGAAAATGAGGAAGAAGAAGGTCGTCGACGGGGGAACGTCGGTCGGAAACCTTCTGGTGTACAGGATGTTCGTACCCCTTGAATGACGGAAGTCAAGCGAAATCTCCGTCGGGACATTCCATATCTTTCTCTCTCTCCCTCTCTCTCTCTCTCTCTCTCTCTCTGTAGGTACTTTCTTCCTCTATCATTATATCTATATACACGTTTTTCATCCCTCTTTTTTACGTTCTATCCAGTCTTTAGGATTTTTTTTCTTCTTCCTACAGTTTCTTCTTTTTCTTTCTTTTATTTTCTCCTGTTTCGACTTTATCTCTCACCCTTCTTCCGGTCCTTCTTCTTTTCCTTTCAGTTTCGTCCGTATAACCCATTGACGTTAAATCGCACGGTGAGCTGGCGAAGCTTGAAGCGAACTAGGAGAGAGAGAGAAAGAGAGAGAGAGTCGCTATTTCCGTCCGACCTATTTTCGCGATGGATCCCTCCCCACGGTTTAACGAGGTCGCTTTAGGACAATTTCCAAGTGCTCCTCTCTCTCTCTCCCTCCCTCTCTCTGTCTTTGTTTCTTTCTCCCTGAGGTATATCTTTCTCTCTATCTCTCGCTTTACGAGAGACTCTTGAGGCCTTCCGTCTATTTCTCATCGTATATCTTCTCGCGTAGGCCGTATCGACGTTTTCCCTCTTCGTCAACGTTTCAAGTTCAAACAGGAAGGGAATAAATTCGATACTGTTTTATTGTTAATTGACGATACATTTTTACCTTTGTTTTAATGAACGACGAATTTTTTTTTATCTCCAATAAAAATACAATCGACAATATTTTAATTATACAATATTAACGATAATGAATATACATTTTTTATTAATAATCTCCGTAACCTCGTGAGGTTATCGTAGGAAATCGTTAATCGAGGGAAAACAAAAAAAAATCTGTCTGAACTTTTACCAATGAAAAAATCCGATTCTGGTGTGTATCGTGGGTATAGGGTGTACGTGCTCGATGTGCAAGTAGGTGCACCGGTGTACGGCGAGGAAGAGCCTGCGGGAAACATCTGGGCGCCTGAGCACAAGTCCGATAAAAGTAGCTGGATGGACGAAAGAGAGAGAGAGAGAGAGGGAAAAATAGATACGGTGCATCTGCCTGCATGTCATTGGATCACTATAAGCTACCCTTTAGAGTCCCAGGACAGAGAATATTTTTGTCTTGGGTTATTTATTCCTCGCATCGATATTCCATACAGCAATATCTCGATAGGGGTTGCATTACCCCCGCCGTTTAACCGTTAGACCGTTTTTACGAGATTTCATTCATCTCTTTACATTCTTCTATTCTCACCGTCGTTTTATTATTTTTAAACTACATATATGCAAAAATAAAGAATATTTTTTTTATGGAATTTTATTTTTAGTTATTTGCGGGGGATGTATTTTTATATTTTTATACTTTTATTTTTTATTTCAATAGTAAAAGGTCAATTCTTGCGTGGGATGTTTTCGTTCCAATAATAATCGCCAGGTGGCGATTATGGCCGAACGATCGTTTCATTAAGCGTTGATACATCGGAAAAATACTCAGCTCGTGACGCGAATACTCCTTTTCTTTTTTTATCTTCATCTCATTCGTACGCTCGATACGTAACGTTCTCGAGCGTGATCGTGGCCTCGAGAAGTTTATTACAGGTGCGAGAACCTCGATTTGCGGCTATATATGTGTGTATATATATATATATATATATATATATATATATATATATATATAAATATAACACGAATTACATACACCGCCCTCGACCATATAACCGCGTAATAATAGCGGCATAAAGTTATTGTTTCCCGCGAGTATATTACTTTCGGTTCACCGAGTGGCGATAAAAAAAAAACTTAAAAAAAGAACGAAACATTTTCCCATGGCCCGTTCAATACACTTGGTAAATGCCAAAGTTTTACGTGCCTCGTGATGTGGCAGAGAAAAAAAAACTTGTTCGTACGGAAGTTTTTAACGATCTCACGAGAGTGAGAGAGAGGGAGATCGAGGCAAAGTGTGCAAGAGGAGCGGGCGGTCTATATAGTTTAACAAAAAAAAATCGCCAATTCGTTTTGGAAATATTTACGCCGGTGACATTGCCGGAAAATTGGCGCCACGGGGTTAATGTCAATTCCGTAACTGGTGAAAAAAAAAAGAAAAAAAAACGATACCCGCGTCGTTGGAGCATAGTTATTGAACGAGCAAACGTTTCATTAGCGAAAATATACAGCGAGAGACACATTTATATTCCGTTCAAACGGGCTCTCTTGACAAAACGAGAAGGCGAACGACCGGAGGGAAAAAAAATTGCGACCGGTTAGATTTTTTATTCGTCAACCCGACGTCTTTCGTGTACTCCCTTAGAAAAACAAAAAAACAACCGGTTAAAAAAATTATACGAATTTATCGTACTCGTGAAATAATTGGCAATGATTCTTGTAAATAAAAATATAATTTATTTCAAATGTAAATATACAAACATAAAATATAACGATAAAGAAATAATTTTGTTGTTCGATACGCGAATGTTTATTCTGTTGTTTGTTTCGTTTCTTTTTTCGACACTTTGGATTCATTTTTCGTTGCAGTCGCGGAAAAAAGGAATCCATTAGTGGCTCATCTCTTAAATCTCCTTCCACACTTTTCATTCTACGCTTTTTATACATCCTCCTCTCCTCATCCTTCTATCGCTATAAGTTAACTAATATTGACCGACTCTCAACTCCAGACCGTAAGGGGGAAGAGGGTATGGAGGGGTGAGGGACAGGGGCAGGGATGGAGGAGGAAAGCGCAAACACCACTCGAGCGAACGCGAAGGCTTTCAGACAATTTTCCAACGCCATCACAGCCAAGAGAGCCTTTCCCGGGCGCAATAGCGATCGCTTTTTCTACTTTTCCCCCCGATTGAGACGAATTATGCGGTAATGCCACCCTTTTGCTATTTTTTTTCTTCCTCTTCTTCTTCTTTCCTCTGACGAGCAGGAAATTCGATCAAATCTTCATTCAATTACGTAATAAACGCACCCCCGTTTCAATCATGCAACAGACCGAGTTTCGTTTCACGCGAAAAAAATATTACACCTCTATTGGTTATAACTTTTGGGGTGTTTTTTTTCTTCTTTTGGATATAAAATTATTCTTCCCCGGTTTATCGAAACGTCTCGAAGTTAACATTCGCGATGTACGTTTGAATGGTGAATACAATCTCTGATATAATCGGTCATTCTATTCTTGATAAATTCAATTAGGTCGATGCTTATTTTAGGAATAATAAAAAATTAATACAATTAATTCATTCAACTTTAAATTTGGGGAAGAAAAATTGACAATTTTTCCACGTGAAATGAAGTTATTCGGAGGTAAATTCATACGCGTGAATTTTGTTCTCTCGAAATATCGCGACGTCGCGGTTCTCCAATAAAAGACAAAGTGGAAGTATAAGACAGAGAGAGAGAGAGAGAAGAAAAATGTAAAAATGAAAAAAAAGAAAGAAAAAAGAAGAAAGTCGGTTCGTAGAGCTTTCCGCCGTTGTCTGCACGTGGCGGACTTAAGATTCAGATAGGAACGGGTTTAAGGAACGGGCTTGGTGTCCGTGGACACACGTCGAACTTTTATTTTAAAAGCGATGTCACAGAGAGGCTGCTCTCTTTTCCTCTTCTCGCCGGAGATGTCGTTTTGCGGTGAGCAGGAGAAGGGCAAGGACGGGGGTTGACGGGGGGCAAATAACGCGAAGGAAACCAATATCAGCCGCGCGAGGACTCTCGGGGTTGTGCCGAGAAAAGAAGGAGTGCGCGAGAAAGAGAGAGTGAGAAGAATGAATGCAGGAGACAGAAGTTTCCTCGTCAAACACGCCCGAGCCAAACGCGACGAGAGAGAGAGAGAGAGAAGGCAAAGCGAAAGTCTCGAGGTAAAAAGTGTTTCCTGATGTTCCTCGTGGAGTAATATGGCTATACCGACCACAAAAAACATGAGAAAAGTAGAAAGAAAGAAAGAAACCGAATAGAAAAGAAAGAAGCGAAAAAGAAAAGACAACGAATGAAAAGAGGAGTAACGTATCAAAGTTTGACTTTCTACCCTCGCTACTCTCGTTGGATAAAAATCAGATTTTTCCGGTACTCGATCCGATTCGTACACCGGCGGATGAAATTTAAAAAATGATAAGGATTTCATTTCGTCAAGGACGTCATACAGCCACCTTGTCGATAATTTATATTTGTCGTCAATGGGGAAATTTTTCATGCCTGTCGGTGAATATCGAATTTGTTAATTTGGTTCTCGCTGATGAAATATTGAATCGCACGTTTACGAGTCGAGAATTCAGATATCGAGAAAAGCAAGGGGCGATCAAAATAAGCATGTTTGCAATTATTTTTGAGAAAAAAAAATTCCTCCCTCCAGAGCTCATTTTTTACAGGCCCCTTTGTTTTAAAAAATCACGATTTTCGACCTTTCGCCACAGCCACAAAAATTGAGCTATCCGAATGTTCCTGGGCTCGTTCTTCTCGTCTCGGCGAGTTCTTCAAAAAGTTATTCGTGTAATTTTCCGTCGGACGAACCAGAACGGAGAAATTGCATTGCGAAGATTCGTTTTTTCGAGGTTTCACGAAACCTATCGAAGTGGCGATATCCTTGCATTCCGGTGAATTTAATTAACATAATCACTTTGTTGGTATTTCGCCGTGCTACGCGAACGAGAAAATTTACGATCGCCTACCGGTGAGGGGAATGAGGAAGCGCTTATACACTGACATCCCGTGATTGTATAGGTACGTACTGGCCTGTTCTATCGGGGGTACGGTGTACTACTAAATATACATCTATATATAATTCTACCACCCCTTCGCACGCTTTTAGATTATGGCCACTCCATTATCTCGACGGACGTGCTTCTGAAACCTTTATTAATTTATTATTGAGGCCAAGTGGGTGCGACGGGTTTTTCACGTGCGAAGCGAATTTTCCACGGGCTATCCGTGATAATAGTAAAATTGTAAAAATGAAAAGTACAATTGCTCTCTTAACTCGAACAAAATTTTGCTGTTTATTAGAATTATCATCTAAATAACGAAAATAAAAAGAATCAAAGTATTTTAGGGAATAGTACCTACAGGGTGGCAAAGCAGTGAAATTTTGTTGACATATTTTATTTTTTATTACTTTGTTTATTTTGTTTTTCGTACGAAAAATCACGCGTTCGACGCCTCTTCTTTTTGGGCAAAAGCTGCTCTCGTCCTTCCGGTTCCTCGCTTTCTCGTTTAACATGCTGTTAGCAGAGCGAGGGATGCAAAACGTCTACTTTTGCATTTTCACGCCTCGATGACTGCCGCGCACACACGGAGACAGGAGGAAAATGTATGGACGAGAGAGAGAGAGAGAGAGAGAGAGAAAGAGAGAGAAGCAAGATAGGAGGGTTACGGTAAATTCCAGCAAATACGTGTGTCGTTCCCATGGCCCCCTTTGACTCGATGATTTATCAAGTGTATAAGCAGGTTACAGGACAGAGACGCCCTCGAGAATGCCAAGTCTCGTGAATTGCGCATGCACTTCTTGCTGCTGCTGCTGCTGCTTCGAAGCTTACGTGTTTTCTTATTCCGTGTCCCGTCGTCACGTTAGTCGAATCAACCCTTCGTCCTGCGTACTACATTTTTCTTTTTTACCTCTTCCACCCCCTAAATTTCTTTTCTCGACGTTAGAGTCTCGTCGCTTGCAATATTTTCAACTCGTCGTTCGAGTCAAACTTTACAAATTCGTTCAATTACGAATAAAAAAAAAATAAAAAATAACCCTTTTATGAAATATTCTTCCCTTTGTCTACACGTTTGAATTCGACTCAATCCTCGAATACAGGAAAATTAGGGCAGGAGACTTCATCAACAAGGTCGCTAATCGGGAAGACTTTCATGAGGTTAATACGGCCGAGAGAGATTCGCCGAAAGCTCCCGTATGCTACACGAGTCTCGACCACGGACAAACGTTGAAACGATCCGATATATATTGGGTTCGAAAGCTGTGGGTATCGTCCGGATAATCGTCAAGGGTCGTAAACGCGGAGGAGTGACGGTGGACAGTGGTCATTGAACATCCCTTGAAACGACGAACACCGGGAGGGTTTGACAAGCAAATAATTGTTCGTGCAAGGGACGAGACAGAGCGACAGAGAGAGAGAGAGTGAGAAAGGGGTGAAAAGGGGGATGAATCCCTTGGGGGTACAAAGGTAGTTGCCAATGCGGCTAAGCGATCACTTTCAAAGCTTCCTCTCTTGTTCGCTTCCGTTTCGTCGAGTCGGAAATCGGAAGAGTGAGTAGGAGTCGTAGCTCGCAGGACTCTCGTGATTGCGTTTAGACGCTGGTCGCTCGATACTACGAAAATTCGTGAATTTCGAGGTCAATGAGAAAGATCATTAGGAGCGAAAATTAACAAAAATAATTATCATCGTTTAATTTCAAAGTTTTATTATTAGTTTGTTAATTTACAAATTTCTCAATCATTTTTATTCCTCGATGCAATTCTTCATGATCGTTCGACCTTGTCGTGTCCTCTTTCTCTTTCTCTCTCTCTCTCTCTCTCGAGCACGAAAAGCTCCAACGCGTGGCTCGCCGCACCTGCAACCTGGCAAACGTCCAGGTACGATCAGCCGACCCGTTTACACGATCGTATAATTCGAGCGAGAGGCTCACACGTGTAGGCGAACTTTTCACGTTTCCCCTTTCCATACAAACGCGACCTCGATCCACCACGAGTTATTCACATTTGTTTCGTGACGATGAAAGGTCGAGTAATCGAAGGATATTTACGAACAAAATTAATCGTATAATTAAAAATCGTCGAACTAGAATTGGCCGGACAATGTTGGAGCGGTCGCTTCAAAATTTCACCCCGAACCTTGAACTCTTCCGCTTTTACTACCCTCACCCCCTTCCCCCCTCTCTTTTTCTTCCTCTATCGTTTTCTCGACGTTCTCATCTCTTTCGTCTCGTCTGGCATCTTGTCATTTTTTGTTCACGGCTCTCGCTCCCTCTCGTCGACGAACTCGTCGGAGTTTGCGAGACTGACGGACTTTTTAAGTTGCCCCAGAGCAAAATTCACAATGTATACGTATAGCTAACACGGTACATCATGCCCTATGGGGTGGTTTTTTTTATCTCGGAATCGCTTATGAAAAAGTCAGCGCCCTGGTCAACCGTCCTGACCTTTCGTATACGTTTACCTCGAATTCCCAAAGTGAAATATTCCCAGGGATTACACGTATTTATATTTCACACAGGTCGAGAAGGGACAAGATCGTTCCTGAATTATTCTCGTGCTGTTCGTCGTAGGAAAGATTATTTTATTCGTCGACTTAATCAAAAGGAAAAAATAATATCGGGGCGTCCTTCGTCGATTCGACATTAATTCGACTGCATTAAGCGCTCTTTCGCCTCGGCATCGTTATAGTATGCGCGCGTATACCGAGCAGCACGTGGCCAGTCGACCAACGTCGAGACTTTAATGCCGGTGTTGGTCGAGATCCGACACACGCGACCGAATTCGCGTCTCGACCACGCGAGCCACTTTCCCCTCGTTCATACGTTATTAAACGCGACACGATATAGCTAAATTTATATACACACACGTACATAATTATTCAACCAAGAATTCTGTAGGATTTGATACGAAACGTGTTACAAAAAAAATGTAATTTTTCGTTAAAAAAAAACAATCACTCATCGACGTTGCGCGTTATTTCGCGATCAATACACGAAGCGAGGGGTGTAAAAATACAGGTTCATTGAAATCAACGTTAGAGTCGAAGATGTTTTATTAATAATTTGCGCAAGGTTGATAGGGTTTGATTGTGCGACCATATCGTTGACCTTATCGTACGAGACATGGGTTTGACATTAATAACGGCTTATCTAGGCTCGTAGACGCCCAGACAAGGGCGGCAAGAGTAGGGAATAAGTAAGACCACTTTCTTGATTAACCTTCCAACCCGGAAAACTGGGCCACTGGCTCTCGCACTTATCTATAGACACGTGTGTTCACGACTATCGGACTCGCGCTATAGACTCGTTCTCCATTTCATACGTACAATGTCGACACGTGCGCGAGGCGAGCGTGCGTATCGGTCGAATACACGAAGGGTGTGTGTGTCTGCACTTTTTTTTTTTTCATCGCTTGCGCTATCCCGTGTCCGTTAAAATCTTTCTCAACGTCACGAGATTTACCAATCTCACGATAAAAAACTTCGATACCCTTTGTCGTTCGTATTAAGGGTTGCGAATGAAATTAAGATTCTCTCTCTCTCTCTCTCTCTTTCGTGCACGCGCGCTTGTCCCGTTGATCGATTTTGTACGGAGTAGGAAAGTTTGCTGGCAGGCCACCCGATCGAATTAACCCTCGGTATGGTCCGTCGTTGATTCTCTGGCACTCTCTGTTTCCCTTCGTCCTATCACTTGCTTGTCCGAGGGCTTCGAGATACGACGGCGTAGATCCACTTCCCTATTTTCTAATACCTCGTGACTGTCGGCAAACCTATTTTTCCAATGACAACTATCGGGAAAAATTTGTCTTATGAAAAAAGAGGAATTTACTCGAGAGAAATAAAAGTTAAATTCGAAAATAATGTAAAAGTTTATTGCAATGTTTTTTTTAAATAAAAATTTGTTCTCACGGTGTCGAACAAATTATTTTGAATATTTCTTAAAAACTGAACTCGTGCTGATACCGTGATAAAGTTTTCTTTTTTATATAATACGAAAACGACGATTCTTCCAAATAAATTTTGTATTCATTATAACAAGTTACCGTAACTCAACTTCCGACCAATTTGCATTTAATTATAGTATGTCAAAAACGCCAAAAAACTAGACTGTCTTATCGATTCCTGATCCAGTCACGTTGAAACGTCAGGCAGCCTGATTAATTTTCTGCTCGGGGTCGCGTAGAATCACAGAGCGCCAGGGGCGACCAAGTTTCGCGGAGACTCGAACGAAAAAAAAAACAAATAAAAAAAGCACAAAGTAGACGTTCCAAGACCCGGGGTAAGGGTTGATGGGGGAGAGAGAAAAAATGACGTGATTCGCAGACACGAAGGTGCGTAAAGAAACGTTGTGTGGCGGACGGAGGGGTAAGAGGAGGGCTGAGACGCACGCGAGAAATTACGAAAACGCGAGCACGCTATCCGCGGCCATTTTTTTGCGGGGAGTCGTGGTGGGCAGTGGAGGGGGTTGGGGTAGTAGGTTGTTGTATACATTTGATACCTAATAATACGTCGCGCGAGGGGAGCCTCGTAAGATTTCGATAAATCGCTCGAGGACACGAAGCGAGAGAGAGAGAAATGGAGAAAGCTCATCGTCGTCGTCGTCATCGTCGTCGTCGTCGTCGTCGTTGTCGTGGTCGATTTGCCGGTACGTTCGGGAACACGGTGGGGGGCGGGGGGCGGTTGTAGGGGGTGTGGTTCGCTCGAAGAGGATGAGAAGAACTGACGTAACTCGGTGGTGAAAGTGAACGAACGAATGCAACGTATAAATATAAATATACTTATATATAGTACGAGAGAGGGTTGACTATATAAAAATATATAGCCCGACGATGAAAGCTACAAAGGGGAGGGAGTGGGAGAACGGAAATGGAAGTGGTTGCTTGCCAGTACAGTGAAAAGAATCGGAAAGTTAGCGGAAGTTTCGTGAAGAGAGTAGGTACGTAAAAAAAAAGAAGAGGGAATGAAAAATAAAAGAAAGAAATAAGAACGGAACGACCGGAGAGGGATGTAAGAGAAGGGGGTCGAAGATAGCGGAGAAACAAGCGTGAAACGCAGTTAGTTTACCCGAGCGAGAAATAATCCAGTTGTTGGGAGTACCAGCAATTGTGGAAAAAAAAAATATACGAGTCTATATATTATTCAGTTCTCTCGATCGTTTGTAAGTCGCCGTGAGAGGGCTTAGAGGGTACGGGGTGAACGTTGAGAGAGGGAGGGAGAGATAGAGCGAGAGAGTGAAAGGGGGTTAGTAGAGACGTCGAGTTGTCGTGTGATTTTCCGATAGTTTGTCTCAACTTTTTTTCCCCTTCTTTTCACCCTTCGTATCTCATTTTACGACCCCTAACGAGGCGAGACACTCTTAACGATATTTCGCGATACGAATATAGAGTCTCACTGCGAATCTTGAATTTTTCATTTCTTGATTATCGTTTGAATCTAATTTAGTAAATGAAATTAATTTTTTGGAGTCGATGACGTCTTTGAATTTTTGTATTGCTCTTTTTTTCACACGAGGAGACGCGAGCACGTATTCGAGTTGAGAGTTAATACGAAACGTAGTGCGGAAGACACGAAGGTCTTCGTATATATTTTCCATTTTCCCATTGCGTAGACAGTCGACGGGGGTACGAAGAACGTAAGAAAATAGAGAAAGAGGGAGGTCGAGAATCTGCGTCACCTGCCTAACTTCCCTCTCGGTGTCACACACTTTCGCAATTTCCTCCACACTCTCTCACCCCCTCTCTCTCGAAACACTTTATTTACCACCCTCGTCCTTTGATCCTGTTTCTAAACGTAGAAAGAATTCTATACGTCAGCTCGAGCGAGAGAGAGGGAGGGAGGGAGAGAGAGAGAGAGAGAGAGAGTCAGCTTGCGGCACACACCGCACGAACGACGAGAAACCCATGTAACCGATATAAACTCATGACACGTAACGTCCTTTGTAGCTCGACACTAAAGCCTGAAACTGTTCCAACTTCTCGCACCCCCTTAGAGCGAACGTAACGATCCACCTATATTACACCGAAATTTCCGATTTAACGAAATTAAAGGAATATTTTTTCATATCGTTAATTAAAATTAACGATTGGATTATCTTTGAAGTTTGATCGAACGTATACGTACGGTGAGAGAGTGAGGGCGCGGGCTTGTCTCGCGTTGCTCGAAAACCGCGAATATCGTTTCTCGAGACAAATTATCGATTTCACGTCGTCGCGCCAAAAGCTTTGGCTATATCACCGTGGGAAGGGCTGGCATTGAGAGTTGTTGAGGCTATGCTGATGTAGTGGAGTAGAGTTATATATTAGAAGGGGGTGGATAGGGGGTTGGTTAGGTAATTTAGCCGTAGAGAGAGACAGAGAGAGAGAGAGAGAGAGAGAGAGAGAGAGAGCGAGTTAGTGAGTGAGTGAGAGAGAAAGTCCAGCATATAGGCCCAGCGGACACCACACGGCCGTCGGCCGTTCGACGAAGCGGTTTACTTCTCTAGCTGTTTTCCGCGCTAATTAGCAGCCGGGGCTCTACCGCCAGTGGCGCGTCAGCGTAACTAGAGAGAAAGAGAGGCTGGCAGAGAGCGAGGAAGAGAGAGAGAGGAAGCAAAGAGGAGAAGCAGGAGAAGCAGGAGAGGTTGCAGAGCCAGCTCGCGTAGTCCGTGCATATTTCATAGTAGGTCCAGCATGCTGCCTCGACTCTCTCTCTCTCTCTCTCTCTCTCTCTCTCTTGCCTTGGTCGGGAGAACCGAGCGGAGGGGCGAACCCGCAAGCTCTCGCCGACATAGTTACGGCGAGGGTCGGGAGCTCACGAAGAAAATTAGTTTTTCAGGCTAGTGCGAACCCACCGACTAATACCGACGTCGACGTTAGAGCGTGCGGATAGGAGTGGTGGAGGAGGAGGAGGAGGAGGAGGAGGAGGAGGCAGAAGGCAGGAGGTGAGGGTTTCTAGGGGATGGAGTTGAGAGAGAGAGAGAGTGCAGGGCTTGACGAGCGTTGAACCACTGTTTAATCGATCGGACAACAGCTCTTACTACCGGCTATATAAACTCGGCTATGGGGAAGAAAGAGAGTTAAGGGGTAGTGGTGGTGAGAACGAGGGTGTGTGTGTGTGTGTGTGTGTTTATGCGTGTGTATACCGTTAATTAACTCTCAGAGCTTATAATGAGATACACGTACAGCTTTACGCGATTCGAATTTGTTCGATAATAATTATGTATCCGTGGCGCGTAATTCCTACCCTCCTGCACGTAATGGAATCTATTGCCGTATAATTACAATTAATATTGCAAACACGAGTGATCCGAGTGTCGAAAATATCGATCGATCAACGTGCGATTGTTCGTCGTTATCGATTAATAATAATTGTATAAAAAATATGTTTTCGTTCGCCGAAACTTATACTCGTATCGAGGCTTTCATGCGATTGAATTAATCCAATGTGATATCGATCTATTAATCGTGATAAATGTCAAGATTGAAGAGCTAATCGATCGGACGAAATTTCATAATAATGTTCGAATACGAAATTTCTCATTGACTATAGTTCTCGTTACGTTATATAGGTTTGATCGATCGATACGTTAAGGTCGTACATGTGGAAAATCCATCAATTTCAATCAACCGATCGACGATGTATTAACAAAGGAAATCCGTACTTGGATTTAATTTATAGACTTTGTTAGGAAAACGACGTATTCTCATCGTGATTCGCGCGAGGGTGTCACCACCCGCCCTTCCTCCCTTTCTTTTTACCCAACCGTCCTATCTCCGCTAGAATATATTTGCACAGAGGGCTTCACGCGGTGCATGATTTTCCCCGGGGTTTGTGTATACTTAACGAGGGGTAGAACCGATAAGGGTTGTTTTACCCCCTCCCCTTATAACTCTCCTACACCCTTCTCCGTCTTCTTCTTCTTCTTCTCAACACTCGCAGACTTCTTTGGACAACTCGATGGTTTTCGAGTTTGTTATATGTGCGGCTTTGAGTCATCCACAGTGCTAAAGGTTATAACGGAGTTCCAAGTTTGCCTTTTATAACCAACGAACCAAGTCTCTCTATCTCGCACTGGTCTTTCCGCTTAGACGGTCCTCCACCACGTTAACGGAATAACGGCTGGTGGATTAGCGCCACTAGGACGAGTAATTCGAAAACGAGCGCGAGAGAGAGAGAGAGAGAGACGAATTGCCCACCCCCTGTCTCTCTCTCTCTCTCTCTCTCTCTCTCTCATCCCTCTCGTGTTTCTTGTCTCTTCATCCCTTATGTAGTTCTCGTCCTAACCACGCGGACGAGCGTGCGCACATGGTGTGTTGTTTCTCTCTACGTACCCTCCTTAATCTCTTCTCCGTCTTCTACACACACAAACATATATATATATATATAGGTACATATATATGTTAAAACGTTTTGTAACTATTGCTAGACACGCGCTTATACTTACACGATGCACTGAATTTCTCTCCATCTTACCTACTTATGTTCTATATATATATATATATATATATTATTGTAGATAGTTGTAAGTACGACTGTTTTCCGTTTATGCGAGAGGGTTCAACGCGCGCATCTTCCCGACGAACGTTTCGACTCGGTGAGTTACGAAATCCGCCATCCCTTTTACCTTCGACTCGTACTAAATTATATTGCCCCTCTACCTACCCCCTTATACTCGGATTGCATGGGAAAACGACACACAACAACTTCCTCGTTAAAACTTTGAATTGTGCTCGATTCTCGGTGCTTCGCTTTGCCGACAGGGGGATGAAAGAGCCCCAACTCGCGCAAAAGGTCTCACGAAAATTTAAGATACCTCAAAGTAGCTTCCATCTTCGCCCTTTCGCCCTTTACTTTCTTCAGTCATCCTCGAGCCTCTCGGCTATCGAGAACTTCGATCTTACATGTTTCATCCTTTCTTCGTACTTACTTTTACATAATTCTTGACTTTTATCAAACGAAATTCTTTTTTGTTTTACGAGATAAAGAAAGAGAGAGAGAAAAAAAAAGAAAAAATGGCTTAAGATCGAACATCCCTTAGTTCTGCGATGTATACGTTCTCTAAGCCGAGAAAAATGTTTTTACATCCAACTTCGTTATTATTAGCGTTCTCTCGTGGTCGGAACGGAGTTCGGATCTTATGTAATGAAAAGAAAGTAGCTGCTTCCATTTCCACCCCTCTCTCACCCTCACTTTCTCCACTTCGTCAAAACTTGGCACTCTTGAGCCGCGGAGCCTCGGCAGAATCAGCAAAAGTTTCATATAGGAGTAGTAGGTATAAGACTCTCGGCTCGCAGCGGGATTTATATAATACATATATGATATATATATATATATAGAGAGAGAGAGAGAGCGAGAGGTTCCTTCTTAGGTATAGACACACTCCAATCGTCTCGTTCTGGCTGCGGCTTTTCGAGTGGATCGGCATTTATATATCTATATACGTGGCATAACATTCGTCAGGCAAACGCCAAATACCAATCACATGCGCGAAAGAGGCAACGTGGTGGGCTCGAGGGAGAGAGGGAGAGTGAGAGAGAAAGAGGCCCAGAAAACTTTTGATGAGTTAAGTTTGCTTTTATCTTTTGGCACGTATATTTTCACTGTTCGACGGTGGTGTAACTGCTCGCGCGAGCGAGAGAGAAGAGTAGACATCCGTGTATAAAGAGACGAGGCAAGATGAGAGAGAGTGAGAGAAAGGGGGATGAAAAAAAGAAGTATGATTTAGGCCTTTCCACATCACTCTCCGAGTTTTGCGCAGCTCACGTCTCTCTCTCTCTCTCTCTCTCTCTCTAGAAACTTTTGGAAAACTCGATAATCGTCGGGAAATAATTCGTACGTGGGACAATCGCGCGCGAAGTTTTGCGAACGAACAACAAAAAAGAACGATTAATCGTAATTGCAACGAAAAATAATTAATTTTTTATTTTTCACTTATGTTAGATCGAAAACGATCGAATAATTAATGAATATGACGAAAAAATAATTTCTATTGTGTTCTTTTTTTTATCTGTGTGTTGTTCTTTTCTATTCGACTCGCGTTCATCCCCGATTTGCATTGGTAAATATATTCGCGGTACGAAACAAAATTGATAGTCCCGCATGCCTGGCGGGCTTGAGAGTTGGAGGGTGGGTGCAGGTGATCGAGGGAGGAGTAGGGAAGGACGGAAAGAGGAAAGGTGAAACGGGATGGAATCGATAAATATTCATACGAACTCGTCTCCAGATCGTCGGAGCATCGTCCATAAATCTCAATTATTTGTTCGATCGACGGGCGAGCCCATCGACACAACACAGGGCTCGTTGTGCGGACGTTCAAGCGAGGAGGGTAAAAATAAAAAATTTTAAAAATAAAATAAAAAAGATTGAAAAAAATCGCGAAACAGCCGTGACGCTCGCAAAACTGGAGAACGAACGGACTCGAATGAAGTCTCTGTCGGGGACAGAAGGGTTGGAGGGTGCTCGTCGAAGGGTTGTACATACCCCCGGCTATTTTCAATGACGATCGAGAGAGAAAGAGAGTCGAAGGGTTGGAAATGGTTGAAGGGTCGATATTACGATTCTTTTTTTTGTCTCTTTTTTTTTAATGCACTTCCGGAATTTGTTCACCCTCTTCCCCGTCCCTGATAACGGCTCACTTACGTCTCTCGTTTCGTACGAATTCTCGAATCGCTGATAATATACAATTTTCCGAAAGGTATAGTTTCCGTGATTTTATGGCCTATCGTCGGCTTTACGATTTTCGCGATAAGACGCGCAAAGAGTCAATGGGGATGGTGATGGTAGGGGGTCGGACACGCGAAGGGTTTCGCGATCTCGGCGTGTCTGTGTCTGTGTATGCGCACGGTGCCCTCCCGAGATTTTTCTCGTTACCTCTTTTCCTGCACATAAGTTCGAGTTTCCGTATTTTTTTTGTCTTCTTCTTTTTGTTTCCGCTTTTTTCCCCCTTCTTTCTTCTCTCTCTCTACCTCTTCTATCGGTGCTTCGTACTACCTACTCAGGATTTTTTTCCTCTCTTTTTTCTTACCTCGTTCTTTTCCTCTTTTCTCTATCTCTCTCTCTCTTTCTCTCTCTATTTCGAAGCCAAGGTTCGTTCCGACGAGCCATCCCAACTTACGCGCTCGCGAGGTTCTTCTATCTCGACTTTATTGCCTCGTTCGACGAGAAGGGGTAGTGTGGGAGAGGGGGGGGGGGGGTACGAGAGTAACAGCTTCCGATGGAATTGCACGTGCTCTATATTCTCTCTCTTTCTCTCTATTCGGTCGCATCTCGTTTTTCTTCGCGAGCTGTGTGTGACTCGTCCGTAAAGCTCGTCTCTACACACGATCTTCTCCTCTCTTCTCTTTTTAGACGTGTTTGCGACCGCGCGGTGTTTCGAGAATTGGCCATGTATCGGAATTAGTATCGGTGGAACTATCGTTGGTTGGTAATAACATCGAGGTGGAATACGATGAACGATGCACGAGGTGCATATCTCCACTGTGCCCAAGAGGACATAAATAAGAGAAATAGATTGGAGAAAATATATAATAAATAATCAACTAAAATAACAGTAATATCGTTTTATTAAAAAAATCTTAATTTTTATCTCACAATATATTTTTTTTACCTTTTATTTACAACGATTCGTACAAAATATTTGTTTTTTCGCACGAATAACCTCCTGACTCGTTACAACCAGAAAACAAAACAAACAACAACAACAAAAAACGGGAAAACAAAACATCGGTTAAAATCGTGTTAACGGACAGGAAAGTTAGCGAATCGCGTGGCAAGTGCCGTTCGAACGAGTCGAATGGACTTGGAGGCCTCGTGTATTATACAAGAAGTTCGTGTGTAAGAGGGGTGTATTGTGATAGAGAGTAAAAAGGTGTTCAACGAGCTCGTAGGCAGAGATATATTCATCCTCACACTGTCAAAGGTTCACTTCTCCCTAGAGCTGTTAAAGAGGTCTGAGCAGGCGGGGAGGGGGTGGAGGAGGAGGTGGATTGATTCCGGTCGTCGATTTCGTAGCAAATCGATAGTGCTGAAAAATGCACGAAGTTCAGGCTTGGCATAGTACACTCTCGGGTGTACTACCTCGTAGCGAAGTGTCTATAGTTCGTAATACAGGTTGGAAAGCTCTCTACACACTAACATACATATATATATATGTCTAAGGTTATATATCGTTAGGGGTGGATGGCAAAGTAGGAGGGAAGGTCTGTACGAGATCCACGGCGCCAGGGAAATGCTATACACCGGTAATAATGTATATACGCTAGTCCAAAGAGAAAGAGACGGAGAGATCAAGAGATACACGAATAAGACACACACCAAGTGAGAGAGAGAAAGAGAGAGAGAGAGAAAGGACGAAGGAGAAGAAGAGACGAGACACCCCGATAATCGATAGACACTAGACACTACCCTCGTCAATTATTCGTGTTAGCTATATAACGTCTGGTCGGTATACTTTCCCGGTTTTCTACCGGTTTTTTTTCTTCCTCTTTTTCTTCATTCGATCTCTCCCACTGTCTTTCATCCTCGTCGAAATCCAAATAAATCTCTTCGTGCCGGTACTTGGATCAACGAGGCGACGATGTGGGTACGTTCTTGTGTCTTTTTTTTTTTTATTATCCACTCTCGTTATCGAGATTTTTTTTTCACTACGTTAAATATGATAAAGGTGTGTTATAAAGATGAGCTAAATATTGTATAACACGGTCTCGAAAGCATTTTTCTAACTAACGTCGTATATATATCTATATCGTTATCCGCACTCTTATCGTCAAGCTGTATATTTATATCGTTTCCCATATTTATATATACACAGGTATATCTATATATCGATAGGAGCAAGGACGCACGATAGTATGCCAGTTGGTGCTCCCCACTCTCTCGCCCCATTGTAGACCAGAGCCCCCCCCCCACTCTCTATGCCGGTCGGCTTCTTCGTTTATCGCTTATCGCTCTCCTTCACCGCGAGAGAGGGGCATACGGCGACTCGACACTATCGTGTTCAACACACCCTGCTTTCGTTGCTCGCTAATACACGACGGAATAAAATTCACTAGACTGCAGTAAGGTTTAGTAAAAAATATATATATCTCTTTAAAAAAAAATATATCTTTTTATATTTATGTACTGTGTGCATATGTATCGTCACGTCGTTGCCTCTTTTCTTTGGGAGATTCAACAGCCTTATATATACTGGTTTGTCGTAAGTTTTTTTTATTCCCATATGTATGTCTGTACGATAAGTAAGCACTCGTACAGGGAAAATAGCAGGATCGTGTATCATCTTATGGTTGTCTCTGCGGTACGTGGGTAATACAGCTTTCTCCTACCTCTCTTCCTCCTCGCTATTTCGCCACGAAATTCTATTCAGGGACTGCTCCTTCTCGGTTACTCGGGAAATAATACGAGCCACGTACGAGCCTACACCATGCTAAGGCTGCATACATATTGTAACTCGGAAATTTCGTAAGGTATCACAGGTATAAAATTGTTTCTTTGACTATTTATTCTATCTTCGAATATTTATCACACTCGTCGCCTCGACCGTCTCTCTCGCACCTACGACCGCTTCTACTCAGCCGCTGTCTCTGCCTCGCCGTTCACCTTCGTTATACAAAAATTGTAGGTACAGAAGTCGTACGATAAGTATATTTATAAAATTTTATCGCGAGAAAGGTAAAATAATTTTCGAACATTATCTTCGTGATTTCACGCGTTTTAAATTATTCATGAATTCATCGCATCGTTCAACGTGTGAAAGTTGGTGAACGAAAAAATTCAGAATATTATATTTTTTTTGTTATTTATTGTTCCACGAAAAAGTTATTTTCGTGAAATTTCGCGGTATTTGAGAAATTTTTAGGAGATTTTCATTTAGGGTTTCTGGCTAATTAACGGCGCTCTCGATGCAGCGAGGCGAGGCTTTGCAACGGGGCGCTACGAGTCTTGCAGCCTGATAGCCGAGTATGCGAGAGAGGGAGAGAGAGAGAGAGTGCACCCACCCGGCCAGTCAAATTTCAATGGACAGATGGGCCCCACTAGCGTGTGTGCACACCACGTTGCAAAACGCGATGGAATGCAATATCGATGGACGAATCGACGAGGCAGACACTGCGCTACTCTCGTGCAATTCGTCAACGTATCTGTGAGGTACGGTCGATGCGTTATAGGGTGCGCGCACTGCTTCCGTTTTGCCACTGTACATTTCGTATGCGACTGTATATACCTCATATAGGAAGATCTCTAGTACTCTGCTTTTCCCCATATTCTACAATAGGTCACGTAGCAACCATATATACCTCGTTTATGCATTATATACCTATAGTTGTATATATATATATATATATATATGTTAACATCCCGAATAACTTGACCAATATCTCTCCCCGTTGGTCTTCGAGCGACCCGAACATCCTATGACAATTATTGATCACCGTACATATCAGTCTCCCTTCGTCGTTCCATATCTAAACCGCGTTAAATATTCTCGCGGCATAGTTCGAATTAATCTCGATAAGTGAGAAAATCGATTTTCTCCCGTATTCTCCTCGCCTTTTTCTCTCGATTTGTTTATTTTTGACGACGTATTTCTACTTGTTGCCGGGGGATTAATGATTCGATAAAAAGAATTGATATTCGATCAGAATACTCGATACAATTTGGATTAAAAAGAATAACAATGAGATAAAGATGACAATTTGATATGATTTTATTATAGTCGATTGTGATAAAACGGTATTTCAAACGAATGCTTGGATTTCGAAAAAAGGAATATATTATTCGTCGAGAAAATATTGCAATTTGTACACGGATGTACAAATATATTTCGTTCGACGTGCGTCTGACGGATAAACATATTCAACGCTCGAAAGGATAATCGGAATGTTCTCCTAACCGCTGAATAATATATTCAATTTTATACGAACGAGGATTTGTTGGAAACTTATGTCTCATTAAACGAAAAAGTGACATAAAACAATGATTTAAAAAAAATCGTTATTGCTCATTATTTTAATTCAAAACAAAATATCTGTTTGATATCAAATGTAACAATATACAGGCGATATTTATATATTAAAATTATCCAAAATATATCGAGTTTCGGGGTGTGTCTCGCGGTCGATTTTTTTTATTTTCCGGTCGTTACAAAACCGGGTGTTAACTCTCGTATTTACCGGGGCTTCAAACTCGCTTCCCGTCTCTTTCTCACTCGAGCCACGAATATATGCATCGGTAACGTCTCTCTACCCCTTAGGAAGTTGTATAACACGTGCTCTATACTCGGCGAAATTCTACTCGTGCAACGAGAGTTACATGCTGTTGTTGCTCGAGTAGAGTGTGTGCGAGAGAGAGAGAGAGAGAAAGATAGATAGATAGATAGAACGAGAGAGAAGCGAGGAAGGGGGTTGTGAGAGAATTTGCTCCAGGATAGAGATAGCCTTATACCTCGTGGAATTTACAAGATACATCTGCGAAAAGCGTGTCGTAGAGCGCGTGCATGTAGAGATTGCATGTACAATGCGCTCGAATAACAGGCAGTGAAAGTACACTCTCGCCCTTCGCTTCACTCCCTCTCTCTCGTACCCTCGTATAGAATAGCCACGCCACGGACGGGTAATAAACGATTCTAGTAGAGTCCCTAAGAGACACTAAAATTGTCAGCGTTAAACTCGTAACTTCGACACGAGCTTCGGCTTGCAAACTTCCTCCAACCCTCCGCCCCTTCACCCCTCTCGTTGTTAAATCCACTCATATTGCAAATTTTTTTCTTCTATTCGTTATTTCATACCGGAATTATTATTATTTTTTCCACCCTCGTGTCGCTCGTATACGTTCTATCGCGTGTAAACCGAGATTCGAGTAGGGGGATGATAGTGCGAATGTTTAGTTTCCTTTCGATTTACTCTGGATTTGAATTGGTAAGGCCGAGACGAGGATGAGTCCGGGTTGCAAACAAATATTCCACGAGCGCCTCAACCAGTTCTATACGACTCTCGAGAATCGCGATATATTCGAAGGGGGTTGGGTTCTTGGGGGGGGTTGCGGACAAGTTGAAGAGTCGTATTGAATAAAATCGTGCCGGTTGGAATAGGAGTAGGTCGAAGCAATGATGAGAATTTCGAGGTGGTGCTCGACGGCACTGTAGCGTGAGGGAAGAAGGGAGGGGGTTGAGGGAGAGGGTAGTAACGACGGCCACAAAATCGCAAGAGGTTATATAGTCGCGAATTGATCAGACCACGAGTCTTTTGACCTCTCTCACTGGTAATTGGAGCCCTCGTAGCGGTTTCCATTGAAAGTGCGCGAAGCTGCGCTCGAGGATCGAGTCACTACCGTATTCTGTATCCGCCAGTACGTACGTATATATTCGATTGAGTGGCGAGCTGAGCCAATGGTATTCGATGCGAAGGCAAACTGATTGTGAGCTGGAAAGTTACGATGAGATCCAATAACCCCTTGTATCAGTTCGATCATCGAAATAATAAAATTATACCGTGGTGGATTTATTTTTACACGTGATAATTAATCATTTTTTCATGAATAATTGGGCAATTTTTTTGTAGGACGGTATTATAATATTCTTGTTTTTGATTTCGACTTATCGAAATTATTATCAAAATAATATATTAAGCATATCGTATTCTTGTTATACGGAGAATTTTCCATATTTTGCACGGTTTTAACCGTCGATCGAAATTGCGAAATAATTTACTTTTAAGGTATATTCGTTTTGTATTCTCGCAAGCTTTACCACTACATCATTACAGCGAGACGAAAATAAGAGACGCTTAAAATTTAAATATTTTCGAAATAAAATGTCGGTCAATAAACTCTATTGGTATTTCTTTCGACTCGTATATATAGGTGAGTCGACCATTCATCGCGACTTCCAATTACCACCTGGGCGAAAGATAGCGAGAAAACGACTAACATAATCTCGCCTCGCGTTGTTCAACCAACCAGGAGGAAAACAAACGTAAATCTATGGTTTCTCGATTCTTTCTTGGGATTGCTTCGTCTCTCGGGAGAAAGTTAATTACCGTTGGCCCGACAACGAGAATCCCATTACTCTTTTCCCATCGATATTTCATTTTCGGATCAAATTATAGAAAATTAAAATACCAAATTATATTTCGCAAAATATTGAAATATTTGATTGTAATTCGAACCACACGTTTTCTTTTTTAATTTGGCAAAAAAGAAATCCCTCGATAGAGCGAAATCGAGACGATTCGTATCGCCGTGCGATCGACCACGAGGTTTGGAAAATCTTGGTCGAGATCGTTTAGTGATAAAAACAGACGATAAGCATCGAACAAGCTAGGGCAAAAAATTTCGTGGAGAATTCACCGAATCGCCATTGTAATTATCGCCCCGACCATCCCCCCTCCCCCTCACCCTCTCTCGCGTTGTTCATTGTTCGAATAGTTACGGTGCAACAGGTGGAGGAAGCGAGATAGAGAGGGCGAGTGTACGAAAGCTCTTCGGGCGAGCCACGCCCGTCGGTTCGAAGAACAAATCGTGCGGCATAACGACAGACTCGATCGAACGTCACACACTGGACGTCGGGTATAGTTCTCACGCCGTCAGTCGTTTCTGTTATAAACCAAAGTCTGAGACTCCCACAAACGGCTTACTCACTTCCGGCGGCGAATAAAAATTTGATGAGCTTTTAAAAAAATCATCGGCATTATTCATCCTCGGTTCTATCAAGAATATTAAATCCCTCCTTACGAATCTCTTATAATTTTTTGTACAAATAATCAATTCGTATTATTATTTGAAATTCGTTTCGCCAGAAAATTATTTCAATCAACTTAACGCAATTCTCGAGTACGTAATAATCCAATTCACGATAAAACAAAAATAGCAGTTCTCTTATTCAATTTGATTTGATTAATTAATCAAATTTCAATTATTTTATCGTCCTCGAAATCGCCTACGTATTTTATTATAAATACAATTTTAATTCGTTCGATAATTGGTTAATCGAGATAATAGCTTTTATCAAAATTTCCAGACGATCGATTGGATTTAACATTATAAAAAAAAACGAATCCTTGTCAGAAGAGAGAAAAAAAACGAAGTCTTCGGTAAAAATATCGCTCCAGGGTTAGAATCGACACGTGCGTTACGCGAATCGCATTTATACTGCCGGGGAGAATCTCGAGAGCGTTTCGCTTACGCAACATACACCCACCCACACACACATACACGCTTATATTACGTATTGGGCCCGGTCGTGTGACGGGAATTTCGAATTCCGCGTACGCGTACCGTATAACGTAGAATCGGATTTCCCAGAGTGGTAACGCGCTCACCGTAGAAGAGGTACCACCGGAATATCGTATAAACATACCCCCTTCCCTGTCTGTATGCATATGGATACTTCATCCCTCGACTATACACGCGTTTGACACTCGTGATGTTTCGGTACTCTCGCGAATATAATCGGCCACGATCCCTTCCAAAACGTTATATCGTACGGGTAACACTCGCGTTATCTCACGTTGCTCCCCCCACCCCCTCCTGTACCTATACAACGATCTATTCACTTTGTCTCTTTCTCTCTCTTTCGAGTCATTTTAACGGGATGTTTGGGACGCTTCGACGATTTGGCGATAGATATGGAATCGTGAATATTTGATCATTTTTTCCACCATTTATCGATTTCCAGAAGAAACGTTAATATTTTATTCGCGAATAATTCCAATTGGGATACGAACCCGGATGCGTATAATATGTCTTGACACCGACTAATTTTCCACTCTCGTTCATTATTTATCGTATCAATCTCTCGCTTCGTTTAACTCGCGGTTTCGCATTTATTTTGCATCGAGCATATATGCGGATTTGCATAACGATCGAGTCCGTTACCGGTACATAATTTCATATTTAAAAAATTATTTTTTTCGTATTTAACTGAATTTCGTAGAACTCTGATGGTTTCGTCGATATTCCGGGACATGACAGTATCGAACGAATTTCACGGAGTTAAATTTTGATATCGAAATAACACACATCAGCTACGTTTATAAATTTGATTAAAAAAAATTTTTTTTTTGTTTTTTTTTTTTCATTAATTTGATATTTTCATGTATTCGAACAATCGAAACTCTGCAGATTTTTCTTTCGCTCTTTTGTGAATTTTTGTGAATAACGAAACGCGAATT
Organism: Netelia inedita; assembly: GCA_964017225.1. Classification (NCBI taxonomy): domain Eukaryota; kingdom Metazoa; phylum Arthropoda; class Insecta; order Hymenoptera; family Ichneumonidae; genus Netelia; species Netelia inedita. The sequence continues at coordinate 3,412,543 of OZ024924.1, read as the reverse complement.
ACCTCGTTCCTCCTAATCGTTGTTTTCGGGTCTTTCGCTCGAGCTAGCTCTCGACCTGTCGCCCACCGATGCGCCTCGGGCCTGTTAAAACTCTCGCCTCTCCACTATGTATAGTTTAACCGGTAATACAAACTCGCTGGTAACAAGCGTTTTCCTGGTACCCCGCGGGTCGCAACGATAGAGAGGTCCGGTGGTAGATGGGGGGTTGGTTGAGGGGGGAGGGGGGGGGGGAGAAACGAGGGCGCGTTTTCTGCTTTAGTTGGCTTTGGACCGCACCTCTACGCATATGCAAAGGCTTTCTGGTTTAGCTCTTGCTACGAATCTTGCAATACCTCGTGTGTTTCAACATCCCGTACCTCCTCTCCCTTAATTAGCCTTTGGCTCTCGGCCCAGGCGTCGCTTTTGAACGTTTCATCTCGAGATATTAACGAGTAAAGCGACTAATGCTGCCTTTCGATGATTTACAAATATTTTATTTATTTATTTATTTATTCGTTCATCTTTAACCAACATTCTCTTGCTTCATTTTCTCGTACGATTAATATCATTATTATTATTATTATTATTATTATTATTTTTTTTAAAATGAAATTCGATTACTTTCTCGCTAATGAGTCAACCTTAATTTTACAATTTTTATCCCTTTCATTCTCCTTTTGTTTTTGCTCCATTACACCCCGCGTTCTTACCCCCCCCCCCCCCCCCCCCCCCCCAAGTCTCTTTGCTCTCGCTTCTTTCGCTTTCGTTGTCTACGTTCTACGGTCTATTTTTCTTGGCTCGACGCGAGTGCAAGCTCACGGGCCATCTCCACTTTGCCCATCGTCTGTATATCTCTATGTGTGTGTGTATTTATTTATATATATATATGTATAACGCACCAGAGCAAGCTGCAGCAGCAGCAGAGAGCTCTAATACCGCTGCTGCTGCTGCTGCTGGTGATGGTGGTGCTGCTGCACGTTGCCCGAGGAGCAAGGGTGAAACAGACGCTGAATCTTTTATTTTACTTTCTTTTTCGTCTACGTGCGTTTTGTTTTACTTTCTTTCTTTTACTTCGATGAAAAATGCTCATGGCTTGACCTCTTGGCGGTCCAAGGAGGTTTCCTGATTTATCGCAATGATCCCGCGGTTATATTGCGTCGCGTTACAGTTAAAAAATAGCGTCTCGTGTAATACAACCGAGATTACGCGCGTTTGAAAGAAAACAAAACAAAAACATTGCTTTTAATACAAAAGTACCCACGATTTTTGTGTTCTCCTTCTCCTCCAGTTTTTCCTAACCTCCCCGCAAAACTCGTCGTAATTATTTTGTCAAATGTACGAGATTGCGAAAAGTGTATATATTTTTTGTTTCTTTAAAAAATAACAACAAAAAGAAACGTCGCTTCGGAAAAGGGTTGGGAACTTGGCGGGGTTGTTTAAAAAAGCAGATTTCGCGACGTTGGCGCGCGTGGTCGGGTGGCGAGGGCGTTGTAAACTGCAGTAGTCGGAGTGTACGTAATACCGCCGGCTTTCCAAGTACCTTACAAGCTCTTACGGGGGTAGGAAGGTAGAGGAGAGAGAGTGAGAGGGTAGGGGCAGGGGGGGGGGGGTGCGAGTTGTAGGTCAGGCGTAGGTACGTACGGTTGAAGGTAGCTCGTTAATTCAAGCTCGTAACGGCGAGCCACTAATTGCCCGAGACATGGACACTGGCCGGAGCGAGCAGCGTTTACTTCGGTCGCTCAATTGACCCGGTCGTCTCTTTCTCTTAAATTCCTCCCCTCTTACCCTCTACGTGATCTTGTATACAACTTATCCCTCGATCCTCGCTCTTCAATGTTTCTATCCTCCGTTCACAATTTTATTTCCATCTTCGAAGCAGCGACTTTTACCCCCCTCCCCTATCGGTTCGAGCAACATAGATTTTTTATTTCGTTCCTCGACGCGAGGGTGAAAATATTTAACGATTTCGTTGAATTTCGTTCAGTCGATAATACAAAAAATTGAGCGAAAGAATTAGACCGTGGTGAATGAAATTTTTGGAAAATTGAACGAAGGATAGGGCAGGGAGAATGATCGTGTTTTAATCGTTATATTTTCACTTTTATTTTCATCATCCCCCTTGTTCTCGATTCAATCGACGATGAATGTAAATTAAAAAAAAAAGGAAAAAACAGACAGCCTCGTTTCACATAGTAAACGAGTAAAAGGTAAAATAATTTTTCTAGCAAGTTGATTGTAAGGATACAAAGCCTGAGAGAGACAGATAGATAAGAGAGGTAGAGGTAGATGGAGAAAGAAAGAGAGAAATTCATCGAGAATATTCGATGAGGAGAGGGAACCTGGAAAGGAGGGGGAACAACCGACGACGATTTCGTCAATCGACGAAGGAGCGGTAACTTCACTTTAACACTCGCTGGGCATCAAGGCACACCGGAGCGGTCTCCCGGCATCATCCCGAGCACATTCCACGCTGCATATCTGAGCGGGCGATTCATCTCTACAAATCGGCCATCAATATCCGACAAGGATCGCTCCGATTATCGGGCGTATCAAACTCCATCGATTGCCGTTCGCTGATCACGATCCGGAACCGCACCCACGCCAATATCTGCTTGCCAGCCTCAAAGAAGTTGCCCGGAATTCGACGACCATCTCTCTCTCTCTTTCTCTCTCTCCACGCTCGAGCGATTTAGGTAAATTTCACATTATTCGAAGATATAACTATGTTGGACAAAATCTACATGATCGATATATGTACAAATGTATAAACGTAAAGTAATTACATATATCATAAAAATAAATCGTTACATAAAGAAAATTGGCGCCCAACTCGAGGCCCAAACCTCGACCGTTATAAATTGGCAATATAACCGACTAATATTTTTTCTATATTCGTACATGAAACATGTCGCTCGCGCGATCACCGCAGGCTCACACGAGCAAAGCATTGAGACAGCAAGATACAAACAATGACAACATTGAAACGGAGAGTGAGCAAACAAACATACAAATGGAATGGGCACGTCTGCGAGAGGAACAAAAGAAGCTGGAACAAATGCGAAACGAAATTGAAGAGGCACGTAATACGTTATTACCACCAGCGAGCAATACGAGAACGAGAGGAAATCGGAAACAGACAAATCGAGAACAAGCGGACAACGAAGAACGGGTCGTAAGTGGAGTTATTGATCATTTACAATATTTACAGTTGGACATTAAGCCACCTAAGTTTAGCGACGAAAACAGTAGTAATCCAAACGAATTCCTCGCGGAATTGGAGAAATATTATCAATTCAAAAATGTAAAAGAGGAACACAAAACGTTAGTCGCCGAAAATTTACTGGATGGTAGAGCAAAGGTGTGGATTAACTCGGGTACCAGAATATTTAGGAACTATCGAGCCTTTCGCGAAGCATTTTTGAGCGAATTTTATTCTATTCCTATTCGAGTGAAACTGAAAAACCAGTGGCTTTCTCGTCGATATCGCAATAGCGACGGAAGTTTGCAAGAATATTTTTACACGCAGATGAGAGCCGCGAAATATTTCGAGCCCGAGCTCACCGCGTATGAAACTATATTTACGATCGTACAGCAGTTCCCAAGTCGCATCAAAGAAACCTTAGCTTCAGCGGAATATAATATAGAAGCAGTGTCGCAGGCATTAACACGGTTGGATGGCGTACAGAGGGAACGTGACTCCGAAAGAAAACACAATTCGTGGGATTGGCAGCGAAATCAAGGGGAACATAGAAATAACAATCGCGTACAACAGCTACGATTCGGCGAACAGTCGTCACAATCACAACAAAACAAAAACAATCAAACATATCGCAGGTCCCCATCGTATAGGTACAGAAACGAGTACGGTCAAAGAAGATATACTGATCGTCAACAAAACTATCGCGACGCGAATCATATCTATCAGAATTTACCAGATACCCGTTATCCCCCTCCTAATTATGAAAGGAACACGAATACAAATACTTTTGAAAGAACAAATCATGGAAATAATTTAAACTGAAAAATGACACGCTAAGAAGAGGTCCATTAGAGTGTCGACCGCTATATGATTTCAATCAGGACCTATCAAAAGATATAAACATACCGGGTGAGGAGACAGAAAAAGTGTCAAATGATACAGGAATATCGAGAAGTTTGTCTGTGGAAGTGGAAACAAACGGCATAAAATGTTCAGCGCTGGTAGACTCAGGTAGCCAAGTTACCTGCGTATCGGAAAGCTTTTGGCGGGAATTATCATCGGCAAGTAAGATCCCCGAATTACCGGTTGTAAACGCCTTTGTGGTCACCGCTATTGGTGGCAAAGCCACGCACATTCGCCGACAAATTTTGCTTCAGGTTTTAATTGGTGTCATTATTTGCAACTCAACGTTTTTAGTAGTGCCTCGCTTATCAGAAAAAATAATTTTCGGTCACGATTGGTTGATTGGAAATAACGCGATCCTGAATTACAAATCATTAGAAATAACAATAAAGGACATAGTCGTTCCACATAGGCTGATCTCTTTCCACCGTGGATCGTCGGGGAGGGTGGTAACTGTCGAGAAAAATAATCAGATTTACATATATATTATTCAAACGCGATTGAATGGAGGGTGCGAAAGCACAACAGAAAAGGATCATGATCATGAAGCGAAGATGGAGACGCTTTGCGTAAACAAAGATAATGAGCCATTAGTAATTGATCAGCTGAATCGAACAGCGTTAAGTAAAGAGGTAAATAATGAGAATGTAAACATAGAGGAACCTATTGACGACAGGGCAAATGAAATTAAAGCACGACAATCGTTGAACATAAGCGAAAATAACATGCTAATAATAGAAACGGAAAATAAAACGGATGATTCCAAAGATGAGCGCGATGGGAAGAATTTAACAAATAATATAGATGATCATGATCGTTATAACGAAGACGAAATTATTATGGAAGATAGTCGAATGGAAATGAATATTATGTGTAATTTGAATATTAAACAAAATGATAGTGACCCGGCGTTCGACGACGGTCTACGGGAGGTCGCGCGCAAGCTAAAGGGAGTCAGCCCGGAACATAAGAATGAACTATTGAGTCTCTTAACTAGATATAAAAAACTTTTCACAGACAAACCCGAAGGCACATCGGTATATACGCACAGACTTCGCATAATCAAACACAAACCATTTGTCAAACGGTCTTATCCCATACCTTTCGCGATGCGTGAAGCCGTAAAGAACGAAATAAGGGATATGCTTTCCGCGGGTATAATCGAACGTTCCGAAAGTCAATACTGCAATCCGTTGCACGTGGTCAAAAAGAAAGATGGGAATGTAAGGTTATGCCTAGATGCGAGAGCCTTGAATAATATAATTGAATCGGATAACGAAACACCCCCGAGAATCAATGAGTTAGTGCAAAAATTCCATGGCGTACAAATTATGTCGACGGTCGATCTTGCCCATGGATATTGGCAGATTCCCCTCGAAAAACGATCCAGACCATATACAGCGTTTCTTCACGACACGACGCTATACCAATTCTGTCGAGTACCTTTTGGGATAAAAACCGCTGGAAGCGGATTTATTCGAGCTTTAAACTGCGCGCTAGGAAATGAGTTTTGTGGATTCCTCACAACATATATTGACGATCTGTTGATATCATCCAAAAGTTTTGGAGATCATCTCATGCATTTGGATATGATATTCGAAAGATTGCTCAAATGTAATTTTACGTTGAGAATCGACAAGTCATTGTTCTGCAAAAGGGAACTCCCATTTTTAGGGTTCATCATATCACCCGATGGTGTAATACCAAACCCACACAAAATTGATCAAATTACGAAAATCGAAGATCCACGTACAAAAAGGCAATTGCAACAATTTTTAGGTATTTGCAACTATTATAGACAATTTAGCGCAAAATACGCAGAACATGTAGAACCGTTTAGGAATTTATTACGAAAGGAATCCGTCTGGAAATGGACCGAAGATCATGCTAAAGCTTTTAAAAGATTAAAACACAGCTTTGTTAATTGTGTAGCATTGAGTCATGCAATACCCGGGGCGATGTACACGTTACAAACTGATGGCAGTGATCACGGGATCAGCGGTGTGCTGTATCAGACGGACGAATCGAATACTCCGTATATAATTTCTTTAGCGAGTAGATGTCTCACTAGTTCTGAGAAGAAATATACCACAACCGAAAAAGAATTATTGGCTATTGTATATTCAGTGATGAAATTTCGAACACACCTCATAGGAGTTAAATTTCGCATATTAACGGATCATAAAAGTTTAACGTTTTTACATACGTCCCAATTCCAAAGTCTTAGGTTGCAGAGATGGACATTGTTATTACAGCAATACGAGTTTAAAATAGAATACTGTCGTGGAAAGGATAATGTTGTGGCGGATTTTTTTAGCCGACATCCGGAAGGCCAATTTATTGAAGAAAGCCCAGAGAAATTTATGATATCCAGCATAAACTCGCATATAAATATTCCCGACGTTGCCCCTCGTAGCTGCATACTGATTATTGTCCGACAACTAAAGAATTCTAATGTGCACCATACCGAATTTAAACAATTAGCCCGTCGACAAAAAGAGGATGTCAAATTGCAAAAAATAATAACCCGATTAAAAGAAGGGGATAATGACGATCGCCACAGAATTCACGAGGACATATTATTCCGAAAGGAACAATCCAAGGGTAATTGGCAAATAGCCATTCCGAAAAATATGACACAAAAAATCATTGAGGGGGAACATGAAAAAATCGGTCATGCAGGCGTATACAAAACCCTAAAACATATACAAAATTATTTTTATTGGCCAAACATGATGTCGGAAATAAAGTCACATGTTATCAATTGCGATCTTTGCCAGAGGGTCAAGCCTATCAATATAGCGATGGAGGGACAATTTCACCGAGTCGAATCTAGGAAACCTAATGAGCTTGTCGCCATTGATTTTTATGGACCATTACCACGATCATCGGGTGGGGTCCAATATATTCTCGTAGCACTCGACGTATTTTCGAAGTATGTCTGCTTGTACACTTTGAAGAATGCTACAACTAAAACCGCGCTGAAATGCATATTAGTCAAATACGTAGGCAGGATGGGCAAGCCAATGAAAATCTTATCTGATAACGGTACACAGTTTTCGTCACCGATTTGGCGAAACTCTTTACAAAAACATGGTATCGATGTTTGCTTTTCTTCTGTACGTCATCCCCAATCGAATCCTGCTGAACGGGTAATGCGCGAACTCGGGCGACTATTTCGAACATTATGTGCTGATCGACATACGCGATGGGCTCGGTGCATTGAAGAAATAGAGAATTTGTTGAACATAACAACCCATTATAGTACCGGATACGCGCCATGTGAATTGCACTTCGGAAAGAAAGCCACGGATGAAATTCAGAAAATCATAAAATTCCCACCCGGAAATGTAAAAGACCACAATATCATTATCGCGCAAGCCAACGAGCGAATACAAAGAGAATTCGATCAGAGATGTAGAAAACAGAAAAAGGTCTCCAAAGTTCTGATAAGAGAAGGGGACTTCGTGCTATTAAAGGTGCCCCGTCTTTCAAACGCACTCAACAGGGTTACCCGAAAGTTTTTCCACATCTACGACGGACCATATAGAATAAACAAGGCTGTCGCTCCAAATGCGTTTCAGTTGTGCGATGCAAAAAATAATAACAAGGTCATCGGAGTTTATAACAGAAATAACTTGCGTAAATATAATTGCTCCACTTGCGACACCGCCTCGAATACAGACGTGCCCAATCCATCAAGCTCCACGTAAATCTTTATAGGCTAAAACTCATTGTTAATATAACTCCTAAATATACGACGTAAAAGTAAAATGATATTGCGAATATACGACGTCAAATCCGACTGATATTGTGAATATTTTAAGACGCATTCGTACTTCAAGCGAATAACAATAAGCGAATTAAATATTGTAAAAAAAAAAAAAAAAAAAAAAAAAAAAAATGTAAATATTGTAAACGACGATACCGAAATAGATGTGACGACGATAACAATGTTATAAACAATCGTAGGGTACAATGACAAACAAGCAACTAGCTTCGCTCACATATTTCTGTACACATGCAGACACGTGCACAGAAATGGGGGGGATATTGTAAGGATACAAAGCCTGAGAGAGACAGATAGATAAGAGAGGTAGAGGTAGATGGAGAAAGAAAGAGAGAAATTCATCGAGAATATTCGATGAGGAGAGGGAACCTGGAAAGGAGGGGGAACAACCGACGACGATTTCGTCAATCGACGAAGGAGCGGTAACTTCACTTTAACACTCGCTGGGCATCAAGGCACACCGGAGCGGTCTCCCGGCATCATCCCGAGCACATTCCACGCTGCATATCTGAGCGGGCGATTCATCTCTACAAATCGGCCATCAATATCCGACAAGGATCGCTCCGATTATCGGGCGTATCAAACTCCATCGATTGCCGTTCGCTGATCACGATCCGGAACCGCACCCACGCCAATATCTGCTTGCCAGCCTCAAAGAAGTTGCCCGGAATTCGACGACCATCTCTCTCTCTCTTTCTCTCTCTCCACGCTCGAGCGATTTAGGTAAATTTCACATTATTCGAAGATATAACTATGTTGGACAAAATCTACATGATCGATATATGTACAAATGTATAAACGTAAAGTAATTACATATATCATAAAAATAAATCGTTACATGATTGATTCGTATCGGAGCCCTCGGGTTCGCTCGACCGTTGCGAATGCGCTTGTTCACCGGATCGGGATGGTGTGTGTGTGTGCGTGTGTTGAATCGAGTACGACAACAGAAACGGGAGGCTTTTTCGTTGTAACGTCGTATATATATTTTTTCGTTAATGCCAGCGTCGATCGGTTGGCATTTTATCGTTGACCCGTGGCGCCGCCGCGTACATATATTTGCGATATATCGGGGTGAATTTGTACAAACGGACGGGGAAGGTCGCGGATATTTTGATAGAGCGCATCCTGGCAGTCGATGTATCGCGTTTTATTCGTCGAAGTACATCGACGAATGGGAGCGCGCTTTCCGACGCGTAAACATCGTACGCGTTCGCGGCTCTAATTTTCCGCTCACCGGCGCGAAACGATCGGGCGACGTCGAAATGAAACGCTTTATTAAACGGGGGTATTAAAATATTTGAGGCGATGGAAAAATTGTTGCGAAAGTTTATGAGTGAGAGAGAGAGAGAGAGAGAATATTAATAACGCTCCAAAGATTGACCTATTAACGATTTATTTTGAGAATCTCTCGGGAGTTAAGTTTTATCTTTTAATTGTTAGACTCGCCAAGTTGTACTTCCGCTGCAAAACTTCACGCTGGCTTATAATAGGGCGTTATAAGAGGCTGTATGTATAGATACAACGTGAAATATCTATGAGGAGAGATGGGGGTGAGCCTATACGTCGAACAGGTCGACCTGAATCGAAGCCCTGGGCGGTTCTGACGTCATTGCACCAGAGAGTGCGCTATCTTGCAAGGTGATCTCCTCTCTCGCTGTGTCGACCCTCCGATCCTCCCTTCTTCTCTCCCTCCACCTTTTCACTCTTGTACCTATCTCTTGGCTCTTTCAATCGTACCAGTCAAGCTTTTCCATCTCGGCTTGTCGTATCCAATGGTATTCGATATAATAAAAAATAAAAATACACTCATACAATCTTTAAAACAATTTTACAGAAAAAACATGATCGCAATTATTTTATTGACCGGAAATTATATCGATCGTTCGTTTATTTTTTCATAATAGCCTTGCTAAATATAAATTCGTTCTTCTTTTACAATACACTGTCGTCGATATCTTTTTGGTATATCTACGTTGTTTTATTTTCTTATTTTTTCTACGTTCGATAAAACAAGATCGGTAAAAGTAGCTTGTCGCGTGAGCCGAAACCTAACCACAACCCTCATCGACTAAATCGGTAAATAAATCCGTCTGTGTTCGTTCGCTATCTCGAGAGACAGAGGGAGCGAGAGAGACTCTCTCGTCTCTGATCCGACTATCGGAGTATATATATTATATAAACGGGGAGGCGCGAGAGGTTATGAGTTGGTAGATCGATAACGGGGACCCAATCGTGGAGGACGAGCCTATATTTTTCTCCTTTTCCGGAATGATGATGACAAAGTGTGGTTGAGGTTATACAGGGAAGGTTGTCAGGATGATATAGGAGAATGGGGCGAGATAGGCTCATCGAAAGACAAGAGAAATTTCTTCTCTCTCTCTCTCTCTCTCTCTCTCTCTCTCTCTCTCTCTCTCTCTCTCTCTCTCTCTCTCTCTCTCTCTGTCTCTCGGTCCCTTTTCTTCCTCTTCCTATTTGATGTTACGTGTTCGCGCTCTTATATGGATCGTAAAACGCTTTCTACCATTTGGAACCGTGTGACGGAGAGCCCGGGATATCGCACAATACGCGTCACAAATAACCGCATTGTGTATCGTATAGACTTTTATGTATACGCGTGTATCGATGGCACGAGGAGAGGCACCTTAAACAGCTCTTTATTTCAGTTCCAAGGTTTCAAACGTTCGATAAATAACTTTTATGATATTATATATATATATATGTACTTACGAGAAAAAGAAAAAGGGCACAAGGGAAGAAAAGAGTAAAAGCTTGTATACAGAGTTCACAATTCCATTCCTTCGTTTCACCTCTCGTCTTCATTCTCCCCCCCTTTCGGGTCGCGTTTATACGTTTTTCTTTCTCTACTTTTTTCTTCCGTATCCCCGGCACGCCGCGGTCTATCAATCTTTCATCTCGTCGAGCACACGAGAGTTCTTCCGTCGTTCTCAAGGGGCGGGGGTAGGGTTTCGATACGTGCACGAGAGTCACGAGGGAGAAAAAAAAAGAATTGCAAGAGTAGGGGGTAACTGGAAGACGAAGGGTGAACAGGCTCGAGAGAGAGAGAGAGAGAGAGAGAGAGAGAGAGAGAGAGAGAGAGAGGGTAAGAAAACGTGTGATGAAGAGAGTGAGAGAACGAAGGGCTCTCTTCTGACGTAAGGGTGAGCTGCAGGAGGGAGGGGGTAAAATCGTGTGCCGCCCTACGGATTTCGTGTGGCCCGTGCCACGTAGCTGTAAGCGATTATTTTATCGGTCTTAGGCGATCTGCCAAAAGCCACGGTGGCCTAGGTGCTATAACAGAAAAAAAAACTAGAGTGAGGAGAGGTCGGTAGAAAGAGAGAGAGAGAGTAAGTGTGACGTAGCGAATTTTGCATTCGTCGAAAGGGCATTTCTAGTTTTGTATATTACCAAAAGGCATAGCCGTGACTCTCGTTGAATCACCGAATCCCGCAGTGAACTCTATAGAACGCATTACGTAAGTTATAGTTGTAATACCTTACAAATATATATATATATATATATATCATACGTATGTGTATTTGAAACGTACCGGTGAGAGTTTTGCCCAAGAGGTATGTAGGCCAAGTGCGGCCCGAGGGGTGCCAACCACGTTACATCATAATAATATTTCTCTAGGGTATCGTTGGATGATTATACGTTGTTTTATTACGTATAAACTCTCTGCGGATATATTTAGCCACGGCGTCGCATATTCTCTTGCATACATTATAAATTAATGTCGATACGTATATAGAGAACTGCGTCGGGTACCAAGTTGCACAACGGGAATATACATACACGTTGTAAACGAGCATTGCCTTACTCGTGTGGCATTAAGTCGAAACGGAAATGAGAGGAATTTAGTGGCATAACGACTTTTACCCCACTGATTCCGGGTTGTTGGAGGGTGGTCGGGGCGTCTATAGAGGAGAGTCCGAGGGGGAGGGGAGTAGGGGTTGAGGAGTGCATTCCACTTTTGCCACGTTTTACTGGCCATTGGCCACGATTTCGCGAAGTAGCTCGCGGGGTGCTTTTAGAACCGCGAACGGCCACGTAACGACGGGAAATTGCATCGTCATTATGCGTGTGTGTGTGTGTGTTAGATCGTCGTAGAGGAGAATGAGGAGGGGGGGGGGGATTCGCGTGTGTGCCGAGGTAGGATGGAAGTTATCGTGACGGTGAACTATCGTGGTCAATATAAGGTCAAACACTTTGAACGCCGCAGCCACCCCCCCCCCCCCCCCCCCCCATTTACTCACTCGCGGCTATTCATTGTTGCGATTGATTTTATGTTTCGCTATAACGAATCTCGCGATTTTGGTATTCCTAACGATATGATACGAAAAATAAGTAAATGTTTTTGTTGTTGTTGTTGTTGTTTTTTCGCTCGATTAAAATTTCACGTCTCGCGAGAATATATCGTTAATGAGATTAAACAAATTTTGCCACCGGAACCGCGCGAAATACCAAACGGAATAACTTTTTCGTATCGCGACCGCGAGTCTTCCGTGAATTTTTTTGTTTTTCTTTTTTTTTCGTTTTTCATTAATTCCAGCCGCGTCTCCAGTCCGATAAACAAGGGAACAAGATCTTTAATTAATCCTGCACGCGCCGAGAAACGTGTTTTCTCTCGTCTCGTTGTTCGTTCATCAAGTGAAATAAACGCAAGAAGAACACGCGTAATATATATTATATATGTAGCACGATGTTAAATAATTTTTCGGCTGGTACCATATCCTGCCTGACTGTTTCAACCACCCGACTGCACCCCCCCCCCCCCTTCTCTCGTCTCACTCTACCGCCGTAAAAAAAACTCATTTTAAAAACAAATTTCGGGCTCGCGTATCCTTCGTTACCACGATATTCCATCCATTATTATAACGCGGAAATCTCGACGAACGAAATTTCGTTGTAGGCCAGTAATAGCCTTTCCTTTGTTTTCAACCGGTCGTTATACGTTGCTAGTTTGAATCTCGTATCGTAAATCCCATTGTGTCTCATCCGCGAATAGTTTCATATATTTTAGATTATTTTTTATATTTGTGTGTGTGTGTTTTTCCATTTGTTTTTTTTTCAATTTTTTTTGTAAACGAACTCGAGAAGTAATAACGTATTTTCCCGGTTCGAGAACGTCGAGAGCGTGTCATGTTATAGCTCGTGGCTCGCGTATACTCGCGCTGTTTTAATTAACCGGTGTTATCGCGAGAGATAGAGAGTACGAGAGAGCTCGTCTCTCGCCCGCTTCCGTTCCTCTTTCTCTCACTCTCGCTCTTTCTCTCTCTCTCACTCACCCTCTCTCGTTGTAGTTGTCTGACTAGAGAGAAACATTTTCAAGCATCGTTAACCGAGAGGACCAGAGCCTAGGAGTCTCCGCGACGTACGTCGAGTCGGGAGGGAGGGAGGGGGGTGAGAAAAAAGGTATTCGGATCATGCTTGCAGAGTGCAGCTTTCTATTATCCCGTGTACATAAAAAAACGTGCGGCCCAGACTAAACATACACACACACTTACAAAAATATATACGTATATATAGAAAACTCGCCACAGCAGCAACATCCCCGACGTACAACCCTTGTTTCGTGCGAGAGAGGAATCGAGCCTCGCCGACGACGATGACGTCCTCGTGGTGGAGGCTGCCGCGTGGCCTGAAGCCCGAGAGAGTCCCGAGACTATCGCATAAAGCCGGAGCATAAGCACCGAGCTCCCCCTCCCCCATGTGCTTATGCTTTGGAATTAACGCCCGGTGATGCCGCAAAATTAATTACCGCATTAATTAACAATTTGCTTCGACAAAGTAATCGAGGTGGTGGTAGGTTGTAGGGGGAGGAGATGGGGTACGCGTGGCATTTTCGAAGGGTGAATTCGTGCCCTAAAACTCTCTACGTCTCGAAATATACGTTCTCCTCGTTTCTCGCGGCTAGACAAAACGATTAGCTCTTTGCTTCTCGATTATCCCTATTATCATCTCGTGATATATATGTATACATATGTTAAAGTGTTTTAAAGCTCTTAGAGGCTTCGTACCAGACGTATGATTTAGGACGTTATACATACGGCGAATGAAAATTATCCAAGACTTCAATTTAACTGATGTATATGTATATATAGGACTGAAATATGATTGTAGAGATGTTTAACGCCAAGTTTCCAACGAACACAGGTAATTTCACGGTGGCTACGTGCCCTCGCTACTTCTCGTCTACCTTTAGCCACGAAGGTTTGTTCAAGATGTGAGGAGAGAGTGGGGTGGGTGGTGGATGGGAGGAAAGAGAGAGAGGGAGAGAGAGAGCCATTCTCGTCCATTATCCTTACGAGGGAATTACACACTTCTAATATTACATGTGAATTTGTACGAATCGTAATTGAAAACGTGTAAACGTAATCGAACGATAAGTACGAACGAATTTTCCAATTACTTAAACGGATTCGCGTTCGTTGAATGAAAATTGGCCAAGAGATTGAAACATTCTCGGCCACGTTTCGCGAATTCGATCGCGTGCACGATAATTCATCTCGTGACGTATTGTGTCGATTCGACGTTATACGGATCAAGAGAATTGTACGAGGAAATTCTATGGATGAAAGTATTTCGATTTTATAGATTTTTTGTTACTTTTATCGAAGGAATATTTTGTTTTTTCTTCTATCGAACTCTCGCGTTCGATTCTTTTGTAACGTCGTGGGTTTCGCGTCTCGTATATTTTCTATTATTTCCGCGCGATGAAATAACCGCGAGTAAATTTATTCGCAGCTTTTTTTTCTTTCTTTAATTTTATTACGGGCGATAGATTTAAAAAAATATTAAAAAATGGAAAAATCTCGAACAGATGATAAATATTTCTTCCTTTCCCGCGAATCTCGTGCTCGCCGGGTTCTCTTTCGGTAAAAGGCGACAGGGTGCTCGAGAGAGGATTAAGAGTGGGGTAAAGAGGGGTGGAAAAAAATTCTTCGCGCTTCTCGTATTCTTTTTGACCGTATCGACGACTACCCCCAACCTCATGCGCGCAATAATACATCGGATGGTTTCGATATGAAGACCGGTGGACGGTTCCCGTTTCAGTTAATTTTCACACGAGACTCGAGCGATAAGCCGACTAAAAAAAAAAGTCGAGGTAAATCTACGCTATTTTCTTTGTCGTTGTTTTTTTCTATCTTCATCTCCCGCGCATTTTATAAACATTCCCGTTCGAATGCAGGCACGCTACAAATTCCCATTCGATCGGCCGATTTACCAGCGGAGGGGGGTGGCAACGCTGATAAAGCGCCGGAGGCAGGTGGGAGTTGAAAAAAATAAAATAAAAAAATAGAAAAGAAAATGAAAACAGTATAGTGGTGGGAAACGAGGGAGGGAGGGAGGGAGGGAGGGGGTTAGAGAACAGCAATATCGCGAACTCCTTCACGATTCGAGCTTTCGCATCAATATTACGAAAGCGACTCCCCCGCGAGAATCTAGGCAAGGGCAAAGTACACAAAGAGTAAGCGAGAGAAAGAGAGAGAGAGAGAGCGAGTGAGTGAGTGAGTGAGAGAAAAATGCTTGCAACACACACGAAGCTGCGAATATCCGGCGTGGCAATAGGAAAATAAAACAATGCGGCTATTTCCCTCGGCGGCATCGATTCGGAAGAGCTTTATCTCCTCGAGTTTTACGTTACACTCGGCATTCGACACGCCAGGCGTACCCTCCCGCTAGAGGATTTTCTTTTTCCACCCTCTCTCTCTCTCTCTTGTCTCTCGTCTCTCTTCTCCTCTCTTCCTTTATACTCTCATTTCGTCCACTTATATATACATATATGTATGTATGTATATCCGAAAAGAGGCTCTCCCTGCCTTTCATCCCTTGCTTCTTCTCTTTCTTCATTTTGTATGTGTGTGTGTGTGTGTGTGTGGTTTTTTTCTTCTTCTTCTTCCTCGTCTTCTTTTCTTTCTTTTCTTTTTCTTCTTCTTCTTCTTCTTCTTTTTTCGGCGACTCTCCGCAAGTGAGCACCACTCGTTTCGAGTGTATTTTTCACAATGGCGAATAATCGGGCGGTATAAACGGGTCGTACCAGTCCTCGGTAAAAAGGGTTGTGGACAATAGGATTTACCGAAAATGGCCGATGGGAGGGTCAAAGGAGAGAAAGAGATAGAACGATAAAAGTAGAGTGGGTTAGGGAGAGGGATCGAACGACGAGAAAAGAAGGGGACGCGCACACGTATAGAGATATACGGAGAAAGAGGTGCGCGGGATGGGAAAGCTTTAATGGCTCGAAACTCTCGGGCGGATTCGAGAGATATAGACGGCTTTTTATTCGCCCGGACGGTTCGGTAATTCGCCACTGCCTTCTGTTCTCCCTTCCCCTCGTTCTCTCAATTCCACCCCCCCCCCTCTCTTTCGTGCTTTTTCTCTTTCCTTCTTTCTATTACTCTTACCATTTTTTTTCTCTCTCTCCCCCAAGGGGTTGTTTTTTTTCATTCTTTCTTTTTCTTCTTTTCATACAACTGGCTTCTTCGCTCCCCTCCGTAAGGGAGTAAGGGAGGAAGAAGGTAAAGGAGGGTGACATTCCTGCGGCTCCTTTTCCCGCGTTAAAAACGGCTTCCTCGGCGAAACGTTCCCAATTTGTCGCGCCTCTAATCCGCGCACCAAATCGTCGGTCCTCCCTCTACACTTTTCCCGACCCCCGAGAGGTGTCATTGAATTTTTCCCACGGACGAGGAAAGAGGCTTCGCGCTCCAATCCCCCACCACTCCACCTACATTTATCTCAAGTTCTTGCACTCGTCGCACAGCTCGCGATTATCATTATCTACCAAGAAAATATGCGGCAAAATTTATCTATGAGAAAAAACTTTCACACTTCTCCGCTCGTTCCAATTTCTTTTATTATTATTATTTCTTTTTTTATAATTAAACAGAAGAGAAAAACAAAATCATTCTCGCTCTCCTCGCGCATGATAGAATCGTACGATTAGCGGAAACTTGTATTTCTCTTCCCGCGTGTTATCGAGCGTTGTTGGCTCGTGTAGAGCCGACGAGGGGAGATAATCGTTGCAGTCCTCGCCCTCCACATGCGCCTCGGATATTCATTTATCTTCGGCGTTTATGCGGTTCGCCACAATTTAGCGGTGTGTGTAATACACAAGGGCGCGCGCGCGCGCGCGCGAGAGAGAGAGAATGAGAGAGAGGTTTTCGTGGAGCGGACAAGAGACAGAGATAGTGAGTGAACGAGTCGGGGGTGCGTGGGCGGGGTGGGCTTTGCTAGAAGCAACCGTTCTAGCTCATCCGGTCGCGTCCCATTTGTCTCCTCGCTCATTCCTATAATTTGTCAGCGTTCAACATTTTCCATGGACGTCTAATTGCTCGGCCATGATGATGTTCTCAACAAACATTACACCTATATGCATCACGTTCCCGGTCTACTATACCTACATACGTATAGGTACGTAAACGCATAAATACGGATATTCCGTTATATTCGCGCAGATCTGTTGTTCGTGGCCTGTCGAGAGGGATGAATGGTCACCTTCTCCCCCCCCCCCCCTCCTCCCAGAACGATTATAGCAAACGTCATATATCTATACGCGTGTGTCTCTATAAATGTGATATATATCTTATACGATATCAGAGAATCGAGGAAAAGGGCCGATCGTAATAAATCGAACAATTACGATATTCTCGAGGCCCTCTCGAAGCTTTGGGGTAAAGTCTTCGTATATATATATATATATATATATAGGTATGTATAGACATAATCGACCCGGTATTACGAGTTCCAGGCGTGATCTGTTTTCTCTCTCTCTCTCTCTTTCTCTTGCCCAAAATCGAGATATATCATTTTTCTTCTCGCGTTTTATCTACGCGAAGGCCTATCCCCTCGCTCCCACCACCCCTTCGATAAGACCCTCTCGTCCATTATTGCCTCGTACGTTACGATCGATCATTCGGACGAAATAGTTCTCTCTTCTTCATCGCGTTTCTATATCTTCATTTAATACCTTGGCTGTTTATTATAAATACAGTGGTATATGTGCGCACGCGCGCGTCATCTGTATGTGTGTGTGATGTATATTTATCGTATCGAAATATAGAGCGGCTATCGCTAACTCGTGAGAGAATTCCCAACGGTAATTATCCTCGTCCAACGATGTGTGCGTTAGTACCAGGTGGTAGCGAGGAGGAGTAGCAAGAGAAAGAGAGAGGGCGGGGCGGGGGGGGCGAGGGGTAGAAAGAGAAGTGGGGTGGTTTGGCACCGTAAAGGAGGTAGAGAGACGAGATGAGTGAGAGAGAGAGAGGGAGGTGCTGAGCTTTTCCCTCGAGAGAACGAGAGAGGGTGCTTCTCTTCGTCGGGTGAACGCGATCTTCGGGCGCGAGAACCAGGTTCCTTCGTTAACGTTTCCCCCGTCGGCGTTGGGATTAACGACGGGAAACGTAGGATCCCGCCGCGTCCGCTACCATACCCTCCAATCTATATATACGTTTGTGTTTGCCTGTGTGTGTTAGTATGTGTGTATAAAGTATAGTGGAGCTCTTGTGCTGCAGTTACTTACCAATGTGTACTATAGAGCGCAATCCCCCCCCCCCCCCCTCTCCACGTAGCTACTTAATTGTGTATATATACATATATTTGTGTGTGTGTGTGTGTGTGTGTGTGTACGTGGAAGGATTCGAGTATCTCGATGCTTTTCGGCTCGCGTAGATAAACGTCGAAATCAACAGCGTGAGAGTCGAGAATCCGAATGCGAGAAGAAGGTTTGGTGTTGTGCTTAAACTTGATACGAGAGACACAGGTTGGGGGGATCGGAGCAATATCGCGAGAGGAAATTCAACTTGGACCGAGGGGGTAGAGAATCTTAGGTACGATACACACCGTTCGGAATTCGAAATCGAAGCGAAGTCTGAAGACACCCTCGCCACACACACACATCTATATGCTAACGCCCGTCCGGATGAATACAAATAGACATCTGGCCGTATTAAAACGAGGTCACCGTTTTCGCGGGAGGGATGAAAAAAGAAAATATACATTTTCGTAATGGGGGACCGAAAGAATATTTGCGAGTGGGGAGATTTCTTTTCACTTTTTTCACGTCTATTCTCGCGAATGAGAAACGTCCTATCGGGTAGAAAAAATTAATTCGGATCGATGGTAAATAAAAAAAAAATAATCTAGGTCGATCGTAGAAAAAAAATTAATTCTTTCGGGTTCGATTCTTTTTTATTAGACGCGATTAATATTGTTCATTTAAATTCATCATTTGCGTGAAAAACGCGTGTTTATTTGTATCGTTGCTAAATTTGAAAGTACGAAAGGGGTGTAGGCGAGGTAGGGGCGAGGGGGTAAGGTGAGGTTCGAGTCAGTGGAACGACTGTTCAGCATGGATTATATGCGCGAATGTACGCAGTGACTGGAAAATTGGCCCCTAAAGCAGCCTCGAGAGGTGGAGAGAAAGGTAGAGAGCGAGCAAGAGAACGAGGGAGAGAGAAAGAGGGTGAGAGAGTCGAAGAGATATAGGAAAGTACGGCACTAACCGAATCGCGTGTGGCATGAAGCGCACGACGGTTTCTTTGTCGCTTGCTCTCCGGTCCCCCGATTGTTTCTCGTTCTTCGTTCTCCTTCTGAATTCTCGCTCATTCGCCCGCTCGCTTTCCCCTTTGTCTGCTCGACTATCTTTCCACCCCCCCCCCCCCCTTGTTCTTCGTATATCGAAATACACACACAAACATATACACGCATTGAACTCGTATCTCGGTGCGCAACTCGTTCAAGATCGATTCCTTTAATGGGATTAAGTCGAGATTCAATCGAGCGTGTTGCGCGTCTTGGCGTTAAGGCGAATCTCCAGAGCGGAGAGTATTCGAGATCTTCCTTCTCTCTCTCTCATCCCCTCACGCAGACCAAAGTGCACTCAGTGAAAAGCTTCGAGTCTGTTGTCTACTCGAAGTATTATCTCACAGAGTTTCAAGTATATATATATATATATTATGTGTGTGTGTGTGTGTCTATGGTATACATAAAGTTAGTTCGAGCGCATCGACGCGTGCCACACGGCCATTTACCGGCAACGTTCTTTTCGACTCGCTCTTCCGATGGGCTGTATTTTACATCTAAAAGAAGAAAAAAAAAACACGAGAGAAAAATCACGTTGCACTAATGCGTTTTTTTTATCGTAATGGCATTTTTATTCGACAGTGACGGTCAATCTTATCGTACCACTCGGGTGTTTTATCCGAAATCGTCTCGATAAGGGTAGATTAGTCGCGACCCTAAACGATATTTTCTCGATCGGGCTTTTAAAATTTATAGAAATTCCGCGTGATGGTTTAAATATATACTTACGACGATCTTTCTTGTCTCGATGGGGTCGAAGGGTGAAACGACTCGCGATAAGCTTGGGAAATTCAATTATTGGTAAATACGAGAGATAATCATCGTTGGATTCCGTGCGTCCCGATGATTGAAACGTGAAAATGGTAGGAAAAGAGCCATTCGTGCTGTTCGCGTTTCTTAAAGATCGTAGATCTCTCTCGGTGTTATATTGAGTTTCCAAGAATCTATTTAACATCGTCAGGGCGCTGCTTTAGCGGTCTCGCGGATATGGCGAAGGGGTAGGGGGTTTCTCGATGGCGGCGTCTAGGTACGGGGTTGCGGGAAGGGGTAGCAGGTTTGTCAGTTCGCGGCTCACCGCCCGAGCGCACGTCGCATCCGTCTTCCCCGGCTCTCTCTCTCTCTCTCTCTCTCTCTCTCTCTCTCTCTCTCTCTCTCTCTCTCTCTCTCTCTCTCTCTCTCTCTCTCTCCCTCTCTCTTACTCACTCACACTCTCGATCACACACGGCAGCTACCCTTTCGTTCTCTCTCCCTCTCACCCCTTGGCAGATCCGTGTGGCACCTACCCCGCAGAACAGCGGGACAGAGTACACTCACTTCCTGTCTCTCTCCCTCTCTCTCTCTCTCTAGCGGCTCGTTCGAAGCCAGCTTGATGGATACTCGGCTCAGTCTCGAGTTCGCCTCGGTGCATACCAACTATCCTGCATCACACTAGAGCCACCCCGCATACTCGCACCTACGCCCCTCACCACCCCTCCACTGCCTCTTTCATCTCCTTTTCTTGCTTTCTATACGTACATATATATATTCCCATACGCGGGGTTCACCCTTCATGACGCTTTTGCAAATTTTCGCTGGCACCCGGTAGTGCTTCAACACCCTGGAGAACACATCATCCCCTTCTATACCTCCCTCCCCCCTTACCCCCCATCACTTCCGTTCTCCTATGTCACAGGGTGGCATTATCTCGCGAAGCAATTTATTTTCATTCTTGACGCGTCGCGACCACGAGGATAAATATCGGAACAAATATTTCCGTGGATATTGCGATACGCGAATTTGACTTTCCGTTATTTTTTTCGATTTGCGAGGGGATGGAGAATTGCACAATTTACACAGAATCGTCGTCTCGGTATTGATCGATTAAAACAATGTTCGATTAATATATGTGACACGGTTAAGGGTAGGTATCGAATTAAGTGAAACATTTTTCCTCGGTTATCGATACAACTTTGTTTTCACCCCCCCCCCCCCCCCTCCCCCCGTCATTTATCGAACGCGCACGGATATAGAATGTATCGAGCTATAGAATTCCATGGCCCGGGTATAGCCGAGCGAGAAAATGGCTCATCTTCATCTAATCATCTTCACGTTCTCGCGTTAGACCCCGTTTCAACACGAGAGCCGTGATGGTGCGGGGTTGAGGGTTGCAGTAAGTAACTGCAGGGGTAGCAAACTCCACTTCGTCGAAAGCCTTGCTGATATTTAGGCTCCCCCCCCTCCCCGCCTTTCCTCTTCTATCCTGGTACATCGTATGCAGGCAGGTCATATATGTATATATCGCTAGCAAAAGCTCCTGGAGTAGCGGTATCGACGACACAGTTACCGTAGCCCGTTATCGGTCAACGATAACGACCGCCGAGTGTACTCGTCGAGTGTGCTCGGGGGGTGGCCCGGAGTACGCAGGGGTTGGTATAGTCGTAGGGTTGAGTTACCGTACGGGATAACGCGAGAGTGAGAACGTTAGGCTCTATATATATATATAATTATCTACATATATACATATATATATATATATGGGTTGGAAAATATATGTATACAGATATATAGATATTTTCCAACCCCTTCTCTTTCCTCGTCGTTTCGACACCGGGCCTGGAGATCCTCGCCGGTAGCGCGTTAAGGTCGGAGCCACTTTGCGAAACTTCGCGAGTACGTTATAGAGGGGGCGGTAGGGAGGGATGGGGCGTCGTCGTGATGAGAAAGAGGGAAGAGAGAGAAAGGCAGTCGGTCGAAGCGAGAAAGACAGAAACTTGGCCACATACCGGCCCGACTAGTCCTGGATTATCGTGTACCAGGAGAATATTCATGCGGAGATCGTGATCGGTTTGATCGTACAACTTTGTCTAACTCTCTTCGACTAACTCACAACCCCCCCCGAACCCTCCCACTTTCTTAATTCAACCCCCTCGAGTGTAAGTGATTCGAAGTGTATTCGGGCCTGGATATCGAGAAACGTAACCGTTCGAGAAATTTTGATACGAGGAATAACGTATCATTATTGCTGCTGCTAGGATCGAAATTTCGATCGAATTAAAGAGAATTTATGAAGAATATCGAATGGAAAGATTTGAAAAGAATTACGAGGAAAAGAATGATAAGGTTTTTGATCATTTAAATTTTTATCGATGCAACGATGAATGAAGGTTGTAGATACGGGGAGGTCGTCGATCCGTTAATAATACGAAAGAAAAATAAGTGCGAACATTGAGTAGACCGAAGGAGAATGGCCCGAGAGACAAACAGAAACAAGCTAACTTTTTGGTTTGCTATGAGACTTGGAACTTCAACAGCACCAGCAGTGACTACTGGTAGATATATATAGATATAGGTATAGTTCGTGTATTGGACGTGGGAGAGAAGACTGCAGGAGTACGAATTTGTGGAGAGTAACCAACGAAGCAACGAACCGACGACCCGGACTTTGTCTCTAGTGCGCCCTTGGTAGTTCGACCCTTCCCCCGGGGACACTCCAGTCTTATACGTGAGCCCTTTCGCCCTCTCAGCAACGGCAACCCCATCTCTTTCTCCCTCTTTCTCTCTACCTCGCTATCTCTTATTCACTCCGTATCCTACACGTCTCGTCTTCTCACTTTCCTCAGCCTCTCTCGACCTCGACGCTGCACGTATAACACTTGAAACTGCGCCTCGGCTCGCTCTATGCTCGCCCATTTCCCCTCAAAACCCCCCATTCTTTTTTCATCTTTACGTACGATTTTTCTTCTCTCTCTCTCTCTCTCTCTCTCTCTCTCTTTCTCTTTCTCGCGTCCCTATTGTCTCTCGCCTGCTTTGATTCATCGCATGCACGAGATCGCTGCGCTCTCTGAGTCATCGTGGAGGGACGAGAGAGGGTACACGCCCTCGGTCGAGTTCCACTCGAACCCCCGGAAGAGTGATTTCTTTTTTCGACCCCTCGTTTGCGAGAATACAGAGTTTCCAGTACGGTATTTCGTTCAATAACTTTGTTCGACGAAACATAGACGATCGAGTGAACGAAAGGATTCTCGATGTTTAGGAACGGATTTAAAAAAAGGAGAAAAAAACGTGCGAATTTTTGTGTTTCATTTTTTCTTGATTTTGTTTTATATTATACGAAAAATTCGCTCGGTATTTTAAAGGATTGAATTATTTCTTAACGATTGATTAACTAGTCGTTTAATACTAATTTTGTTTACCGCATAGAGGTTATAAAAAATTGCGGGATAAAAACAATGAACCGCGCGTCGTGCGGTGTTCGAGTTAACTCGTGGCAAAGATCGATAGTCTCGATCCGTCGCGGTATATCGTCCGAGAAAGAGAGAGATATGTATATAATGATTAATGGATTCGAGCGTCGGTTTCGTCACGACGGCGTTTCTTCGCTCCCTCTTTAGCCGAGAGAAAATGCCCGCCCCAGCATCGCTCGCATCACGTGGGAAGATGAGCGAGAAAACGTGCACATAAAATCTTCCGCTCGATTAGAAAGTCAAATATTTTTGTGCCAGCGGAGAGAGAAAGAGAGACCGAGGGGCGAGTCACCCTACTCGACAGTTGATTTTCCGCTGGCGTTTCTCCGTCGTAGGGTTGCTCCCTCGTGCCTCTAGCTTTCTCTCTATTCGTTCGCTGTCTCCATTTTCCCCTTTTTTCTCTTTAAACTCGACCCGTTCTCGTTGTCGAGTACCGTTCAAGAAAAATCACAAGAAAATAACGTAACAGGAAAATATTTCGCAATAATTATTAATAATTAATTCGTCGAAAATTTATATTAAAAATCAAGTGCACCGCCGTTTCTTCATTCTCTCTCTCTTTCTCTCTCTCTCTCTCTCTGTCGAATCTTCCGTAGTCGAACGCCCAGAGCGTTAAGCCGGCTTCGAAGTTCTACCTTGTAACAATAATATAGACGATGTTCCATCGGGCAAAGTCTCAGCGAAGCTGTTACGAGGGAGAGAGAGAGAGAGAGAGAGAGAGAAATAGGGTTGGGTTTTGCTAATATAAGGGCCAGAGAGTGGAGTTTAGCGTCAAAAGCCTGTCGGTTGAATCGAGGCCGCGACAACAGACCGAGTACAGACTGCAAATCTCGCGAAATATCATCCCCCCATTTACTATTCCATGTGTGTGTGTGCGTGTGTTATTTCCCCCCTCCATCCTCGTTCCACGACCTCTCTGGCTAATAACCGTGACACCAAGTTTCCCTTAATTAATTCATATCCTCCTACTTCCATCCCCCTTCCCTCTTCTTCCTTCTAGTACAGACAGACGGAGTTTCGGTGCATGCTAATTCATTTCCTCCGCTGAAATAACGAATCGGTGCTACTCCCCCTCACCGCTAAACCCACTCTGCCACTTGAGCGCTTTCACCTTAATGCTTTACGCTTTAACCAGAGGGGAGGGGGGTGTACGACTCACCTCGTGTCCGTAGGGGATGAGCGTTAATCACTTCCGCAAAGCTGTAGCATTTCTCTCTCTCTCAGTCTTGGGAATCCTGTCGGTTTTGCTTGCACTTCCCAGCCACGTCTTTGTACTCATCATATACCGTATTGGGATTATGAAGTACTTGACTCGGTATTTCAGCCTGTATTTGCGCACGTCGAACTTCCCAAAGCTGCATAAACAATGCAGTGCTAAATTTCTCCGCGAGATGGTGATGAATAGCAAGAGACAATTGAATCGACAATCATCCCTATCGACTTTCAATTAGATATCGATAATTTCCAAAACCGTCTAATCCGATAGATTCTCTTTATAGATATTCGAGGTGAAAAATTGTTGTAACGCTCGGGACGAAATCTATATTTTGCTTGTTTTAATTTTTCATCTCCGGAGAATGCCAGCTTTCGTTCGTATAATCGAGTCGGAAATCCATCACCGGCGAAATACTCGCGCGCTACGGTAAAAGTCACTTTTTTTTTTACTCAACTTTCTTATTATTCTGTCGTCACGTTTCTTCGACGCCTAACTCCGATGTTTCGCTTCGTCTCGAGCATCGTGTTTGCTTCGTCGCGCTCGCTTTATCACTCATAAATACGTTATCAATTGTATATTTTCAAGGCTCGAGACTCCGTCACGGCTATTTTAGTTCCCGTGCTCGAGCCCTTTCTTCAAGCCGGAAGCGCTCGTTGCATTCTTTATTCGAAGAGTTTGCGGGCCACTGACTTTTCTCTTCTTCTTTCTCCTTCCTTCTTCACCTCCTCCTCCTCCTCTCTATCTCTCACGATGTGTCTCTTTTCCTGTTTAAAACTGGACGTAGCCAGTGACTCGCGCAACTTTACACAACGACGAAGAAACGCGTCGAACGTTTCTCCCCGTACATTTTATGTATTCTCTCTCGTTCTGGAATCTAACATCTTCCATCTTTCTATCTATATGTATATATAGATAAATTTTCATCCCTTGCTCTTTCTCGGTCCAATGCCACGTTTCTACGGTCGTTCTCCTCTTGCTAATGGACGACTTGGTAGACTTTTCGAGAGTTTGCCTTTACGCGTGCATCTTCCCTTCCGTACGCTATTCCTCTATCCCCACCCCTATATTCTATCTCTCTCACCCTTACCGACGAGATTTCTCGAAAACTCTCCCGTTCTATCTAGATCTCTTCTTCTTCTTCTTCTTCTTCTTCTTCTTCTTCTTCTTCTTTTTCTTTTCTTGCTCCTTCCGCACGCGGGAAAACTTTGTTTTCCCGTGACCGACGGTGATGAAAGCGACGAGGCGCCCTTCCACGTTCCATCCGCCCTCTCCTCGTACTCCCCCAACCCCTCTGCGATCTTCCGGAAAACTTCGTCGGAGCACCAGCCACACTGTCCCTCGAGTTTTCTGTCCTTTAAATTTCAAATTGGCCGTGCAGGTCGTTAACTCGGCTCTCGAGATTTGCGACAGCCGAAAGGGAGGCGCGCGCGAGCGCGCTCGGTTTATAATATGCACGTTACGGGGGTGAGTTGATGAGAAATACTTTCTTTCGTTGCGATAAAACTCGGACATTTTCTGAACTCATTTTTAAGATATTACGAGGAACGTTCGTCGGTATTACGGGAATTTGTAACACATCCCTTATTTCCAGGGGGTGGAAAAAATTATATACGTAATTTTCTTTTTATCTCGTTGTTTCGTTCGTTCGCGTTGCATTTTATTTTTTTCATGTTTTTTTCGCGAGCACGAATGTCGCGAGGACGACGATAGTCGATTGTTCGAACGTAGTGCGAGAGCGACAGTGAGACATCGATGTGCCACCCCCGGGGGGTCGACCTCGGCTAATGAACCGAGCGAAAAAAATGAATTGAAAAACACAGAGAGAGAGAGAGAGAGAGAGAGAGAGAGAGAGAGAGAGAGAGAGAGAGAGAGAGAGCGCGACGAACGTTCTGTAAGGGGATGGACGATATACGAGCAGGAAATCGAGAGAGAGAGAGAGAGAGAGAGAGAAAGCACTAGGTGGTCGGACATTGGACGTTGATAATGGATAGCCCGGCAATCAATCGTCCGATCTTCATCTCCTAAATGTCGAGGCACTCTATATCGATTTCACCCTCCTCTTGTATTCAAATTTCGATAATAATTACACACTCGTACGCGTCCATCTTTCCTTTTCCTCTCTTTTATCCCAACCTCGAACGATGCTCCGTCTCGGATTTCACGAACTTGCTTTTTTTTTCGACGAAAATAGCCAAAAAACGTGCAAAAATATTTTACATAGAAAATTTCACCGTAAAATTTGAACGATTGTCAAACATCGGATACTATTTTCATTCCTCTCGTAGTATCTATATTCGTACCGATCTCAACGTTCGTCCGGTAATTCCTCCATTTACCAGAGATAGAACAGGAAGACGACGTCGACGTAATCGAGTTTCTGGTCTCCTCCCCCCTCCCCCTCTCCCTCCACCATCCACCCTTCTCCTCCTCTCGATAATCGAACAATGTCTTCCAGCCCGTTATAGATCCGAGTGTACAACATCCGGTGTGCATCATCCCTCTGTCTCCGTTTTCCATACAACTTTTACCTCATCCTGTCACTTCCGCCCTCGTGAACATCAGTTGCGTGACCCAAATCTCTTCTTTCTTCTCCCCTCCGCCCTTCGTCCTTCTCTATGTTACGATTGTTGTCTGCTCTTCCCTCGCTCGCCGCCATACCTTATCGAATCGACTCAATAGCACGCCCAGCTCGACTTTGCTATGGTATCTATATATCTATATATGTACAACGATATGTATGTGTACACCAAGAGTCAGTTTCCGTGGCGGTTGCTCGGCTATGTACGCCGCTCTATGGCTGATTTCCGCGCTGCAACGGAGAAGCACAATCGCAATCGGAATCCAATACAAAAGTCGGCTAACGCGCGGACGAGCGGTGTACCCTTTATATATAATGGCATACTACACCATGTGCACTGATACTTCCAATATATATATATATGTATATATACAAAAATATAGATATATATATGTGTGTATGTAATACGCGCGTTGGAAGATATCGTTCCTGAGACGGGAAGTCGATTTTGCTCCTTTTGCTCAAGGCCCCCTCGATACGTACACCGATACACGCGTTCCTGTAACGTCAAAGGGTCGAAAATAAGAAAAAAGGAGATATCGGAGTTAAATTACTTTCTTTTACCCCCCCCGTCAAATATGTTGATATTGGATTTTTTTCAAGCATTTTGTAATTTTATTTTCTTAAAAGACATTATGTAGGTACGTCGCGGGGATATCGCGGGTTATATTTTTGTCGAGGGTCGTTTGATTTTCTTTTTATATTTTATTTTTTATTTATTTCTTTAAGGGTTGAAAAATTATTTATTTTTTTCTTTCAAACAAGTTTTTTCTACCTGAAAGCTGGTCTCGCGAAGGTTTAGATTCGGGCGACACTAATGGAGAGAGAGAGAGAGAGAGAGAGTGAGAGAGACGTTCGTGCGTCCCCAGAGGGCTGCTTCGTCCCCTTCTCCAACTACTGCTACTGCCAGTTCTTCTTCTTCTTCTTCTTCTTCTGCTTCTTCTTCTGCTGGTTCTTCTTCCTCCGTCGCCGTTTACATCTTGACTCTGTCATGTCTCTCGACTAACTATAATCTTATTCCAAGACTCTCGTAGAGCTTGAACGACAGTCTTCTCCTCCGTACCGCGGTATGAGGGGCGAGAGAGAGAGGGGGGGGGGAGAGTTTTCGCGAGAGTTTCCCTACGAGAGTTTCGTATGTATCCTCGTCGAGGACTTTTGGCCCAGAGGCCAGCTACAACAAAACATCCCTGATTTCACCGTCGGGACGACGACGACGGACGTTTGAAAATTTTCCATCTCCGTGGAATATATATTCTCGTTGCTTGGTAAAATGTTACCCGGATCTTCGTATCCTCCGACTCTGGCAAATTATAATTCAGTCTCATTATTTATTTTTGTTATGCCTCGTGAAAATTTCATTGACAAAAACGTGGACAACAGTCTCGTCGATTGGGATCATTATTGTTTTATAATATTCGTGATTATTGGTTTTAGTTTCGTCGTGTACCACTTTTATCTTATTAATTATTTATTTTCGGGAAATAACTTTTCGATCGCTCCTTCATCTCGTGAAATTTCTTGATCGTCCGCCCTTTGCGTTTACGGATCGAGGGGCTCGATTTCTCTCCATTCGGTCGTCCTCTTTGTCTCAATCTTACCTACCCGACTCGCCCATCTCGCCCGACGACTTCCATCTCGTGGGGTAATACCGTGAGACGCACGAATTCGGATACGCCATTTCGAGAGGCAACCCCTGGAATCTCGTTCCTCGTTAATCCTTCGGGATCGTTCGAATCTGGGATCTGCTTCTTTGACCTCTCTTTCTCCCTCTGTCCGCTTGAGCTTTCGTCCTTCTCTCTCTCGTTCACTCTCTCTTCCTCCCTTCGTGTCTGAGCAAACCACCGAATTCCTTTCCACGTTCTGCCACAAACCACAGCTGCGACCCCTGTCTCGTTCCCTTCTCCCTCGTTTTCTCTCTCTCCCTCTCGCATTTTCACGCGTCGCTCGTCACTCCCACCCCCAAAGTCTCTCGACGAGCTTCGAGCTTCTCGTTTCGACACGACGAAAATCTCGGATTTGACTTTCAGCCACCCGATCAGAGATAATGGCCCTCGTTCGTACAAAAAATTCTTTCTAAATTCATTTTACAGCGAAATAATTATTACTACTTTATATTTTTATTTTTATTGTTATAGTTTTTCTTCGATATTCATTCGTGTTTTCACGATTATTTATTATTTCATAAAACTTTGCAAACGTTATTCTCGTTTTTCGAAATGGATAATATTCGATAATTTCAAAGATGAATTTTATGAAGGCGAGACAAAATTCCCCTCGATGCGCACCCCTTAATCGTAGCACGTACGATTTTCTACGTCCTCGTTCTCAAACCAGCAAAAGTATATGGAGGACGGTAAATTCGCGCCATAACGTGTGTGCTTGCGTACTTTGACGATACCGATGGGACTTATTCCACGGCGTACACGTCCTCGTTTTCCTCCCGTCAATCCCGCTGGGAACTCATCGTACGAGGGGGGGATGATGATGAGGAGAAATTCCCTCTCTCGTAAGGCAAAAAGCTACGAAACGCTCGATTTAACCGAAAATTCGTGAGTTCCGAGACGACGAACCTGCTCTCTCTCTCTCTCTCTCTCTCTCTTTCTCTCTCACGTTACTACCCTTACTAGAGAGAGAGAGAGAGAGAGAGAGAGAGAGTTTCTCGTTCTCTTAACCGTTTCGATCGTTTCACTTCGCCTCTTTCCCACAGGGGTGGGGGTTGATTCAACGTTTTACGAGATTTTGGCAATTTCAAACGTGGAAGAGTCGTTTATAACGCGGGTATTACCTCGAGGTAATTTCTGATCTCGCGCCCGTTCCTCATAATTCAACGAAGCGGCATTCCCGTAATTCAACTCGTCGAAATTCGGCTGGTGCCGATCGTGAAAATCTTGATAACACGAATAAAGTCGTGATTCGTGTCGTAACGAGACTTGGTATCGTGCGCCACTGATGCGATGATTGATATACACAATTACATATAAATATAGGCGCGTGTGTATACGTCGAGTGCCCGGGGACGGGGGTAACCGAGGTTGAATATTACGAGAGCCGGAGTTCGTTTCGAATTACGGTCTATCAAGCCGAATGGATCAGCGAGTCTCGTTGTGGTCACTTCGAGTCGAACCATTAATCGTCTCGGTCGAGTGTTTCGCGCCACCGGGGCATAATATACACCCCTAGAATCCCCTCCGCATCTCACCCTTCCCGTGTTCTCCACACTCCTTTTTTCCTCTTTCATTCCCGCCACCCTCGCCATCTCTTCGATCAATCGCGCGATAACGTCACGCATCGCAGCTTTGCCTTTCGTTCCTTTTCTCTTTCCTTCTCTCTCTCTCTCTCTCTCTCTCTCTCTCTCTCTCTCTCTCTCTCTCTCTCTCTCTCTCTCTCTCTCTCTCTCTCTCTCTCTCTCTCTCTCTCCTTCCTCTTTCCGTATAAACGAGTACCCGAGTGCAAGAGTGCATTACGTAACGCTCCACTCGTCGAAGACATTTTTCCAGTTTCGTTTTGAAACAATTTGTACTCGTTGTTCGTCATTTAGGAGAATTTTTTGTTCTCCGTCTTTTTCTCTCTTTCTCTCTCAACATTTTGCTCGACTCGCACCTGTGAGCATAAGGGGTGTACAGTCTTGCCTCGACGACGGAACTTTATCTACCCAAGAATCATTAACGATCCCTCTCGGTGTGCTGGTCGAGCTCGCCAGAGGGCGCGTTGTACGAACGACTCGTTTGCGGGCCACCGCGACACTTGGCGGGGCGAGCGAGCGGGGGGGGGGGGAAAGGGTCCGAGAAAAAATATATATATACTCGCATCATTAAGACGCGAAAATTGCCGTTGTAATCCGAGCAGCACCTGCTCTCACGAACTCGATAAATATCGCGCGTGCGCACGCAATGCGTCATTTCTCATATGGCAAAAAAAAAGAAGAAAAGAAAATCACGATACTCGATTTTTCTTTTTCTTTTCATCTCGGAAAGAAAAACAACGACGTAGTCGCGCAACAAACGGATTAAGATGCGATAAAATTTTACAACAAGATTATCGCGGTTGAAATAATCGTTACGTAGCTTTCGCGGTTTCGTATCGATCGTTGCGTGCTTTATTTTTCCCTCTGTCTTCGGGTTCATATAATATTTACGGGATTCTACATATTTAGCTCGAGGAAATTCACAAAATTCGTAAAGAGGTCATCCGGTCACGAATATATAGAAAAATGTCGTGATCGTCGTCGTCGTGATCGTCGTCGTTGTTTTTTGCGATGTAAGACTTTCCATCAAACTCAATTCACCTTCTGTCTTACGTAAAAAAATAAAATAAAAAATGTTCAACCCCGTTTCTTCGTCTTTTTGTTAGTGATACAAGGATGTAGGGCGAAGGTTATTAATACGATAAGAACGACGTTAAATTGGAAGCTATACTGGGGAGCTGAACATTCTCGATGGGTATCGTTAAATGTTGAATCTTCTCCGGTGCTTACACCAATACATCTGTTTCAACGTTATAGCGCGTTCCGAATTGCCTAATTATGACACTATTTAATTTATTATAATCGACAGTCTCTTAAGAACACTCGAAGGCCGCGTAATTAAGCGTTTTCGGGGTAACTAGGAAAATTTTGCACGTAATGAGGTCACCGTGTCACGATCCTTCGTCTCCGCCTTCTTCGGGGTAGTTTCTCTCGGCGTCTTTGAGACTGAAACTTTCCATCAAAGTCACTTCGGCATTACCTTTCGTGTACACGTGTCTTGTTCGAATATTAAAATGCGACCGCTACGTCGTCTTCGTCGTTACTCGTTTGTACGTTGTAATATTCCAAGCTGGGTTTTATACGAAGTGTATCATATACGTATGTATTATCACCTAAATATTATGTGTATACATGCATATATTAGGTTTATAACATCGTTCTTCGATTGAAGTTTGACAGCTATTAAGAGGAAAATTAGGCGATAGACATAAGTCATTAGGACGTTACCTGTAGACGGGGCATTGGTCCAGAATTCGGGAGACTATTTTCGAGAATCTTTTGAAGAACTTTCTAATTTAGAAAAAAATAAACAGCTTGTCGTAGGGGAAAGGGGGGTAGCCCCGGCCAGTGGGTAGCCCCGGCCATGTCCTAGATCTATGCTCGCTCTGTATTTACAAGCAATGTTTTCGTTGTTTTGTGTTCATTCACGTCCTACCAGAGATGCGCGACTACTAGAGCTCAGTTCGTCTTTGTGTTCGGTCGTGACAACGTTAACGCTGATTTTGGTAAGACACGATCACGTTACGCTCAAAGTTGAAAACAGTGCACCGTTGAAAAAACGTAAGTAATAATATTTTTTACCTGGCCAACATTTAGTATAAGCATTATATATTACGTGTAATTTTTGGTTTGGGAGAATTAATATTTATTTAAGTGCTAAAGCCATAATTTTGTTTAAAATTGAATCGGGTAGCTCCGGCCACCACTTTGGCGGGTACCTCCGGCCATCCATTCGAGTGCCTATTTCTTATAAACAATTCATAAAAAAGGTTTGCTTCAATTACTTGTTCTTTGTTTTAGTAAGCGCGTGTCAAAATGCCTAAATTCAAAGGGAGAACATGAAATCGAGGAAATTGGAGTTACGAAAATATGAGAAGGGCGATACAAGACGTTCTTGAATATAAGTCTTCTGAGAGAGCTGCTGCAGAACATTATATGATTCCTCGCACCACACTACAGGACCATGTTAAGGCCATAAAACAAGGTCACTCGATTAATCTTGAGCCAAAACTCGGCCGGTTTGAACAAACATTCACTGCCGAATACGAACAACAGCTTTGTGAGCATATCAAAGATCTGGATAATCGTCTCATGCCTGTAACGAGAAAAGAGTTTTTATCGTTGGTGATACCGAAGATCGTTTGCCGTTGCCGTGACCGTTGCCGAAAAAGATACCGAATGTATCATTTGTGGTGAAACATTTGACGAAAATTGGATCCAATGCCAAAAATGTGAAGACTGGGCTCATGAGGCATCTGTCAATATAAATCCAGGCGATTTATATTACACATGCGACGTTTGTGTCGCCAAAACACGATTTTTCTATTGAATTTCGCAGTGGTCGAAGCTACCCGCCATGTTTCTTGAGAGGCCAAATTCAAGCCAAAGATTAACATTTTTTTTTTCAAGTTTTTGATCATTTATAACTTTTTTTGTACGATGTTCTGTTAAAATATATATTGATTACCATATTCGTGCATTTTCGATTAATTATCCACCCTTAATTTGCAGCGTACTTATAAAAATAGAAAACTGGCCGGGGCTACCCCCCTTTCCCCTATTTAGCGTGAAGAATTTGTTTTCGCCATTTTGAGAACTTTTTTGTGATGGCCATTTGACTTAAAAAATTTGGTCAAATTTTGTTCCTCTCGAGCCAGTGAGTGAGCCAATGAGTAAAGACTCGAAAAAAATGTTTCCTCCCTCCGGGACTCATTTTTTACGGGCACACCCCTTTCCTTTAAAAAAATCGCGATTTTCGAGCTTTCGCCACGGCCACAAAAATTGACCTATATCCAGATATTCCTGGGTACATGCTTCTCGTCTCGGACGTGCCGTTCAAAAAGTTATTCATGACATTTTTGATTCGTGAAAGAAGGGGCTCGTTCCGGAATCTTTCTATTCTAAACGACATATAGCGTCCATCCCTTGTAACAAGACCAAGACAAAAAGAGGGCGGAAGATAAAATTCTAGTTCGTAGAAAACTCGTCTCGTACTATGGCGTTGTCTCGACCGATCTCGTAGCGATTCGTGCGTCACAATATCACGGTTTTTTCTCAAGTTCCTTGTTTATATGCCGCAAGAGTACAAGTAGATCAGTAGGTCAGTGGAATCTCAAAGGAACGCGGTCTTCCAGCTGTTCTCCTCGTTGCATAATCTTCGCGCAAAGTGCGAGGGAAAATTTATAAATAAAATCAGCCTTGCGCGTGATGCATGTAAATCGTCAAATCGAATATCAAATTGCGAATAATATACAAACTAGAACTATTTTTTCCTACGCTCGTCGCGTTTTGGTCGACATTGTTTCAAAGCTATTTTTGCGTCAGAGGGTCGCGGTTTTTCGTCGCGATCTTCATTAACATCTCGCGAGTAAAACGATCGATGCAACATGGATCGTGCGAAAAAAACTCTCGTCGTCCTAGGACCTTGGCGAGATGTGCAAAATCTGCGAAAATACGTTCGAGAAATAAATATAAACTCAAGCGTGAAAGATTTACTCACGCATGACAACCAAATTGCGATATCAATGATTAATACGCTATAAACATGTTGTTACCCATGTAAACGTGTTAATTAACTATACGCGATATAAATATAAATGAGAAAATATTTATATCGCGACTCAAGTTATACGGCGTGCTCGAAGTTTGACAAGCCTAACACGTGAGTGGCAAGAAAGTATGATATAATACAGGAAAGTTGTATTCATAACCCACCGTGGTGCCTCTACATAATCATGAACCTCCGAGGTATAGAAGCTTTTTTAACGACACATAGACAAGAGGCCTCGTTAAGCTTTTATCCCTCTTTTCGACATATTTTTTTGACCCAACGGTTCGTACCTCTTATCCTTCTCGACTTTTTTTTTTACGATTATTTCCATTCTCGCGTAACTCTCCGACAAATGCTCAACCGCATAAATATACTTGGCTATAATTCAGGCAATGCGAAGGAGAGTAGGTACGTAAAGTGGCTGATGTTTTATTGGACACGTTCGTCGTGAATTATCCTCGCGACTGCCGGTACGATCGTACAATCGATTTTGATTTCGCAGAGAATGGTTTTAATCCATTTGCCTTTGTAACCCCCTCGATTTTCGTCGAATAAACGTATATTTATAATGCAACGTTTTTATTAAGCTTTTATACGAACTTTACAGCGTTAGTTACCGAGGGATTATTTTCAATAATTTTGAAATCAAATTGGATTGAAAACCGATGCACCGCTGGAGATACTTTTTTTGGGGGGGAATTATTTCCGAAGGGGTTTTATTAAATCGGTCGGATGAATTTTTATTCAACGGAGCAACGAGTTTGAACCATTTGCCCTTCGCCATCGCGAATTTTTATTTAACGAACAATGGTCACTTTTATTTCACTGATTTAAATTTTTTTATGAAACTCTGACAATATTGTTTCGAGTAATTTGATATAATTTTATCTCGACCGTACACTTTTTTTTAAACGACCGTCATACATAATTATATGGAAAATGATTTTCAATCATATTTCATGCAAATTTAGTCCGTTTTCTTTTCCCGAGGGTTCCAATCGTGCTGCATGTTTTTTCCACCTCTCTCTACCATTCTTTTAGATATTTCACCCACACACACATGCGCATATGTTTATATATATCGTAGTTATCGTTCGTGGCCCATTGCACTCGGTTTCATTGAGCACCGGTAGCTAGGTCCGCGAGCGCGAGACTTGATTGATACGCGGATTGCGTGGAGGCCACGAAAAGGTGCTCGTCGAAAATCGACCGCGAGGAGGGTCGGTAGCGCGCATGGGGGTAGTTTTAACCCCCCGACCTCTCGCTTTACCAACATCGTACGAAAAGAGACCGACACACGAATCGTTACATTATACTTATAGCGTACAAGACGGTAAAACTGCCTGTAAGAGCTGTGAAAAAGGCTACGTTAAGATCGCGGTGGAGGACGCCTAGTGTGAGCGAAAGCCGTATATTCCGTTTCTACGGGGGGTTGTTACGTCGCGAGAACGGGGCGTCGTTTCGTAACGCGATAGTGCGAAACGAAGACGATTTCGCTAAAAGTGTGTTCTCGAAGTCGAGAAAAGCACGTCCTTATGGAGAAACAAAAAAAGAAACAGGGTGGACCGTACCAGGTCGGGGGGGGGGGGGGGGGGGTTGAATAACGAGAGCGAGAGTAGATTTTCGTTCGTACTAGGAGCTTCTCGCGTCCGCGCGTTCGTCTCGACTTTGTGATGCAAATTTCGCAAATGGCCCTACATTAGCCCAGTTTTCGTGTGGTCTACCCGTCCATCCGACCCTCGTCTCCCTGATTACCCGGGTAGAAATTGTAGTACGGCTCCGCTTCGGGCGCTGTCCGGCTGCCTGACTGCCGTATTACGGTCCTCGCACGGCAGACGGACAGCGCCCCGTTAGAAAGTGTTAACGCTTAATCGGATACGGTCTTGATCAGGCTGCCTGATCAGGGCGCTAATGATTGCCTTACGGATGCCATAATAGTGCCCTACTAGAATTTCTTTCCGGGGTAACATAACCTAAATCTGTACACAATCTATAAAAACTTGTCAAAAGATACATTTTCGTCATCGCGTGATACGGGTGATACGATGCAATGATTTCCCGTAAAAATTAAAATATATAATGGTCTCCATTGATTTTGCAAAGTGTATGAGTGTGGAACATACGACTTAAAGCGATGGAAAAAACGATCATTTCGAAATCGTAAACAAATTTCCAATACCTATTAAAAAATAATAAGATAGCTCTATTGAAAAGTGCTAAAAAATCGACAAATTACGATTAACATTCATGTTATTATTCATGATGTTTCGGTCTTATGCTTATGAAAAAAACAATTTCCTCTCGTCTACTTATCCTTACTCTCGCGCCTTTCCACTTGTGAGAACCGGCGTCCATCTGTGTGGCAATGTGTGAACTAATATAGCAGGCCGCTGTGAAAGGCAAGCGTGAGTACGGCCGTCTTACGGCAGGCCTTTGCAGGACCTTCTCAGGCTTGCCGTGTTATGGCAAGCCGTAGCGCTACCTGATCACGGCCGAGTAGGAAATAAGGCAAACCTTAGGCAATTTCTACCCGGGTATTGCCCAGAGCCCGCACGGTGCGCGAGCCAAAAGCTGTACCTGCATAAAGTCTGGCGTGGCACGGTTCGAGCCCTTTTCGCCTCGACGAGAGGAGATCTAATTTATTTCTCCTCTTTCGCTATCTCTTTTCATCGATATTCTTCGGATCTCTCGTCTCGCTTCGTCATCGAGAACGTTGAATAATTGTACAGAAAGATTCATAATTCAACACTACCCGAGTAGAAATCCTGGTCCGGCTACAAAATGGGCTTGATCAAGAGTCTTGATCTCTTGATCAAGCCCTGGACGTTTTTGTGACATTTTTCCTGACTTCGGCCTGATCAGGGTAAAACATCAAGGATTGATCAGGGTAAAACATCAAGGCTTGATCAAGTTAAAAAATCAAAGCTTTACCACCGGAACAATTTTTCCGGTGGTAACTGAATCTGTAAAAATTTTTCCAAAATTTTGGAAAAATAAGATATTTATATACTTTGTGCCATAATTCTCTACGTACCATCCAAATTTTAAGACGATCGGTTGCTCAGTGCCGGACAATTTACGGATTCCGTTTTCGAAGTGCAAGTGGCTCGTCCAATTGCTTGACTACCGTCTGACGCTGGCCACATCAGGCAAATTTAAGTCAGCCGTAATTCCAGTGGCTTGACTACCGCCTGACGCTGGCTGGATCAAGCAACTGGAAGAAACAGTACTTCCAGTTGCTTGATTATCACTTGACACTAGCCGGATCAGGTAAAGTACGGTATACCTTAAGTAATGCCTCCGTACCACAGCATGACCAAGCCCGGATCAAATATCAGGACAGCCTGACAATATTTCTACTCGGGTAATTACCCAGCGACTAATCAATCTTAAAATACGATTTTTTCATAAAGATTTTAAATTTGAAAGGTTTCTAATCGAATAAAAAACGTTTGTTGATTCGGAAGAAAAATTAATTTCCACGTAAACTCGAGAGGTCACGTTCGTTGCATTTTCTGATTTGGTCTCGCGAGGGGTGGATGAGGAGAGACGCGAGAAAACCAACCTGTGCTCCACGATCCGTGGAACAAAGTCTCGTCGGCTAATTTTCTCATTTCCAGCCGGTAGTCGGGGGTCCCCGCCAATCGGTTCGTTAATACCCCATCAAGTTGCCCTCTTGCCTCCCTCTCGTATAACATCCACCTCCGCGCTGTACAACATCCACCTTCTCGTCCCTCGCCTCCTGCTTCTGTTTCTCTTCTCTCTACGTCCGACCGCCCAAACAACGTTAATAACTAATCATCCAATCGATTGGTCGTTGCGCGACGGGCGCCGGTCTCTCGTTATTAAAATCGTTGCACACGTGCATTAAACTATAGATACAAACGTAATACCACTTCGGAGGGTAAACGACCCGATATCGATGCTTTTATAGCATTTTCCTCGCTTCATTTATTTTCTTCCTTAGCACGTGATAAGTCGAATTCAATTTGAATCGCTATCGATCTCAATCTTAGGCATCATCTCGCCGTTTGAACGAAAAACTAGGGGTTGAAAAGAAAATTGAAAAAATTTATCGAACATTAATTATTATTGTTATTATATCGCATTAACGTTAGAAAATTGAATTTTTATTACATTCGTGGCGAATATTCGTCCGTAGAAACCCTTACGAGATCTCGTCGTTTCGTGTATGTACATTTTCAGGCGAGATAGATTAATTATATAATTTTGGGCGAGAGGTATAGGACACGCCAGCGAAGACCCGACTATGTTATATGCTTAACAGTATGGAAGCAGCCCCTTGCGATCTCTCTATCCGCTCCTCGATGGGTTTCATCCCTCAAACTTTCCGTCCGGATGCGATGTACAGTCGCGCGCCACTGCCGCCCTCCCCCGCTGTTATCGACTCCTCTGGAGGTTCGTAACCACAGACATGTGGGTAGAGGATGTATACAACGGAGTGATAGTACACATCTCGTGCTTCGTAGTTATACCTCGTATACTTGTATGCCGGTAAAGCCACAAAAACAACCCTCTCTTGCATAGCTCATCCACCAACCAACCCTTCCCAAAACTCTCTCGTATTGCGCTTTAAACCAACACGCTGCTTATTGCACACCGAGAATTCGTATTAGTACTGGCATTCCTTTCCGCCTTTTCTCCGTACCTCCCCCGTATTATCTCCGAGTGTTTATTCTCGAATAAATTAACCGTATTTAATTGAGCGACCGAATAATTAATCCCGGATTAAATAACCGCATTGCAGATTCGTCTTGAATACGAAAATAACGAATTTACATCCTGTCGAGCCCGGTGACTGGCAAGAGAAAAAAAAGAGAAAATCAATTTAATCGATTTTAATTACGTTTGATCGAATCTTCATTTCCGCCGTTCCGAATAAACTTCCTTTTTAACAGAAATATTTCTATCATCCACGCGAATATTTCTCGATGGGGACATATTTCATTGGACGCGAATAAAATGGGGGATGGCGTAGTAAAACGATGCGAAGCAAGATCAATTCCATCCCAATTCTCCGTCCCTCAGCCCCACCCCCGTCTCCGTCCACCTGTCGAAGTGGATGCGAACTTCGCGAAAGTACAGGAAAAGGGAATAACCGGGGTGAACTCCCGGCCAGATTTAGTCGAACGTGAAAAGAACGGTACACGCGGGGGTGGGGGGTGCTAAAACTCTTTCTCGCAGGGGCTCGAAAGACGTGCAAGTTTCACGTAAAGTGTCTACGTGCAGCTTTTACGAGTAAGCAACAGCACACTGTGGAAATACTATACGGCTCTCTCTCTCTCTCTCTCTCTCTCTTTCTCCCTTCCTACATTTCCCTCGAGGGGTTGTTGCACGCACGTACGTATATGACAGAATGTGATGAGAGGTGACAACCCTTCGTCGTCGTTTTCTCACTCGTGTCATCTCGTCCTTTCGATTGGAAACGTCGTCTCGGTGTACAGGAGTCGAGAGAACGTAGGATGAGAAAAAAAAATCGAGGTTTTTATTCCTTCTTTTTCATTACGACTTAAATCTCGCTTCGTCTTATTTACCGCGATTCACCCTTAGCCCTTTGACGACCCTTTTACAATTTTATTCCACCCTCTGTCTCGATTGAATTTTCTTCGTTCGTTCGCTCGTTGAAGGGATAACGGGAACCTTCCGGGTACGTACCAGGTGTGCCTTTTCCCATTTCATTCCCGAGCTTACGCGAGATACGGGATTAACAGAAATTCGCTTAATCACACTTGCAAAAGCTCCCCAGAATGTTGGAAAGAGAGGAATGATGTACAGTCGTTCGTATCGTCTCGCGTGTCATCGCCGTGCACGTCGTGTGCGTTACACGAATACAGGTAGTATATATATATATGTAATATATATATAATAGAAAGATTCATCGATCAAGCGATTAAGGCGAAGCACGCTGAGCTCCTCGTGTCTTCCAATATACTGATCCGAATAGTTTTATCTACCTATAGGTACTGGCGCCCTATATCCCTCGCAAAATTTTAATATAGAACAGTAAAAATATAATTTCGTGAACGAAAAATAATCACTACTGATAAAATAGTTGACAAACAAAATTATCAACCCTTTTTTTTCAACGAACCCCATGAATCTCGAGAAAACAAGCGATTTTTATATTTTTATCTATGATCAAAGAAATATTTCATTACGACGTTTCGATATCTGAAATTGAACGAATAAAAACGTGAGAGAGGGAAAGAGGAAGAGAGGGAGTGAGCTTTGAAAGCTTTTGCCGGAGGGTTAAGAAAACGAAGGTTTTCCGAAAAAAAAAGAAAAAAATTACCATACGGAAGCAAGAAATTGCTGGAGGATGAGGGGTGGTGGATAGAGGGTGAGTTTTAAAAAGAGATGCACCGACGCGTCCGGGGAAGCGTGCGAGAGCTAGCGGTTAATGAACGCGAATGAAAACTAATAAAACGAATAAAACGGAGAGTACTGGGAACTGGTAAATGTACGGGGTCGAAAGGGATGAAAAAGGTGGTAGGGGTAGGTGCGAGCCGGAGAGCCCGAAGAGTGGCCTCTCTCGCTCAGGAAGCGAAAAATTCCCGGACCGGATGTCATATCCACTCTCTCTCCGGGCCTCCTCTCCACCTCCTCATTCGTATCCCACTTGCCCCCACACATACATCCCCCCCACACATATATATATATCTATATATGCCTCATACCCCTTCGACTTTCCAACAACCCCCGGAAAGTGTGGATTTGATTAACGGGGCCGTTATTGAAACTGGTTGTCACCGACTGGACGATATATACGCGCTGGACCATCCTCGTACCTACCCTTTTTTTATTCGTCACTTGCAGAACGTATAGATATATAACGTATACATGTAGAACTGTCCGTGAAAGGGCGAGTGAAACATTGCGCGGTGTTACCTTTTTTTTCTGTGTATGAGCTTGCGGTTCACCGGTACAAGCTTAAAATCCCAATCGGGACCCGTACTATATGAGGGTAGTACGATACGAAGCACCGGCAAGAGTATAGAAAAATTTCAAACGATCGTACGTGCATAAAATATTTCGAGCCAACGGAGCTACGTCAGCCACGGGGTGCTTCGTTTTTTTTATATATCGAACGTCTCTTTTTGTCAGATAAAAATAATTTGCTCCCGGTTAAATTTTATTTTTATTCTACGTTATTTCTATTTTAGTTTATTTTTCTTCGATATCAGCGAGGGTTTTCTTTTTTTTTTAGCAGATAAATATCGTTCGTGATCAAGTCGAAAAGTGTTGGTTGCAATTTTTGTTCCTTCGGGTTATTATTGAATTTTAATGTACAATTTTAATTAAATATATCGTTCGCCCGGAAATTACGCGAACTGTGTGCGCCACAGTGTCAGTCGTTCGTGGTTCGTCGATTGAGTCGCGTCGACGGGTCTTTTTCGAGACGCTTTTCATATTTTCTCGTTGGTGATGTTCGTTGTAAAAGGAGCGCGTCTTCGACGACGAGGAATTGGACTTGATACTCTCGTCTTTCCTCTGTTGCATCCTGATCGCTCTCTCTCTCTCCCTCTCTCCCTCTCTCTCTCTCTTTCTCTCTCTCTCTCTCGCCTCTCTACATATGTATATATGTATAAATTACTGTGTCATCGCGGGAGTTTAATTCACCGAAGCGAATCCAGCGTGAAAGTTATGCATGAATTTTCCACCCTGCGACCGAGCGTCGGCGTTCGCTCGGGGGTGGTCGGGGGTGGAGTCGTCTCGAGAGACTCTGTCTCTGTGGATTTATTCCCTTATATAATAATACAACACGAGGTTGAATGTACGCCTATATAGATATACGCGTGTTCACAAAAAAGAAAATTTCAAAGACAATATAACGCGTGGAACGATAGGAATGAATAAAATATAGGAATTAGAAAATGAATTTAAAAAAAAATGTCTAGCCAGGTGACAAGGGCTAGAAATCGGAAAAATTTCACGCGAATAAAGTCGGGGGAAGAAAAAAATATATCGGTTGGTCGTTAAGGGACTCGGGGGTGTGTACGGAGAATTTAGAAATCGAGTTCAACCCCGTTGGTCGAGTCGAAGCGTGGTATGAGCGAAATGGCCCACGGGCACGTTGGTCGGTCGACAAGCCGGGAAATTTTAGTTTTGTGGGGAAAAGTACTGAGAAATCGTTGGAAGCTCGGGCTGTCCGTTGCGCCCTGTGCAATTACAGTGCGATCCGCCGTTAGTCGTCTCGGGATAGGGGCGGCACCGCGAGCTGTGAAAAATGAGCGATAAGCCCAAGTCGCATAAACAATGTATATATATATATATATATATATATATATATATATATATATATATATTTATTGTCTATGCGGTAGGAGTACACGAGCTATGCGAATTGCTCGAGCCCGAGAGACTGTGCCTCCGCCAATTTATAGAAATATACCTACGCAAAGTAATAACTCTCCTATAGCTATATAGATCACACGTTCTCCGGGCGTAAGCGTAAAAATTAAATTCAGTCTTCGCACTGTACTTTTAATATTGGATTTTTATCATCGATCGGAAATCAATAATACGAATAAATATAATCAAAATTTTATTTATTTCAAATAAACATTTCTGTCGGATTAATTTTATCGTTTAAAATAAAGCTCTTTTTCTCTCTCGTTAAAAATAGCAAGGTCTAGTGCGATTCATATTCGGCTTTGTCTCGGGTAAGAGTCCTCCGGAGGACGATTAATCACACAGTGCAAGAGAATGTCTTCTCGTAGTTCGCGGTTCTCCCACGCGTAAAAGTCCACTCGCGAGGATTTCGGGTCGGTCGGGTAGACTTTTGAATAATTATCGGTTATATCAAGACACCCTGGTAATATATCGAGGAAGCGAATGAAGATATTATGTCCTTTACGTATATATATATATATATAGTTAGGCAGTATCGAGTGCCAAGGCAGCCAGAAAATTGGAATCACCTTCGATTACGTTGTCTTTCCCCCGTCCTTCTCATTCCCATTTTCTCCCCGTATCTCGTCTCGGCGCTGCCGAGACTGGAAAGAGCCCAGGGCGAAATATCCATGCGAAGGTAACGATGACGTCGGTAAGAGAGCGAAGGGGTGAAACTAACCGTCTCGAATATTGCGGTCGAAAATCGGGAGAGCCGACGATCACCTCCCGTCTTCCATATAATACCATTTATATACTTTGAAAATGTACCATCCTCACGTATATACACATACCTCCTACAAAACTTTATCTCGGAAATACTCATCGTCGCGAATATGATCTATCTCGGATATTAGCAAACCCGCAGGTGTCCAAATATCTCATCTAATTTTCAAATATTTCCTTATTTAATTACGACAATTAGATTATTATTTATTAC
Organism: Netelia inedita; assembly: GCA_964017225.1. Classification (NCBI taxonomy): domain Eukaryota; kingdom Metazoa; phylum Arthropoda; class Insecta; order Hymenoptera; family Ichneumonidae; genus Netelia; species Netelia inedita. The sequence goes on along the minus strand of OZ024924.1, from coordinate 3,368,425 downwards.
TGATTTAATTCATACATCGTATGGAATTTAACGAATTTATTCATTTCTTTTTTCAATAATTTCAATTTTTATTTACAATTTGATTATTTTTATTTTATTTTATTTTTCTTATATTAATTTGTCGATTAATAGATTTCCCATGCTCAATATATGGTACAGATACGAACTGATTATATATAGATTTTTTTCTCTGGCATATATCCGATGGTTAAATAAATTATAGTACTCTGGGTACGAAACGAGAACGACTGGACCGAACGCTTCTCCTATGTGTCTGCGGTGACGATATGAAAAGGTAGATTGCGTGGTCGCAGCACTGACGATTGCACACATAGGCAATCCTGTGCATACGTAGCACATGCGTTTTCGTTTATATATATATATGTATATAAATACAGTGGTGTACTTCCGGTGTCATACATACGTTATATCTGTATATAATGCTCTCTGCTTCCGCATATGCATAATTCGTTTTCTCACCCACGTCCACTCTCTGTTTGTCGGTTTCCATCCCTCTCTTTCCACCACGCACTGTTCCACCCCTGGTCGGCCTCTGTTTGACTTGGCTGGTTCAACGGACACACATCGGTTTATCTACCCTCTCTGGTGTTCGCCACTCGAATAACGAGCCAGCTCTCGGTACTATACACTCTTCCTGTCTCTCTCACGCTTTTCCTCTCGTTCTCGCCCTCACCCGTTGCAAAGGATGTGTGTGGAGAAGAGAATGGTCTGTTATACACGGATAGAAAGAGAAATCCAGTCCGAGCCCTCACGCGTACGAGAACTTTCCTCTCTATTCTCTGTCTACTGCTCCCTGTTACGGAAATTAGACAAATTTGTCCAATTTTCATTCTGATTAATTATTCTCTCTGGCTAATTATTTATAGACGCTTTTCCTTTGACGCGACGACCTCGAAAAAAAACTCCATTAATTAAAATACTATTAATTTACGGTAAATAGAACCTGGCGGTTTAAAACAAAAATAAAAATAAAATTATAACGCGTAAATTTATTTTCTCGTTTAAATAACGTTGAGTTTACGGTCGTTTGTTACTCGCGACTCGATCGTGAAAAAAGAATGAAACAAAAATAAAGAATTCTGGAGTGTTCGTTCGCTATTAACCAAAAGGGGTGGAGCGTGTCGGGGAGAGACGAAGGGGTTAGAAAGTACGGTGCAAAATGCGTCGAGGAGATTCTCGACCGAACCTTAAGACTCCTGGGGATTACGGAGTACTGGTGTGTCCCTCGTGCAAACTGCGATACACTTTTGAATATACATATGTAGGAAGTGGCAAAAAAATGTTTGCGAAGTTGACCCCTCGCGCCCCACTACCTCGTTCTTTGGACCAACGTGTCGTGACCAAAAGTAGGTCGAGGGTCAACGTCAGAAAAAAAAAACACGTGGTGAACGTAGAAACGCAACCCTCGTTTTCACCTATAGGTATAAGCGAAGAAAAATATATATAGCACATATATATAGGTATATACTCGTACATGCGTATTCGTCGCAACCCCTTTTCGCCTGAAGTTCACCTGCGATGTACCTTTCTCTCCCTCACTATCTCTCCTTGCTTTAGAATTGTGAACGTGCGCACACACAGTGCATACGACGTGAGATGCAAGCAACCATCCCCGTATTGCCCCGAGGGGGCGGGAGAGGGCTGGCTCGTAAAATCTCATGGAGCCGTCGAGCGCAGCCTCCGCGAAGCTGCTTCGACTCTCGTAAAGCTCCCCAAAGCTCCCCGGGTAATTCACGGTTTCTCTATATATATGTATAATGTATATATGTATTATTATATATTGTCGTATATATATATTTATTACTATATCGTAGTATATCGCGTATACTATAATTCGTGAAATTCCAAAATTGCTAAGTAATGGGGGATGCTCTATACAATTTTCGCGAATCGTTGTTAACGATAAAAGGCGCATTGGCTATTTATCGCTTTAATACGTTTCGTGTGATTTAATATTTCCCTGAGAAACTAAATCGGAGGGTCCGAGAGCTCGCGAATTAGCGGGTCTCTGTGTGCCTCGATCAATTAATGAAACAAAAAAATAAAAATAATTAAACATTTGTCGCGCTGTTTTCTCCACTTCTCGTATTCGGTTAATGATACTCTCTATTCGGGAACCGCGATAATTGGGTCGTGCATAAACAATTTCATTTTATACAGAGCGAATGACGTTTTAATGATGCAATATTCGACAATTTTGCGTTAAATTATACATGGAGGAACATTCGTTTATCCGGGGTGGGTGAAATTCGCTCCGACTAATTATTTAATTTATTATTATGTTTTTTTTAGATATTGATATGTCGAAAATAGCGTGATCATCGACCGAATGAATTGCCCGATAGGTGATCGCATACATTTTAACTAATTTACATATTGATCAATTTTATTCAACTTCGTTGAATTGATTAATGCAGAGAAATAATTAATCGTGGTAAGAACTATCGGCACGTCGAATAAATAATTTGATTTTTGGTTCGATAAGTTTTAAATATATAACATTAAAAATGTAATTTACTACGATGTAAATTGAATTAATCAAGATCAATGTCGATCGTGACAAAGTTGAGATTCGATACGATAATAATTGAAGCGTAATAGTAATCAATCTTATTATTGTCGCATCCTCATAGAGAAAGCTTTGTTTTAACGTAGCACGATACGGATATGATATTACAATCTCGTCGCAACATCCTTTGAGCGACATCCTCGGAATTTGTCGTTTCTCACTCGTCACTTTACACCCCTTCCCGTCTCTTCCCATTTCCGAGTCCCCGTTAGGGTTCTCTGTGTCTCCATGCTCGGGCATCTCCATTTCTCTTCGCAAGCCTCCTCGCACGAGTCATCCCCCCCTCTTCAAACCACCCTTCGCAGAGACGAGACCCTCGTCTGCCCTCTGGTCCTCTAGTTAGTCCTCGTAAGCCGCCGAGGATTAAAGCAGAACCGACAGGGGCAGGCAGATCGCGAGAGACGCTATGGTGGAAACGTCGCATGTTCTCCACAACCATTCCCTCCCCTAAACCCTCACACCCCCCACCTGTCCTTTCTCTCTCTCTCTCTATCTCTCTCTTACTCATTCTTCAGTCTTGTCCCGTGCAATCGCGCAACCCCCTGGGACATACACCCGATATACGCGTCGAAGTGTGGTCGCAACCCTTCTCATCATCTCAACCCCCATCCCTCTTACCACAACCCCCTCTCTTTTGTCTTGTCATGGAATATCGCGGATTTCTGAAGTTTACTCGACCGTTTATACCCTACACAACGCGACTTGAAATCCTCGTCGAACTTTGTCCACCCCCCTTGTTACTAACCCCTTCGAAAATCACATCATCGTGTACTAAGAACCGCTTTGACTTATGCAAAGACCACGTTCAATATGTAATTAACGATCTCGTCATTTTTTTATTTTTATTTTTTATCATTACATTATTATTATTTTCTATTCTTTTAATTGTTTTACCAATGCATCGATACGTTTCTAGGATGCGATGGAAAAATCGGCAGATATTTGTAAATTTTAACCGCGTGCCGCTCGACTCTTTCTTCCTCGTCCCTTACTTCTGCTTTTTCATCGCTATAAAATTCGAGCGATTTCGTAGACGACACGCTCGCAGTACTCAACCGTTCTCCATCCCTCTCCCGCCATTCCTCTCGCTCTTTCTTCGCTCAAACTATATTTTGCCCCAGGAGCCACTTCTCCAACGTCCCGCGACTTACCGCGCTATACATACGCTTCTTCTATTCCACGGTATAGCATTCGTTGGGTTGTCCTTCTACCTCTCTCTCTCCCTCTCTCTCTCTCACTCTTGACAATGCGCATTTGTAAGTCGAAACACGTCTTGAATATACGATAAAATTTTCCCCTAGATTTGGGCTCGTTCCTTACCCAACTTTCTCCCTCCGACTCGAAACTGCTGGTTCTCTTCCCTCCCTCTCTTCTCGTTCCTCTACATATTCGTTCCTTCTCTCGTTTTTCCTGTTCTCTTCCCCACCATTCTTATCTACGTATCCGCGAGACTAGCAGCCACCCCCCACCCTCACTCTTTTTTCGTTCACTCTTTTTTTCGACTTTTTTCTATTTATCTCTCTTTGCCCATTCTCCCATTTGTTCGTTTCTTTTTTGCTTTCGCAAATCCGCAACACACGAGAAGATCCTCGAATTTTTTTAACCCCCTCCTTTCGTCACGAATCACGATCTTCTTTCATCGTCACTGCTCTCGCCCAACTTTTGTAGTTTTTAACCCCCAACCCCCCACTCGTCTCTATATTCGAATCGCATATACCTATTTTATATCATGCACGTGTATATTTATAGATAGGTATGTGTTTTATATATATAGGAAGAAGTCCATTTATTCATTGAAAAATGTGGACTTATGTATACTCTTGGTACACAAACGAGGGAGAGCGTGAGTGAGCTAGTCACAAAGTCCGCAATGAGATCCCATTGCCACTTGGCTTTCCGCGCGCGATCTATCTTTTTGTATCTCTCTCTCTCTCTCTCTCTCTCTCTCTCTCTCTCTCTCTCTCTCTCTCTGCCCCAACTCGTTTTTCTCCCCTATAGCTCCGAATCTCACTCATTTTCCTACCTTCCACGCTCGTACGGTAGAAGAGAGGGGGAGGGGGTTAAACTCGAGTACCGGAGATATAAACGAGAAAGAAAAGCTGAATAGCTTTCAGTCGTCGACTCACTTGCACAATTCAATGAACTCGGTAAGCTACACCCCGTTGCTACTCCCGCTCTTTTTTTTTTTTTTTTTTTTTTTTTTTTTGCGGTACCGATGTCGTACCGTGACTTCTCCTGGCTGATTCATACTTGGGCAAAGTGTATATGGACCGCGCGTATTTGTATAAAAGGACACGTATATATTCGTTGACTGACTGAGAGGATCTTCGAGTCTCGAGACTCGAGCGAAAATGAAACGAGCGACCCCTTCAAGCCCTCGTGCATCTACCCCATTCCACCACCCCCTCACCTCTCCCTACATCGATACGACAACCCGCTTTTACTCCGAGAATGTCGAGCGGCATTTTTGACATATTCTGTGAGATTTATTCATGCAGCACTTGGATAAAACGCGTGTGTAGCGCATATTCAATTTATGAGATGCTCCTTTTACCTCGCGACTTTTAAATCGGGACAAATCTCTTAAATAAATAAAAAAATATATATAAATTCTTTTGTATACGTAGTTCCTCGATCGTTGCGTTTGTAGTTCGTCTTTGTATATTTTCTTTTTTGTATCTTTCGAAAGGAAGATTTAATCGAGTTTGTCTACTCGTGTCGAGAAATTAAATTATTGCTCTCAAACGGGTTAATTACGAGGGTTGTACGGCGCGATAAATCGTCCACGTCGACCATGTCCGATGTTGATATCAGCGACTGGAGGGATGAACGAAAGAGAGAAAGGATTTTCTGAGAATGCTGGTTCGTTGTTTGCCACCCCTCCTCCCTATCCCTCTCCCCTAGCTCACTCTTAAAACTTCCCTCATGCTGGTAGGTCGGATAGAACGCGTCTCGTCAAAACTAGATTACTACCTCGCTTTATTCGTCGCATCCCTCTACGTATATTTATAATTATTTCTATTAGAGATAACAAAGTTGAGATGGGGGTGGTGTAAAAAAAATAAAAGACACACACACACACACCTAACCGCGTAGGAGAGCAAAGCTTTCGCGGAGATCTCACGCTCAGCAAAATGCCTCTCGCTTTTATTTCACGAGTTTTCCTCCTTTTGCAAGGACACACACACACACCCCCACGCGTAAGTGTGTGTGTGTACGCGCGAGCATAGCTTTTAGTTTTACACTTTTATATGCACCATTTTTGTTTTACGATCTCACCGACTACGTTCGCACGGTTGATTAATGATGAAGCGCGAGATACGCGACGGATGATAAATGAAAAAAAAGAAGAATCAAAAAAGAAGGGGGAAAAAAGAAACGCGGAAGAAGGAGAACACGAGGCGTTGAAAAATTCGTATTATTCTTGAAAAATCCGAAAAGTCTCGATTCCGGAAATATTAAATTATTCGCGTACAAATCAGCTCCGTATGAAATATTCCCTAGGCCATTCTTCATTTTTTACCCCCTTAGCCCCTTCCTTTCTTTTTTTTCCACTCGTATAATAGCTCCTCTATTTCTTTCTCTCTTTTTCTCTTTTTCTCTTTCTCCCTCGTTCTCTCGTCTCGTTCTACTCTCACCCTTGTTTTCATTTCGTTTTCACGGTTTCGAAATTCGCACCGAGCCCCGTTGTGACGAGAGATATCCATAGGATTTCATGGATATTACCCATTCGCTATATTTCTACGTCGTGCCTGGCTGTCGCGACGAAAGTTTTTCCATGCATAGCACCCCGTCACTGTATTATCAAACTGAATATTACATGTAATGTTCACTGTTTATATATATACTTCTATAAGACTGACGTAGCAGTTCGTAAAAGACAACCGAGGTTCTTTGAATAACGAGAGAAAAATAGCAAAGTTGAATTTAAAAAACTTCATTTAATAAAATTGAGATTAAGTGGACGATTGATAATTCTTCGTTCTCTTCGTACCAATATTATTCCACTAAAATCTCATCAGCTCGGCTCGTTATCGCCGAGACGAATAATTATGCCGATACAGCGATAACCGTGAAAGGGATGAAGAGACAAATATATTTTTCTTCTTTCGTTCTTTTCTATTTTTTTTTCTTTATCATTTTTGTAATATTCGCCGCTCAATGGTTCGAGTCTTTCTTTGCTTTTATATTATTCCCGAAGTGCAGCATCTCGAGGCGAAGCGTAAGAGCGAGGGACAGTTAGAGAGAGAGAGAGAGAGAGAGAGACGAACGCGGACGGTGAGAAGGGCGCGAGACTATCTTGGCTTCGCTTAAATGAATTTTCGTCGCGAGGGATGCGACAGCACCCCTAACGCCATAACGCGCCGTCCAGCCACCAGAGAGGGGTACCGATCTCTCTTGCGCTCTCTCCCTCTCTCTCTCTCTCTCTCGCGGGCGCTTCGAAAGTAATTAAGGAAATGGTTCTCATAAGCGGTTATGAAAGGCTATTATTCGTTGAGAACGACAACAATAAACGGTAGGTGGGGTATACTCGGCAGTGTGCGAGTAGAGAATTTCGCGAGGGTGTGCACGAGAAACGTATACCCACCGGGGATGGGCAATAATTCCGCGGTGAGAGTGAGGAGACAGAGACTAAAAGATTCAGAAGTTGCTCACGATTTTCTTTCATCGTCAGGATTAGCATACATTTTTCGCTCGTTAATTGCACAATTTTTATTCAATTCGGGCAAATTTTCGTCCCTATCCGCCCTTAAAATTTTAATTTAATCTAAACAATTTCTTTTTATCCATGATAGAACAATATCTATTGTTGTAAAAAAAATAATATTTTAGCCCTCTGTCGCGCGACGTAACGATAAGATTTCAATTTCGTCGAAGTCGAGTAGTGGCCACTCCAATATCTCGTATCGCGCGGTTTTCCATGAAAAATCGTTTCGCGACCGAGTCGTATTGCCGCGAGTCGTCGAAGCAGGAATTACCTACCTTGACAACGTCGGGCGAGCCGCGTGACTCCTGACTTTATATCCCATATGCACGCATATACGTATATATAGATATATAAACATGAATTTTTATACTTTCCATATGGTTACCTAGGGAAATATAGGTATATTTTTTTTAAAATATTTTATAGCATTTTTCGTGGTGACGCTATTCGCTACACACGTTGAGGAAGGGCGACGAGAAAAATTTCGACGTGCGGCGAGAGCAGCTTTAAAAACAAAATATATATATACATATATATAAATTTATTTACTTTTCATTGGCACGTTGAACTTTCCCTACTGGTGAACGTGCGAATATTTTTAGTTTCGCGAACACTTTTTCATCGTCCAGAGTTAGATGCGACACGCGTCACACACGTATCTCGGCATTTCCTTTCGTCCCTTCCGGGCGAAGTGGCAAAGGGTGGGAGGTCCTCGGATGTTTATACGAAAAAACGAGATCCCGAGGGATCGTCGGGCGAATATTCTTACGACAAATTTTTCCTTCCCGTTTCTCGAGCGACGACTAGCAGCTGGACGAAGTAAAACGAGGAGAAGAAAGAGAGAGCGAGAAGAGCTTTCAGATAAGAACAACGCGTGTGAACCCGAGAGATTTCACCCAGTTTTTTTAGTCGTATCCGTGCTTGCGGTTGGATTTTTTTTTCTGTCTGATATTTGGTGATAACGCGAAAAGGAGGGTAAACGAGTAAACGGACGAAAGCTTAAAAGTGATTTTAATCGGGACAAATTTTTTCGTACTCATTTTATCGCGTATCATTTATTTTCTATTAATTTATTTCCATCAAATGAATTCCCTCTGTCTCGTTTTACATTTTCCGTTCGTATGCAAAAAAAAAGAAGATAACGACTCGTCCGGTCATTTGTCACGAACGGGAGTAATCTCAATTTGTCTCAACTTAACCCCGTGTTCCATTATTCCCTTCGACCCCCCACCCCACCCCACCCCGTCGGGCGACTCTTTATTTTTTCTCCACAAAATCCTGGCGGATTACAGCATCTGCAATCTCTCGTACCGCGCGATAAACCCCGCGTCTGTTCTGTTTTTTTTTCTCCCCGCGCACAAAGGAGACACAGATTTGACCCCCTGGGGGAGAGGGGCCGAGACGAAAGACGAGTGGATAATAAACGAGAAGAAAGAAAATAAAAAAATAAAACGAGAGAAAAGAAACGAAGAAGAAGAAGAGAGAAGAAAAAAATGAGCGTCAAGAGACCGAGAATTCTGCGCGAAAAACTTTTACCCCGGGAAAATCTAGAGAGTCGAAAAAGAAACTGTGGTGACGTGCACGAAGAGGCGAAAGAACCCTATAGGAATAAAGAAGTAAAGAAAAGAGACTCCCACGCATTATCTACCTATGTATGTATATATATATAAGTAAGGATAATATCGTTCCTTGTAGGGAGAAGATTGATTGGCTGGGATCGAGACAGTCGGAGAAAGTGTGCCGAGAGATCTTCTTTTCTAGGCATATAACTATATACATATATCGAATGAGCTGCATCGTCTTTTCGTGTCTCTCACTTCGCGGTTCGACGTGCAGATCTTTCTGGGACAGTTTCCCTCACGACGTTCCTATCCTACGGGGGGTTCAGCTGTCAGAGGTGATACGACACGGAACGTCCAGAGGGTTGCTCTCGGCATAGTTGTCTCGTACCAGCTTTTTCTTTCTCGCTCCCGTTTCCGTTAGGTATTGTGAGAGCGAGAGAATCGAGAAAGGTTCGATCCCGATCGTTTGTTCCTCCATACAAAGGACACACAACACGTATTTCACCGAGAGTTTTAGGAGTTATCTCACTTCTCACCCCTTCCCACCCTCTCCCTCTTTCACTCTTTTCTCGTTTTCTTTTCTCTGTTTTTTTCACCCATGTTTTGTACGAAGATCGTGAAAGATACAGAAACGCAATATTGTTGAACAAAAATTCGTCCGCACACTCGGACGTTCGAGTACGAGTTATTTTTTTGTTTTTCTTTTAATCGAGGCAATGTAAATTATATTTCATCCCCTGTGGAAGAAGAATGTCTTGTTCGGGCAAAATATCGCATTTGTCAAATATTGGATCGACACGCGTGTCGTGAAAGTAGTAGCAAAGTGTCTGGCACACTTCATCTCTCTTGATCGAGGGTGCATTTTTTATTCGATGTTTCCTGGTCGTAACAACGACGACGACCGGGGGATATAGGAAGAGAGAGAGAGGAGCTCGAGCGTGAACAAAGTTCCCAATTCGTTCGGCGTAAACGGGCGAAGAAAAATCGCGAGATTGTCACCGCGGCTTTGAGCACGACGTCGAACGACTCCTTTTCTCTACATATGTACGTACACGCGTATGTGTGCGCCCCCCCCCTACCTCCTTCTCTTCGTACCATTATCGAAGACCTCGATAATTTTCAACACGAACGACAAGATTGATCGTCGTACGTCTACCATCGGTTTTCCTCGATCCTTCGAGCTCGTTCGAGCGTCTTTTCAACCCTTCGGTTCGTTTCTGGTTCCTCCTACTCCCTCATCCCCATCTCGCCCTCTTTGGGATCGTCGCGTCAAATGGTTTTCGTCTGTTCGTCTATGGTAAAAAATCGTTCGGTATAGCGCGAAGGGTGGGTGGTGGGGGGTGGGGGCGATACGGTTAGACGTTTCATCAATCGGCCGTGCCCGTTAGACGAGGAAGAGATCCGAAAGTTGGATTGGGCGAGATGAAAACCGCCGACTGACGACGGGCGAAGGGAACAGGGAGGAGCGTTAGGAGAATCGAGAGTCGAGGTCTGACAGCTGCTCGATCCATTCTAGTTCGGGGGACAACGAAATGCCCCGCGTTTCGACAAACTGCCTACATACAGCCGGAAAACTCAACCTCGACTTTCTTTATCTTCTCCCTTTCTTCCACCTTGCGGACGGCCTTTTCTTTATACCTCCTCCCATCTACGACTTGTCCGTCACTCTCGCGGATCCTCCGACACCCTTTTACCCGCGGCAAAAAAAAGACCTCCTTTTTTGCTCGATTCGTCGAGTCGCGAGATAGCAAATTCGCGTCAAATTACCGAACGACCGCGAGCTGCAAGTTAATGAAAAAGAAACAAATTCTTTTTTATTTTTGCAAATATATTTTAGGAATCTGAAGAGATCAATTGATTGCTCTCTGTATTTGGTCATCGCGACGATGTTTTTTCGAGCATTCGCAAAATTTTGTCACGCGGTCGTAAAAACTTTGTTTTCTTTTTTTTATTAGAGGAATATATAAACATTCGTACGTAGATCTCGGTTTCGAAGATATCAATCTTCGGGACTGCGTCACGACGATATAACGACCGGCCCCTCGCGAAGATCCAGGAACGAGTCGAATCGAGCCATGAAATTTCTCTCTTCTCTTCTTGGTGTAGGGGTGGGCTGGGTGATAGAAACTTTCGGTAGTAGGAGGATGTAGCCGCACGCACACGGTGAACGAAAGAGGGGTTGGGGGCTCTAGTGGGAATGGGAAAAGCGCGAGAGCTTGCATCTCTGTAGGGCCAAGTTTGAGGGACTATTTGGCTACAGTGAGGGTGGAGGTTTTGCTATGCTCTGGGTGTAGGTAACATCAACGGGCTGAATGTTATCGCTTCTCTCTCTCTCTCTCGTACAAGCACTATCCTCTTGAGTTACGTAACGGCAAATCCATCGTAAATAGCTGACTTGTGGAAGGTGAACGAATGGAGTCGTCTCTCTCTCGCTCTTCCTTTCTCTCTCGCTCTTATGTATATATATGTATAGCGTGATGCAATGGGACACGTGGACGGAAAGTGCACGAAAAGGGAACTATTCGAGAGAGAGAAAGGGTGGTAGAGCGAGAAAGAGGGAGAGAGCGAGAGGGAGAGAGTTGGGGTGAGTTGGCGAAGCGAGGCTTAGAATTTCACTGTTCGACTTTAACGAGATTCTCGTCGTCGCGCATTGCCGCACGGATGGCTCCACAGCCTTAACCATTCGACATGTAATTACGAGGACTCTGACTCTGTGACTTCTTCTCTCTCTCTCTCCCTCTCTCCCTCTTCCTCTCTCTCCAATGTTCATTTATTTTTCTTTTACCGCCACCCCCCTCTCTGCTCTCTCTCTCTTTCTTTCTCCCTCTGTCTATTCGTGATATATAGCAGACGACTGCACAATGTGCATTCGTGCTTATACATGACTATTCATGAGCGTATCAATCACCCCTTGGGAAGCGATACTCCCAATAAATCTTGGAACGATCCCGAAATCGCATTATCTTTTCATAAATTAAGACGAGACATTATTCATCCCAGCTGGATATCTTTATCCCGGATAATATTATTCTTATCCCATTTTTTAATACGTTCTCGAAAGAGGAGGGAAAGTTCGAGGGAGATTTAAATTTTTTGCCGCAAGTAAATTATAAATAGTATCTTCAAATCTATTCGGTCATCGATACAAAAATATAAACTTCCCGAACGACCCTTTTCGAAAATACACTCAACGGTGGTCGATGACTTCTCGTGACCGCCAGGGTCCGTCCGTTTAATTCCACGAGTCTCTTACATTCATTTCTATATACAGATATACAGACGCCTCCATCGTCAGTCGATTAATCAATAGTCGATCCAACGATGCGTTTCTACGAGTGAGGCTTCAAAGGATCTCCTTCACCGAGATCCTTTTCAGGCTTTTCATCCGACCAATTTCAACCGATGTACACACGTACGTCGTGTATACCTGTATATTTATCCAGAAACCTTTACGAATGGATCTTGTCCATATATCGGCTCTCCCATCATTTCCACTTTGATTTATTCCATTTCTCCCTTGGGTCGCTTGAACTCTTATCCAGGACTTTTAAACAATTTTTTTTTCTAATTTCTCTTCAACGACACGATTAGAAAGATCAGACGAGATTTTTTCCCTGCTGATTCTCGTGTCCCGTATATGCATGAATATAAATATAATATTTTGTGCAAGATCGATAGCTTTGCTTTCCATCGCGAAGAACAGAAACGACGTCGTAATTTACCGCGATGAAAAATTCTCTCCGTTAAAAAAAAAGGGGAAAAAGTCGATGCCTCGACGCTTCTATCCAGCTCCATTATTTTTTCACTCGAGCGATTGAAGCCAGACGCCGGTAATCAACTCGGTATGTGCGGTTGGACATTTTTCAAGACTCTCTCTCTTTCTTTCTCGTGTCACTAGAGTTGTCTCTTTCTCTCTCTCGTGCCATCGGTGAACGCGTGCGTGCCCAAAGGGCGCATGCGATAAAGGAAGACGTGCGTAAGAGGGCAAACTCTCGAGTATCTTGTAAGAACTTCTACGTGGGGGTCGGAGAACGATTCTTATAGATGAGAAGGGGGGTAGGGGCTGGTTGAAGAAAAACCACCCCCGCGTTCGTATACACATGTCGAGACCGGCCGGATATAAAGAGAATTTTTATGATCGGAGCTTCCTGCGAAGCTTCGCGTCTCTGTCCTCCCTCGCTCTTCCCCCCCGTTTCATCCTCCCCGCCCTCTTGCGTTCGCCCTCTATCTCGCTGTAGCCCGAGGGATTGCTAAACGTTGAATTGCTGGCTGCTGCTGCGACCAACGGGGGATTATTGCTTTCTGGACGGGATATTATCGTCCCTTGGTGAAGCGAAGCTAATAGAAAGTCGCCGTACACTTTTCTCATCCCCTCCCCCCAACTCCCACCCCCTTTTCTCCCCCGGGGAAACGCAAAAGCCGTGGGATCTTCCATCTGGCATTTTTACAAGAGACATATATATATATATATATATATATTCTTCGTCTATCTTCAACCTAGATTTCAACTTTTGTGTAATAATCTTAAATTTAACTTTCTTTTTTATATTCGTCGTTCTTTCTTTATCAACTTGTCCTACACATTTTTCGATCGACTGAAATATTTATTTAAATAATGATTTTTACTTTATAAAGAACATATCGTACTACTTGGATAGTTTTGTTTCAATATCAATAAGCTGCTGAAAAAAAAGTCTCTACGCAGTTATCGTCGAAAAGGTTCTCACGACGATGTTGGGTTCTCGGGTCTTTTATCGTCGAAGAAAGCGCGCGGTGTTCTCTCCCGTGTCGGCCGATAGAACCGAGGCCTCGCGGGAGCGATGTGTGTGTGTGTGTGTGTGTGTGTGGGTGTGTGCGTGTGGTTTCCTCGAGGCGCGCACCGTCGACAAATCGACCCGTGCCTCGCAATTAAAGTCGCCAATGACCACCGCGATATAGTTATACGAGACTAACGTTCGCGTACTATAGAGCGTACTCTGGCGCAATGTCGCGTGTGTGCGATGCGATTCTTATCCGTGGCGTGATTGGCCCGGGGGTGAGAGGGGATCGAGCTCCGAGGGTTTTCTGTCGCTGATGTCGAGAGGGAAACAGAGAGAGAGAGAGAGAGAGAGAGAGAGAGAGAGAGAGAGATAGACAAAGAGAGCAAGAGGGAGAGTGAAAGGGATGAAAAACGAAAACGAGGGCGAGAGACGAAGGTGCTAGGCAAGAAAGAGCGAGGATGAAGAGATGAGAGAGAGGGAGAGAGAGAGATCGAGAAAGAGAAAGCGTATGTGACAAATAGCGGGAAGTCGAAGCGAACCAAAGAAAGGAAAAACACGACAACGTGGCGCCCTCTCCGGACAACCCCTTCGTCGTCCGGCGCGCTTTCGCAACCTTCCCGCGCGGGGTGTTTTGAAAAAAAAACGTTTAAGAAACAGGCGAGCGAAAGGCTTCCGCCTAAACTTTGAGGAATCCTCGACGTGAAAAACCTCCCATTGAATTAGCGTTTTCGTCTCTTGCTTGAAAATACCAAGCCCCACGGTTCTTTTTTTTCCACCACTATATATTCGACGTTCCGTCACGACTTCCCTCAAATCGCAGACGACAAACGTTTCTCCATTCTAACCTGATTCTCTTTATACATCGCGCAATCTCTTTTTTTTTAGATTTTACGAGATTTTTTTACGCTTTTTTCTTCTTTTTTTTCGAAAAAGTAGTTTTCACTTTGGCCGTAGCGCGTGGAGAGCATTGATGAGAGACGGTATGAGCGTACCGCAAACTGCGCGTGTAATTGAATTCCGTACAGTCTGGTTTGGAACATGGAGGGTGGGAGGGGGTAGAGAGAGAGGGTTTTATTGAAAAATGTTTGAACATCGGAATGGGGTGCAGGGGGTAGTTGGGGGTTCGGTGGGTGAGAGTTGGAGGATGGAAGATGGCAGAGGTTGGGGGTTTTCGAATATTTTTTTATTTACAAAGCGAGACGACATTGGCACGATCGATATGGCCGTTGGAGCGTGAGAGAGAGAGAGAGAGCCGAGTTCGAAACGAGATGAGCCAGTTCAGCGTCCGATCGCCCCCCCCCCCTCCCTCGACCTCGTTTCACATGATGATCCGACCGCGTCGGGATTCGCGTAGACGCCGCCGCGCGATTATAATAGCACGTCGAATCGGGGGTGGAAAATAAATTCGAACACGACGTGGTGTAGCCGCAAAAAGAAAAGCGAGAGAAGTTGGAATTCGTTATAAAAAAAAAAATAAAAAAAATTAGGTGATGCCAAGCGGAAGATATAAAAAGGCTTGCGATGAAAAAACATGAAAAAAGAACTGGCGGAAGAAAGAGGGAGGATATCCTGCCATCCCTCGGCTCCGAAATATTATTTTTTTTTGTTTGATTTCCCAGGGCGATGTTTTTATGTATTTTTCGAACTGGCCGTGGTCCTCTAGATTCTGCGTTCTCTACCGCACGATCTGACGAGCGAAGCCAGACACGCACGCGGTGCCATTGAAAATCGCGAGGGGGGAAGGGGCTGCATTTGAATTTTTCGAGACTAGGGGAGAGGGAAAAAGCGGAAAAAAATTATAACGGTGAAGACGGAGTGCGGAGGAACGGTTATATAAATGCACGAGAACGAGGGGTTGAAGAAAGCCCGAGAGAGCTTTTCTCGACTGGTGAAACTCTCGAGATATCGAATGACGATCATCTTTTACCTCTTCGTCTCTCAAAGAGACTTCCCTCGATCGACCGCGCCGCCATCCCTCAAGGCTATCAACCCCATGAACCACTTGCTTGTCTTTTTTTTAACCACCAACCCTCTCATCGAAATGTATAAATTCTTCATCGATTCTCCCATCAACGAACCCCTTTAAAATCCAACGACGGCGAGACATAAAAGGCGGCAAGCTTGAGTGTCAACGGAGTCGTTAAGTCGATCGTCAAAATCGCGTCTCACTAATTTTACAACCCATCGCGATAATGGCTAACGTATAATTCGCGATTGAGCGGTAAAAACGAGAAAATTCCAAATTTCAAATTCTCACCGAATTATTTCTGTTTCATTACATATTTTTCTTTTGGATCAAAACAAAAACAAAAACAAAAATAATTATCTACAGATAATGATGATTTTATCATCCCTCTACCTATAAATAGTACGTTAACATTATCCCACGGGAATGGGAGAACTGCCTCCATTATTTATCTCCCTTGACATGGTGACTCGGCTCACGGAGTATTATAGTGACCGTTACGAGGAGTATGACGAGAGTCCGTTGGTACAACGTCATACGACGAAGCTTGCACAGATCTCGTTACGTACTAATACGTCTCGTGGCAGTCATAGTGTTGTACACGGTTTACGTAGATACGTTCCAACCCGACAAATTCACTGAATCGCACTAATAATGCGGTTACGACGATACCGCGCGCCTGATAACATCTCACGATCAAGTCGACAGACGCTAATTGAAGCGCGAACTAACGCGCATTACGAACACCATTTTATTCATTGACCACCCTCTTTTTTGTCATGATTTGATTACAACAACCCTCTCGCACCTTCGTCAAATGTTTTGCGTTATTTTTAATCGCGATCAAAAATGATTCGATCGATTATTTTCTTTCTAAAAACTTTATTCAATCTATTTTCAATGTTTTTGTATTAAAAAATTGACAATATGTTTTAAAAAATTAATTACATTTTCGGAGAAAAAAGCTATTATATTACTGCCCAGCGTTGAATCTACGTTACATAAAAAAAAATCAATATAACGCAAATACTCTCGAACGTTGAAATAACAGTTTCGCCATCGTACGAGAGTAACAACGGAGTTAATGGTAAACGCGTACTCGTCACCGTCATGACAACTCTCCTTCCCTCCTTCTCTCGCTACCACCCTACGTTCGTCCCCGGTTGCACACCGCACACGTACGCGCGCATATAGATCTCGTCGGAGTAATACTCCGAAGCGCTCCGCGCGCGTATAACTGTCGAGCGATGACGCGTTTTGGTATTCAATGTTGAACGACATCGAACTATACGGTGGTCGGGTAAATGTACACACGCGGGGATGGATGTATTTTGCATCCATACATGGGAAAACATACATACGCTCGACGCGCGTCGTGCTCCTTCCCCCCTTACGATAACATCGCATGATCCGTGATGGCAGGTTACACGGAACGGGTACGATCCCTCTGGCTCTCACGCCGCTCTTTCTCGTTTCCCTTCAACCCAGTCTCTCGCTCGCTCTCTCTCTCTCTCACTCACTCATTCGCAGACACCCTTTGTCGGATCACGTTCGAATTCCGCGATGAACCGATAATTGAAAATCATTGTTCCAACGGGTATATCGATTCATCGGATATGGCACAGGGACACAGTGAACGAGAGAGTGCGACAGAGAGAGGGAGAAGTACGTATATTTCCATCTCTCGTTCTCCATAGGCCAGTTCGCAGCTTCCACCACCATCCCTCTCGGTACCGTCATAGCGATAGTAACAGTAGTGATAACTCGAATGGTTCCACACGCCTCGTCGTTTCCCTCTAACGGATAGCTCTCGCGGCCCGCGCGTCCACTCACCGATTTGCTGGCTCATCCCTTCCTCTGCTCTCCCTCCCTCGTCGCGTCGGGTTACAAGCTGGCGACAATTTGCCCGTTACATTTCCCGATTTATGTCGAGCACTGGTGCACATCGGGAGCTAGTAGGCAGCCTAGGACGATCGTTTTGTGCATGGGAGCGTTCGCAGCATCCCCTGCTCCCTTCCTACCCTACCTCTCGTCCCTCTCCGCCTACTCGTCGTCGTTGCTGGAACGCGTTTCTCTAACCGTGCGCCAGGACGGCGAGTAGAGAATTCAGCGATTCGCGAAAAGCCCACTTATCCGGGAATGGGCATCGAAGCGCGGTTTATAGCGTTACACACATCGAATCAAACGAACGTGACGCGCTTTTCTACTCTCTTCCTCTCTCCTGGCCACTCGTCGTGTATTTCAAATGGCCACCAGGGGGATGGGGCTATCTCTTCTTTTTCGTCTAAAACGTGTTTCAGCTATAGATCGGATCAATTGTAGAGTATCTCTCTCTCTCTATTTTTGTATACACTCTCAGGCGTAAACCGAAAAAGGGACACTCGCAGTTCCCATTTTTTACTCCTACTCCCATACAACAGGGGGATAAAACGTCCATTACAATTTTGTTCCATGGACGAACTTCGCACACTGATGGTCGACAGGGAACAAAATATAACAAATTTTGTTTGTTCCATATTCTTCGATATATTTTATTATATAAATATATATACAGAGATATAGAAAAATTGTACATACATACATACAGACATACATGCATGCATACATATAAGTATATATATATATGTCGATTCCTATCGTCGGTAAGGGAATCTGCGAGAGCGCGTAACTCGAATTGGAAGTAATGGACGTACTCGCCGGTGCGGAAGTACCAATTGCCCGATTGGATCTATATTTAATAAGACAGGGTGGATGGAACGCCAAGATAGTAGAACGGTATAGCGATGTACGAACGAATGGGGGCAGACGTATATATGGATTCGCGAACAAAAGTTTTCCCTTTCCGAATTATCCGCAGACCTCTCCCGGCTTTTCTTCCTATCTCCGTCGTAACCCAGATGCTTTGTGGGCATTCGGGTGGGCTGGTAAGGGGGTAGTACAGAGAGAAAAATCCGACCATCCCTCTTTACCGTCATTCCGTTGCGCCGAAGAACCCTCCGGGTCTCTCCCATTTCGACTTTACTTTCTCTACCGGGCCGGTAGTAGTAGTCAGTCTTTCTCATCGTTCGAGGCTCCGGGGGATATGAAACAGGGTGGGATAATTAAATATATCAGATCCTCGCGAAGCGTGGTGAAAAAAGAAATGCTCAAATGGATTTTTTCTCCTCCTGTGCTCGGAGCGAAAATAAAAATAAGAATCGAAGCGAGAACGCGACTCTGTCACTGGAAATCATTTCTTTTATTTCTTTTTTTTGTCTCTTTTTTGTCTCGAAATTATTCGCGTTAAACATTTTTTCCATAAAATACCCACACTCACGTGCCTCACCTTGAAACAAAATATAAAATAAAAAAAGATGAAGGACATTTTCATAGTCGAGTTACAAAAACAGTTAAGCGAACTGGAATAGATAGGATGAAAATATCTGCGTCGGGCGATCTTTGCCAAATGTCTACGCCGGGGCCAGTTTCGACCAAAAATTGTCCAGTCGCACGTGATAGCAAAAAAAAAAAAATACAAAAAAAGACTGCTCCTTATCGCGGGAAGCTTATCTCTCTTCGAGAATTTTTACCAAACGATTTTCCGCTTCCTCTGGCAGGGATATGATGCGCGCGGTTTGCTGGTGCTTTCTCTGTTTTTTTTTCTTTTTTTCCAGGCCTTTTTTTCTCTCCGATGTGCAGGAGAGTTCGAAGCGAAGTCTCGATCAAAGATCCCACGGGGACTATTGCCGTACGAGCCGCAGGGCAAATGGTCTATATTATATATTTTCCGTATATATATATCTGTATAGATAAATTGTATGAGATATATATATACATGTATATATCGCTATATACAACTAGTACAAAGTATCAGGTATCTCCGCTAGAGGAGCAGCGCACTTCTGTTCTCTCGACGTGCGGCGCACTCTAGTTTATAGACCGTTGCGCCGACAGCGAACGTTTCGTAATTAATTACGGTTCAAAGAGCTTCTTTTATCGACTTCCGTTAGGCGAGTGCGGAGTCGTAAAAATGCCCATCTCCTCCCACCCCCGCGCCCGAGCTTTTTCCTCCAAACGATAGGAAGAGTCGCTCGCGGACCAGTTTCTCCACTTTTGTCTATCGTCTATATTTTTTATCGACGATTTTTCGATATGTAGAACGATGCACCACCCCCAGCCAGTACCTATGGATTATTGGATTTATTCCGGTTGCTACACTCGAGCGATTTCCGATACATCGACCCCCAAAAAAAGAGAAGAAACATAACGACGAGGGTGGGGGGGGGGGAGATATTATATCGTAGAAAATAATTTATCGAACGTAAATTCTCATGCACCGTTGGCTCTCGTGGCGAAGAAGTGCGAACAATTATTTTTCATGATAGAGCGCGAATCTCGTCGTGTAGTATTTTATCGTCAAGTGGCTCGTCACCGTGTCGGGCCGTGAAATTATGAGAATTTTCTTTTTTGTCGCGCTAGAATTAAGGTCGATATTTCGGTGGTATCCCGCGTTCTCCAAGGTACTCGACAAATTTCTCTCGCCCGTATTTAACAAAGTTTCAGGATGTTCGAGCAATCCGAATCGTCAAAATCGTTGCGACGTTGTTCGCTTTGTTCGTGACTTACGAATCTTATTTTACTCCGTGTCCCCAAGAACGACCGTATAATTGCTTGTATTATCGTCCTAATTCGATTATCATATTGTTTCAGGGGCCAACATCAAGACACCCGTCGCAATACTAAACTGTCTCTACGCCAGACAGCTCTGCTTCGAAGATGCATCTTGCAGCGCGATCCTGCAGATAATACCACGAGTCTGCGGTCCCGAATTGGGTGAGTGCGAATGAATATCAAAAGTCTTATTTCAATTTCGTATTCGTCCAGCTTTTCTCAAAATAACAAAAAAAGAATAAATTAATAAATAAAGAAATCGTCGTATCGAGGGCAATATAAAATACAGAAAATTCAAACTTTTTTTTTATAACTCGCAACGATATGACAAACTGTCCATGTATTATTTATTTATTCAACCCGACGGGCATACGAGTACGGGAGTTTGACAGTTGCGCGGGGTAAAAGCCGATTCGGCGAGTTGGCGATAAAAAAGCACGAGCCTTTCCGAAAAGTCGCGAGGTTCTAATGATTGAGCGTATTAATAAATCGAGTTGGGAAACTTTGCCGCCGACGAGAAGCTCGCCCGGCGTGTTTCGCGTACCTCTCACTTTTTTGTCCGCAGCCCCCGGCACAGGGTGTACGCTCTGGGGTCTCTCTCAGACCGTTCGTCTCGATGTACCTTTGTCCCCACGCCCTGTCGCGCTCCTGAAATAATCTGAATTCACTTGCAAATTTCCGACGCTCGGTTCTCGCAGGACGGCGTCAAACGAAACTACGTAAAAAAAAAACGATAAAAAAATAGGACGCTTACTCTTTCGCTCGCGTCCGACCGACGACTCGAGAGTCTCGGTCCATTTTCGACTTGTCTCGCGATCGTTTCTTTCTCTCATTTTTTTCGTTGCCATTTCACGCTCTCACGGTGGCGTACAGGATGATACGGGATGAACAAAGTCGAATGCTACGGAGTTGATTATGGGGGTTGTTTCGGCCTAACCAATCCGGACTTGTGCCCCTTGAGACTAAAGTCAAATTACAGATTTTTTTTGACTTTTTTTTCGTCTAACCAGAGTTTGCAAGAACGGGCGGTGGTGCCGGGTCTTTCAAGAATTCTATATATTCCTGCGGGAAATTCGACCAAGGTCCCGACTCTCGTATTCTTTTTCGCTCTCACGATCTCGAGCGTCGCAGAGACGTTACCCCCGAATTTCTCGCTCCCCCGACGATCTTACGGCTTGTACGTGCACCTTCGGTGGCACAACGCGCTCCTTTTACCTCCTTCCTTTACTTTTTACCTTCTGTCCTACTCTCCCTCCCCTCTTCGAGTGAAGAGAGAAAGAGAGAGAGAGAGAGAGAGAGAGAGAGAGAGAAAGAGAGAAATAACATCCCTGGGAGCTCTCCTCACCACAGAACATCGGCCCGCAGCGCGATATATTTTTATCTCGCATTTCTCTTTTTCCATGAAAAAGCCTCCTCTCTCATACATATTTACCACACGCGTTTGCGTCTCTCATTGAAATGAATTTTCAATTTTTTCCGCCGAGAAGTAGAAAATTCAGTCAACGATACGTAATCTCTTTCGAGCCGTAGCCACTTCGTTCCATTTCTCCCGAGTTAACTTCCACGTAAAATTTCCAAATTTATAATGGCACACATGGCATCGACGAACTTTCATATCGCGTGTCATGAATTTCTCAAAGCCCGCTAATGGGGAACGCATCATCGTTCCTCTAGTTTCAAACGCCTCCTCATTTGGTAACGGTTCTCCGATAGTCTTCCCAACCCCCTTCCGCTTGAAAATGCAAAAGGCAGCGTACGGAGAGGAAAAGCTCATAGAGACTCAACGGAGCTTACGCGTACAGTTTCCTCGTCGGTAAATTCATACTCGAGTTATCCATCAATTATTCGCGATCGGATACGAAATTTCGGTCGAGTTAGTTTTCGGTAAAGTATATCGATCCTCTTGGTCCTTTCACGCTCGTGGTAGCCACGATATGTGTAACACTGTTGGTTTTGCCGAAACGTATCGGCGAGTTTGACCAATAAAGAAGGACAGGAAGGAGGAGGAAGAGAGAGAGAGAGAGAGTAAAAGATGAGAGGGTGGTTGGGGGGTAGGAGGAGAGTCCACGCGAATATCGATCTCACCGACGCGAATTTCCGGCTCGTTTCCGAACGACCTCAACCTCCGGAAAACGACCTGAATTTTCGGCGCGGAGAGGGTGGGGGGAGGAGCTCGGTCGCTGGCCGCAGGTCAGCCGGAAGTACATATCCTGCATGGTGCAACGGTGTTCCTCTCTATACCTCCCGCGCGCAACCACATTTTCTCCATCCCGTTTGTCTCTTCTCTTTGATAGATCGTTACCAATGAGCGAGGACAAATATGTACCCGTAGACGCGTGACCGACATACCTCGTTATGTTTTACACAATTAAACACCGATGAGCAAATTTTCAGGATGAATAGTTAATCGGTGAAATTATCATTCGTGCGATATATCGATTCGCGCTGTTGCATGGCGCGCTGCGGCCGGAAATCGGTTCGATAAACGACGAAATCGGAAGTCGTACGATACGACAAACGTCACTGGTGTTTTAGGATTTTATTCTTCGAAGCACCGACTTGATATTTTTTATGCTGTGTTTACGGGGTGATAGGTACGTAGACAGGAGTTGGTAGGTCGATCGAAAATCGAAGGTTTCGTACCTCGTCACCCGAGAGTCTAAGCCACGTACAGACACGAATATGGGCCGTGAGAGAGATGAAGCCTCTTGGCCTCCTTCCGCGCCATACGGTTAAATATAACTTATATATATATATATATGTATATAGTACACGAGAGGAGAGAGAGAGAATTCTCGAACACTTTGGGAATCAGATGAAGGAATCCCCTCTCACATCACCCCCTGACCTTTCTCGAAGTATCACGGGTATTCGAAGTAATAACGTCCCCTGATTCCGATATCACTCCGGGTACGAAGGACGATCCGGACGGATCTCTTATTGAAGGAAACCCCTTGGCCGTAAACGCTCCGCCAAATTCATTCGAGGACTGTCCGACTAATATAGGTTCGTATCACTTGGAATAATTTATTCCTCAAGTTGTCGGCGCACGGTTTATGGATTATTCGGACATTTATTTCGAGAGCGTTTATCGTCCACGCGCGTGTATCCCTTGTCTGGATAATTACCGAATCCGCAATCTCGTCCGATAATATCCTTGGCACATTTTCCGATATGAATGTACCTTTGTACTTCGGACTCTCGCTCGTCTGGAAAATGAGACATTTTTTCCATGCTACGTTCTCTGGAAGATACGACTACAGTTTGTTTTCTCTTCGTCTTTTTACTTGGGATTGTAAAGTTTTCTTCGTCGTCTTTGTGGATCGAGTCAAGAGTTTATGCCGTTATTGCACTAGAGTGTGACACGCGTCAGTGGGTTCGAGTCAAGGGGCGAGTCAGCCGGCGCTGTCGGTCGTTTCGTACGGTCATTTGCCCCGCTGGGTAGTGGTGGTGCTGGTGGTGGTGCACTCTCCCTGAACAGCTTGGCCCCGGCAGTATGCCCTTGCACGACTTTATCACGGTTCTCCCTTAAATCTTTCGGTATTGTCTCTGTGGCACGAAACCGAGGGTAAACTCTAGCAAACGAGCCGAAACGCGCACGACTCTCGACGAGGCCCTTCTCTCCGTTTTTGTTTCTCCGCTTGATGCCGGCTAAAAGTTTTAGGAGAGCAAAGATTGCGATGATCGGGACGACGGAAAAGGATACGAATGAAAGATAAGCTTGAAATGTTCGAGGAGGGTGGTTTTTTTTCGTTTTGATAGAGAAACATTTTCTCGTTAACTCATTTTTAAAAAAGGGATTTCATTTTTCAAAACCTCGTCATCTTTTTGTTTTTTTAAATTAGTACAGTATGAGAAAAAGGCAACGATGTTTGTTGGAAGAGAAGGGACAAACGACGCGTACAATCCGGAAAGAAAAGTGTCATGTACCCATCCCTGTTTACCTCGCACCCTCGTCCGGTTTCTCGGTTTATTTGGATTTATGAATCTTTGCCTCCCTCCCTCTCTGCCTCTAACATTCGCTCGTCTATAAACTTCTACCGTAGTACGGTAGTAAAGTATAGCGTAGGATGGACGAGAGTTCGCGGTCCGGTAAAACTCCGTAGAAGCCTCTTCCGACCGTGGTGTGCCAACACCACAGACGCCCCTCGACACCCTTAGCGAAAAGGATTTTCCGCGGGTGCTTATATTAATTCTGATTTATCGAGGGATGATCACGCGTCTAATCCGACCGTTTCACATTCTTGTGTGGCCAACTTCTTATTTCGAGATTTATAACTGTGTAACGGGAGCTGGTGGTACACAAACTTTATCGTACGTTACAGCGAGTTATCACGATGTTTTCCAAGTTAACTCGACGAGGGAGTCAATTATTTTCGAGCAAATTCGATTCTAGAAGTAGTTGGGAAATGCATTGAAAAGTTTCACCTGTTCAATCAAAAATTTCACGCGCTCTTGGACATTCATTTTCCAGCCCCGCAAGTACCACGATGTAATTATGAATTATATTACAAAGCGAATGACAAAATTCTGGATCGAGAACCGACGAAAATATCAAAACTTTGGCCGACTCTCTCGATTTTAATTACGGGCTCGCTCGCCGCTAATTAATTGTTTCATTGGTTATGTACAATAGAGTAAGGGTGATAAAAACTGGGCCATTCGCAGGAATTTCTCATCGATTTAATTAACCATTTCAACGAATATTCATTGTTTCAATGTTCGCCTCGTATTGTACAAACTCTGGCATACGCCGAATCGATAAGTGATCTTCCGGCGAGTCAACAAGTGGCCGTTACGGCCGATAGTGGAAATATCGCGTAATTAAATTCATCGCGTCGAAACTGATCGAACTTTTTATATCGCGCGGGTTTTTCTTTTTTTTTCTTCGTCACCATCAAGCTCCGCGGGACAATTTGTGAAAGGGGCAGATACGACACCCTAACCGTCCAATCTGTCGAGACTTTATTCGTTGGTTACGAGAAGGGGAGGGAGGAGTGACGAAACGATATTCAATTTTCTCATTCACCCCGCCTACCAGGGGCATTTTGCACCCTTCGTGGCACTTTTTGCGTAAATTCCATTAAACGCTTGGCCGACTAACTCGCCCTTCGTCTTTATTCTCCTCTCGTTCTTCGAGCTGAACTCGGCGAGGAAAAGAAACAGCAACCCCTAGAGAATTTACCCCCTGTTACATTTATATACACCCACACACACACACACACACATATATATATATATATACGCGCGATCCACCGTGTAGCTTCCTGCCAATAGAATATCTCTCGTCTATATCGCTCTTCATCCCTCGAATCGCCCGGCCGTTCCGCGCAGAAAACATACCCCCGCGTCTCTTAGCCCCAGCGAATTTCTCATCGCGCAAACATTTCGCGAGACTTCGAAATCTACTCGAGACCGCGAAACAGAAAAGAAAAGACGGATTTTCGCACGTTCCCCGGAGATCCGTGGCTTTTTCTATCCTTTCGCGAGGCGGAAGAAGAGTAAGAAATAATGTTAGGGGAAAAAAGAAGATAAAGTATAAAAATCCGGTAAAAATGCAAAAGTGAAAGAACGAGTAGAACGCCGCGTTGTAGTTCGGTTATATGGTCATAGGGAGAGGGGTGTATGTGTATGAGAGGGAAAGAGAGCCAGAGCTCGTAGACCTTCAGCCTCGATGGACAAAGTTAGCCCGAGGGAAGCTTCGCGCATCAAGAAAAATAAAAAAAATAAAAAAAGGGGGACGCGTAGAACGGATGGAGAAAGAAAGATAACTGCGCAAAGAGGAAAGGACAAGGTTGTTCAGGACCATCCACTGGCCTTTGCCTGGGAACCCCCCGGGGTTGACCGACAGCTGGCCATACTCGATTAGCATCGCGGATGCCGAATACGCAAGCAGGCTAGGCGCTTTGCATATACACGGAGATTCTCTGTACGTCCCCTTCTCCTTCCACCCCCGAACCACCGTCACCCCCCTCGTCGCTTCTTCCCGTCTCTCGGCCCCGTTCTTCGCGTGTAACATCCCCTTGCGCCCTCCTCACCATCTCGGTCTATCCGCGACGAGGGCTCGAGAGTACCGGACCATACGCTTCGCACTCCAACGTTTTTATTTCTCCTGCTTAAAATAAAGGTCCACATTCGTTCGGAATAAATGCCGGAACATGTTCGCGTGGAATTTAAGTCAAGGGGGTTGGTCAGATGGGGAGGGTGAAAATATAGTTCGAGACGTGATATGGTCTAAAGAAAAATAGAAAAATATTGTTCGCCGAAGTTACGAATTGCCTCGCGAGATTTTCTATTCTTCCATTTATTTATTTATTATTATTTTTGTTTAAAATATTTTTCGTTCCAATAATTTTTCGCGTTTACCCTGGTTTTCACCAATCTTTGTACGCCGACACGTACACAAGGATTCGAGCACATACACCGACGATACTTCTCACTGTCGAGGGATATGGCAATCGGTATTGTAATCATCGTCGGGTTGGGCATTGTACGCGGTGGTTACCGGCTACTTCCATTCAGCAAACTTCCATCCCCCC
This sequence comes from Netelia inedita, assembly GCA_964017225.1. Classification (NCBI taxonomy): domain Eukaryota; kingdom Metazoa; phylum Arthropoda; class Insecta; order Hymenoptera; family Ichneumonidae; genus Netelia; species Netelia inedita. The sequence goes on along the minus strand of OZ024924.1, from coordinate 3,341,650 downwards.
TCCCCCCATACAAACCTCATACTCTCGAATCACCGCGGCCGTTGCTCTCGCTCACTCAGTTTCCTCCGGGCCCGATCCTATCGGCCCCCAAACCTTACTGACAGATTGAACGTGGTTTGGAGGCTCGTTGAACTCGATGGGCAATGGCGGATGGTTTGGGGTAAAGGAGGAGGGGGCGTCAGCCGTGACCGTTACTCTGTTGGTAATCAATCCAGCTGGACGTTTATCCGGGAAAATGAAGCGATCCCCCCTCTATCCCTCTTCTCAATCCCCTCACGCCCTTTGCACGGTAGCTTCTCCATCTCTCTATCTCTCTCTCTCTCTCCCTGTCTCTGTCCCACACATCCACGCACATTCGTTCCTGCATGCGTACACTCGGTGTATAATCGACAGATGAGGGGTTGAGAGAACATTCGCCGGGGATTATTGAACCGCATTAGCATATTCGCCCTCGTTGGTAGAAGGTCCCCTCCCCCTCTCCCATGTCCCACATTGCTACGCCTCTCCTCTCTGTCTCACTCCCGGTGCCTATGATCGTTCGAGGTTTCCAATTTCATGTTCATTCGTAACAGTACGGCAATCGAAGTCATTCGCGAACATCCCCCTATACGGGGAGTAAACTATAAATGCACAACCGATCGTTGAGCAAAATGAACGAGGGGCGATAACGCGTACATACACTCGATTGTATTATACAATTTGTGATTTCAACCGTCCAAAGCCTCTAACGTTCGCGATTCGACGGGAAATTAAGGACTCGATTACGAGTTCTTGAAATGAAATTTTCTCGTCTGCCAGTGTAAAGCGACGCGATCTACTTTAATTCGCGTTGGGAAACGGGGAGATGGAAACAAGAAGAGAACAATTTTGCAACCTGCGCGAGTATATTAAACCTCGCGAGTCTCGGCCTCCCGCTTTTTCCATTAATAAGCGCGCGGCAGGTGAAACCCGAAAGAGTCTGAGAGAGCGAAGAGGGCACGGCGTGGAAGGTCGTCGGAGTGGGAACAGGGGGTTGATGATACATAACGCAAGAGAGGCGGAAATAAAACCGATAAGGGTGCGCGATGCGCCCTCATTGTTCGAAGGTACATTGTACGTTGTTGGGCCAAAGCGTCACGCATGCCGTGTAGTACAATGGGAGTTCAGACAGGGTGGTGAAGAAGGAGGGCGGGTCGGGGGCAGGCGGGGGAGGCTGAGCCACGAGGGATGCTGCGCGCCTTCCGTGCACATGGAGGGCGCAGCGGCACCTTCCATATACTTCATGAGGTACGGAACAAGCGTGCCATTGTAGTGTTGCCGTTGTCGTTCTCGTTATTGTTGCAATTTTTTCAACCCTCTCCCGCTCCCCTTCGACCCTCGTCTCTCTCCTTTATGCCTCGATGCATCGATGAATAATAAAGCCCGAGAATACCAAGAAGCTTCGACCCTCCCATACTTAACCCCGTATGAGTCGAGCCAACGAAAAACGAGGCGTGGTTGAGAATTTTCCAAAAAAGTCGAAAAATATAAATCTCTTTGTTGTTCCCTTAATGTTTTTTTCTTGATCCTTTTTTTTACCTCTCGTTCTTTCCACGCACGTGACGATAACGAGCCAGTTGAATTCCGAGACGCTGCGATTTCATCCGTAGGATAAAATCACATTTCCCTCGGTCCCGGGGGTTTGGGTGGCGGTAGTTGCTATAAGCGATACCGTAGCGGCCTTCTCGCCTGCGCGAACTCACAGGGCAACGGCTGCGGACAATCCTCGGCATCTGCGAGACTTTAACATTTTTGTGTCGTTCTCTCGTTCTTTTTTGTGTGTTTGTTCTTTCTTTTTTTATAACATCGTTACCGCCGTGCTTGGAAAATAGCCGCAATCCGTGAAGCCAAATGGAACGCGCGGTACGAAAAGTGATAAAGGTTTAAAAAAATGCGAGATACGACGGCGACGTAGCGCAGTTGTCCGGTTCGTTATCAACGACTCTCTTATCGTCGCGCTGGGATATCACGACGTTTTCCTCACTCGGGGACGAGTCTAGAAATCGTATTTGTCGAACATCTCCTCCCCTGCATAGTCTTTACTTTCATTGACGAAAACTTTATTGACAATCTCGTCGAGATTGGATAACACACGGTATCGAGACAACAGGGACGAAGTTTGTACCCCGCGCACGACGTTGTTACCCGCGTCGTCTGCAAACAACCGCGAACTATCACTGACAGACGAATCCTATAGCCCCGGAGAAATACCTGAGTTAGTTGTCTCTTCGGGCAATGGAGTACCGGGTGCATGCGGCGGACCGATAGTGCAAGGGATGGGAAGGAGGCTGATAGTGTATGAGAGAGAGAGAGAGGAATACGTTCGTCGAGAACGTGACCGCCGCGAAGTTTGCGTTTTGCGAGAGACCACCACCACCACCACCACCGCCACCACCATGGTCGCCCTTGGCATTCTGGCCGTACCTGGGAATGAGAGACATCCGGTGTGATAGTGACGCGACTGGGCAAAACCAGCTTGAACACTGGGCTGCGCGTAGAGCCCAGAAACCACCCCGTCAAGACGATAGCTCGAATCTCTATTATTGGGAACTACCCTCTCCTACCCTCTCACCGACATCTACATCCGGTTTGAATTTGTATTGTCCCGGACAGTACGTTTTAACTTCATTAATTGACAGATTCCAAAATTATTCGGTCAAGGTCGTCATCATTGTCACATTAGTTCAAATTTTTCTTTATTTTTTTTCTCGTATAAATGTGCTTCTTTATGTGCAAGTCTCTCTCTACATATATATACGACGATGATGAGGCTGCATCAGCAGCTAGATAGTACGGGACAAAGGGTTTACGACGATGAAAGAGACTCGGACAGATTATTTTCACGCCTGTCCCACCATTCGGTAGACAGAGAATCCGCTCTCTCGCAAGGGATGAAAGGAAAGCACGAGCTAGCTGGTCCAGAGGCTCGACTTTCGAATCTACGAATGACGCGCAGGGGTGGTTGTGAACGAGCCACGCTGCATGCCACCAAAGCTCCGGTATGCTTGTTTTTCTCACTCTTTCTCTCGTTTCTGGTCCTATCTTTCGGTGAACAAAGTCCTCATCAGCGGTGGCTTTGCTATCTCACCGACTACCTTCCTTCACAGACTCTTACTTCCCACCCTTGTATTCTTTTTTCTCTGTGTATGTGCGTATTTTTTTTCCTCGCTTGTTTATTCAAACAAAACTCATTAAGAATCGTTCATCTTTTCTCGCAGCATTTTTTGTTTTGTCACCCTCCCATTGTTTTAGCAGAAATCGTGCTTTTCCTTCTTTTCTGCACTTCGGACGAGGCAGATTATTATTCACTTCGTTATTTCGGGTACGCGATAGCTCGTATATGAAATATGTATAAGAAGAGATTTGCCGGGGATGCAAATTCGAGTGGTGAACAGGGATGATGTACTTTGGGGTGTTGAAGGACGGGAAGATAATGCACTCGATATCGGAGTTTGTATTATCGTTTTTATTTTTTGTCTCGTTACTTGGAAATCTTCGTACGAAACGGCTCAAACGTTTACATTTTGATACGAACAGATCGAGATATTTGCATGAGAATTTCACTTGGGTTTTTTTGCGGATCGGACACGTTCGATGGGAATTTCGGCGGTCTCGACACTTTGGAGAAGTCGCGGAATGAGGATTATTGAAAGCTACTTAAGAGTCAGAGGGATAAGAGACATGACGAGGCAGACAGAGAAAGAGAGAGAGAGAGAGAAATGGGAGTGCGACGAGACGGCAATGAACGGAAACAAAGTTCTGTTCCAGTGGTCTCGGTAATATGCCAGCCTCGGAGTTCACCCTTCCTCGCTCGATCGACTCGAGCGCGTCTAATCTCGAACATCAACAGCCCCAGAGACTCCCCGTCGCTATCCGCGTCGACGATAGAAAGGGGCGAAACTTGGAACGTGAAATACCGAGAAAAGTGCTTACGATCTCGTTCGACTTGGCTAACGCGCAATCTTTGTTCTAATCTCATTTTTTTTTCATCGAAAATTCGTAGACATTTTTTTTTAATTTAATTTATTTAGTAAGAAAAAAATAGTACTCGACTTTAAGAATGTGTTCGTCCTTTTAATCTCGCCTTTAAGAGTTGTTTTTCGAACGTCGTTACGCCAAGATCTTGGAAGCAATATTGGCAAAGTAATGAGATTCGCGTAGCGCGTCTCGCTTCTTCAGTCGGAAAAAAATAATAGATGGCACATTTTAATTTCATATGCTCGAGGCTGGATGCTGCGATACGCCGCGTCTGGATATTGAATTTCGTTATTCGCGGATCGTGATATCGAGCGAAGCGTGAAATCCGGCTGATTTTTCAACCCGTCTTACTTCATATTCTTCATGTCCCAATTCCTTCTTTCTCTTGCGCAAGGCCCCCTCCGATCTCTCTCGTGCCAAAGCTCATACCCATGACTCGCCCCATCGCATTATGTTATTTTCCGTCTACTTTGTCGCCTCTATCGCGATGCGGAAGTTTTTTAAATATTTTTTTTAACCTATTCTCGAGATACGAAAAGAACGCTTGACATTTATCTCTCATTCCCTCCCACGGTCTTGCGCTAATCAAAAACGGAGAAAAATGTCACGTGGAGTGACAGCTCGTGGCTTATTTGGTTGTCTGTCGCGGTACGAAAAGAGCTTCTTCGGATTATTAATAAAGATCTTGATGCGGAGAGGCATTATAAACTCATCTACCTACCCATGACCGACGTCGTCGTTTTACTCTATTAACCAGTATTGCTCTTTATTAGCTATTCTATGCGCAATTTAAATCGTAAGCAAAAATTCACGACCTCAAAAATTTCTAACAGCTCGTAACACTTTATTTTTCGTACAATTTTGTCGTTATTATTTAAAGAATCGTTAAATTATTATGAAATCCTTTCGATGATTCTTTTCGCAAAAGGTTATACGGTAGAACTATTTATGCAGACGTCGCAGTTAGACGAGATCATCAGCAATAAACAGATCTATATATCGGTTACACCCGCACGCCCGAACGTGGATAAACTTTATGTCAACGTTGCGGTGCGCGTGGTTATCGAACACGACCGCGTAAAAGTTATTGGCCAAAGTTTTGCCCTTAGTTGGGGTTAGTTTTCGTCCACGCTCTCATTCGCCACTCTCTCAACGGCTGGCTCAATGTTGTCTGTACATGCGTTGAAAGATCGATAGAATGCCAGAGAGAGAGAGAGAGAGAGAGAGAGAGAGTGGGAGGGAGAGAGAGGGTAGTGAATGAAACAGGGTTGACAAGAGCGTAGACCCATTGGGTGAAAGAGAACGAAAGCAGAGTTGATGAACACACAGAGAGGAAGTCCATTCCCGTGCTCAACACGCGAATTCTGTCGAAACGCGTATACCGGTAACTCGGGGGATGCTCGGTCAACGGGGGGGGGGCTTGATCTCCGACGAGAGATTCACCATCGTTCTTCTTTCTCTACTTTTCACGATTTTTTCCACCCCCGAACAAAGCGCAGTCACCCTGATCACCCTCGCTCCACCTTAAGCATCCTTTTTCCCCCAAAAGTTCAAAGAGTCTTCTACAAGTCCGTCGCCACGAGTATCTATGCACACACGGAAATACGAGACATCGGTTCGCACGAAGCAGGAAGTTCCATCCTCTTGTTCGCTTTCCGCTCGCGCGCTCTCTCGTTCGACCAATCGAAATAGCTCCTCCCCGCAACGAATTTCCCCTATCTCGCTTTCGTTACGTCCGCCGCTGCACCTGCTGCTCCACACGACCCAATTTTGATTCAGCTCGCGAAGGATCCATCCTAGCAGTTCTACGAGAGACGAGGAAATAAGCGCGGTCGTTTTCAAACGTCTGTGGCGATGAGTGGAAGGCGGGCAAGCAGGCAGCAGAGAGGGATGGAAAAATAAAGCTTACGGTGATCGTATAAGCAGGCGCTGTTGGAAGGCGAATGCGACGAGGGTGAAATAGAGGAGGAGGTGTGAGAGAAGGGGGGAGCATAAGAAAAGAAGGGGAGAACGAAGTAGCCCTCCGCGACTGGTACAAAGTGAAAAGTAAAATTCTTCCAAGTAGAAGTTAATGTTTAATTTAAGATAGAGCTACCCTCTTTTCCTCCCCCTCCCCCGACCGACCTCTCGCGCGGCCCGTCTACAGCTCCGGTGTTCCGGAGCTCACGAAAAGTTATACCGACCGCCAGGGTAGTTTCGTATCACCGTATCTATATAGTTACGTAGCAAGGGGTTACAGTTGGGGCTCTTGAGAATCCGCAGGATCTCCTTGAGATCAGCGAGCCAGCGGGTGGTCATCTGCTGGTCTCGTCCCCTTCTCTCTTTCTCCCTTACATACCGACCAGCCTGAAATTGGAAAATTAATCCATAACTCTCAATAAAATTGATAAAAGTTCAAAGTTTTTGGAGCTTTGAGAAAAAAAGACGATCTTTCTAGCTACGTGGAACGGATACTTCAACGCTTTCGTTCTTTTTTTCTTACAGTTGCCTGTTCAACGGTGACCGTGACGAAATGCCAGGCGGCACTTCACACACTGCAGGCCTTCTCATTTTTTCGGCCTACCTGCCTGTGCAAAGAGCCGCACGTCGATCCCGAGTGCAACAGCTTCCAGAATTTTCTCTTCGATCATCCCTGCGTCTACGTTCTCAAGAAGGGTGAGTTTGTATCTAACCGATATATATGTATTATAGTTTTAGGAAATAGGGTTAAAAAAATAGGGCGTACGATTTTTTTCTAAGAAAGGGTTGAAGAAAATATTGAAAATCGATCGATCGCAGCGCCGAACCGTTCAACCCTACAAAATGATCCATCGTACCTTGAATTCATTTTTACGCAGGCACTCCGTGTCACGATAAACACCGAACGTCACTATTCTGTGGCATTTCCGACTTTATGACGTTCTCATGCCCTTTTATATCGTGATTGAAAAACGATGTTGCTTATCTTTTTTCCACCATCAACTCCATTTTTCACCGTCAGATTTGCTTCGGTTTTTTTCTCACCCCCTCTCTCATATTTCTCCTCCCTTTGTTCTTTTTACAACCGATGTCGTAAGACTTCCCATTCAACGGACAAAGAGTTATTTTTTTTTCCTTTCAATGAGAACACCATCGAGTTCACGAGCGAACGGAGAGAGAATAACTTTTTTTTTACGTCGTATTACTCATCCTCTTCGTTCTCTCGCGAACGATGGTCGCGATTGCAAAATATTGATACAGCCGTAACGAGGATATAGTGTTTCACGGATAACTCCGATATCTCTTCCATTCTCTCATTTCCTCCCACCTTTCATTCTACTTTTATTGTCCGTTGTTTGCGAAAATCTGAATAAAAGTAAAAATGACGTTTCGCAGTTGATCGCGACTTGAAAGTAGCGAACGCGTTAAAAAAAAAACAATTTCATTTTTATTACCATTCGTATCCTCGAATTTAACGGTCATTACCTGCTCATTGTTTTCAGTTTGTTTTTTTCGTAACATTTTTCGTATTATTCTATGCTTATATTCACGAAATCGAGATACTCGTGGAAAATGAATATTCCTCTCGCATCTGTTCGTTCGAATCGCGATTCATCGTCCCTCGACGTTTACGCATTTACCAGGCATTCATTCGTTCGTAATAATTATATATCGAGTACGGGAATGTACACAAATATATCCGCCCGAGTCCATCATCCCCTCAACTCGTAAATACGCTCGTAAATTTAACATATACTGATCCTAATCGCGCTTTGAGCTTGAGCTTCCCTCCCTCTCTCATACGTGCATCGGTCCAGTCGTTCGTGCGAAGCCTTTAATCTGCTTTTCAATAAAGAGCGACAATACAAATGAGAGAGAGAGAGGGCGAGAGAGAGTGAGCGACAGACAAAGTACGCTGTGCCTATGAACCGAATCGGTATGATCGAGATTCGTATACGCGTATAATACCTACTGTCGATGACGAAAGAGAAAGAGAGAGAGAGTGTGGGGAGAGACACGCGATGATATCAAAAGCAGCAGCATGGAATCGATGCAACGAAACTCACCCGTCTCTGGTTCGGCATGAGCGAGAGATATAAAGGCTAGTCCGAATGTTACCGTATTGTAGAGTATGGATAGAGGCAAGCTCGTCGAAGCCCATCCACGGATTACCGGAAACCGCGAACCGAAACCCAACCCTTGGCCTCACCTCCTCGCATCCGCCAGGTTTCCACCTCTTTTTACCCAACCCTCGTTGACCCCGAAGCGCCCTCACCCAGGCTCCCTTATGCAATCCGTCCCTGTAATCTCCGCAGAGGTCTGCCGATACATTTTCGGTGAATGTTTCCCCGCGTACAGAATTCTCCGAACCATGATCACCTGTGGTTACACACGAGAGCAGATTTTACCCTGGCAATTCGCGCGAGATGAACGCATACACGAAGAGACGGGCTCGATCTTTGCGGGTCACCGACCCGGTCGAGGCAAGTCGTCGTATTTTGTTCAAAGATCTTGTCGCGGCCGTGTGTACATTTAGTCTCGTCATGGAAATGCTTCTGATCGAAAATAGATGAGGTCAGTGGCTCGGATCATTAACATTTTAAAAATTAATGTCACACTATTGTATTACTCGAATGATTATTTTCGGGCGATCTAATGTAACTTGGATCAGTCATAGAGATTGTCTTCGTATCGTATTATCATAATATCGGATTCGCGATGGTCGCTTTCTCTATAATTGAAATTTGCGATGCGACTGCGAAATCCACGAAAATTCAGGAAAAACGACAATATTCTCACGGATCGTTTCTCCGCAGAATATTACTAGCGTGTGAACCGGGACAATAAATAAATTTTAATACGCGTGTAACAATGGCGAGTGAAATTTATTAGCCGCATTATCAGAATTGACGCACATTTTCGATTTGCGGTAAACAGGACGGTACGTTGGATGGAAAATTGAAAAAGGGGGATGAAAAATCTCATTTTCGTTTGTTACGGTTGCTCCATGTTCGTATAATACGAGGATGGGCACAACACCTCTCGCTCGTTCATGAATATATTTTCTCGTTCGTCCACCCTTCCTCTGTCAACGCCCCTCCCCCCTCCACCCCTCCCTCCTTCCCTCCTTCCCTCGCTCCGGCAACAGACCTTTCTCTTTTGGTCACCATCGCCCTTCGTTCACCAACCGATAAATTGGTTACGTTTAGCGCTGTTTAATTAATAACTAATAGACGCTTTAACATTCGTGGGGTACATAAACAGTCGTACGCGGGAGATTTGTATTTGTGTGCGAGGTGTCCGCCTGCGGGGGTGTAGGGCATAGTGTAGTGGAACCAGGACACTCGCGGAAACTGGAAACAGCCGGTGGTCATACCGCATCGTGGTTCGCATTAATTAATGAATACGTCACAAGAGGGAGGGATGGTGAGAGTGGTGGAGGGGGTGGGGAATGGCTAGTGGTGGCTCGAGTAGAATCGTTCGTCGAGCCGTTACCGCGGCGAGAGAACGAGGTGGGGACGCCGCTACCCCTTTCATCCCTTTCTCCTACAAGAGATCTCTCGAGTCACGACGCCGACCGCGAACCTTCGTCTATCATATATATATGCGCTTTCAGCGCCTCGCTCACACACATCCACATTCGCGGTTCTCTTCAGGCTGCTTCTGCTATCGCTCGCGACCACCCCACGAGGGTTCTCTCTTCGTGCTCACTGCATAATTCGGCTTTATAATTTATTGGACGCTTCGAACTTTGCCTCACAGCGTTTCCTCTTTACCCCTAGGTCCAGCTTCACCGCGAGAGACTCAACGTGCAACCGAGACTAAGCCTTCGCGAGCATAGATACACCGATAGAGCGCACAGTCATAGGGCTCACCTGTGTGTATCGTGCAACATGAAAAATTCACTATACTCATACGGAATTTAAAGATAGGAGCTTTCGCGCGAGACTTCAAACCCCTAGCCTCCCCTCACTCCACTCCGTTGCGTAAAATCGACCTCGCGATATCTCGTACCGCTGTCGTCGGTAATTACCGGTACTCCTTTTCTTTCATGACGGATTTTATTTCTACTTCGTTTATCCTCTTTAGGAAACGTTTTGTCAGTTAAAATATTGATTATTCCAACCATTATATATTTCGTATCGAAGCGACGATGGAGGGGCGGGGGATTTGTTCGCGCTGCCGTCGTTCTCACGATATTTCCATAAATATCGAATTATTTCGGTCCGATCGTCGATGGTACGTTCATCCTGTTCAATGAACAGTGAGGAAATGTGTATTAATTAGGGGATGGTTGAGGCGAGGGGAGGGGGGTTGGAGGGCGGTGAAATGAAAATGTTATTCAGCTTCGCGTCGCCGGTTCGTTTTTTTTCTTCTCTTTTTCTCTGTTTATTTAGTCCGTTTAATCGCTCCTCCGATCCCGCTATCGTCCTCTCATGAAGAGTCCTGCCCTTCGGCCTCTTCGTTATTCACGAATGACTGCCCCTGGGAGACGGGACGGAGTTCGAGGAGACAGAAAGGAAAAAGAACGGGTCCCGTTGGCAAAGAGAGAAAGCGAAACAAAAGGGTTCGCGATATCTTTTTTTTTTTACAAGGGATGCATCCCCTTGGCGGGGCACCGTCCCCTTCGACACGCTCTCGCGCCCCTTCTTGCATTATAGCTCTAGCTCTCTTTTCTTTTTTTCTTTTTCCTCGTTTCCGCGAATACTCTTTTTCCACCCCCAACCCCTACCCAGCCCCCTCTTCCCCACTCTCGTTCAGGGCATTGTTCTATTTTTTTTGCTTCCCCGAGGGTACGGTACCGTCGAGTCTTTTGAACGTTCCCAAACGATTTTCGGATACTACCGAACCCGTTCCACACCGACGCGATCCTCTCCTCCATTCACCGGCATCTTTGCCGGAGGTGAAGGAAGAGAAAGAAAAAGCGCTCGTCTTCTTTCTCACAAAGTCTCGTTTTCCCATGCCCGAAGACGGTCTATCTCCTTTTTTATTCAAATGAATGAAACAAACTGTCCGTCGTCTTGGTCGTCTTTCCTCATGCCCTCCCCCCTGTGTCTCGTTCCCCTCGATTCTTTCGCGCCTTTCACTTTTCTTCTAGATTCGTACGGAAGTCCGATTCTTCGCGACTTAAATTTTTCTTTAATTTAATTACTTCGGGGGTTAAGAAACGCTCGTATAATTATAATTCCTCGTTTAAATATCGATAAAACGTTTATTCAAAATTTCGACTAAGTACGAGGACGCTTTTAATTTGATTACAGACAAGGATCCGTATCCGAACGACGCGCTGCTTACGTGCAATCACGCCAACAATCTTTGCCAGCACGACAAACCGTGCAACAAACTCTTCGATGATTTCAAGACGAGCTGTCGAGTTCGTGAGGGAAAGTGCCGTATGGAGAATCGGTGAGTGTACGAGAAAAAATAAATAAATAATAGTTTTTTTCGTTGAATATATTTCATCGTCGTTCGTCGCTATAGACTCGTCCCGTACGTGACACACGATCGATGTATACCGCATGGTCAACATGGTACGAGGTATACATTTGTATCTCTCGTGCAACTTCCGGCTGAGAAAGCTCTTGGCCCTAGGCGGTTTTTCGTTATTGTGTAGTCTTCTCGTATACATACGTGTCCAAGAGTGCCGGACTTTGAGAAGAAGAAAAAAGTAGACTACATGTATAGTATGTTGGGGTGGGAGGGAGGGGGTAAGTTTAGAGGGGAACATAGGGATACAGGAAAAGCCCTGGGTGAATCGCGAGTGCTATCCACCTAGACAAGAATGAGAGCGAGGAGTCGACGATCGCTCTCTTCCTCTCTCTCTCTCTTTCTCTCTTCTCCCTACTATACTAGCTAGAAGAGTCCCGAAAAGAAATTTCGAAGTCGAAAGCGCGCGAGAAACTTGTTCGAGTTTAACACACGCCATGTCCAGGAACCTTCCTCCCTCGCTATTTCCTTTTTGCTCGGGATACGATTTCTTCCCTTCTTTTTCCTTCTTCCTGTTTTCCATTCTACCCGTCGAGAAGGAGTTACGATGTCTTTCTCGTTCAGTCCGCGAGAGCGCTGTGGTCTTTCGCTTCCTATTCACGGTCCTTCGGGGTCGTTTTGTACGAAACGTTTCACCGGTAGCTTTTTTTTCCACCCCTCGTAGCGCGAGGCTAAGCCGGATATTTATGTTGGTCGAAGGAACAGTTGGAAAATTTGTTGTCTTTGCTTGCATCTTTTTATTGACCATAGGTCGAATTTTCGTTTTTTTTTGTCATTTCATTGCAGTTTTTTTCAGGCGAGTATACCTACTCGAGGATACGTCGGTCCCGTAAAGAAAAAAAAAGTTTCAATTTTTCCGCGACGGTAGAAAGTTTCGTCGTTCGTCGTTTCTCGTTGCACGAGAACGCAAGGGACGAAAAAAAGTCGTTCGGCGATAGCTCACCCTCGCGGACAGATAGCGCATGCCTCGCTGCGCGATCGTTTTCTACTTCGACGTAGTGTACACTCGGATATTTTACTTTTACACCTTTACCCAAGAGCTGCGGCTCTCGTTCAATGTAAACTTTCGCGTTTCCGGGTACGAGAAAGTGAGTCGGCTATAAAAGGGTTTTGCCATAGAGTAGAGGGTTTGAGGGGATCGAGAGATGTATGCGTGTGTTCCCGAGAGTAATATCCAGAGAACCACGATATAAGTCCCTCGAGTCCTTGTACGCGAAACTCGTAGAAAAAAAGCCGAGAGGGAGAGAGAGAGAGAGAGAGAGAAATCGAAAACCGGAAGAAAGTTCGTCGACGAATCCTTGCGGTGACGGGGCGCACTTTTTATTTCCGGTCTCTCTCTCTTTCCATCAATCCCACGTCAGTTTCACCTCTCTCGCGCGAAGAAGCTTACACAAGCCTTTGACTCAAATCCAACCGAAAACGAAAACTCCTATGATACTGTAGTTTTCCATGCGTACGAAATACATTAAAGTGTTTACGCGCAGTTTATTTCCAGCGTATCCAATTTGCAAACTCGATTAAAGCGCGTGAGCGAAGTCGGCAGTAGTATTTTCGTTACCCCGATAGGAAAGCCCCGGGATTCGAACGAGAGCTACGGGGTCGAGGAGACAAAATAGAAACGAGGGTGGAATTAGTGGGGACATATATCAAGATAAACAAAACAAAAATCACATTCATATTTGAACATTTGTTGCAATTATTATTTTTCTCTTTTCGTATACAATTTCGTAAATATAATTGTCCGAAGGTAAAAAAGTCGACTTATAATCTTGTCGATTTTCGTCAAGTTTTCGTCAACCCTCGAAGTTTTTCTTTTCACCCCTCTATAGGACATCAGGGATTCAAATGAAATTCATAAGACTTTGTCGTTGCTAAATTGCGTTTTACGATCGTATTTTCGTAAAGAGAACCTCTCCTGCGAGAAAACAAGAAGATTTCTTTCTTACTCACCATCGCCAGATTTCATCTGGTGATTTTGTTTCATCGCGGGTGAAATGACCCACTTTTACGTTGGTGTGTTTTTCTATCGCGTTATATTGAACGCGTCGCGAGACTTCGAGACGTTTTATTATTGCAAGGTGTCCGTTATGGTCTCGTATTAAAACTCGATATAATAGCGCAGATTATATTTTATATATTCGCAATATCCATGCCCTTCTCTCTTTCATCCCTCCCATTCTCCCTTCCTCGTTCGATCGCATCCACGATCCATTATATTCACCGGCGTGTTCCGCCTCTACACCGTCGGGAGACGCCTCTCTCTCCCTCTCTCACTCTCACTCTCTCCGCTCTCTTTCGATTCTTTGCTCGCGCGTCTCGTAATACGGCCAGAGACCTTTTTTCTCGTTTTTTTTTCTTTATCCCCCCCTCAACCCAACGGCGTGAGATTCACTCGGTCGTTAGGAAAATTCCCAATGGGAATTGCGCACCGTGGTGCATTCGAAGAAATTCCCTCTCGTTCGGGCTGTTTCCCCTCTCAAACCCCCTCTTGCGTTCTCACTCTTCCTCGTACCTACGGGTATTTCCACATCCTCGCGGATGAGGGAACAGTCCATTCGCATGCGAAAAATTTTCCGACTGCTCGATGGAATTTTATCCGCGACGCGTTGCTCATAAATTCATGCGTTATTTGCTTATTGTTTTCTCTTTTTTTTATTGTTTTGTTTCTATCGTCGATTTAAAAAAAAAATGAAATCGTATAAAATCGGACAAAGGGCGTTGAGAATAATTCAAGCCCCGATTATTCCCTTCTTTTCCAATTTTTCTGATTTATTCAACAAAAAGACAATTATTTTTTATTCTCTCGCACCCCGAGAAGATCATACATTTTTCAGTGTTTCGATGCGGATTTTTCTATGGGAATAACTTTTATCTCGCGACGAGTCTTTTGGACTTTCGGATTTTCCTTTTTTTTCGTCACGTTTTTTTATTGAAAATTCGTAATCTTTTTTTTTCTCCCCTCTCCTTTATAAACCATGATTTTTCGATCAGTGCGGCAAATGGAATTGCTGAACAGTTACAGAAAAGTGTGTCAGTGGCGGTCGAGACTCCACCAGCTAGAAAATCCTTTCATCGCTTCGAGAGGCTCGCGCGTGGCCGGCCCCTATCTCGTTTTGCGCTCGACAACTATTTTCATTCCCTTTTTTATCCCCTTCATCGCAATGTGTGCCACACGCGATGCTTGTCATCTCTTTCTCGCTATGTCTCTTCCACCCACGTTTCTCGCCCTCGCGCTCTCTCTCTTTCTCACACACACACACACCCGGATACAACGATGTAAAAAATATCGCTAAGCAACAAGCATGTTCCCTCGTTTGACGGTCGTGAAACAAAAATAAATAAATAAAAATAACGGAGTTTTTCGCGCGAACGCGTTGCGCGAAATTTCATTCGACCGCGAAATACGCTCGCTTCCAACATATTTCTTTCTCTCCTTTTTTTATATATTTTTTATTTTACAACCTAAATCCCCGAGGAATTGCATTTTCTGTCGTCAACACTTTTCCGCGACACACTTTTTCAAAAACAACGTTGTCCTTATTGCAAAATGTCGAAGTAAATCGAATCGTAATTTTATCTTCGATTTTATTCACATTTTGTTTTTCTTTAAGGAATTCGCGAGCAAAAGTACGTAATAAAGGGACAAAAGAATTTTTTGCATTTGGAGAGTAATAATAATTTTTTGTCCGGATGTCGACGTTCTTTTTTTTTCATTTTATTTATTTTTTTCCTCCCTCATTAAGGCGACCACCCGCGCGTCAACGAAGATCCCGATTTTTTCGCTCGAACCACCCCTGCACATACGCGATCCCTTGATCATCGCGCACCCTCTCCTTTGTCTCAGCCCGCGAGTGTAGCTTTGAGCGAACGAGGCAGACGCGACGACGAAACTTCACACGTTTCATTCGCGCCTCGACTCTTTCATACGCTCCGTATACCGATCTTTTTTCGCCCTTAGCTCGCAACATCACTTGACAATAACGAGTAAGATGAATTTATTTTATTTTTTCTTCAAAATTACTTCGATACATCTCAAAATTAAAATACAAGAGATAGTCCAATTAACAACGCTTTAAATAATTAATTCGTTTTATTAAACGTAAATTATATTAATATAATTATTACATAATTATTAATAATTTCAACAAATATTCAGAAATTCGTAATGGAAAATGTTGCTTTTAATACTTTCGAAATGAAATTGTTGATAGTCGTACGTATAGTCGATGTGTATTAAGTATTCATAGACCAAGGTCAGTTCGCTTCGAGTCGTCGTCGCATAAACATGACCCGCAATTTCCTTTACGCCCGAGCGAAGCCGTCGAACTTTAGCCAGTGAAACTGTACGTACATACGTTTCTCGTGATATACTTTATCGTGTAGTTTCGAAACGTTTTGTCACACACCAGATGTGCAACAGACATGCGGGAGGATGGGGGTGGGACTGCAGCAGACGACAAACGTCGAAATGTCGTATACGTAGGTACATATTTATCTACATATATATGTACAGGTATATTATGCATGAGAATTTCAATTGTACGAATTCATGTTCTCTTCATTCAAGGTACATATCTATGTTATATCTTGCACTGTATTAACTCACTGTGCATTACCAGCACTGTAATTCGCGACGATAGAACTCGCCTCTAATTTTATCAAGCGTCATATCATTATTAAAAATAAGAAAGCAATAATTTAACACCACATTAAACGAGTCGCGATATCGAGAAAGTCGATTAAATTTTTTATCACTCGTGTCGTTGGTTACCCTGCCGAAACAACGATATTAACAAAAGATCATCAATTTTTCAGACGCTCCAAGTATAATAATTAAGATCTACTTTTAATTAAATATAATTCGATAGGAGACGATAATACAAATTTTCTTGTATAAAGTCCCTGGAAACGTACACTCGTTTATAAAATAGCGTCGCTTCAAACTCAATTTTTAATCGTGTCAAAAATTACTTTGGCCTCGATAAAATTTAATTCCAACCGTTATTTATTTATGAATAGAAAATATAGCTTTGTTAAATTCAAATTGAATTCATTCGCACTTTGGAGGAAGGAAATATCTTTCTTCTTTTTTTTCGCCACCTCGTCCGACCGGATAATTTTTCATTCGTTGTCTAGGATTAGGTTGTTCGTTGATATACGTATAGAAACTATTCGCGTATTCCCGGTTGCCCATTCGGGTATAGTTCGTCCCTTTCCCATCTCACTATTTCACTTCGAGAATCATCCCCTCGCACTCTCGTATCCGGAGATTCGTATGCCCGGATTTACCGTTGTCTGGCGCACGTTGAGCACCAGAGGGCGCGCTAATTTCTGGTGTAAATTCGGCTTAGCTATATAGACGCAGCGAGCTTTCTCCCTCGACGGATCGACTGGTTATATACTACCCCGCTATAGCCGATTTTCTGTCATTTCCGCCCCTCCGCCTTCACCCTCGGAGCGCGCGCGCTTGTTGGGAAAATTCACGCCGATGAAACAATCGGGCAAACGCGAAAACTGCATCAGCACTGCCTCCGAATTTGGACTAATTGTTCTCTCTCTCTCTCTCTCTCTCTCTCTGGCCCATCGTCCATTCCTCTTTCTCTCTATATATATATACGTAGATCGAGTCTCTTTTATACGAAACTTCATCCCTCTCCTCCCTTCCATCGCCACAGCTTCATTCTTCCGTTTTCCCGCACGATCTTCCATCTACCGGTAGTTCGCATCACACCACACTGCTTCCCTTCCTACCCACGTGCCGTTGCGGCTACTCTTCACTCTTGGGAGAGCAACACAATACGCCGGTGATTAGCGGATCCGACCTCGTGCGGGTACGAGCGAGAGGGAAAGCTCGCGATAGCACGTTCGAAAATCCCACGAGGAACGAATATACATTGGGCGTTCCTCTCTATGAATGGTATACGCATACACAGAGAGAGAGAGAGAGAGAGAGAGAGAGAGAGAGAGAGATTGTTGCAAAGGATAATGCGATCACGCAGACAATAAGGGATGAAAGGTAAAAGCTGAAAATTTCAAATTAAACAGAAACAAAACAAAAAATATATTCTCTCGCAGTTATCAGTCGATGGTAAAATTGTATACCGAATTTTATAACGATGCCCTGTCATGTTTTACCATTACATCGAACAAGAGCAACACAGCACAATGGTAAATTCACGAAAGCCGAGAAAAGTGAGCATGTTTTTATTTTTTTTTAGTTTGAATGGAACTTTTTTTTTCGTACGAAATTTGGTCGAATACATTTTGTAGTTACCTCGTGAAACCTTTATAACGATCGACGGCTTTTAAATACGTCGAGCGGACGAAACGAAATGGGATTGATTCGATTGAAACAATATTATCCGATGAGGAATAATCGGGTAATTGAATTAATGGAGAGCAATCTTTTCAGGCGTACGAGTTCACGAGTTTTTTTCAATTCTAATATTTGTGTACGCCAGAAACAAAATGGCATTGGCGTAATAGCGGAGACACGTGCGTTAAGTTGAATTTCGAATCGGTCGTTTGAGCGATTGGATATTATCGAGGTGCGATTCGATTCGCTCGAGGTCGTGCCACCGAGTTTATCATTTCGGTTGTCCCGCAAACGATATCGTATAATCTGGCGGGTGTATAAATCTCGACTGTACCCTGTTTTATACGCTGCGAAGTGTACACTCTACTCCACTCTATCTCTCTCTCTCTCTCTCTCCCCGGTTTTCTCTACACGAGGTGGGAATGAGCGTTAACTCGAAAATGGCCGATGAAACGATTATTCGCTCATAGGATCGTAAAATCTGTCGAAATCGACACGGACAATCTCACCCTCTAGCTTTTCCAATCCTCGTTCGAACTCTGTGTGTGTCTCTCTCTCTCTCTCTTCTTTCACTCGCTCGAGACCTTCAACAACGATAGATTCACGATTTTTATTCGCGCGATGCCCAACGATGATCGTAATTTTTAATGAATACGATCGAGTTTAAAACAAACACAAAAAAATAATTATTATTTCACGACGTGAAAAATACGCGCGTAAGCACTTTTCTTGAGTTTAAAAAAAGGGTAGTTCAGCAAAGAAACGAACTAAAAAAGGAAATCAGGTAGAAGTCGTTTTACAATAACGACGAACGATTTTCCAGCGCTTGTAAATTATCGTTGCCGCATTTCTCGTCGTACTCGGGCTCTCATTCCGGGTCGCGACGAGTCTCACGAGAAATTTCGGAAATACGTGTACGACACACGTTAAATTTACGTGTATGTAAGGCAAAGTGAGAGAGAGAGAGAGAGGGAGAGAGAGAGAACGGGATAGTCTCGGGTTCGGGAATTCTAGAGCGAAATCGACCGCGGCGAAAAGTTTTGCGATATTTTACCGTGCCGGGACGCGACGTTCTATCGCCCGAAATGGTCCCAGGACGACGTCGCGAGAAGGTCGTCTCGTGCTAGGAAAACGCGAAAACGTGCAAGGTTCCACCTCTCTCTCTCTCTCTCTCTCTCTCTCTCTCTCTCTCTCTCTCTCTCTCTCTCTCTCTCTCTCTCTCTCTCTCTCTCTCTCTCTCTTCCTCCCTTCCTCCCTTTCGCTATTCTTTACGTTTTTCCGAGACATTAAGCTTTGCACAAGCCGCGCGAAAGAACGTCGAGCGATTATCGCAGTTTTCCGGGTTTGAGAAAGCGGAGACGCGATGCGGAAAACAAGGATTCAACGTTTTTAAGGGTTCTCTCTTCGTGGGTTTGCAACGAGTCGGACAAATATGAAACGGGGGTTAGAGCGAGCGAGACAAATACATCGTGGACCAAAAATGAGAACATTATCATTTTTTCTTTTCGCATGACCTAAAATTATATTTTATTTCCGGCTATTTTATTTTATACCGTTAAATTTATTTTACATTTCCGACGAGACTCGTTCCATTTGGAAAATTAATTGCTTCTCGAAATAATAAAACCGAACTGTACAGTTCAGAATTGGAAAGAGCGAAGGAAGATGCTGTGCGACTGTAAAACGATGCCTGAGCGATTTAGCATCGACGCTCATCCGTTCTTTGATGAAACCACCCCCTTGGGCGAAATACGAAAAAATATCATTTTCGTGCTTTCATCTCCAGGCTGCTTATTCCGATAATATACTTTTCGTCTCGTATCTCTCTCGCACGACTATTCGAGCGCAAAAAGCTTAATCAGCAACATTTTTTTCTTTCTCGAACGGTCATTTTTGCACCCCGGGATAGCAGCCCCTCGTCGCACTAGTGCATGTTCTCATACGAAAATACACACGATACAAAAATCGTTATATCGTAAGCACGAAGAGAGAGCGAAGCTCTCGCTCACCTCGTTTTATATTTATAAGCGAGTTAATATTTACACGACCATTTGCCCTGGTACGAGTCTTTTTTTATCTCCCCTTCTTTCTCTCTCTCTCTCTCTCTCTCTCCCCCTCTCTCTCTCTCTATCTATCTATCTATCTCCCTCTTCCACACTTCATCCGCGCCGTCGACTCGTTATTTTAGTTACTTCTATATTCACTCCCTACGTTTTTAAACTTTCATACGATAGAATCCGATACGTAAATTTCTTTGTTTTGTATTTTTTCGTAATTTAATTTTCACCCCCTTAGCTCGTGGATAAAAGGTTATTCAATGTTGAGCAAGTGAAAGTAGACACGATGATTAATTGGGCTAATTGGTTCGGACCTGGTACCCCGGGTGCACGCACTCCGGTGCACCGGGGATCGATTTTAGGGTTTCGGGGTTGTAGGGGCGGAGGGCTAGTTTCGATCGCGCTTCGAAAGCCGCAAACGGTCAACGCGATCTCCTCTGCGAGTCGGTTTGCAACATGCAAGTTACCAAACGCAGGTAGGAATGGTAAACTGGTTATCGGGCGTTGCCCCGGGGCCAGTCGCTAGAGCGAGGGGAGACGACGATTGTTTCAGTACTGGGGGCGAGGGAGAGTGAGTGTGAGAGGGTGAATTCGAACCAATGTTGCATAGTGACTTGTCAACGGGGTAATTTCTGGTTGGGGAATCGGCATATGCTCGACTCTACCAAATCAGTGAGCTCGATGGCCTTCCACCCCCTTGCCTCCCTCAACCACCTACACTCTCTCTCTCACTCTCTCTCACCCTGATTCTCGTCTTTCTCTGTTCCGATCGCAGGTCTATCCCAACAATTGAAGATCTCATAGAGCACAGTGAATTCGGCGAGTGGCTTGTCCTGGCAATTCGGCCACGACTGATGAAGGAGCGAGTGGGGGGGGGGGGGGTAAAGCTGCTAGACGTGCACGCGTTTCCGATCCATTGTCACTCGTAGACACAATGAACGGGACTTGATCCTGTCAAACAGAGATACCGCGATCCATCGGCGCTAACCCCTCCTGAATTTCTCAGATATACGTAACGTAATCGTGTAGTCGATTCGAGAAGTTCCGTTCGAGAATTGTTCGGTCGATTGTGCGCAAGACGATTGAATTTTGAATTTAAAAAAAACAATTATTCAAATTTATTCAGGACTTGGTTGAAGTGGAACTTTTGGTAAAATTGTTTCTTTTTTCTTGCCAAATGTATTTGAAATGGTATTTTCAGGAAGAAAGAAATACGAAAATTCAATAATTTTGTGCTCGAGTATAGTCCCGATAGTTTTTGCCTCTGATAAGAGAAGTGCCGGGTAGATAGGAGAATGTCAAAAGAATTCAAGGGTCTTTCCTCTCTTTTCTACCCCCCGCCCCTCTCTTTATCTTTATTTCTTACCTCTCTTACCTGTCGACGATTTGACCGAGTCGAACATTTATACACGTATAGTACAGTCGCTCCCAAGGAATTACTTTGATCCGGAGCCAAAAGTCTCCTCTTTTGTCTGAAGATCTTGAAGAACCCTCGAAGTCTTGGGGCTGTCGAGTGACTCGGGGGGTCGATTTTATCCGTTACGATCCCCCCGGGAAAATTTAGAGCCGATTTTACAACACCGCGCCATTGGTCGTTTCGAAACGGTGGGGGTTGTTATAGTGCGCCCGGCATAGATGACACAGCAGGGATGGCGGGAGAGAGGAAGGTGAGGAGTTTTCCTGCTGAAAATACGAAAGATTTCAGAGATGCAAGGGGCAAGGAGAACGAGAGAGAGAGCCAAGAGACGTATCTGGCAACTCAGGAGTCGTTGAAGTGGATACGACGCTCGAGACGAGGCGTGGAACGAGCTGAGCGAGCTCGGGTACGTACCTCGTCATTTCCGGTAACATCGGACCTCGTTACACCATCTGTATCGACCTCGCTACCCTTTCATCGCAATCTTACACTTCGTTTCTGATTTCTTCAATTTGTTTATCGCATTATCTGAACCACATTCAAAAGATTACTCGCTCGACAAGCCCGTCAATTTATCGATAACATTCATAAGGTCACCCATAAGGTCCCGATGAATTCATTGATCTAGATAATCGTATGAATATGATTATTGAATTAAATTAACAATAAGAATAATTTATCATCGTGTGGCATGAATAAAATTTATCTCGAATGGTGCGAGCGCAAAAGTTATTCTCAATCGGAAGACAGTTAAATCAATCAATTATAAAATGTCCATTTACGCGGTCATTCGTCCATCTTCAGGACACAGGGGACGAGATTAGAATTAAAGTACGTTATTCGATTGGTCGATATTTAATTCATGATTTCATTCGATCTTCGAACTCTGGTTTTCATCGTTCAAAAATATCGGGCAGGTAACGATGATGTGCACGAATTGACGTTATACCCTGATCATTGTAGAAACACCTGAATCCTCTCAACCGCCTAATATAGAATCTTGTCAAACGAGGTGACGTTCCAAACGAATAACAATCCCATATAATTTCTCGTTCGATTTTCCGTATTTCACCATCTATTTACGTTCTCAATTCTACGCGAGACTCGTTATAACGCGACGACCCTCTAATTAAATATTTAATTTACCACCCCGAGCGTTACAACGACACTTAGCCCAGATCACGAATAGATGGCGAATATTTCACGTTTCGCAAAGAGAAATTTACAAACGATTAGTTCAAGCGCCGTGGAGTAAAATAAAAAATGAAACGGGTCCGTGTTAAGGATACGAAAATAAACGAGGTAGTACGAGAAGCTTGGGTAACTTCGCAATCTATAAATATACCTACGCGGCAGATATGATATTGATCTTGCGTCTGCGCATCGTCGTTAATTTCGTGGTTTGGTATAAGTATAGTACCTACGGATGGATCGTCAATATTATCCTTATCGTAGCGTGGTATAATCGCGACAGGGTGAGAAAATAAGGAAAGGTAAAGAGAAAAGGAGGGACAGGAAGATTGGGTCGGGGTGAGACACGTGGACGTGGCAAAGACTCGTTACGTATATATAACTGTATTAAAATACTTACGTACGAACTCTATCGGCCATGTGACCTTAATAAGAGGTTTTTCTTTTCCTCGCTTCGAGAAAGTCTTGACTCGTGCCCTCAAGGCCAGAATTATATTCAATATAGACACGGTTGAGTGTATATCTTTGGTGGTAAATTTAAACGACGGAAAAATACCGTAAACGTGGCCCTTCGCACTTGCATAATCCAATATTTATTCGTTTTATCGATAAGGTCGATATAGTGATAAGCACTTTTTTGTGTTCCTCACCCCCCCCCCCCCCCCCCCCTCCGTAAATATTTATCGATTCAAACATGTCACCCTGTATTTTCGTACAATCCTCGTACTATCCACGACGATTCTACGAAACAATTTCACAATTCCACCTCTCTCTCTCTCGCTCTTTCTCCCTCTCCTCCTCCCGGTCACTTCCTCGTCACTCATCCATCGGACTTTTGGTTACCGTGGTTTGAATCAATAATATCGTCACGTACCTGTCGCGCTAAAATATTCTCGGCTTTCGTACGCCACGACACTGTTGGCTCATTGTACGTAGTCACTAATGATCGATAAATACAAGCTTTCGAGTAGCGCGTCACTTAAATATGCATCGTACCCCGTTGGGTTGGTATCGCAGATCAATAATCAACAGTGGAGACTCGCGTGTCCTTATTCATATTTAGCTCGTCGTTTTGAAACGTAGTTTGGAGGGAAAAAAACATGAATGCATCAGACACCAATTCGAAAATAAATCGGTTTAAAAAATAATTCGCTTCGGGTAAAATTTATTCGATACAAAATGTTCATAAACATTAACCATTTACATTTTAACGAGGCGTCATAACAATCGATCCAATCACGGATTACGATTTAAACAGTTATTTCAATTCGTAAAATTTGGAATTTAGGGGTTGTAAAAATGGAGCTGAGAGAAAAAGAAGCGTTTATCCCCCCGTGACAGTCGGAATGAATAGTGTCATCTCATGTATTTTTCATAGTCGGTTCGAGAGAGGGGGTGGGTGAGGGGTGGGTAAAATAAAATTCTACCGCAAAACAGAGTGCTCATATATGCGCATCCGACGAGTTGAACCTGCCGGTCGCGAAAAGCTTATATACGGGTTGAGCGTATATAGTATACAACTATTCACGCCTGTCAGCCGCCACGAGAGGGCCTTTTGTCTTCGTCAGAGAGGAGCTCGGTGGCTGCTGGAAGGGAGAAAAGGGAATACACACCGCTATTACCGGGGCATACAACGAACTGTACGTTCTATAGTGTACAAGCAACAGCAGCAGTTTCTCGCGTCATTGGCTTCTCCCTCTTGCGAGAGAATACACACCGTGGGTAGCATCGCGCGCGCACGGGCTTTCGACGCCTTCGGTTCGGAGCTTTTTTTCCTCGTTCCACCCTCTCCGTGCCGCAACCGATCTCTCTACGTTGCCGCGAGCTGAGGAAAGTCGAGGCTAAAGAAGAGAAGGAGGGAGGGGGCAAGCTGCTCTCCGGTGCCGCGTGAAAGGCGTTTAAGCCCCGTAAAATTTTTCGTTACAACTGGGTTACAGGCATACCCTATCCTCCCCTCCGGTTGTATTCCAACTCGGAAATGGAGTTTCCCTTTCTCTCTTTTCTCGTCTCGGAGGCGAGAAAAAACGATATAGAAAGCGTGAGACACGAGGGCAAATAAAAACCGCCCTCGAGAAACGAGAAACGCGGTCGGGCTCGAGTAGAATTTTTTGTTCTCTGTCTTTTCATCCCTCTCTTTCAGCCACTCTTTGTCCGGTGCCTCGACTTTTTTTTCTCTCGACTCGATTTTTACCAGACAGCAAGCACCGAGACTCGCGATTGTTTAATTAACTCTCTCGGTGCGTATTTCGATCACCGCGGAGACGTTCTTCATCCGTCATGATTTTAGCAACCTTTCGTACCCAGGTAGGAAAGAACAATCGGGCGAGGCTTGGACCTAGCCTTGGCCAATCGTCGCCAATATTGGGCGAGGCTTGGCACAAGCCTTGGCTGAGCATTGGGCAAGGCTTGGCCCAAGCCTTGGATGATAACAATGTCCCAAGCCTTGGGAAACAAAAAAACCAATATTGGCCCAAGCCTTGGGAAACAAAAAAACCAATGTTGGCCCAAGCCTTGGGAAACAAAAAAACCAATGTTGGCCCAAGCCTCGAAAAACATAAACCCAGAGTTGTCCCAAGCCTTGGGAAACAAAAAAACCAATGTTGGCCCAAGCCCCGAAATTGATGTGCAAATAAAACTACCAAATAATAATAATAATAGTGGATACATATCAAGCGAGATGTTTTGCAATAATGAAAACAATTTTCGTCGGGTAAAGGGTTATTTATTACTATCCACCCGGCCCGGCTTCGCCCGGGTGTAATTTATAAGTAAAAATGGTGAAAAATGTAAAGTTAGTGCCTTTGTTTATAGAATTCCTCTATAATCAATGTTTGCATCTAAATTTTCATTACACATCCATAGATTGATAATGAGTTAAATTATCGATCAGCTTGCCGCTTTATAATGCCAGCGGGCGACGACTCCGCCGGCGAGAAAGCGCTCGGCCATGCGCCGCCCATCGGCCGCTGGCGGAACTACATACTCGTCGCGCGGTGAGCACATACAACAACCAAACGGTGTTGTACGTAGGTATATGTGCTGTCATTCCTGCACGCATGAATATTATTTTTAAAAAAACTATTTTTATATTGTGAAACTTATTTTCCAAACATTCGAAATTGACAAAAAAATTTTGTCAATAATTAATTATTGACAAATTTTTTTTTTAACTTCTAAATCGCATAAATCAACTTTATTCTTTTTTATCATTTTAGAAATGTTCAATGATTATTAGTTATTATAAATTTCATTGCACAGCTTTTATCTGTAGTAAAATTTTGTATTCTATAAACATTTCGAATGTTTGGAAAATAAATTAATGGTGACTACTCAAAGCTCGGTTTAAAAATATCAAACTATTAAGCCAAGTTTGGGACCAGACTTGGCCCAGTGGTAACTTCCCAAGGCTCGGTTAAAAAATATCAAACTATTGGGCCAAGCCTTGGCCCAGACTTGGCCCAGTGGTAACTTGCCAAGGCTCGGTTTAAAAATATCAAAATATTGGGCCAAGCTTGGGCCCAGACTTGGCCCAGTGGTAACTTGCCAAGGCTCGGTTAAAAAATATCAAACGATTGGGCCAAGCCTTGGCCCGGACTTGGCCCAGTGGTAACTTGCCAAGGCTCGGTTTAAAAATATCAAACGATTGGGCCAAGCCTTGGCCGAGGCTTGGGCCAATGGTCACTAGCCGAGGCTCGGTTAAAAAATATCAAACGATTGGGCCAAGCCTTGGCCCGGACTTGGCCCAGTGGTAACTTGCCAAGGCTCGGTTTAAAAATATCAAACGATTGGGCCAAGCCTTGGCCGAGGCTTGGGCCAATGGTCACTAGCCGAGGCTTGGTAAATGACAACTGGGCCAAGCTTTGGCCAATGGTCAGCATTGGCAATTCCTACCTGGGTAGAAGATTCTAAGATGGGACGAAAATCGGCTTCAGAGAATTAGGTAAAGGAATTGTTAAATAATTATATACATTGTCAATTTTAATGTTTCTCACATGGTTTATCGATTTTCAATCATTTTTTTTACATTAATACAATAACATGTTTTTAAGAGTAATGGTCACCTCTCAAGAATAAGGAGGAAGTTGAATATGTGAAATAATTGAATATTCGCTATATAGCACCCGCGAATTATATAGACATAGATATACATATATATACACATATATGTGAGAAATGAGGTACGTTGACCCGGAAGTGGATGGTAATACGTCGTGTCCCAGGGACACCCGACAAAGTTTACGACGACACGTAAGTGGGTAGTTATGCCTTGAAGTCTTTGCCTCTCTCACTCCCTCCCTCACACACACACACACACACACGCACGTACACGCACACACACACATATACACACACGCGCGTACATACAGCCATCCTTCCTTCATCCTTCCTCTTTCGAAGCCTTCTTGTCTCTCCACGAGGTGGTGCAGCAAGCGCGAACGGTCGGTTTTGAGGCTCCCGGGGAATCCCCGACGTCGCTACCACTCATCCCGCCAATTAATATCAATTTCGCTAATCTCCGAGCAACCCCGCACCTTCTCAACCCTTCTTCCCCTTCGCGTTACCCCTCGAGCCATCCGCGCGATTCCAAGCCATCCTCCTTACCATCCCGCTACCATCTACGTCTTTTGAGCAAGTGCGGGGAGGGTAGGAGGACATGAAACATCTCTGGGCATGGTTTGCACGATGAGAGATGGCGCTTCGTGCCATTGGCCGCAATGTCGAGGCGCCTTGGGAATCTTGCTCCTCGCTCATTCGATCCGTACCGGCCCGGAGATCGCGGAGAGCATGATGAAAGACGTAAGTGCGGGTAGCCTCAATTTCTGTGATGTATACCGTTAAACCACAATCCCTTGCCCCGACAGCAAAGGGTTGATGCAATACTTGAACTTCCCAACAATATTATTATTATTATCATCATAGTAATTATTATTGTTATTATTTATTCGAACTTGGAAAACATATTTTTGGTCGATTAATTAATTTACCGACAATCTGACTCACGGTCATTAGGCTTTCGGTCTCGAATGAAAGAGGACACGTCGGAGTGATTCGCGTACGCATATACGGGTTGATACGAAAATTCCACGTGTAACACGAGTGTACAACCGGGCTTTCGCGAAACCTCCGGGATTATTTCCATTTATATATTCCTTTTATGTATGCATAATGCAGCGTTTTGAGTTTTCTCTTCCCTCACGAGCGCAAGTCGAATCTCCCATGTGGCGTTCTCGCTACGAAAGCTAGAGAGTGATAGAGAGAGAGAGAGACAGAGAGAGAGAGAGAGAGGGAAAATGAGACAGAGAGAGAGATAGAAAGAAGAAAGAGAGGTTGGGAAAGCCCTTCGCCGAGTTTGCCCTCGTCTTTCCCTCAACTTCGTTAGTTCGGGCGAACACTAATGACCCACGAGACTACATCCGGCTTCTCTTCTCTTCTCTTCCTGAAATACCTCCGCCCATTCGCCTCGATCCCTCTCGCCTCTTTGGCCTGACTTAGCCCCCCCCCCCCCTCCCCGCCAGGGCTTCGCTGCTGCGTGCAAATAAACGAATGTTGGAAAAAAACCGATCTTCTTCCGTTCTTTATCGTTGCGGTCTATTTTATTTTTTATATTATTTTTTTTTTCATTTTTATTTTTTCAATTTTCCGACTCGCAACACGCAATCTTTGCCATGCAGGCAAAGTTCCCTTCCAGCTTGCCTTTTCGACTTTCCCTCTCTCTCTCTCTCTCTCTCTCTCTCTCTCTCTCCTTTGCAATCTCACACGCGAAATCCCCTAAACCAACCCTTCTTCTTCGATATAGTACGAGGACTTACCTCGTGCTTTCGAGGAGTTCGTGATTTTTCGTATCCGCGGCTTGGCTGTCGTTTCTTACTACGTTCCGCGTCTTGCAAACTGTTTTTCTTCCGATATATAATATTATATAGACGTAGAATAAAAAGGGCGGACAAAAACGTCCATGGTACGTTCGAAACTTATGACGGAAATGAAGGAAGAGCTTCGCGAGAGAAAGGAGCAGGGTGGGGGGAGGGGAGTTCAAGAAATAAAACTGGGGGTAAAAATGGGAGTAAATTTTTATTTACGAGAACGATGGCGCGTCCGAAAGGTCAGACGGTTTTACGGTCACGCGATCTTATACAAGTGAAAGTACCTTATGTAATACGTATCCAGCGAGAGCATATATATATATATATAGACATAGTGCACCCTTGATTTTCACCCCTTATTTTCTCTCTCGTCTCTTCACCGCGAGAGCAGCAATTTCTGTGCGCATACACGGGTTAGACGAGGAGCGTAAGAGCCGTGGGGTGTGCGCACTGGTGGCAAAATTTCTATTTCCAAGTAAAAATCGAGGTCGTAAATCTCGGGTAGAAGTGTGGACGGGCTGCACAATGTTTTTCGGTTTCTTCTTTCTCTCTCTCTCTCTCTCTCGCTATTCTCCGTTTCCGCTTCGCGAACTCGGATTCCACTCGTGATTTCCAGAGTATGACCCTTGGCTACTTTTAACCATTTTTTACTCCCCCCCCCCCTTCCCCGATTTTTAGGTCACAAGTGACGATAAATCTGAAAAAGAGAACATTTATTTATTTGCATTTTTAAATAATTTGGACAATAAACATTAGCAAATTAATTAATATTTCGAGCGATTCTTATGAGATCGAGATTAATTTTTTGTCGTAATAAAAATGAAAGATATATTGTTTTAAGCGAGAGATTTTCTTAGAACGAGGATTCTCAAAATATTCATTTCGCAAGGATAACTTTTGCCCCATCGATCCTGGCGTAAAATCGGGGCTTTCGGGGTACTTCGGATTCGCACTCGAGTCCGCGCGGATAGAGTCGACGAGTGCGAGACGCGTTTCACTGTGAAACGAGGGGATCTTCACGATTTTCCTACCTCTTTTCTATACGTACGTTTATAGATATGTATGTATGTATATACATATATAAATGTATATATATGTACCTAAACGTTATATGCTCTCGCTGGCTGAGAAACCGGATATTCCGGAAGACCGCGAGCCCCGGAAATCGGAAAGCTCGCCCACTCTCGCTCTCTCTCTCTCTCTCTCTTCCTTCTCGTCTCTTCTCTTTTTCACTCCCGCGAGACGCCCCAAGAGCTTACCGGAAATCCCGCAAAGTCAGTGGGCTTTTCCGCCTGTGACACTCAACTATTTTTCTATTTTGCCCTGTGCGCTATAACGTGCGACAAAACTAAATATATATACGCTGTGTCCGTTTCATTCTCCATAACTCGAGGGTAACTTCGCGGAAATATGCACTCTTCGATCATGCGAGCGCGAGCAACGATGGAATCGCAAGAACGAGAAATCGTCGAAATATTGTTTTATCTCATCGTTTCCCCATAAATAGAAATATTTTTTTCAATTTCACAAACCACCGGCGTATTCTCGTGAGGTTTCCAGAGGGTGAATCGTATACACCTTGCCAAAGCCGTTTCGAAGCATTCTTTCACAGCTGCCTTTTCTTCGGGAATACGTAGGATAACGTAGATATATATATATATATATACATATATACATATATACATATGCAATTATATCGTCATGCATGGTGAATTCGTTGTGATGAAACTTCCGACTCTCACCGTTACCCTCGAAACTTTCGTTTCAACTTCTTTTTTTTCAACCCCCGCGAGCCAATGCTCAAAATGTTTCCTTCCTCGAAAGTACACAAGGGTATAGTTAAAATCCCATTTTTCCATTTTTCACTATTTTGTTGTTCCAGGTAAAATTCGATCTCACTTTTTCTCCTGTAGGAAGGAAGCTTTTCAAACTGTGCCTTCGTTAGCCACTGCGTACGTTTCGTTCTTTCCCTCTTTATTTTCAAACAGTATTCGGTCATCGTGGTCGAAAAAAGGCTTTTTTCACAGCCTTTTTCCTGTATCTCTCTCATAACTATGAAACGAGACAACATGCACCGTGCCCCTAAGACATATGTTGGGGTACGTTTGTCTGTATCAGTATGTGTGTAGGCAAGAAAACTTACAGACCCGGCAAAAACGCCTGAGCGTAAGTGAAAAAAACCTTGGCATCAAGGGCGGGGGGGGCGAGTTTTTTCTCTCGTTCGCTTTCACGCGGTTCCCTTCATTCACGGAAAATTGGGCCAAGCGTTTTAAAGCACATTTTGAAAGACCTCTCGTGAACGCCTGGCCTAGTAGAAAAGAGGGGGAAGAAGCCCTCGGCCGGCGTATAGCCTGGTAGTATGGAAAAGGGAAGGCGCGCGCGTAGTAGCCGACTTTGGTTGACGAGTGACGGGTATGGAGAAAGGGAAGTAGTATCGTGTAGAGCGCAACGTTGACAGGCGAATGTGAAGGCCGTAAACGCGTGACGTCGGTAAAATTTTGAGTGCGTGAATTAAGTGACGGTGCTTGTCAGCACTTTGAAAACAAAGCTAATTCAATATGCAAATACATGTCTACATATTTATTTCTCACTTGCAATAATAATACTTAGTAATAACAATTATATATCGTCTCTAATTTTTTTTGTTCATATGTTATTATGTTGGATTATTAAAAAGTCCATACAATAATTTACACGCTTCATTCAGCGTTTATTTCTGTATAATATTTTTCGAACTTTAACTCTGCTCCATTCATTATCATAGATGGTACACAGCATAAAAAAATAGGCACAAGAAACGGGAGAAAATTATTCTAGCATTTAGCTCAGGAATTCATCCGAGAGCAACAAGAGGGGTGCGATGAAGTTGAGAAGTTCTTCCATCCCTATATATATATATATATATATGTATACGTATTTTTTACATCTGTATGTATAAGATTGAATAATCTATGTAAATAAGTAAAAGTAAAACTGAAAAGGCAAATTGAACATTCAGGGGAGGTTGAGGTAGGACGAAGAGTACTGGAGAAAAGCAAAAGCGGCGAGGTAGATGAGCGAGTGAGACCGAGGGGTTGGCGGCGGAGGGGTAGGGGGGCGAAGGAGGAGAGAAATGTAGACGGGTGTGAGTAGCGAAGGCGCGAAATTTAGCACCGAGGCTTGGACAAGCGGACACGTAATTAAGCCGGGCAGATAAACACGCAATTACCCGGCGACGACACGCGGGTAAGGGTGGTCCTCTGGAGTGGGTCGTCGAGCGAGCGCGCGGGCCGCGTGCTGGCAGAGTGTGCGGTGCGCCCCTCGTCGAGTTCTCCGAGGAGCGAGAAGCATCAGGGGTCGCTGCCGGTAGCGGTCTGGATGAGGTTAGGGTTGTTGGTAGGCACGGTGGGTGGGGGGTTGGAAGAGTTAACGGAGCGAGGGTCGCGCGAGGGTGTCTCGAGCGGTGGAGTGTGTATTGCGAAGGAGCAGCAGCAGCAACGTCGCAACGTGCGACGTGCTGCCACACCACGGCTACGAGTTAAGGGATGAAACTGCGGGGGGTAGGTTACCAGCGGTAGAGTTGAGTTGCGGTTAGAGCACCCCGCGTCCACCCCCTTGTACAACATACACAGGGACCATGATATACGTTAGTGTCCGCTGTGTTATTCGACTTCTAACCGAGTTAATTTGACGTCTCGAGGGTGGCCACGTGACGGCGATGGGGGATGCGTAATAAAATCCTCGTAAGTAACGATCTTCGGCTTTTATAGTAATTCTGATAGTTCTGCAAACGCTCGATGTTATTTATAAGAATAATAGGTAATAATTATAAAACCAATGAAAAATTTAGGGTTACACACAGAAAATATTTCATCCCTTAGTTCTTTTATAAGCGAACGTGGAAATAATCGTGAATAATTTCACTAACACGTTTCGAAACGTTTTAAATACCAACGTGCCAATTATTTTTAATGATACGACGATTACCACGAGAGTCTGATAATAAGACGTTAATATAAACGCCGGAGGGTTGAACGAAGAGAAACAAGAAAGTTCGAGGATGGGTATTGTTAAATGACGGTGAGCGGCGTAGCGGGCAGTTTCTCCTCGTCGCCCCGTGTGTACCTCGCCAGGCCAAGAAAGGCGCGAACAAGCGCGACCGGGGCATATCTCGTGTTCGCGGCATAAATCTTGGGGTAAAAACACGCGTCGCAAAATTGCTACGGGCCCGAGCGACGCCTCGCGCCTCTGGAAAATATGTCACCGCCTTTCACCCTTCCACACAGCTTCTCTCTTTTTCCCCATATATACATATATATGCATACATTCAAGTTTGTCTCTCTCTCTCTGTTCCTCATTCGTTTACTTTTGCCAGGGGGGTTTCTCTCTCCTCGTTTCTCCGTACTTCCTCACCCTCTACCCGTTCTCTATAGCGGTTTCCTTACGGCAAGCCTCGCGCGCTACCACCTCTCGACAACGTCCGTGCTTCTACTCTCACCCCACTCCTCCTAGCCCCCAACACACTTTCTACACGCATACACAGCAACGAAGAGGCTCTTCCAGCACTTTGGAAAACTACGGAAGAGTCGAGGAGGTACTTTACAACGTACAGACGCGCGGCGGGGTGGGGTTTGGGCGAGACGCGGGAACTGGAGGGTCTCGGCCCCCGCTCTGTATATATACGGAGGAATACGAAAGGGGCTGTAGCGAGAGGCAGGCACATTCACGCTCGCACAAAGCAGGAGACAGAGCGAGAGAGAGGGAGAGGCGGTGAGTACGAGGGGGCAAGGGCTTGAAGGGTGGTTGGGAAAAAAAGCAAGAAAAGATAGTAAGAGGATGAGAAAATAGCTCCGTTCCAATCGCTTCCTCTCTCTCTATCTCTCTCTCTCTCTCGTTCTCTTCCGACCGTTGCGATGCGCTTCACTGCAGAAAGAGAGAGCAGAGGGGGTTGTGCCTCGGGCATTCACTAACGAGGACTTCGTTTTCGATGCAATCGACTTTAATCGCGTTCGTTCTACTCTCCGTCTCGACCCGTGCTTACGCTACGTGCATTGCACCTGTGGTCATTGAGTAGATTTTTCCTCGATGGGGGAGGTTAAGCGGAAAGTGGTGGAGCGAACGGGACGGAAAAGGGGTTAGAAACCGTTAACGGAGAGGTTCGAAAAGATCGCAATGTAATTAGGTGCGGTACTGCGTTGATGGTTGTAGCTCCTTTCTCCCTCTGTCTCTCTCTCTCTTCGCGTTTACTTGGAACAGAGTAAAAAACGTACGAGTCTGTCTATTCCGCCTGACCCATATTGAGCTCTACTACTGAATTTGATTTCTTGTTAATATTCCTATTGCTGTATCGTTGTATTATTGTTATTATTATTAATATTATTGCTCAGAGTTACAATTCTTATCCATCCAGGTTTTTGTAACAACTATATTGAATAATTTTGTGATTACGATGATTTTTTTCGCTACACTGCCTGGTAATTGACAACCTATATATTTTTGTATGGGTGTGCGCATGCTTATTCCGCGTCATCGAGCATATCCCATATTTTCTTTTCCGCCGTTCCAATCATGCATTTCTCATGCTCGTGCGCTCTTTTCCGCCTCCCCGTCTCCTCTAGCAACCCCTCCATTCGACTTTACTTCCTTGTGTCTCGACGGGGCTGCGTCCTCGCTTTCTCTCTATACATCCGCAAAATTTCCCTTCTCTTTCTCGTTTGCTCCGTCGCAACGTTGTAACGCGAGCACCCCGCGGTGTATGAACCACCAGAGCACCCACCCTCACGTTCGAGGTAAAACTAGTGCCGTGTACGTAGCAGAGAGCGAGCGGGAGAGACAGAGAGCGGGAGAGAGAGAGAGAGAGAGAGAGAGAGAGAGAGAGAGAGAGTAGGTAGGTTCAAGGTATAGGCAGTCTGGTGAGCTGGGTTATGCACGTTCGTACCTTGCTCTGATACTGCATTGCAGTGCCAGCAGCGCATAGACGCTACGCCGTACTTCGCTGCCGGCCGTTCGCGGGCATTCGAGCAGGAAACAAGGCACACGGAATATAAGGCAAAACGAGAGAGCCACGCCACATTCGCGTTTCTATTTCTATTACTATCAATGTTGCTACTTTTTTACATGCACTGATATATTCGCCCATTTCTAACGATACAAAATCCGTTTTACTGTTCGGTAGTTACGGGGTGGAAATTCGTTTTTCAGGGATTTCTTTCGCAATACAACTTTTTCGATATTTTTCCATCCCTAATCACTAATTCAAAACTCAGTACCGCATTCACGTTATTAGAATAATTTGCCACGCCTAACGTAACTCTTAATTCTCATAACCAAGAATGTATATTCTCCTATCTAGACTCATTCCCAACCCCTTGCCATACCCCGTGACAGGTCGAGCTAGTAAAAGCGATGGCAGCAAGCGAAAATTCTAGAGTCCCCTGGAACCACGATGACGAGCTGTTGCCCGCGGCTACGACTATTCCGCGATAAGACACGACTGAAAATCCGCAATACTTCTACTTCACCCCATCCCACCTCCCTTCATCCCTTGCGTTATCTCTCTCTCTCTCGCACTCGCCCCTCGAGCTTTTGCCATCGTATCAGACGTACTCGAAAATTTGTCTGTACAGACTGAACGTAGAACATTTATGTGTTCGTCCCTCGCCGACTTTACGACGTTGGTTGTGTTGTTTAAAAAGTCGGGAAAGAATGAAGGTACAATATTGTTTGTATTCGGGTAAATTGCTTTCGTTTATTGCAGACTTTACACAATTACAGTATTCACATAGATAAAATAAATCAATGAGTAAGTATCTAGTTAATTATAATGCTCGATAAATCTTATAAAAATAAAGATATTACTCGAAAAGTTATAACCTCATAAACAAAGGAATAAAGAAGATGGAGGACACGGTAGTGGACCGAAGAGTTTCGTAGATAAAACTTTTCTCCTCTTTCCGTCCTCTCACACGGCAATTATATTAGCAACGATATTTCATCCTTTCATAGAGCGAATGGGAAAATGGACTTCCGTGGCCGCAGTTCGTACGTACCGCCGGTACAACGAGCATTACAGAAAGCAGAGTAAAGGTTTGATGGTTTTGTTCCATACGTACTCTCGCCGGTCTCTTTCTCCCTCTCTCTCTTGTGGTTCGCTCGAGCTAGTCGTTAATATATCTTCTCGATGGATAGAGCCCCGTGTTGTATCGGCGAGATGGTGTGCCTCTCTGCACCGTGCCTTGAGAATATTGTACGATGCTCGTGTGCACCAACATCGTTTAAGGGTGAAATTGTATATCGTGCATATACAGTAAATACAATTGCGATTGCATTCATCGCTCTTGTTGGCCAATGTTCGCGATACACGGACAGCAATATGCCCTTACTTTTCACACAGAGGTAGACCGGGGCGAATGAGAATTTCCTAAAAGCAACGGAAAATCGATATTTTGTTTTCCCTCTTTCTTTGCGCATTTGAGCGATCTCGCAATTTTTTCTCGGGTCAAATAATACTATGTGTTACGATGGATAAAAAAATTTACATCTATCAGTCGGCACGATCCAACTATAACACGAGATATCCTGTTTTCAGAATTTTTGTTATTTTTGATGTGTTCCATTTTGCCTCGAACAACCCCTAAAGGGGTGAAAATTTCAGAGTTGTACGCTCGCTCGCGTAGTATACGCGCTTTTTAGTCTCTCTCTTGTGCCCATCCAAATTCGAACAATGGAGATGACGCGCTACGAGCAAGGGGGTATGTTCACCCGTGGAGCTTCGTCGCGTCGTCTACCTACGTGCTGGAGTACATCGCACGCCGGATCCTTTGATCTTGGGTGTAGAGCACGAGCATCAGTCTAGTCATATGTATATACATACATATATCTGTATATACGTATGTACAGTACGGCCTATACGCTGCAGTGCATCGCGGGTATACTATACCGGCAATCTCGTCGGTCTCAATTCCCGTAATGCGTGTATCCGGTTACTATGCGCTGGTCGTCGAGAGTACACCGTTCGATTGAGCGAAGGAGAGGGGAGTGAGGTGTATTGTATTATGGGAACGTCAGCTCGGAAGCTGATGGGATTCGAACCATCTATAGAACGATTAGGACAAGATTGATCAGTATTAGTCTTATCGAGCACTTTGACTCGTCACTTTCTTTTTCGTAATAAAAATAAAAAAAATAAAAATTTCCGCCACTATAAAAAGTCCGAAAAATAAGCTTCGCGTAAAAAAAAGCCTCGGTAGATATTTCGAACGATAGGAGTTTAAAAAAATCATTAAATACATGTAACGAAGCTACAGCTGGCAAAGGCCAAAACGTTTCGACAAAAACAATCGGTCCAATTTAGTTCTTCAACGATTTTCTTTTCTCTCGGCGCACGAGGGTCGCTAGTGAGTTCCTGCGAGAAAAACAAGGGCATGCAATTCCACGAGGACAAATGGTTAACGCGTCAGCTTTAATTTTCCAGCGTATAATAGTATAGGGTATAGTTGTATATTTATATATACACATATATTTATATGAAAGCCCGAGGCAGGCCGAGGACGTGCAGTCTACCTATCCCTCCCTAACCTCTCTAGACGTATATATTTATATATACACATACGTCTAGAGAGGCTATATATGTGTATATATGTAGATATGTATATGTATATATACATGTATATTATTTCCCGGGCGTTTCACATAGCTAGGCGGGGTTGGAAATTTCAGACGTCGCTTTACAGGCCGCGTTACAGCGATAACTTTCGCGCGTGCCGCATCATACACAATTCAGCTAGGTACTGGGCGCTCTAACTGTACTCATACCAGCAGGTTGTTCTATACGTATATTTGTAAATACACGTATACGTATACGTATGTCTATTCGTTCAACACGCCCGGTTCCAAATCAACCCTGGGAATTATGGGAATCGTTGCGAGGGGTGGGCTGTTTCAGTTGTTATTTAAACTTTAACGGTCAGCGGGATTTTTCGAAAAGAGAAATTGCACCGAACGATGTTCATAATATTTGCGCAAAAATATTATACATCCTCAGCGGCAAACATTGAAACGTAAATACGTGTTTTGGTTAACGTGGCATTTTGATAAGGTAGACCGCGACGTGTTTGAAATCCATTCCTCTCTCGGACCCCTTGTACTCTCGAGCGCTCTACCTCCCCTTCTCTATCTCACCGACGAACTATGTGTATCTGCTTTCTCGATGAGCAAATTAAACACGCATGTGTAACCACAATAACATTTATGAATGCGCGTATATTATGGAAAACAATGCGAATAAGTTGCGAATAATTTCAACGTTAATTAGAAAATTGTACATTGTTCTCGTTGCTTTTATTCGCTCTGGACGGTTACGAAGAAAGTACGTTTATTAATATATTCGTTATACTTGCCGAGTAATATTAAATAATGAGTAGACTCCAACATTAATTATCAGTTTAAATAATTACTTTTATAAATTTTCTTTTAATCGTAATTAATTCATACGATTCGTGTATTTATTTGTGTATTATTAATAATATTTTGATGTTGAATTCATTGAGTTGATTGCGCGATACGTCACGAGGCATTCAATTATAACGTGGTACATAAATTTCTCGCATGGATTACCGAACAAATTTGCCGGAACGAATCTCTCTGACAAAAGGGACGAATGAACTATACATGTATAATTCTTTCCCCTGAGGATTATGTCGAGAGTCTCTAAGCCTTTCTACCCCCGGCCGTCCACCCCTTTCTCACCACTCCAGTATTATTACGTGCCCTAACTCTCTCGCTGCTCTCTATGGCACACAATTTGGAACTCGAACTACGTCCTAGAGACTCTCGTGTGTGATCACGAATAAGCCATGGGCTGACCACTCGCTGGATTCGCACGCAAACGACTCTCTCTCTCTCTCTCTCTCTACACTCTCACTCCGATTAGTTGGCATGCAACAGGGTGTGAATTTAACCCCTGAGGTACCAGCACACGTTGAAAACAGTTCCCTTTTCCGTGTATCTTTTTCATAATAGGAAACATTTGTTGTTGCAAATTGGTTCGATTTCATTTGCATATAAAATCGAAATATGTAATTGTTTTCATTCGATACAAAATTCAACGTTTATTTATTTCAATTTTCAAAATTATTTGTAAGGTGGAGCGATAACGTATTTTATTGGCTACAATTTTTTAGCGTGACGTATACAGAGTCGCCCAATACATAAGACGAGAAGGTCGAACGACGACAGTCTGTCTCTATTTCTACTTTTCTTCTCTCGTCGTTCTTCGTATATAAATATATTAAATGTATATCATATTTATATGTACCCGTGAAAGAAATTAGTAGGGCAGCCCTGAAAACGATCGGGGCCCAAAAGGGTTTGAATATGGATTCCCTACTAGGGATTTTCACAACACAATCCGACTAGGCCCCGACAGGGAAATAACAGGGTTGCCTTATTTATTTAAAAAAGGTCGTAGCGAGGTAAATGATAAAGGGCCTAATCGGGATTCATCAGGGCAGTAGTTATTACAGAGCATACAATATTTGCAAAGTTATTTACACCAATGTCTAGTTTTTATACTTATTTTCCATAGATGTGATGTACATATAAAGTTAATTTAAGCTTTTTAAGCGTTAATTTTACCTGCACGCATGAATATTATCAAAAAAAACTTTTTTTATATTGTGAAATTTATTTTCCAAATTTTCTCAATGTTTATAGAATAGAAATTTTACTATAGATAATTTGTATTCTATTATGAATATTATTATCTGTAGTAAAATTCTCAAATTATCTGTAGTAAAATTTGCATTCTATAAATATTTAGAATGTTTGGAAAATAAATTTCACAATATAAAAATAGTTTTTTTAAAAATAATATTCATGCGTGCAGGAATGACAGCACATGTACCTACGTACAACACCGTTTGGTTGTTGTATGTGCTCACCGCGCGACGAGTATGTAGTTCCGCCAGCGGCCGATGGGCGGCGCATGGCCGAGCGCTTTCTCGCACGCGTAGTCGTCGCCCGCTGGCATTATAAAGCGGCAAGCTGACCGATAATTTAACTCATTATCAATCTATCGATGTGTAACGAAAATTTAGATGCAAACATTGATTATAGAGGAATTCTATAAACAAAGGCACTAACTTTACATTTTTCACCATTTTTACTTATAAATTACACCCGGGCGAAGCCGGGCCGGGTGGATAGTAATGAATAACCCTTTACCCGAAGAAAATTGTTTTCATTATTGCAAAACATCTCGCTTGATATGTATCCACTATTATTATTATTATTTGGTAGTTTTATTTGCACATCCTTGTCGCAAGGATTTTTACAAACTGATATGTATCCACTAATAAAGCTGGTAATTATAGGGCAGTAATAGGGTTGCTTCACGGCTTCGATTCGGTTCTGGCAGGGTTCTGTTGAGGCAACCAGCCGGGCCCTGATTTATAGGCCTCTTTAGGTCCTCACTGACAAAGTGTGACCGGCCACCAAGGGACCTAGTCAGGTGCCCTGTTAGGGCCTTTGTAAAGTGAGGGAAAAATAATCGGGACCTAGTCTAAGCCCTGGCAGAATTCTTACTTGGGTATGGGCTAACACCCCGTAAGATCTTTCACGTTTTCATGCTTCGCCTATTTTTGTCTCTGAGCAACATACCGTTTGTCCAACCCCATTCACACTCCTCGACAGTTGTGTATTGTCAGCGAGTACAAAAAGATTTTCTGCTTCTCGTGAAATCACTTGCACTTCAATTCTTCAGAAACGTGTACAAGAATGAAAGGGGGCGAAAAGCAACCCGAAAAGTACTTTTGGAGAGTAAATTGTACACGTACAGGAAAAATGTAGTACGAACCTTTCCATTTTTTTAAATTCAAGCAAACGCTTTTCATGTTTCAAGGTTATGTCGCATCGTATTTCCGGTTAAAAAAATATTCCTTCCTCCTTTCTCCTAACTGAATTGTATTGAGTGAAAAATAAGGGAGGATTCCCAAGGGTGAGGAGAAGGAGACATTAGATCCGATTTTGCAAAGTCGTCTGCATCTAGGAACATGTCGTAGGTACCTATATATCTTCAGACGAGACAAGTTCTTCGGTTGCCAATTGGAGGAGGGGTGTGTCATCCCCTTTTCCAATACATACGTTTTATGTCTTTACCTCTCTCACTATCTACTCCACCCTTGCAGATGCTTCGTGTTCGCTACGTCGTCTCATCGGGATTGCTAGAAATACCGAGGCAAGTGGAAATGTACGAGAAATTGACCGTATCAGACAGTATAAGCCTATGTCGATCGTAAATTTCCCGTACTATAAGAAAATTATAGTCTCGATTTTTCAAGAATTTATTGACCTTAAGGGAAAAGAACTGTAATTACAGTTTATTGCCTTTTTCTGTTACAATTGTTGTGCTCCTTTCGAGAGATCTCGACGATTGATTTTGGCGTCAATGATGTAGGAGGTAACTCGCCTAACGAACCGAAGTACACGTATCGAAGCTCACGAATTTGTCTTCGACACTCCGGACGATCGAGGCCAATTTGCTGGCATGCGGTAACGCACCCTCGCCCCTCCCTCCCTTTCTCGCTCTCTCTCTCTCTCTCTCTCTCTCTTTCTATATACATACACATAGAGACGTAGATCTATCTCGCCTTGCGTGCGTCCCTGTGCATTCTCAGTGTGATCGATTGTTCGCGTGTCCCACTCGACATATACTATATCGCTCACCGGCATTCCACCCTGATATATCTCTATGTATCCTCGACTTTTATTATCCTTTTATTTTTATCTTTAAATTACGAAACTATTTCTAGACAAATTAATAAATGATAGACGCTTTTCGTGTCTACTAAGTTAGCTAAAAACAAATGAAATAAATGTCCTTTAAACGGGACAAATCGCTCGAGAGATGGACACACGTGTGGTCCATAATACGAGAGTCTCATCTCGACGTGCGACCTCGTTTTCCGCGTAAACGCGGGGAAGCGCCCGTTGTATGTCGTGTGTGCGGTCGCTCCGATTACCCGTTCCCCCCGAT
The DNA here is from genome assembly GCA_964017225.1 of Netelia inedita. Classification (NCBI taxonomy): domain Eukaryota; kingdom Metazoa; phylum Arthropoda; class Insecta; order Hymenoptera; family Ichneumonidae; genus Netelia; species Netelia inedita. Next base: position 3,300,354 of record OZ024924.1, on the reverse strand, counting down.
ACCCGCGTGCTCCATCCCCGTCAACATCCCCTTGACCCTCCAAACCACACTAATTATCCTACCGTTATTCGAATAACGCGTTGCTAATCGTAACGCACGTTTCGCTCACCGGAAGCCGGTTAACGAGAGCTAGCGGCGCGGAGGGGGTGAGAGAAAGAGAGTAAGCGAGAGTGAGAGGAAGGGGTTGCCGAGAGTTAGGTGAAGAGACCGGGGGATTGTGAATGCGCGCGCATTGCCTAACACACACCGACGGAATCCCCTAGTGCGGGTCGTTCTGAATATTGCATAATGCAATTTCCATGAGGGCGAGCCGAGAACCCGGGAGCCGGAACACTCTCGTCGCTTCTACATATATATGTGAGTGTGTACGTGTATGTTGGGTGAAAATTCCAGCAGTCACAGAATTGCCGCCATTAATACACTGAGAAAATTATTCGATTTAAAGAAATTTTATCTCTCGAGCAAACTTAATTTATTTCATTCAAATGGGTGGTTAATAAAATTGATAAAATAATTTATATTTCACAATTATCATAATTATACATTTTTCACTAGCTTGATTGAAATGAAATTATCTAATTTTCATATTTTCCACAATGTTTCATCAGTCAATAGGTTAAACTTGATCTTGTAAATAATACTGGTTAAGTATCAGTATATGCGGATTAAAGTGATATCGATTATTTTTACCGCTGTATCATTACGCGCTGTTACCACCAATCGTGTCTATACATCGCAACAATATATTTATACCCCATTTTTCTCGTTCGAAAAGTACCTAACTATCCACACCGCGATAGAAAGTGATCTTTGTTCAGCCAACTTTTTCTCAACCCCAGAACGAACAGCGGGAAAATGAGCGAAAGTTACGTAGAAAAAAAAATTCTTGTCGGGTTTACTGTGCTAGTACGGTAGAGACCATAAAGCTGAAGCACGCGGGAAAGAGTGAGCAGGCGCGGATGGTGGTCGCAGCGAGAAAGAAAAATATCGAATAAAAAGGGGTGAGGGAGAGAAAATCGTAACTTTCATAAACTTGCCGTATGGGCGATATGCATTTACACGCTGTGCGCTAGTCCATGGAAAAAAATAAAGAAAATGGCGCGAAAACGGGCGAGAATTTTCTCGGCATTGTTTCTATATATCAACGTCGTAACTCTCCCCTATTTTTATTATCGCAGGTATACAGGTTAGGTTTACGTGTGTATTAGATAGGTACCGGGACGAGCTTCAGCACTTGCCATACTCCACGTAGGCAAAGCAAAACTTATGTATATATAAAGCTTTTGTTAGTCCCTGAAAATAGAGGTCGCGCGTTTCTGAGAAATTCAATTTAACCCAACTGCATATGCACCCAGGTTGCCATAGTATTTTCATCTTCTCTCTTTCCCTATTTATGTATATAACGAGAACAGCAGCAGCACGCACAAATAAAAAGAAGTCTGAATTGCTAAAAAATGACAGATTTTTCAAAGTATCGTGGCAGAAATAATCTCAATTTTTGTTTTCCTAATCGAAAGTTTAGTTGAATCTGCATCGGACATGTGGATAAATAAAACGCTGAGTCGAGAATCGAGGTCGACAGCTCTGTCCGGAGGCGGCGTCTCGATTCACCGGCCCCTGTCAACCAACGACGGGTGGGAATCTCATTGCTTCGGTGACTGCACGAAAAAAAATCGAACTTTGACCCTTGTGGTCAGGGAGAAAAGGATAAATAACATAACAAACTTCTCTAGTTGAAGGGATTCAAACCGTTTTATTTATTATTTTTGTACACTTATTTTATTTCATTGCAGACACCCATCACATACGCATTAATGACTACATTACACATACAGCAGCCATACTGCACACGCACATCGTCGAAGTGTCTAACATGATCAAGGTCTCTTTTCGAGGTCACGTTTTTGCGAATTTTATGAGTGCTAAGTTCCACGACTATTATTGCTGCCATGAGTGCTAGCGAGCTCTATGAATGCAATGAATGTAGTGATTTCGAGTAGTATGAGTGATGTGAGTACTGTGGATACTATTCTGTGAGACAGTTTCTCGAGCATGAAAAAGAAATGGGAACGTTACCTTGAAGCGCTTGCGGCCGCAGTCGAGAGCTCCGTCACCCGTAGATAAAGCTTTCATCCTCTTTCCACTTCTATCCTAAAAACTGCCCGATCTTTTTAGGCATACACATATACATATATATCACTGAAGTTATATTGCTTATGTATATACGTAGAGGGTGATGCATGGAAGAGCCTCTCGTTCATAACGATCTGTTTCACACACGACGTGTAACGGGTTGCTCGGATAAGGTACGTTTTTCATTCGCTGGCTATCTGTCTTTCTCTTACTATTTCCATCGTGCAGCCCTTGCCTCCTTTAATGTTGCATGACAGATGATGAGAAGTGTAAGTGAAGAGGCCTTCGCGAGATCTCTAAAGAGCGACGAGAGGTTAAGAAGCAGAAATAACCGAAACAAAAAAGGAAAATAAAAATTAAACATCTCGCGGTTAAAACTCAACCTTGACCCGGTTTAGTCGTTTCTCATATGAAAGTGCGCCGGTATGCCCCGAAGAAAAATTGTGACTTTGCTTGGGGACATACTGGCTCATATATATTTGTATCCATCTGAAATGTGTACAGGTCAAAAAACATATATAGATATGTGTGACGGTGTATGAAGCAACACAATGCAACGCATGCTATGAACACCGGAAGATAATTCCCGAGTGGTAATTAAGTAAGCTTGCTCTCTCACTCGTAACTGTAGATGTGAGAGCGACAACGATGACGTTAGGTTCGTCGTTCGTTTATATACGGAATCTGTTTACAACCCTTATACACGCATATTATACGTACGGCACGCATTTTCGGCGATCTATAGCATACACACACACATATATATATATATATACATAGCACAAATGTTTATAAACTTACATAACGTTCGGTGTACGCAGTTCGTGCAAGTATGCGGAAGAGTGTAAAACCCCGTAGATATATGTATATACGTATGTGTGAGTGAATTTCCTGCGTGCCTTTTCATGGATAAGCGTATGGATATAGGGAAACTGAGCATAGCCACGCTATAAAGGTAATGCCCGACCTCCTCGTACTCTTCGCGTGCTTTCGCGTGTGAATATACGCGCGCACAGTACCTACGCGACGAGACTTTATAGCGACGAAAACGTTTATATCTATATACACGCGTGTATGTATAAAACTAAATCAATGTTAAGCTTGTACAATTTCTCGCTGCGAAAGCGCAAGGGAAATTTCAGTTCAGGAACAGTTGATGTATATCTATTGTTATATATATATATACAGATGTGTGTATGGATACAATTCGCAAAGCGTCCACGCACAGTGGAAAACCCTCTCGCGTTAGCGATATAATTTGCGCGGTTGTAGAACAGTACGTAACTGGTGTGTTTGTGTATAATCGTACGTACGGTTTGAGCCTAATCGCTTATGAATGCATCCTCGACGATGGATGCGAACGTACGCTCTCGCTGGAGCTCTCTGAGCTTGTATATATATCTATTAATGTATGTTGAATACTTACCTGTGTGCGTGTATAGTGAAAATGGCGTGTCCGGTACAGCGAGAGGGCGCGTGGGTCATACGGACTATGCGCCATACACGCGTAGCGATGATAACGTTCTAGGTGAAAGCGAGAGGGACAGAGAAAGAGAGAGAGAGGGAAGGAGATGGATAGAGACTGCAACGGCCTTTGCCTGTGTTAGATCCGCCCGACCAACGTGGAATTCGAGCGAGCGAAATTTGTTACCTCGTGCGGAAAACTCATCGGATTCCCCGAAAACGGACAGGAGGAACTAGAGGGGAGGCGTAATGTCCGTGCCACATTACTGAGAGACGTCTATGTGCTGACACACGGGGACCTCTCGTATGCTACAGAAAATGGTCACGAATTGATGTAGAAATAATGGAAAGAAAAATGAAGGAAAAAAAAATATTTCTTCGACTGTACGTGTTATTATTGGTTTCCTCGTTCCGAATTTTCTCACATTTCCTGAATAGAACCCGTAGTATTGTAATGATAATAATGCGCAAGTCATATGAGAAAAAAGGATGACAAGGTGATGAATTGTACTCAGGGATATGCAGGGGTTGATAGTTCCAACGAATCATTGACATAGTCTTTCATCATTTTTACATAGTCTTTCTATCAGAGTATACCCATTTTTCAGAAGGGAAATATAGCAAGGCTTAGTCCTTCCATAGTCAAAAGCATCAATTTTCTATACCCACAACACATGCACATGGTATGCATACAGCTCAGAACACAGTACATAACACCAAACGCTCAATGCACATAGAGCAATCAGAGAGCCTACACACAATATATACAGTAAGCATAGAGCACAGTTCGCAACAAATACTATGGTCAGACTATATAGAGAGACTATATTGTCTTACTATATTTTTTTGGGGCAATTAGCACTACCCCGGATAGAAAGTACTATGTACTATGTACTATAGCACATAGCACATATCACATATTATAGCACACACAACGCATACAGCGCCCAGCACACATTCCACACACATCAAACACAGCATACACAGCACACAGAAAACAAAGTACATAGATCACACTGAGCTCACACATTTCAAAATTGGACTTAGTTACGAAAAAATCGATTTTTTAGAACTCGACTCCGTGACTTTAGCCAATCAGCTAAAATCACGGAAAAGTCGATTTTTCACGACAAACCGTCTCCGTGACTTTAGACAAATCGCTAAAATCACACAAGAAAAATTATATTATTTCTCCGTCTCTTTAGCCACTCAGCTAAAATCACGGAAAACTCGATTTATCACGACAAACTGACTCCGTGACTTTAGACAAACCGCTAAGATCACGGATGAAAAATTATATTTTTTCTCCGTGACTTTAGGCAAACAGCTAAAATCACGGAAACTTGATTTGTCGGAAAAAATTGACTCCGTGACTTTAGACAAATCGCTAAACTCACGGCAAAATTGTTTATATTTTCCGGGATCTTAGCGATTTGTCTAAAGTCACGGAATCGATTTGTCGTGAAAAATCGACTTTTCCGTAATTTTAGCTGATTGGCTAAAGACACGGAGAAATAATATAATTTTTCTTCCGTGATTTTAGCGATTTGTCTAAGTCACGGAGTCGATTTGTCGTGAAAAGTCTGTTTTTCCAGAAAAATCGCTATGTGTGCGCTCTGTGTTTGTCTGCCTGCGATGTATACTTACGTGTGTTGCGCGTGTGTGCCATCCGTGCGCTTACTGCATTGGCGATGTCGCGAAGATAGTTAACATTTACTGACAAAACACAGCAATAACCGCTGTAGAATTAAATTACACAGCGGATAATGCTGTGCTTTACCCATAATGCTTCACGCCAAAAACACAATGGAACCAATTGCTGCAACGGAAATAAACAGAACCTCGCTGTACATCTGCTATGTGTGATAGAAAGACTATAAAAATGTGCGTATTAAGACATAGTTAAATATGTATGAAAGACATAGTCTTTCTATCTGGAATCGTGCTAATTGTCCCCAAAAATATAGTACACCTATAGTCTTTCTTCCTTGGTTTCCGCTAGAAAATACACAGCGGATAGCAATTTGATGTGTGCTATATGGCTGTTGTATATAATAGATAGACTCGTGTCATATAGCCTGCGTATATTTTCTCTGCGAAAATTGAGTCTCATCAGATAGAATCACTTGTATTCGTATGTATATACAATTGGGGACTCACCGATTTGTGTTGCATATGTGCAACCCGAAATTCTCGTGGGGCTCAGTGCCAAATCTGATCGTGTATTAGCTCGTAAACGTTCCTCTACTCTACTGTGTGTACGTGAGTGTGTGTGAATGAAACTCCCTTTCTTCTATGGCTTCAGGTCCGCTCTATTGAATAATAGAGAGCAATTATCTCAGTTCACTCTCTCTCGGAATTCAACTGTAGCTCTGGTGGCGTCGAGTTTCTGTATGGGCCAGATTGCTGTACGGCCAAATCGATCATAGCGAAGGTGCGGAATATGTCAAATTGGATAATTGTTTGAGAAATTTGATGAATGGCGAAGCATTCGAAGACCCTTCTTTGACATAGATATACTTATTCAACGGACTAAGTTATACTGACTGTAAACCCAAGATTTACAATAGTACTAGGCTACTAGGCTAGTACGTGATAAATTCGTTGTTAGATAAACGCAATAAAAAAAAGAAAAGAAGATTTTACATTCTTTCTCTCTCGCACTCCATGCACGATATAATTGAGAGGGATAGCCAGTCGATTTGATGTATATTTACGTGTAAATTGGATCGATGAAGACGTGGGTATATGGGGGGATGAGCAGGAGGTCAGAGTTTTCAGGTTATGCCACTCTCAAGGACGCCGTCAACGCGTTGCCTTTTTTTTCTTTTCTCCGTGTAGGCTTCCTTTTCTGATTCCTTCTCGATCCCCAGCCAATGATATAGCCACGTGTCGACGGCCCGTCGCACCACAGTAATTCGATACGACGCTCGTTTCTCGGCTGCGGAACGTATACTGATGTACGTATATCATTATTCCACTGGCACCGTTCTCCTTTTCGCCAATAGCGTCGTCTCCGTCGTTTAGATTCCTCGATTCGACGCACGATTTTCGTGTTCGCATATACGAGAGACACGAACTTTTGGATATCGCGAGCATAAAGACCGAAAGGGTGCTAAACTATGGATATATATATTGAAACGGCAAAGCCTTTTCAATATAATTTATGTTCGGGCTCGAAGAAATCAGGGCTCGATAAACCGTTAATGTAAGGCTAAGCAAAGTTTATTTTATGAAAGTCAGCGGATACATATACGAGAAAATAGTTCCCTGGTATGCCGTCGGTGTCGCCTCCTGACGCCCGCTAGTCTCGTACCGCTGTCCTTAGTTCACCCGCGACTGTGCCGCTCGCAGCGCCGCTGCCCTTATGCTGCCAATATCGCGCTGCCGATCTCCCGTGTAGCGACTCGTCGCTCGCCGCTGTCCCTCTCTCTCTCTCTCGCTGCGCCGGGGTTGCTGCTCGGCGAGTGTAGCGTAGTTCACCTCTGAGCGTGCCGCTCGCAGCGCCACGCCTCCCGATCTTGTTGGCAAGTTGCCGGTCTCGTGCTTCGACACCCGGTGTCCGCCTGTCAATCGTTCCAAGATGGCGACGACTGCGCGGGATGTGTTCGCCCAGTGAAACGTTTTAACGGGTATGTGACGAGTTTTCCTTGTGTTCGTTTACCCGTTCTGTGCTACGTGCTGTGTGCGACGGCTCCTAGGTTCGTTGCCAATCTGTGTGTCCGTCGACTGTGTGTCTACCGTGCTTCTAACGTCGTTCTTTTGACGCAGGTACTGACTTTGGATCGCCACACCGTTCGTCTCCGTTTCAGGCCACGTCGCACTCCCGGATTTTCGATGATGACGGTAAGTTTCGTCTCTCACCGAGCCTTCGTTTTTTATCAAGTGCCACCGTCCGTTATATCCTTCCTTGTTAAGATCTCCAGCCTACCCTCCTATCAGCGCGACTTAACCCTCTTTATCAGAGAGTCCGGTTTTGCCTTCAGAGTGTCTGCCTAAGCTCTTGGTAAGTCTTGATATTTCCGAGATGGTACTTTTTGGAGAAAAAGGGTGGGTCCTTTCTCATCCTCGCAGACCCTCTTTATACCCTTGGCCCTTGTGTTTCTCTTGTGAGAACGTTTCCTGTAATTGTCCATCTATGTGTTTCGAGGGAAACTACCCTCTTCTCATTATTATTATTCTCTTCCAGGTTCCGTGCCCGAGGACGCCCGTGACACCCGTCACATTGTCCCCCAGGATTTTTCGCCGCGAAGACGTTCCCTGCGATGCGTCACAGCGAAGGAAAATCCTCCTTTCTGGCCGCCATGCCGCTTTCTTCCGCCGCCTGTGCTTCAGCGACGCCTATCTATGGCCTGGTTTTTTTTTTTTCAGGGAAATAGATTTTTTTTTTCGCAGTTTCTCTTTTTTCTTTTTTTTTATTTCACCTCTCTCTTTGGCTTGTGTGTGCACCCTAATATAATGTGTCTCTATCATGTGTGTTCCTATGTCTATCTTATATCTATTTACATTTATCTTTTTTTTTTTTTTTTTTTTTTTTTTTTTTTTTTTTTTTTTTTTTTTTTTTGTGTGTGTGTGTGTGTGTGCTTACTTCTAACCGTCTTTGTTTTTCCTCAGATTGATCCTTCCATGTCGCTGTCGTTGTTCTCTTCTACTTCCTCCTCTTCGTCTCCCGTTGTCGGCCACAGCTCCAGGAACCTCTCGTCCAAGTCCACCTCCATCTGTGAATCGTCGCCGCTACGCCCTGGTTCCTCTCCCTCGCTCTCAGGGTCCACCTCGACATACTGCGTGAGCGTGGCACCGCTGCCCACCGCTACCTGTACTGCCGCCTCCTGCGACCGCCCTTGATGCTCCCGAGGTATCAGCGAGTGCCACTTCTCGATCATGTCGCTGTAGCTATTCAGGTGTGGGCCTAGGAGCCGCCACCTGAACGCGTGTCCCCGGTTGGTCCACTCACCGGCGTCGTGGCAAATTACCCACTGGCGATAGTCGTCCCCGGTGTCTTCCTCCTGCAGCGTTCCCCAAATTGCATCGGTTCCCGTCGTCACATCAGAGATTTTCAGTGTCCAGCTCCTCGTGTGGACTTGCCGAAGCAACTCCCGACTTTTTTCGGTGTTATAACGGCCTCTTCCCGGTGGCGCGACGCCGTAGACGCCGCATGGAATGGCCGTCCATGGCTGCTCAAATGTCCACGCTGGAGCCGTGAAACATTCCTCCCTCTCATATTCGAACTCCTGACCGTAGTCGCCGAGCCAGGCTTCCACGACGTCGTCGTCTGTGTCCAGCACCGTCGCGCGGGCGAAGAACCCGTCCTGCCTGACTAATATACCCCTCCCCGGGTATAACTCTTCCTCCAGGCAGGGGTGCACCTCGTCGTCGTCACACGTTATTCCCCGGATACTGCGTATAATTTGGCGCCAATCGACATCCGGTAAGTCCATTCTGAGCCAGACCTGCTCCGGATTCGCGATCCCGATAATCTTCACGCCCTCCTGCTGTCCGTGTAGAAATTCCACCGGGTAATTCTCGTATTGCTGCTCCATTTCGTCCGTTTCTCTTCGCTGCTGATTTGAAAGTGACGATCTTGCTGCTTCTCGCCGGACTGCCGACCCCTACAAGCCTAACGATTTTCCAGGATACCAGGATCGAATGTTCTGGTCGCTTATGACCGTTAAAACGAACGGATTTTCAATCGTCCGTATCTCGCTTATTTCTCCTTTCCTCCTCTGCTCCCGTCTTTTTATTAATTGTTTAGCTCTTTTTTTTTCTTTCCGTGCTTCTTCTCTCACCTCTTTTGTCATCATTCTCGCGTTTTTTGATTTCTTCTCTTAACTTTTGTCGGTTGTCCGTTGCTCCGTTTGTAAATTCGCGTTTTTCTTTTTCGTTTTTCCGCGGTCTTGGGTCTCGTTCGCAAATCTCGTACTCGCCGTATCCTCTCTGACGTGCGCCGTTCTACTTGTCCCCGCATTATCGTTGTTTCTCTTCCCCTTTTCCGGGCTTTCTGGTCGCGCTTCGTGTTCTGTCTCTCCTACGTATTTTTTTAAGAGGCACCCGTGAAACTTACCCCTTTCTTTTTTCGTTTTCGGGTCCTCCAGGAGATATGTGGCGATCCCGACGCATTTCTTAATGCGATATGGGCCTTCATACAGCGGCATGAACTTAGCCGTTTTCTTCTCTTTCGGGTCTGATACATTTAATGCTCGTACCAGTACTAACTCATCCACGTCGAAGCTCGTAGTTTTGTGCCTCGCATTAAATCGGTCGGCTCGTACCCATCCTTTTTTTCTTATTCTCTCTCTTACTATGGCAATTTTTTTTTCGTGTGCCATGTCGTCTATTTCCTCATCCTCCAATGCGAGCAACCATTTTTTCCACGCGCGGTACGGCTTTGTTTTTGTTTGCATCTCCGTTGGTGTTTCTTCTGTTGTCTCATGATGCGTATCATTGATACACGTCTCAATAATCGGTAGCCATTTCGCCCAACCCGAGTGGTTTTCCTCCAGAAAGGTTCTCAGGAATCGTGCCAGCTCCCGATTCACCCTCTCTACCATGTTCCCCTGTGGGTGGCGTATCGAGGAAAATACTGCCTTTATTTTCTCCTTCTCGAGTTGTTTCAGCCATTCTTTGGAGGTAAACTGCGTTCCGTGATCGCATTGGATACGCTTCGGTTTTCCGAATTTTGGAATGTAATCGTTGAATATCCTCCTGATTGTCGCCGCTGTGTTCGCTCTTTGTAATGCATATAGCTTAACGTATTTCGTGAACGTATCCAACGTCACTAATATGTGTTTAACCCCCCCGGTTGATGGTGGTAATGGACCAAAAAAGTCAATGGAGAGTAAGTCCCCCGGTCCTTCAGGTACGATTGTTTGCATTTTCGCATAATTCGTGTGTGTAGAGCTTTTATTCCTCTGGCATTCGTCACACCTCGCGATTATTTGTCGCGTTTTCCTGGCCAGATGGGGATACATGAAATCCTCGTCTATGACTCTAAATATCTTGCGAGCCCCTAAATGCCCGTACATCTTATGGCTCTCCTCTATGAGTTTTGTAAGTATTCGTTCTGGGACGATTATCTTCCATTTCCCTGCTCGAGTTCGCTTTTGCAGGCACTCCTCTTTGATTCGATAATTCGTTCCTCCAGGTGCGTCCTTCTTGGTCCGTTCCCATAAGTCCTGCAGTGTCGGGTCTTCTTTTTGTAATGCCCCGAAGTTCCTCAAATCCTCCTCCAGCTCGGGATCCATCTCTTTGGCCAACACCGCCGATATAATAATTCGTTTATTTCTTGCGTCTCCCATCTGTTCGGGTCGGCTGAGCATGTCGGCTACCGTGTTTTCTTTACCCGGGCAATGCTCAATCTCGATATTGTAATCTTGGATCAAGAGGGACCACCGGATTAGCCGATCTCCCGCAAATCGACACGTTTTTAAAAACGTGATTGCTTTGTGATCCGTGATTACTCGTACCCTCGCTCCGAGTATGTAGGTACGAAATTTCTGTAAAGCCCACACGACTGCCAAGAGTTCCTTTTCGGTCGTCATATATCTCAGTTCCGCTCCTTTGAGCGTCCTGCTGGCAAATGAGATAACTCCCGTCTCGCCCCGCTCATCCTCCTGGCTCAATGTCGCACCGATCGCATATTCGCTCGCATCCGTCGTTACTGTATACGGCCGGGTCACATCCGGGTGTCTTAAGATTACACTTTCTGTAAATAATCTTTTAACTCTCTCGAAGGCGGCTTCCCGTCTCTCGTCCCAGCTCCATGGCTCTCCTTTCTTTATCAGTTCCAGTAGCGGCACTGTTTCCTTGGCATGTTTGTTGGTAAACTTCGAATAGAAGTTGATTAGGCCGAGGAATCCTCGGAGTTGCTTCTGGTTCTTTGGCGTTGGGAACTTTTGGATAATTTCCACCTTTTCTGGCTGTTGCTTTATGCCCCTCGTCGTGAGCATATGCCCCAGAAACTCGACCTCCTCTCGGAAGAAGGCTGATTTCTTGAAGTTCAAAGTCATTCCATGTTCATGCATCCTCTGAAACACTCTTCGAACCTGCTCAAGATGTTCCTTCGGGTTTGGTGAAACGATGAGTACATCGTCGACAAAATTGATCACCGATTTTCCCAGGTCTCGTAGGACTACCTCAAGCCCTTTTATTAGACTCGCTGTGCTCGTTTTGAGACCAAATGGCGTCACCGTGAATTGATAGCAGAGGCCTTCGTGCATAAACGCGGTGTATTTCCGTGATTCCGTATGCAGCGGTATCTGCCAGAAACTACTCGTCATGTCGAGACTCGAGATCGTCCCAATTCCTTCGCACTGCTGGAAAATTTCTTCGATTGGCGGAGCCGCGTCATGATCCTCGATCAAATATTCATTCAGTTGTCTCGCATCGAGGCATAATCGAACCGACCCGTCCTTTTTGACGACTGTCACCATCGGATTTATAAATTGGCTGTTAGCTCTTTCTATGACCCCGTGTTGGAGCATCCGTTGGATTTCCTCTCGGACCTTCTCCCTGTATTTCATGGGGACCGGGTATGATCTATTCACGTATGGCTGCGGGTCTTTCATGATCAGTTTGTGCGTATATGCTTTCATTCTTCCGGGCCGTTTCGTGAATATGTGCCTGTATTCCCACAGAATTTCTTTGAACGCGTGTTTTATCTCTCTTCCGACGCCTTTTACCTGTTCGACTTTTTCCTGTATGACCTCCCCGGTGAGACCTTCTTCTTCGTCCCTCCCTAGCCTTATGGTGTCGACTCGTCCCGTTTCTCCCACTTGTCTGGGCTTCATCCATCTCCCGTCATATAGGCGCAGTATTGGGTCCCCTGCTGCGTATATGACGTCATTCTCCGTGTCGAGCTTGATCCTTAGCGCCCTCATCCCATCGATTCCGAGGATCGCCTCTCGTCTCAACTTAGGGATGATCATGAGTTGCAAAGTTGCTCTCCTGTCCCCCAGCCGTACCTCCGCGGCTATATTCTTCTTTATTCGGCTTATATTCCCGCTAAAAGCCCCTTGTAGCTCCCCGCCCGTGACCGGAAGTATCGGACAGGTCTTGAGTTCCTCCGCCATCTGCTCACACCATTCCTCTGACATGCCTGAGATCTCACTCCCGCTATCTATGAGCATTCGGGTTTCTTTACCCTCGATCTCTACCTGCACCTCTGGGCATTTGATTACTACCTCAGGCCTTTCTATCCTACTGTCCTCCATCAAGTAGTCCCTTGGGCTCTCATACGTATTCTCAGCGCCCTCCGCCCCGGCTCTTCCTCCTTCCGTGGCCCCTTTCGCTCCCTTCGCGAGATTTGACACGTGGCCGGTTTTCTCCCCTCTTGCCTTCTCTTTTTTCTCTTTTTTCTTCTGCCGCTTCTTCCTATTTCTCTCCTGCCGTTCCTCCGTTTCCCTCCGGACCTGCTCCAGGACCTCCTCTGTTGTTGCGCCTCGTTTGAGATCTTCCTCTTGAATACTCATGATTTCGGGCGCAACGCCTACTCGTTTCCCGACTGCTGCGTGGCTTCCTCTTTCCTGCTTCTCGTTGTTTCGGGATCGGCTCGGTCCTCTTGGGCAACTGACTTCTCCCAAGGCTTCCCTTCCGGATTCGAGGTCGACCCCTGGGCTCTTTGCGAGTTGTCCCATGGTCGGTAGCGGTTGTCTCTTTCTTCGCCTTGGGGTGCTGACCATCTCGGACGCTCCCGTTGCCATGATCTGTCCTGGTTCGAGTGATTTCTCTCTCGGTTCTCCCGCCCGCCATTATTCGCGTGGTTCCAGTTACGATTGTCCTGATTTCCTTCTCGTTGGTTTTTCGGTCTCTTCTGCGCGTTCAGAGGCCCGGCTCCATCCAATCTTTCTAAGAGCATGAGGAATTCCTCGACGTTTTTCACCGTTCCCAAATGAATGGCTGAGCGGACTGTTTCGGTGAAATGGTTTCCTAGGCATCTGATTATTTCTTCATCCGTCGGTTTCTTATCGAGGTCCTTCGCGTTCCCAAATATGCGAGTCGCATATTCAGCTCGGGTTGCCTTCTGCTCATCCAGATCGTATGCCCCAAACTCCAAATTCCGACTTATCTTGTCTTGCACATCTGGCCCCCAATATCTCAGCCTGAATTTCCTGACGAAATCCTCCATCGTGTGCACGTTGTCTTCTACGACCCTCCACCAGTCTTTGGCCGCGTCTGTCAACGACTGTCCGATGACGTATGAGATGTTTGTGTTGCCGGTTATCTGCCAGAATTGTTCAAATTCTTTTAGAAATCGCATCGGCCTTTGCTCACCGTCCCCCCGGAACATTGGTGGTTTTTGTTTCACAGCGTATGCTTGACTGACGTTCAGAACCCCCTGCGTCACATTCATTGTCTGTGAGAGGCGGTTCCGCAATTCGTCTTCCACAGCGTCGATGCGCTCCTTATTGTTCTTCACCAGGGAGACTGTCTTCTTCGACACCTCCTGTGCTTGTGCGAAGCCGCTCATGGCTTGCTGGAGCTTTTTTTCGAGATCCTCGAAATCCGCTCGTCGATCCCTGTCAATCGCCTCTAAATTTTCTTTTGCCAAACTCTGTGCTATCGTGATTTTACGGTCTGTCTGTGTGACGACGCGATCGAGCTCCTCCCTGAAATCGTGCCGTGCCATTTCTTGCGTCTGCCTGCACCGTAGCACGCATCTCTCGTCCAAATCTCCGATTCGTTCATTTGTCATGAGCCTTTCGCGGCCCTGCTCGACCTTCACCTCCTTTAGCTCTCTTAGGAGTAATTTAATTGACTCATCGATCTCTTTTTGCATTTTTCTCGTGAGATCCATCTCTTCTTCTTCTTCGGTCTCCGGTACAGGAGCTTCCTCCGTTGATGTGCTTACATTGGCGCGAGTCATTGTGTCCTCGGCCAGTATCTCCTCGATTGGCGCGGTTTGTTCAGCCGCCATCTTGGCTTTGCTCGTGACCTTACCCAGGTTAGCACCCAAGTTTCCTCGAGTCCCTGTTCGGGCGCCAAATGAAACGGCAAAGCCTTTTCAATATAATTTATGTTCGGGCTCGAAGAAATCAGGGCTCGATAAACCGTTAATGTAAGGCTAAGCAAAGTTTATTTTATGAAAGTCAGCGGATACATATACGAGAAAATAGTTCCCTGGTATGCCGTCGGTGTCGCCTCCTGACGCCCGCTAGTCTCGTACCGCTGTCCTTAGTTCACCCGCGACTGTGCCGCTCGCAGCGCCGCTGCCCTTATGCTGCCAATATCGCGCTGCCGATCTCCCGTGTAGCGACTCGTCGCTCGCCGCTGTCCCTCTCTCTCTCTCTCGCTGCGCCGGGGTTGCTGCTCGGCGAGTGTAGCGTAGTTCACCTCTGAGCGTGCCGCTCGCAGCGCCACGCCTCCCGATCTTGTTGGCAAGTTGCCGGTCTCGTGCTTCGACACCCGGTGTCCGCCTGTCAATCGTTCCAAGATGGCGACGACTGCGCGGGATGTGTTCGCCCAGTGAAACGTTTTAACGGGTATGTGACGAGTTTTCCTTGTGTTCGTTTACCCGTTCTGTGCTACGTGCTGTGTGCGACGGCTCCTAGGTTCGTTGCCAATCTGTGTGTCCGTCGACTGTGTGTCTACCGTGCTTCTAACGTCGTTCTTTTGACGCAGGTACTGACTTTGGATCGCCACACCGTTCGTCTCCGTTTCAGGCCACGTCGCACTCCCGGATTTTCGATGATGACGGTAAGTTTCGTCTCTCACCGAGCCTTCGTTTTTTATCAAGTGCCACCGTCCGTTATATCCTTCCTTGTTAAGATCTCCAGCCTACCCTCCTATCAGCGCGACTTAACCCTCTTTATCAGAGAGTCCGGTTTTGCCTTCAGAGTGTCTGCCTAAGCTCTTGGTAAGTCTTGATATTTCCGAGATGGTACTTTTTGGAGAAAAAGGGTGGGTCCTTTCTCATCCTCGCAGACCCTCTTTATACCCTTGGCCCTTGTGTTTCTCTTGTGAGAACGTTTCCTGTAATTGTCCATCTATGTGTTTCGAGGGAAACTACCCTCTTCTCATTATTATTATTCTCTTCCAGGTTCCGTGCCCGAGGACGCCCGTGACACCCGTCACAATATATATATATGTAATAGAATGAAATCGAGCTGGAGGGATGGGAAAGGGGAGGGGATGAAATTTGTAGCTCGGTCCTAATCGATTGGGTTAACTCCCGCTGTCGAAACTGCGAGTTCTCTCCGATTAACTTTTCGTGGTATTAATCTCGAGAGATAATTACACCCTTGGAATAATATCTCGAGTAAAGGGAAAAATAAACAATTAATCTGACGAATGAAGATAAGAGTCTTCTGACTTGAAATTCGCTCTTTTTTTGAGTCGTGCGTCTTGATATTTTTTTCTATTCTCGTGGATGAATAGCTTCCTTCGGGCGTTTACTTTGATTAAGAGTCTTTCAGAAAATTGAGTTATCTCAGGTCTGAGGGGCCTCGAATAATATATATGTGTTTTCTCCTCCTCTTCCTAAGGAGGGAAGCTTATTAGATTTCACTTAGCTAGCTTTGATGACGTGTATACGGTATTAAAATAATAATAATAAAGAACGCTTACAAAATAGATGTATTCGAATGTAAACCTATTAAATATCGAAATAAAATGATATAAATAATCGCGCGATAACGTAGTTTTTTATTTAATTCCTATTACATATATTTTATTACATAAATACTACTTACTTACAATTGGGATAACTTTTCATGAATAAAAATAGGCATTCTTTCATACATATGTGCAAAAAAATATTATAGAAGTCGGTAAGAAATCTTAAAAGTACAGGGAAAAAGAATCTCAAAACTTACAGAGCGGGTTTATTCCATGATGAATCCGGGTGTTCACCATTCGCATATAACTCGCTCTGCTTGACGATAACTCTCTGTCCCGCGTGCCATCGTCGTGCTGGGTTAAGGGACAAGCTAGTAGGGGAAAGAGACAGAGAGGGAAAGAATCACGATGCTTGGTGGTTCAAGAATTGTCGAGAAAACGGTTCGCCGCCGGCGCAGAACGAGAGTCCATCCCTCCTTTACCAAATTTATCTCGCTCCGGTAATGGCTCCATCGCTAAAGCCTTGGCCGCTTTTTCGCAAGCCGAGTCCCTTTTTCTCTCTCTTTGTCTCTCTTGCGAGCTAAGAAAGTATTCAAACAGACCTAAATTCTACTCTCGAAAACGTTAAAGACGAAAAGAGGGTAGAGTCGAATGAAAAATATTCAACCTACATATATATATGGTTGGAACATTCTATGTTAAAATTTTCGAACATCTAATACTAACGCGATTTACATTTATTTTTACATTCTTGTACAATTGCGTTATTAATAAATAATACATTATATCCCAGAAACTTAACAGTAGACAGTATGTATATTAATATTTATGCAAGGTGTACCACCGAAAATTTCGAATTCTCGTTAACGGGACAGTTTTTTAAAATTATTCGAAAGCTTCGGTCTATAATACCCATCCATATTCATCTTTAATCCTGGAGTTTATCACCGTAACCATAAATATATTTCGATATAATACGTAGCGTATGTTACCGAGAGTTCCAGCTGTTTCCTCGCCCACTCCATATCCAAAAATGAAATTCAATTAATTCGACGAAAACAACGTGCCTTTTCCGAGCTCGACTAATACAAAACGTTAATTACGGTGAGATGTAAAAGGAGGGAGAGAGACAGACAGAGAGAGAGAGGGAGGGAGAGAGAGAGGTGTTGGGAAATTCGTCACGCATTCGTCGACTGTGGTGGAAACATCTGGCGCTTTGACGCAGCGAAGCAGAGATAGAGGAAGAGAAGCAGGAGGTGTGGGAGGGAGGATGGGAGGTATGAGATGAGCCGCGTTGCTCTTCCGCGAGGTTGACGCTGGAAGGGTCGCGTGTGGCGGACACGAACAGCCCGCGAGCCGCGAACGGGGTCGTTGGAAAATTCGCATCAACCGACCGAGCGGAAGTGACGGCGGGAAATGGTGACGTTGCGTAACCGAATCGCTCGCAGGATTCGTAGGGATATTCTGTATATGTCTCTATGTATATATAATGTTGGCACAACACACGCTATAATTACGTATGGGAGACTGGAACGCACGACGACCAAATTCCACGCTATGGAATGCGAACCCCGACCCGATTGGTCCATGAATGCATTTAGGGAGAGATCGATCCACCCGGTCCATTATTACTTATACCATATGCGAATTATCAAACTGTATATTGAACGTGAAAGAGAAAGAAAATAAACGAAATTAAACTAAAACGGTGCTTACAACGATTTATATCAACTCTTACTTTTGTCGATCCATTTTCTCCTCGTGTCCTATAAATACTAAACGACCTATCCACTAAACGTACATTACACCGTATATCAAAGTGTCTAATGGCGTGGGGCGAAACATCTTTGGCGTTTGTGCGGTCTACTCCGTGAATGTCCGGGAGTCGCTACGAATCAGCATCACGTGTTAATGGTCTTTAATAGGATCACACACGATACCGTACACGTACATACGAGAGTGTGAAAATTGCATTAGGGACCTCTCGCATCCTGCGTAGACTCAAGGCCTACCCTATACATATATACGCACTTACACGTATATATATGTATGTATGTATACAAGTCCGATAGTTTGATATCGCAGGGAGAGCCGCAGCACGAAGGATATTCCGGGTATCGAGTTGCTATACGTTTGATCATCCCTTACTACATATAATATATCTATATACATATATATATATCTAACATTAACATCAGTTCCCTAGCTCTCTATTCACATCTGTGTATGGCTGTCTATACTAATACGTGCCTGCATATACATGTGCATATACGTATATATATATACGTATATGTGTATATGTACGTACACGTAATACTGGAGAAACGATATAACCGTACGATTCCCTCGTGCAGACGTCAGCGGCTATTCGCTACGAACGTCCTACAGCTTGCTACCGTTCGGCCTAACCGACGCTAGCATGAGCAGCGAGAGGTAGGGCACATGTTACATGAAATATATATATATATATATATATATATATATATATATATATACATACATATATATTGGTTTGAGAACCCAGGCACTCGCATTACCAGTCGCTTCGAGTTATCTGCGTTTCCCATGTTCGCAAACCCCCCTCGTCTCGCGTCCTCCACACTCGCATTTCCACCCTCTGTATAACCCACCTCTTCACCTCCCCGCACCGACGCGCCAGCACTGCACTGGCGAAAGCACCGCGGGATACATATATATATAGAGATATATATAGATATATATATGGCATCAATCGCACTCGGCCACGTGCCCCAGCAGCTGCAGTGCAGAATTCCCGATAGCACGTACGCGAAATCGTCGTTTACGTACGTTTCATCTCTACCCCACGAACTTCTCTCCGCCCCCCTCCTCTTCTCTCTCGCTCTCTCGTTCTCTTGTATCTCTCTGTTCCCTTTACCGACATTTCGACCCACCCTGGAAACTCTCCGATTCTACTGTACCTCAATATCCGCCGACCCCCCCCCCCCCCCCCCCCTCCTGGCCCCCTTCCGAAATCGATGACTATACGTCGATGCTTCTCGCCCGTTTCTATATGTACACTGACAAGATTGACGAATAGGTGGATATAACACGCGCATACTATCGGATTTTACGAGATATATCGGCATTACTATACACAGGGGTGAAAGTTAGAGGGGTTATTTATCGTGATTTGTTCTCAGTTCTGAAAAAAATAAATTTATTTCTAGTTTAATTTCCTTTTTTTGCCTTTCATAACTCAGAGTTAGAAGTTCATCGATAGAATTGTGAAATGAATTAAAGTTACTGAAAAATGGCGTACTATATTCTTTAAAATATTTTACATCGTTATTTTGCAAATTTTATTTTCGTTATTGTTCGTTTTTTGTGTTTCGCAGAACGTTAATAAGTTTGACGAAGTTGAATGGTGTGGAGAAGCTTTCGCGGAGAACGGAGAGATTCAAAGCCGGAAAATAGGTAACATTCTCCTCGTCTGAGGCGAGAGGTTACCGCGCACGCGCGTTAAGAGGCAGTGTAACACGCAGGAAAATTTCGACGGCTTCGCTCTCTCCGCGGTAGTGCAGAGCTCGCTACGAGCCGCTGCGGACTACCGCTAGATGTCACGGCGCGCGTCTGCTACGAAGCGCCGGCACATCGACGCGGGCCGAAGGCCGAGGCGTCGTAGCAGGGCCAGCCGTGACCCACCCCTCTCGAAAATCTTATACTAACGCTCGGCCATGTATATGTGACGTGCACGAGTGTACGTGCACTGCGAGCACTTATACAGCCGAGCATGCCAAACATTCAAGTTTGGTTTTGCTACAATACGAGCAACAGAATTATAATAATTCTGAGTATGCAACGACAAACGTCGTTGGCATCTCGCTCTTTTGCAGAGCGAGTTTATTAATTAACATATTTGTTAATTAACATTTGTTAACAATTAAAATTATCTCCGTTCATTTTCGCGAACGGAGATAATATACGACAAACGTCGTTGGCATCTCGCTCTTTTGCAGAGCGAGTTTATTAATTAACATATTTCTTAATTAACATTTTTAACAATTAAAATTATCTCCGTTCATTTTCGCGAACGGAGATAATATACGACAAACGTCGTGGCATCTCGCTCTTTGGCAGAGCGACTTTATTAATTAACATATTTGTTAATTAATATTTATTAACAATTAAAATTATCTCCGTTCATTTTTGCGAACGGAGATAATATACGACAAACGTCGTGGCATCTCGCTCTTTGGCAGAGCGAGTTTATTAATTAACATATTTGTTAATTAATATTTATTAACAATTAAAATTATCTCCGTTCATTTTCGCGAACGGAGATAATGTACGACAAGCGTCGTGGCATCTCGCTCTTTGGCAGAGCGAGTTAATAAATTAATACATTTGTTAATTAACATTTATTAACAATTAAAATTATCTCCGTTCATTTTCGCGAACGGAGATAATATACGACAAACGTCGTGGCATCTCGCTCTTTGGCAGAGCGAGTTAATAAATTAATACATTTGTTAATTAACATTTATTAACAATTAAAATTATCTCCGTTCATTTTCGCGAACGGAGATAATATACGACAAACGTCGTGGCATCTCGCTCTTTGGCAGAGCGAGTTTATTAATTAACATATTTGTTAATTAACATTTGTTAACAATTAAAATTATCTCCGTTCATTTTCGCGAACGGAGATAATATACGACAAACGTCGTGGCATCTCGCTCTTTGGCAGAGCGAGTTAATAAATTAATACATTTGTTAATTAACATTTATTAACAATTAAAATTATCTCCGTTCATTTTCGCGAACGGAGATAATATACGACAAACGTCGTGGCATCTCGCTCTTTGGCAGAGCGAGTTTATTAATTAACATATTTGTTAATTAACATTTGTTAACAATTAAAATTATCTCCGTTCATTTTCGCGAACGGAGATAATATACGACAAACGTCGTGGCATCTCGCTCTTTGGCAGAGCGAGTTAATAAATTAATACATTTGTTAATTAACATTTATTAACAATTAAAATTATCTCCGTTCATTTTCGCGAACGGAGATAATATACGACAAACGTCGTGGCATCTCGCTCTTTGGCAGAGCGAGTTTATTAATTAACATATTTGTTAATTAACATTTATTAACAATTAAAATTATCTCCGTTCATTTTCGCGAACGGAGATAATACACGACAAACGTCGTGGCATCTCGCTCTTTTACAGAGCGAGTTTATTAACTAATGTGTCTTATAATTACACTTACAATAATTATACAAATATGTGCTGAAAATAAAATGTTTGTAAAAATTAATTTATGGCAAGTTGCCATATCCCTCGAGTCCCGTGGATGATCCGGGCCTCGTGACGCGCGCACGATATGCGGCTACTCGTATTCGCCCTCTGCCGCTCTCTGTAGAGAGAAGCAAAGAGTAAACACAAGCGGTGCCGAGAGCCGAGCACAATGCTCCGGCTATATATATACATATATGCGTCTGGGTAATATACACCGAGTCATCTGTGAAGAAATATGTATTATAGAAAAATGTATTTCTCGCAATCATATTATAATATGACAATCAGTTCTTGTAAACTGATACTCTCTCCGTTCGTTTTAGCGGACGGAGGAAAACAGCGACATACGTCACTGTGACCTCGCTCTTTAGCAAGGTAGTTATGAATTAACATTTCTGTTAATTAATAATTCTTATAAACTATAATTCTCCCCGTCCATTGTAGCGGACGGAGGAGGACAGCGACAGACATCGCTAACACTCGCTCTTTATCAGAGCGGTGTTTATAAATTAACGAACTTATTAATTAAACTTATTGTAATTCTGAAAATAAAACATTATTAAAAATAAATATATGGCAAGATGCCATATATTTCGGGTCGTGCGGACGACCCGGGCCTCGTACCGCGCGCACGCTCGACCGAACCTCGTGTTCCCCCTCCGCCCCTCACCGCAGAGAGAGGCAGCGAGTGAACACAAGCAGTCCCAAGAGCCGATCGCAAAGCTTCGGCTATGCATATACATATGCTTCTGGGTAATATACACCCAATCATCTGAAAAGAAATATAGTATATTATGCTAAAATATGTTTCATGCAATCATATTATATGATAATCAGTTCTTATAAACTGATACTCTCTCCGTCCGTTTTAGCGGACGGAGGAGGACAGCGACAGACGTCACTGTAACCTCGCTCTTTAGCAAGGTAGTTATTAATTAACAGTTCTGTTAATTAATAATTCTTATAAACTATAATTCTCCCCGTCCATTGTAGCGGACGGAGGAGCACAGCGACAGACATCGCTAACACTCGCTCTTTAGCAGAGCGGTGTTTATAAATTAACGTACTTATTAACTAAACTTATTATAAATCTGAAAATAAAAAATTATTAAAAATTAATATATAGCAAGATGCCATATATTTCGGGTCATAGGGACGACCCGGGCTACGTGCCGCGCGCACGCTGGACGGAACCTCGTGTTCCCCCTCCACCGCTCCCCGCAGAGAGACAAAGTCTTGACACAGGCAGTGCCAAGACCCGATCTCAAAGCTCCAGCCGGGCATATATATATATATATATTCAAGCCCAGTGATCTGTAATGAAAAATTTATTGTACAAGAATGTACTTCTTGCAATCATTATTACATGATAATCAGTTATTCTGAACTGATACTCTCTCCGCCCGTTTTGGCGGACGGGGGAGGACAGCGACGGACGTCGCTGTACCCTTGCTCTTTAGCAAGGTATGTATCAATTAACATGTTTGTTAATTAATAATTCTTTTAGGTTAAATAAAAAATGTTCACCTGAAAAAAAATATTTGTTATTCAAGAATTAAATTCTTGCAATCATATTATGTATATGACTAACAGTTCTTATGAACTGATACTCTCTCCGCCCGTATTAGCGGACGGAGGAGCACAGCGACAGACATCGCTAACACTCGCTCTTTAGCAGAGCGGTGTTTATAAATTAACGTACTTATTAACTAAACTTATTATAACACTGAAAATAAAACATTATTAAAAATTAATATATGGCAAGATGCCATATATTTCGGGTCGTGAGGACGACCCGGGCCTCGTGCCGCGTGCACGCTGGACGGAATCTCGTGTTCCCCCTTCGCCGCTCCCCGCAGAGAGAGGCAGCGAGTGAACACAAGCAGTCCCAACAGCCGATCGCAAAGCTTCGGCTATGCATATATATATGCTTCTGGGTAATATACACCCAGTTATCTGAAAAGAAATATAGTATATTATGCATAAATAAATTTCATGCCATCATATTATATGATAATCAGTTCTTATAAACTGATACTCTCTCCGTCCGTTTTAGCGGACGGAGGAGGACAGCGACAGACGTCGCTGGTATCTCGCTCTTTAGCAGAGCGAGTTGATTAATTAACATATTTGTTAATTCGTTATTTTTATTAATTAAAATTATCTCTGTCCATTGTGCGGACAGACTCACAGCGACAGGCGTCGCTGGCACCTCGCTCTTTGACAGAGCGAGTTTATTAACTAATATATCGTATAATTAATCTTATAATAATTATACAAATATTTTCTGAAAATAAAATGTTTGTAAAAATTAGTTTATGGCAAGTTGCCATATCCCTCGGGTCCCGCGGATGATCCGGGCCTCGTGACGCGCGCACGATATGCGGCTACTCGTATTCCCCCTCCGCCGCTCTCTGTAGAGAGAAGCGAAGAGTAAACACAAGCCGTGCCGTGAGTCGAGCACAATGCTCCGGCTATATATATATATATATATATATATATATATATATATATATATATATGCGTCTGGGTAATACCTCCAGTCATCTGTGAAGAAATATGTATTACAGGAAAATGTATTTCTCGCGATCATATTATAATATGATAATCAGTTCTTGTAAACTGATACTCTCTCCGTTCGTTTTAGCGGACGGAGGAGAACAGCGACAGGCGTCGCTGTGACTTCGCTATTCAGCGAGGCAATTATTAATTAACATGCGTGTTAATTAATAATTCTTACGAACTAAACGTAACATATCTAACACAAACTAAAATCACCATATTTATCAACTAACAGTTCTTATCTACTAAAATTCTCCCTGTCCATTATAGCGGACGCGGTCGCTGTGACCATGCTCTTTAGCAGGGAGTTTATGAACTATTATAGTAAATTGAAAAACTAACCTTATTCTACTCATGCAAATAAAATATTAGTTACATTTTGCAGCAAGACCGATTCGGTAAAGAATTCAAGCGCGTTGTCCCCCATCGCTAGCAATCGAGAAAATCCCGAGTACCGACGTCTCGAAAGGATGGGGGGGGGGGGGGGGGGGTATGAAAGGAAAAGAAAAGACCGCCAGTGAAAACGTTTTTTTTTTTAATAAAAAAAAACATCTGCTGATTATGAATGTTGCGGTATTAAACTCAGAGTAAATCAAAGTTAAATAAAAATAGAAACATAAAAATCGAAAATTGGTCTTTAAACGATTTTGCGATTTTTCACTAAAAAAAAAAAATTCATAGAGTATGACATGAATTTATTTTTCTCTGATAAAACGCGTTTAAAAACGAAAAATTTGAAGAAAAAATGGTCCCCATTAATTAATTTTTTTAAAAGTTACCGGCGTTTAAAAATGGTTAATTAAAAGAAATTTTTCCAAATTTACAAGTTTAAATTAAATTATTACTAGATATAAATCTGAAATTGACTCGCTCGAAAAAATTATTACTTACCTCAGTTTCCAAACTGCATTGAAACGGGATCGCTTGTACCCCGAGCGCGAAAACGCACGGTACGACGTCGCTTCTGTTATCCAGCCGTCCTTCTCTTGCTCGCTCATGCTTTCCATTGCCTTCCTCCGCCGTCGACCAGAACACCGGCAACCGCGCTTTTCGCGAGCTAGGCTCCAAGAATCGAAGACGGCACCACTCGCTCGATTTCTTTTATTTTTTCGTTCCATCATTTTATTTTCACACGCGTTCACTGAATTTACTTTTTATTCTCACGAAATAATTCTCATTCGCCGCCATTCTGCTCGTCGTTTTTGTCTCCTCAATTATAGTTTTCACAAAAATAAGGGATAATTTTTGTATACCTAATAAACGAATACTATGTAACATGTACATCTTTGGTTTTCTTTCTCGTACGGGCATTCTTTTAAATCTCCGTACGACAAATGCCGGTCAAAACTTTGTATTTTATTAGGTACAAAAAAATTATCTCTTAATTTTGTTGTAAGGTATAGTTGAGATCAAAACGGTAGATGAAAGCAGAATGGCGATGAATGCAAATTGGAAAAAATAAAAAATAAACTGCAGACTCGGGTTTCGTATAGCCGGATGCCACATGTAGTTTTTTTAAGTGTTTTACTTTTTCACCTTTTTCACATATAGGCACACTCACTGATATTTTCTGAATAATCTCTGATATCCTCACTGCACTATCACTGATATCCTCACTGCACTATCACTGATATCCTCACTGTACTATCACTGATATCCTCACTGTACTATCACTGATATCCTCACTGTACTATCACTGATATCCAACATTTTCACTATGTGCACAAATATGATAAACGAATTAACGAATTCGCGTAAAAGAAAATTGCCGTCGCGATCTGACATGCGTATAGGCCCGCACGTGCCAGCAGCGTTGAGCGACTAACCTCGACTGAAATGAAGCGACCCTCGAGCACGTTGGCAGACTATATATATATAGCGCCCCGCGAGCATCGCCTTGGAGCGCAATACAATGGCATCGTGAGCGCCCAATGTTTACATTTTTGACGCTCCTTATTGTCGACGTGTTACGACGCGTTGCTAATACGTCACAGGCCGAAAATGTTCAACACATTTCTCCGTCGATTTTAGCAAACGGAGAGGAATAATGCCAAACATCGACATCGCCCAGTCTCACAGAGTGACTTTTATTAATTAACATATTTTTATTAATTGAACAATAAAAATTCTCTCCGCCCATTTGAGCGGACGGGGATAATAAACGACACACGGCGTTAGCTTCTCGCTCTTCAAAAGAGCAATTTTCGTTAATTAACGAATTTATCAATAAACATTTTTAAACAATAAAAATGTTCTCCGTCCATTCGAGTGAACGGAGGCGAACAGCGACAAACGTCGTTGGCATCACGCTCTTCGGCAGAGCGACTTTATTAACTAACGTATTTAATAATTTAGCTTTTACTAATTATACAAAGATATGCTGAAACGAAAATATCAATAAAAATTAGTTTATGGCAAGTCGTCATATTCTTCGGGTCGCGCATATATGTGCGCTGGGTAATATACACCCAGTAACCTGTGCAGAAATACATATTATACCCAAGTGTATTTCTTGTCATCGTATTATATGAGAATCGGTTATTATAAACTGATACTCTCCTCGTATGTTTTAGCGGACGGAGCAGAATAGCGACCAGGGCGGCGTTTATTAATTAACGAGTTTGTTAATTAATCATTTTTATAAACTAAAATGAATATATTTATTGAATGAAATGAATAGTTCATTGTAGCGATAGGGAGAGAGAAGGATACTGAAAAAATACTCATACAAATATACTAAAATACATTTAAAAAAAGTGTTTATACAGTTAAACTGATGGCAATCATTATGAGACATTATTGTGCCATTTTCGTGGCAAAAATATATGAAATTGTTAACACGAAAAAAAAAATTGTCGTAGGGATGAATCGATCCATCGATTCCGCTGATGACCGGACAAGCTTACAACGCCTTAGCCCTCTCAACCGCCGTCATTCTATTGAAATAAGTACAGTGCGAATCGTAGGTAAGGCCCTCGCTGCGCACTGCAGAGCGTTCGCTCCTTGCTCGCCGAGACCGAAAAACTCGGCGGCAACTCGAAAACGAAATCCCTAAATCCTCCGGCACTAATCATCCGATCGGGTTGAAATTTGGAGGTGAGCTCCAGAATGATGGTGCGGAGTACCTGAGACTCATTTTTTTTTAATGTCGAAAGCGGAACCGCTTTTTTTTTTATAAAAATGATACAATTTTCATGGTAGCACGATGTTTCTCGTCGCGTTGATGCTCCATGGAAATATGCACATTTTGGACTTTGTTTTATATCATTTGATAAAAAAATGACCGAAATATAGCAATTTAAGTTTTTATGCAACGCGGGTCTAGCGACGGCAAGTTCCGAGGCCCGCGCGGCGGGAGGGGTAGCCGCGAGAGTCCAAGGCATAGGCAGTCCTCGTGTACATGATGGCCTCTGCACCGAAACCTAACTCGTCGCGTGTATATATATAGATCAGTCACCTCTAAGAAATCAAATTTTCCATATCGTTAGTTCCTGACGAGATAACGTACGTGTCGCATATTTTTTTTAATTGCAAAATTTTTCGAGATATGAATATTCGAGTATTTTCCAACTTTTTAATCAATAAGTTATTACATACCTTCTTTCCTTTAATTTTTTTTTTTAATTAAAGTTGTGACAAAAGTACTATAATTTATTATAAAAATATTTAAAACGTAAATAAAAATTACTTGGTACTATTTATTTAACAAATGATTTTTCAATGATTTTTTGAACTGTTAGGGATACGATGGACAATTTAAAAAAAAACCTGTGTGTGTGTTCTTCACACATGCAAGAAGTGAATACTTCTGGTATCCGGCTTTTCGCCGGAATGAAAAATTACAATTATAATCATTACAATAATCGTTAAGATGATTAAAAACAATCATTTAAAAAACTTTAAAAAACTGTGTTGCGGAGCCTGATGAGGCTAACTCAGAGACCTGCGGAGCCTATAAAAGGCGCTCGGACAGAATACAGACTCTTTCAGAAACCCTGCGGGGACCTATATAAGAACAGCAAAAATAATTTTCATGAAAATGATTACAATTACAAAGATTCATTAAAATAACAATTTAAAAGAATCATCTAAATAATAATCTATTATATCCGAAGGCCCCGCAGCGCTTTCGAAGGACTGCGCAGGGTTGTAGAAGGCCTGCAGAAGCTGTAGGAGGCCTTCTAAAGCCCAGCGCAGTCCTTCGAAAGTGCTGCGCAGAGTTGCAGAAGGCCTGCGGAAGCTGTAGGAGGCCTTCTAAAGCCCTGCGCAGTCCTTCGAAAATGCTGCGCAGAGTCGCAGAAGGCCTGCGGAGGCTGTAGGAGGCCTTCTAAAGCCCTGCGCAGTCTTTCGAAAGTGCTGCGGGCCCTCCTACAGCCTCCGCAGGCCTTCTGCAACTCTGCGCAGCACTTTCGAAGGACTGCGCTGGGCTTTAGAAGGCCTCCAACAGTTCCCGCAGGCCTTCTACAACCCTGCGCAGTCTTTCGAAAGCGCTGCGGGGCCTTCGGATATAATAGATTATTATTTAGATAATTGTTATAAATTGTTATTTTAATAAATCTTTGTAATTGTAATCATTTTCATGAAAATTATTTTTGCTGTTCTTATATAGGTCTCCGCAGGGTTTCTGAAAGAGTCTGTATTCTGTCCGAGCGCCTTCTATAGGCTCCGCAGGTCTCTGAGTTAGCCTCATCAGGCTCCGCAACACAGTTTTTTAAAGATTTTTAAATGATTGTTTTTAATCATCTTAACGATTATTGTAATGATTATATTTTTAATTTTTCATTCCGACGAAAAGCCGGATACCAGAAGTATTCACTTCTTGCATGTGTGAAGAACACACACACAGGTTTTTTTTTAAATTGTCCATCGTATCCCTAACAGTTAAAAAAATCATTGAAAAATCATTTGTTAAGTAAATAGTACCAAGTAATTTTTATTTACGTTTTAAATATTTTTATAATAAATTATAGTACTTTTGTCACAACTTTAATTAAAAAAAAAAATTAAAGGAAAGAAGGTATGTAATAATTTATTGATTAAAAAGTCGGAAAATACTCGAATATTCATATCTCGAAAAATTTTGCATTTAAAAAAAATATGCGACACGTACGTTATCTCGTCAGGAACTAACGATATGGAAAATTTGATTTCTTAGAGGTGACTGATCTATATATATACACGCGACGAGTTAGGTTTCGGTGCAGAGACCATCATGTACACGAGGACTGCCTATGCCTTGGACTCTCATGGCTACCCCTCCCGCCGCCCGGGCCACGGAACTTGCCGTCGCTAGACCCGCGTTGCATAAAAACTTAAATTGCTATATTTCGGTCATTTTTTTATCAAATGATATAAAACAAAGTCCAAAATGTGCATATTTCCATGTAGCATCAACGCGACGAGAAACATCGTGCTACCATGAAAATTGGATCATTTTTATAAAAAAAAAAGCGGTTGCGCTTTCGACATTAAAAAAAAACTGAGTCTCAGGTACCCCGCACCATCATTCTGGAGCTCACCTCCAAATTTCAACCCGATCGGATGATTAGTGCCGGAGAATTTAGGGATTTCGTTTTCGAGTTGCCGCCGAGTTTTTCGGTCTCGGCGAGCATGGAGCGAACGCTCTACAGTGCGTAGCGAGGCCCTTACCTACGATTCGCACTGTACTCATTTCATGAGAGCGCCGGTGGGCGAGGGGGCTGGGAGGGGTAGCTACGAGGTATAGGCACGACTCGCGCCTATACCTCACGCCTAACGCGCGACGCATTATATTAGGTCTCCGTGCAGGGCAAAGTCCAACGGGTACACGTGGCGCGGCTATGCCTTGCTCTCTCGCGGCAGCCCCTTCCGTCGCGCGGGCCACAGCACTTACCGACCTCGTGAGAATGTTGCGTCAGCGCTTCGCGCGGAATTTCGTCACACTATTTTCTCGTAGCGCTGACAAAAATCTCGCTTTTTTCTTTCATGAAACGGCATCCCTATTTTTGAAGCCAATTTTGCATCAAATTTAACGAAACAAAGCTCAAAATGTGCGTTTGTTAATGCTCTAGTGCGTGAGAGTCGGGAAATTTCGATCGAATCGGTGCACTATGAAGAATTGTCTCATTTCTCCAATGATAAGTCGAATCTGCAAAATTTTTTTCAAAATTTCGAAAAAACGCGACTCTCATGTACCGTGTGCCATAATTATCTATGTACTGGCCAAATTTTAACCCGATCATTTGCTCAGTGCTCGTACAAATAGGGATGCCGTTTTCGAAGCGCCCGTCGGCTGTTACACTGCCTCTTAAAGTGCCACGGAGGACGATCTACTATGCGTACATTCAACGAGGACTCGCACGGGAGCCTTTTCTTCATCTACCCGTATTCTCCGGTTGATGCCTTGCGCGAAATGCGAGACCGAGATATGGAAGGAGAGAAAGAGAGAGAGGGAAAAGAAATAAACTGGAAAAAAAGAATAAAAGAAAAACGAAGGAAACGAAGAATGCGAGTAGAGAGCTAAAGTAGGATAGGAAATGTGGAAAGTGGTAGAGGAAAGACTTTGGGGAATAAGAAATCGCCGACGGTCGCATCGCTTCTTATTCCTAGCTCATATTCATGCTTACCGTAAAAGTCTTTCGACTTTATGTACGTGTACATTTTTATAACACTGGCGGATATGCGTGAAAAATGTACAAAATATTTAATTATTATTATTACAATAAATATTAAGAATATTAAGGAATATTGTTTTAATAAAATCGTCTTATCGATAAAATACCTATTATTATTTTCCTATCGACCCCGCTTGTACTCGTTGCTCATATTCGAGTTTCCGCGTCACGTGTTGACACCGTGTGAGCAAGTGGAAAGGAATGCCTCGAAGCAACTGCGGTTTAACGACTCGGGTCGCGGGCCTTTGGTCAACGAGATGGAGAGAGAGAAAGAGGAAGAGGGGTTGGGGGAGGAAATAAAAGAAGATAAACAAAGCTAGTGAAGGAAGAAGAGGGTTTGATATGGAGTGAGAGATGGGAATGATGTATAGAGAGCCCGCGACGAAGACAATAGCGCTTGTATACACAGAGAAAACGTTCAACAACAGAAAGAGAGAGAGAGAGAGAGAGGGAGAGGAGAAACCGAGAGATAGAGAAGAGACCGAATGACTGGTTGGGAGAGAGGTGTCTCCTCTCCCTACCTTCAAACTTCGGAGCCTTTAACGACTCTCAGAGTCTCCCCCGCAATACGCCTCTGGCGTTGATGGCCTGTTTCGACCACTCGCTCTTCCCTCCACTCTCACTGTGTCTCTCTCTCTCTCTCTTCATTCTCTTCATCACTCCCACCTACTCACTCATCCTACTATCAACCTCGTCCGCAACCATTTCCCACGAAACTTTATTTCCGCATAGTGCGCTTTTGGAATCTCTCTCCATCTCTCTTTCTCTCTCGCTCGCTCGTTCTCTGGCTAGCTGACTGCATCAGCTTTGCTGTTTCGGTCAGTGCGAAAACATGTATGTGTGTACGAGGGCATAAGCAAAAGCAGCAAGAGGGAGGTGCACCAGTTCGGTGGATAGGGCAATACCGATTCAGTGCGAAAGGAGCTGCAGGGGCTGCATTCTCTACTTTCTCACACCGTCGTTTGCACCAAACGAACGAACGAGAACGCTGCCCGATTTATATATGTATATTTCCCCCTATATATATATATGTGTGTAATGAACTTACGCTCTTTGGTCTCTCCCTCCTTCGCGTTCTCTTTTTCTCTCGCCTTCGTTTCAGCACGTTTTCTCGCTCCTAGCAAAAAAGACTTCAATTCGAGAATTTTACGAAGCCGCTGCTATGCGCAAGGGTAAGTACGAAGAAAAAGAAAGAAATAACCATTTTACCGTGCTGAGACGAGATCGTGGAGAGTTTTCAGTGAGTCTCGCACGTACTGCTGTCGCTCGCTGTATTTATACCATCTCGTCTATCTTATACGACATAACATTTTCACAAAAATTACTTTCACAAGAGAGTGCTTGCTTCACCCATATCCTCTAGCATATAATATATATAAATACGTTGCAGACTATCATTGTTTATTTAGACTGTTTGTGAGGTTTTTGAAATCGGAAGCTTTATCTATGCATAAGACTCGAATGCTTACCCCCATATTTTATGCATATTAAGCCAGTAGGCCGAAGACCTGAAAGTGTAATTCGTGAGACCGATCCATCTCTATCGTCGCTCTTACCCTCTCCCTCTCCAGAGTAATAAAGTTCGCGGGGTCGTACGGTCACGGAATAGATAATGAAAAATGACCCATATCTCTATTATGTAACGCGGAAATTTACCACGAGCGGTTGCTCATATAGACCCTTATATTTATATCTACGTGTTATCGATCATTGCTGAGGAACACTGGCTGATTTTACTCTCGGCCTTCGAATTTACCAGCAAACCAATCGCCTTTTTCCATGTCATTTCTGTGAAAAGAAATATATATGTGTCTATGTATATAATTCAGTTATGAGCTTCCTCGAGGTCAAAACCGTATGAAATCGAACGCATATGCTCCGAGGGAGCCGCAAGACGAAATCGCGTAGGGAAGAACGGAAAGTGGAAGAGTCGAACCCGGAGAGAAGGAGAGAAAGCGAGAAGGGGAGGTATTTCTAACGTCCGGTCAGGTATCCGGCTCGAACGAAGCCACTTCCGGTAGTGAGGGTGAGCTCTCTCTTTCTCTCTCGCTCACTCTCCCTCTCTCGGGCTCGTCTCTCGCACAGCCATTTCTATTTCGGTATAAGCGCATCATAAATTCGGCTCAGAGCTTGCCTGTTGGTCAGAGAGAGGAAAGAGAGAGAGAGAGAGAGAGGGAGAGAGAAAGAAAGCTACGGAGGTGGTATAGAGTGTGTGCGGTGTAGTCCCTCGTTGGTCTCCCGCTCAACCCCATCTCCTGACACACAGCTCCCTCTCTCTCTCTCTGTCTCACTCACTCTGACCATCCTCGGCAGCGGTTGTTTTATGCTCTCCGGGCAGGAACCTGGCCGGGTAATTCTGCAATGCGGTTGAAACAGCCACATATATACATATATAGGTGTATGCGTGTGTGAGTGTACAGAGAATGAGAGAAAGCGAGAACGACCGGCCGAGAGAGGGAGAGAGAGAGAAAGCACTGCCGACCCACAGAGAGGTTCAGCGATGTGCTCTGTGCTTTCTATGTCTCTTTCTCCCCAACGGGCAACCCCTTCTTCCACCCCGCCAACGTGACGACCATCCCTTCACCGCACCGCTGGACAAACACTCGCTCGTCTCCCTCTGTACGCTTTCTCGTCTATGTGTATGCGGAATATATAGAATTTCACAGCTGGACTCTGTACAATATGCGGATAGATAGACGCTCAACGTATATGGTACTACATAGATTATATATACGGGGTGTATTTTGGGGCTGTTGTATGAGAATCCGCATCACCGGGATTTCGTATGAATGTATGTATAAATTTATTTATGCAGAGTTGTATGTGTAATAGAGATAGTCGTATCGTGGCTGTTTCATACGTGTGTAGGTGTGTCGAAATGAAACGGTTGCATTATATATATATATATATATCCGAGACTGACGTGGGCCAACAGACGTTCGGCTCAGATTCGTCGGGTATAAAGATCTCGCAAACGTCGTCGACGATTGAATGCGAGTAATATAGTTCAGACCCGAAGGGCTTCGAGCCAATTGACCGTAGTAAACTATTCGAAATGCCAATTCGACTGGTCGAATTGATCTCTCGTTTACAAATACACGACAATGTTTCTATATAAATTCCGAAGGAATATCTTTTTTTCGCACAAACCTCGAGAGATTCTCAAGGTAATTTTACGATAATGTGTTTATAGAACGTTGTGACTTACACCCGTAGATTCTCGACTGGGTGGATATCACTGTCGTTTGTATTATCTCGTTATAAGATTTCTTCTTTTTCTTTTATACATCCTTAATTCGTCAAGCACGGAAAAAACGAAAAGCTCTCATAAATAACCTATTCGTTCGTGCTATAATTTTTCACCACTTTTTCTCTCGCGTCGGCATTCTTCACGGGTATAGCGTCGTGAGAAATGCGCCCGCGATATTGTTATCGAGCCATGGCTTCTTTACTATTCGTATATATATAACACCTCTCCTCGATTTACGGCCGAGCCACGAATTTTCTAATTTCCATCGGTAACCGACGCTATTTCCTTTTTCACCTCGCTACCCGTGAACTAACGTTGCGAATGGAAAGAAAACGAAGGGAAGAAGAAGAAGAAGAAGAAGAAGAAGAAGAAGAAAGAATAATAAAACGGGGGTGGGCGAAAGAAGTTGGCGCGCGAGAATGAGGGGTGATGGGACACTACGAGCGAGAACGAAGAGGGGTGTTGGAAAATATATGTTTGCCATAACAGCTTGCCGTTAGAAAACGTGTCTTGGAGACGACGACGATATCAGGCGATTATTCACCCCGACGTGGATTACGAGCCAAAATTCCGAGGATTCTTCGAAGCCCAAGGGCTTTCCCATCCTCGGCATTCTCTCTAGTTACGTCTTAACTTCTATATGCATACATATTATGCATACACGCGGTATATATACACGCGAGGTATGACGAATACGAGGAGAACATCCTGACACGAATTAATATCGCTCTTAGAGCGTGACATAGTTTTTAAGCAGATTAGATAAAGTTTATTCGAGCTCGACACGTTTAAGACAAAAACGTAGGTTGGAAATTAGAATTTAAAGTTTATATCAAATATTTTATTGAGCTACGTTATTCAAATTTTTCGTAACCTTTTATATCTAGCACGAAATGGGCGGATTTTTTTTTTATGAAAACTGAGCTTTCGCTGTGAGGAAGCAAAAAACAAATTCTTCCTATTTTTCCTAGCGCGACCATAACTCGATTTAAGAGGCTTGATAAAAATTCACGATACCTTGTCCCTTCGCGTTGCCCCATTAGGACCGCTTGGTAAACCGTTGAAAAAAATGGGAGGAGGAGGGCGGTGAATAAAGCAACCCTCGAATTTGTAAGAACATGCTATCCGCACTTTTCTATCTCCATAATCCACGCGCAGATAGAGGAAGAAAGAGAGAGTGAGAAAAAAGAAACCCTGAGGCAACTCACGAAAGATCTCGAAAGCGATCCCACTTTCTTCCCTCATCGTCTACTCACCCCCATATCCCGATTTTTACTATATATATTATATATATACATATATACATAAATATATATATATATTGATCGTAAGATAGCACAACTCTCGTGGCTCTGCTATCGGTGAGAGTGCGAAGAGAGAAGCGAGAGAAAATGCGGTTACATAAAAAAGAAAAGTGCGTTACCCTGTGACAATCGTATATAAAAGTCTTTGCGCTGATAATATTACGCAACATTGTCGACCGTAACAATCAGAATTTAATCGTATTATCCTCTCCAATAAAACGAATGTAAAAACCTTAATTAATAAATTTGATCGTTACAACGTTTATTAGTGAGTATGAATCGATGAATACATAAATATTTCACCCCGTCAATAATAATGTTATTCGAGTGTAATAATATTCACTGTTTATGGCGTTTATATAATATTAACGTAGTTACGTTTGTAATGGGGGTGGGTTGAAAGAGAACGCGCGTATGTACGAAAGAGGGTTAAAGCTTGTCGGACGATCGTGACGGCCCTTACGCCTTTCACACGACGATATGCCCTTATTAAAATTCATAAGGTAGAGGGCTCGCTCATTTCTACTTCAACGCTCTCGTGGCAGTAAACCCCACATATATATGACACACCTGAATGTAAGAGTGAACATGCGCGCTATCGTACTTCATATATTTATGGTATGCCTTTCAAGGTGTGCGCCTTTAGAGTGGCAAACGTACGAATACGAAGGCGATGAGTAAGTAGCAGGGAGGTACGACGTTGTGTCGTCTCTTACTAAACGTAGGGTCGAATAGTCGGTCCTTCGTAGCTCCCAATAATGATAATAGTAACGACCTTGATCGAATATCACATACATTATCAAACATGGAATAAAATTTTGCAATTTTTTTTATTAATTTAAATCTAATTAATTATAATGTAATTAAAACATATTGTTATTATTATTATTATTATACCACGGACGTGTCAGAGTAGTGTCTCGATCTCACCTCTATACGTCTATAAACTCGAACCGAGCACATGGAGCCTCGCGGATTGGGAGAGAGGATGATGAGACGAGGAGAGCAGCGAATATGTAATCTGCAACTAGTTTAGAATATTCATGGTGTGTATAGCAACATTACGTGATATATCTTACGGGGATATCTAAGTCCTCGGGGGAATGGGGAGACGAGGGTGTAACGCATGCTGCGGCTCTCAAAGATCTTATGTCTATATATATATATATATACATATATTCGCACGTGTTTATGTATATATGTATATAGGTAAATATATATATATATATATATATATATATATATAATTTAGCTGTAATGCAGCTAATAAGAGCGAGACGTTCACGTGCTGCAGGGACTCCCGGATATATTACGAAATCACAGTCTAGAGCAATAGATCGCTGCGCAAGATACCAAAGATTGTTGCTCGTTATAACGAGATTTAGAGTTTTTATTAAATACGTGAATTTCCGAAGCGACGACGATCATTAATATTCAACGAAAAAAAAGTTTCTTCGTCATTGGAACGTCGTACGATCGAGCCTCGTCGTAAAATTATGTTTTCGTACAAATAGCGTCGAGTTCGACGGACACTGCGGAGAACAAACAATATACAATTCACAAAAGTCACTTGAACCTTCAATAATTTGTCTTTTTTTGTTTCAATTATTTTTTATTATTTATTTTTTCATTGAAACGAGCGAGGACGTTTCCCGTCGTTCGAGGGTGGAGAAAGAAGATTCAAGTGACGTTACTAGGCCGCGCTTTTGTTTCTCTTACTCGTTTCGTTCTCTCGCTACGTCGCACCGCTGTCTGAGCGTACTAAAATTGCGCACGGCCTGGTATAACTCAAACGAATAATGAATCGACAAGAAGTGGGACAATCAATTCAAACAAACGAGGTCTCCTTTAACAAAAGTGTACCGGCCTGTATAAAAGCCGCTTTAAGCTCGTCGCTTCGTCCTTTTTTTTATCATCCCCATTGCTCGCCCCGGGATTTTCCCTCTCGCTGTCTCCGTGCCTGATGGCTAGCTTCGCCGGGCAGACAGGCACTTGTTACGGTCATAATAAACCTGTTCTTTTTGTCTCACGCCCTGTCCCCCCACGCTCCTCCGAAACTCCACTTCATCTCGTTTAAAACAAAAACTTTTCAAACTTTCATAAGTCTCATTCGTCTGTTTTCGCCGTAAATTTATTCCGCTCGATTCCTTATAAAATCATTGCAGAAATTTTGGGGGGTTAGATTTATTCATAATAAAAATGTCTGTATCGTTCTTGTTTTTTTCAAATTTGACTCCGGATGAATGAAAATATTCTATGCTATCGTATCGTCGGAGGAGAGTTTCTGTAATGAAAAAAAAGAAAGAAAAAAAAACGTTGCGAGAAAAAGTCCTGGAGGCACAAGGGCGAGCGAAAAGAGAAACTGGCAAAGCGCAATGAAAAGGGGGTGGAAAAAGTACCAACGACGGAGTATTAAGCGCTGGCTGCGCACGGTTCCAAGGATAATTCAGGCGAGAGCTCGCCTTCAAACGTGTCCTCTCTCTCACTCTCTCTCCCACTCTCGCGTTGACGAGAAGTTATACCGTAGTAAATCGTCTCGTAGTAGCTACGCGAGCGCGTGTAACTTGCAAGACCCCTATATGTGTACGCACGATGGAAGGGAGGGAGGAGTATTACTTCGCGCGCAAGTTTTTTAGCGAATTCTACTCGACGCGCGGTTCCCGAGAAGGCCAACCCTCCGGCGCGTCTCAAAGCTCTTCTCTCGCGGCGCGTACCCAAGTACCCGCGTGTCGAGTTACGTTTTTCCAGATCCTTCAAACTCTTCGCGACTACCGGGCGCATAGTGCGAACGGGAAAGAGGGTGGTATTTTTTTTTCTCCACCCCCGAGGTGGAAATAAATTATCGTGTCGCTGTGCGTGCGAGGTGTACCTCGACACGCTTTTTTACACTGTAATACGGCGTATTAGACGTATTTCTTTTTTTCATTCGTGCCACACGTACGTTCGGCGATAATTATGTTTAAACCTTTCCAACGTTTATAGCTTTTGAACACGTATAAACATAAATAATTTCATCGCTTTCAAACGAGAACATTTTCTTCGTAACAATTAATAATGTTTTTTTTTTTTTTTACAAACGTATAAATAGTAAAATAATTTTTTGTTATTATAGTTTAATATTCACGATCTCGAGGAAGGTGTCCATGGATAGCAAAAGTCTCTCCTCCGTGTCCTCTTCTCCGGTCCATTGTCTCTCGCACAATTTAAAAAAGCCCGTAGCGCAAGAGCCTCGGAACAAAAGAAAAAAAATGGAACGAAGCTTGAGAAACGAACGACGGAGGTCGTGTGAAAAAAAAACAAGTCGAACAATACAGTCCGAGAGTAACGATAAATACGTGTCCTTTAGACTGAAACAGATACGCCCGAGTGTGCAATGCGGAAAATATGATTGCACGTAATGTGAAAAAAAAGAGAGATGAACATTGATCGTAAACACGCAGTCATTTTGCAAGTGTATAAAATCTGTTGGAATTGTTATACGCGCTGTATATAATACTATGGGCGATGGAAAAAATAGACAGTGGACGTAAAATATTATCGATTAGAAATATATAAGAACACGAGAGCACCCTCGGTTCACCTATCTCGTATATACGTATCTATATATCGTATATAATAATATAATGGCATATCGGACGTTCATGTACCTACTTCGGATTTACCGTCGCATTTATATACATCGAGTATATGAAATTCCGGCACGTGAATATACGTATAATATACCTAGGTAGACACGTTAATCCTGGAATCCTGCTGCTTTACTCTCGGACGAATCCAGATGAGGAGAGCCTTTGCCCTCCTTTATGCCTAAAAACTCTCGAGAACACACCGCACGATCTTAGCCTCTCAGGACCAAATCCTCATCTGGCTACCATGCTCTCTCTCTCTCTCTCACATACACACAATTTTTTTTTTCTACATTTCCTGCTACGAAGCAAACGAGAAATCTCAGCATAAATTCAATAAGATTTTGATTTATGCCTTAGATGTAATGAATATCCGCTTGCTTCTTATGAATCTCGTGCTGCTTTCTCCGGATCTAAAAATCGCTCCTAGATACTCTCCTCTCGTCCCTGCCTTTCATCGCTCTTAGAAGGGCACATGACATATATACATTATGTATACCATAAATAAATATATATATATATATATTGTATAGGATATAACTAATATAATGATGGTATATATATTTTGAGAGCGTCGAGAGAACGACCAACCCACCTCGTTGGAGATTTTTCCGCTATGAAACTCCTCTGCCCACTCCATCGAATCCTTCTCTCACCTTTTTTTCTTCTCCCTCTCTCTCTCTCTCTTGTGCTCCTTTCTCTGCCTCGCCGTTACCGCCAATTTATCAGTGAACTGCAATTGGCCGAGTGCGCGATCCACACCCCTTACCTATATATACACCTAGATATATATATGCACTTGAGCTACTCACTTCCCCTTGCGCTATATATATGAAGCTTCTCTCCTTTCCCAATAGTGGTCTATTTCAACGGCGGGATATCATTTTTAGCTTCTTTTTTATTCGATTTTAGCTCTTTTCTCTGCTCCTACCATTTTACCGCAGATCGTGTCCTTTGTCAGTTTATTGAAGTAATTGCCATCGAAACCGCTTTACTTTTCTCTCGGTGGTCTTGCGAGTAATTGCTTTGTGTGTTTGTGATAATTATTAATTTCTGGGACACGTCTCGAACTACGAACCTGCACCGCGAATTTGTCATCTAATTAAAATATTATTATAATTTTCTTAAATCAACGTCAATCATCCATTATTTTTTCATTTGATTTAAAACATTTTCTCACATTTTTTAATTCAACCCAGCGAGACGAGAATGTATGGGTGGTCTATAAAAATACGGGTGAAAGAAGGCCAAAGGTGATTGAGAAAAGTAGAGCTTACGTTACTGCGGTTTGAGCTCCGGCAACTAAACCTTTCCCTCGTTTACACTCGCAAAATGGAGCCATCGAGAGAGAGAGAGAAAGAGTGAGAGAGGTCGAGAGGAGAGAGAGAGAGAAGAAGAGGGTGAGAAAGAAAGCATAGCCGCAACTCACCCCCTGTGCAACTCAACCATGTATAATTGTCGCTCCGTCCTTCTCCCTCTATGTCCCTTAGCCGACTGAGGCCTCGTGTACTCTGATGTGTACGCTACGATTCGGCGCATGCGTGCAACACACCGTCCCGGTTCGAAAGTCTCATCTGGCTATGTCTCGCTCCCTCTTACTATCTACGTGTATATGTGCGAAACTCATTGTGAATATCTAATCGCTTTTACATGTGAAAGACCACCCCCCCCCCCCCCCACGGTCCTCATGTCGTATAACTACTTTCATTCTCCGTTTCACACGAGTGGACGATTCCGAATAATTTGAGGATTCCAAAGGATTTGAGCGTCAGAAACGAATGTGGGGAGATGCTTATATTCGCGAATAGTTTCGTGCCAGCCGCGAATAACGAGACGAGAAAGAGAGAGAGAGAAGGGGAGAAAGAATACGTTCTGATAACGACGCTAATCGCCTTCCGGCTTCGAGGACAATTCTTCGCGCGCGCTCTCTCTCTCTCTTTCTCTTTCTCTCTCACTCTTTCTCTTTCGCGTTTATTCTCGTTTATTCGCTTCGCGTGTCCATCCCACATTATAATATTACCGTAGATTCAGCTACTTAGAAGGACGTGTTAAATATGACGAGAGAAATGGATTTATTTGATGAGAATAAATTATGGTTAAGATAAAATTCACTCGTTTCGAATGAAATATTCTTTCAATATTTCATTGAAACGATGGAATTTTATTTCAATAATTTCTATCATCTATTTTCGAATTATTTTGCCCGTGAATCAAAGAGATTTGATATCCGTTTGTCCATTGATCAATTACGAACTCGTTAACCCCGTAAAATTAATGATCTAAAATAACAAAAATAATAATTTGTTTCGTCTGATTTGTATGATTTTAGTGACGCTTGTCACGATGCCTGGACGCAACTACGTCTGTCGCCAATGTTCGGCTGCATATGCCCGAACAATCAGAGTAAAAAACGATGCGAAAAGATATCTTCGAACGTCAATCACAACCCCTGCGTCGGTGAGTGTTATAGCCAACAATCGCTGAACTATTCGTTAGTGCGTAAACGAGATATATATATCAATATATTATGAAACGCATAATCGCGAGGAGACAAAAAAAATCTAATGGAAGATTAAAAAAAAAAAAATAAATAATGTCGAGTCACAAGAGCGCGGAGGACGAGAAGAAAAAGAAAAACATACACGACTATCGATACTTTACACAAGTTTACGAATGATCGATGATTATATATATACATAAATTTTGATAGAGTACCTCAGCACCCTGGTACGAACTATGTGTCGATGTTGTGAAATTTTTTGATGAATCATATTGTTATAAATATAATATATCTAGATTTTTTATTAATATTGGTGTGTCGAAATTATAATTTGTCGTGCCAAAAGCGTTACGTACCTGCGTTAATTATTATTATTATTATTTGTAAAATAATTGTTTTATTATTTATTATAATTTTAGTTTTATTATTTATTATCATAATAATTATCGTCAAAATTGTTATTATTTTGTAACGTATGGCAAAAATGAAAGATTGCGATCCACGTATGATTTTTGGAAACTCGTCGATTCTGGAAGTCCCGTATTCGGGGTGTAAAAATAAATGTGTGAACGTGGAATAATGCATTCCTCATTTTCCTCGTAACGCGGGTAAACACATTCACCAATATTTGTCCCATTAATATCGCGTGTCACGGAGTTTCATAAAATTTTCAAATTTTCGTGATCGAGTTCATCGTGCCGATGTTGTCGCTACGACGGACATTGAAAAAGTGCCGTTGATTAATCAAATTGTTCAATTATTCATGAGCGTATCGGGTAGAGGGGTAGGGGAAGGGGCATCGAAAATTTTATTCGTAACTTTATCACTCTCTCGCCGTGATATCGACTGTCGCCTCACGCGTTGCTTATAAATATTCAAAATGATCGATCATATTCACCTATTGAATATTTTTTTTTTAAATT
The DNA here is from genome assembly GCA_964017225.1 of Netelia inedita. Lineage (NCBI taxonomy): Eukaryota > Metazoa > Arthropoda > Insecta > Hymenoptera > Ichneumonidae > Netelia > Netelia inedita. The sequence continues at coordinate 3,258,122 of OZ024924.1, read as the reverse complement.
CCTTCGTCTCTCGCATTACGAAACACGAGAATAGAAACGACGGAGACCTGTGAGCGCGGTCACGTTTGGCGGAATTAGTCGTGTCTCGGGTGGCAAATCTATCAAAGGAACGATGCCAGGGGCTTCGTTCGACCTATGTACAACTGTATTTAACCCTTGCCAAAGCCACAAATGACGAAGCACTGTATGTAGCGACTCGTGAATCACAAGGATATCATTCTACCCCTCTTTGCGGTGTACTTGCCGGTTCGATACTAATCCACCCTCGACACCGCGATTTCCTCGCTCACATATCTACTATTCATTTCCTCCCTTCATTGGAAATACGACAACCCAAATACGACCGAAATGTACTTTTTTTTTATCTTAACCAGAATCGACGAAACTCCTAAAAAAGCTCGTAAATCACATTGTGATACGAGCGCTGTGTTATTGTAAAATTGCTCATTGAGAATATAATTAACAGAATCGTTCTAATTACGAATCGAACAAAAGGCGTTATTGGACAAACGTTTATAAATATCGTGATCGCATAAGTTCAATTTGTATCGTTTCGTTTTGTTTATATGATTTTATATTGTTTTGATTTGATTTTAATAAATCTGGTGTATGCGAAGCGTAAAAATCTGTTAAATTGTATTTATTACGTGTGCGTAATTCGTATATACCGTATAGCAACATCATCATCATCATCATCATCATCGTCATCGTTATCGTCATACCATTTTGCGACAATATTGTAATCATACGTATACGAAACCTGTTTATTCTGCGTTATTGCGTGTTACGGCCTTTGGTTACGTAATTTTTTTGCTGATCGCCTGGTGCAGCAGCTCAGCCTCGTACGCTTTCGTGTGATATAGCGTTATGTTTTTTTTGTATTATATATTTATTGTTATTACCGTTAATTATTATGAAACGTCGAGCGGTGGCAAGGGAATTGGAATAAATATTTATTTTGTTCACTTTTCAAAGGTTGATGGATATTTTTTTTTCGTGTAATTTAAAAAGTTGCCTGGGCCGAATGAATAACGATGGCATTATAATTTTTAAAAAAATGTGCTTTACAAAATTTCAACATGTATTTTGTTTAGGATTCTACTTTTTCTTTTGTTTAATTTGAATAAAAAAGTGTTTTTTTTCGCCCGGACTATGCGGTCTGAATTACATAGATGTTTTTTTTCGACCGACTCACTCGTTTTTTTTTCTATGGATTTTTTTTACCGTTTCTCTCGCTCCCCTCGATCCCTCTCGTTCTTGCCATCATCGAGCACAGATGGCTGTAGTATGAATATGAATGAGGGGGATACTGCTGTCTGCTTTCGCGAAGGAATACCCAGAGGGGATATATATAACTTGCCCTCGGAAATTCCGTATATTATCGGTTACCAGGAAAACTGATAGGGGAGGGTGGAGGGGAGAATGATTTCTTGCGGGTATACGGTATATCCTTGATATTTTAAAGGATCGAACGAGTCTGACGAGATATAGATTTAAAAAAAACACGGGATATCACTAAGGGTGGGAAGAAAATCCATGATTATCAATTAATAGACGCGTCTAGTCCTTCTCTCGTTATTCCATCGGCCCAGATTTGAATGAATTGCTTCTCGACTCATAAAATCGGTCGACGAAGTCCTATTAGCGCGAAACCAAAATTTTGGTAGTCTCAGGATTTTATTTACTCGTGACATATTGGTTAAAATAAAATTGTGTTTTGGCATTTAGCTTACGATAGCGTTGATTTAACCGGTCCCCTTTCCTAATTAACCCGTCAGCCTCAGAGACAAGTGAGGAGGCCCTAAAAATGCATCTGAACGGGACACGAGATGCATAGCCAATTTTTTTTTTTTTCAAAAACCGCTCTGCTCCGAGCGTTCGCTCGGAAATTTAGGACCGAATGATATTTGTTCAATCGAACATTAGTATATCGTTTCTTTAGGACATTATTATTTCGAGGAAAGATAAGAAAGTATGCGGAAAGTGATTGATAAAAAGCTCATCGTCGAAGGATCCGCGGATCGCTGCCGATGCACATTCCCCGCAAAAATGCATTTGAAAATTGCAACGGGTCACGTATATGCACGAGCACTGAATTGGCATCCCTGAATTTAGAGCTTTGTCAGACGAGAAACGGTAAGAATGCAACCTTTTCGATCTGATAATGCATAATCTCATAAATCTCGTATTAATCTGTCTCAATAATTTAACCAATTTATCGATTGTTTTGAAAAAATAATCCTAACAATATTCATAAACCAATGGACAGAAATATACGAAAAAATATGAGATCACCGCATGTTAGACGTATTATCACTCTCTCTCTCTCTCTCTTGCATGTCAATGTTTGTCTATTACTCTACTCTCGCTGTCTTTCTATTTCTATCTCCTAATATTCTTTTTATTTCGAGCTACAAATACGTCCATCGAAAAAAATGATTTTATTTGATAGAAATGAATTTCATTCGATACAAACGAATATTCGTTAATTATAATCGATATCGGCATTCGAATAAAATTCATTTAATACAAAACAAATTCATTGTTTCTCGATGTATGGTGAAAATCGACGAATCAACACGTACGATAACTCGAAGCCTGTCTTATTTTTGTTTATCTCTCGAGATTTTCTGTGAGTAGCCTAAATTACGAAGTTAAGTACATTTTATTTCCTCCCCCGTACCGCGTACTACATCCTTAATCCATAAAATACACGTATCCATCCGAATACAAGAATGATATATGACACACGAATACTATAGACGCGCGATCAACCCCTCTATCTCCGTATTTTTCTCCGACCTCTTACTCTTTCGCTTTTTATCCTCCAATTTCGATCCATCTTTCAATCGTGGCGGACTTGCGTTACCGCAAAGATCGATCGATCACGAAATAAATACTTGATCTGACCAAATACGCTTTTTCTAATCGAGAGATCGGTATCTATGAACCCTCGATATTTCAGTGGCATTAAAAGCGTGTGCGAGTATTAATTTTTTACATCCCTAGCTCCCTTTTACCCACCTCCCTTTTTTATTCACCCCGCAAAGTGTTCGACGAATTTAAAAATACCACAGTTCGTTTTATTCGGATCGAGAGCAGTTAAATATTACGCGAGAAATATTTATCAATGGCAATAAAGAAAGTGCAATTACCGTCCGTTTAGGTTTCACAAAAACAAAAAAGCTGAAGGATTAAGAACGATCGGGCGCGAATAATCGAACTCATTTCTCACCCTCTCTTACTTTATCGGACTTATCGCGATTTATATACGATCTCGTCGTTCGTCACGTCGTAAACAAATACATAAATATATTTCACGTTACCGTGCCGGCATCCGTGAAATTCACTGCTTGAACTTAAGATACATAGGCATACACTTGTGTATACGCGTATATGGTGTGTATATATATATATACAATCGTGTATTATACATATATATCAACATGAGAAACTCCTCGAAACGTCGAGGCGGAGGAGAGTTATTCAAATTTCTCGGTGCCCGGCGTGGCGAGGGTGAAAGAGAGAGGGAGAGAGTGAGAGAGAACCTTCATAAATTCGATTTGAAACTCTCAGCTCTGCGGGAATGCCGACCGGGACAGGCCGAGAGACGCGAAGGACCGAGAACGATGCAATTTGTCGGTGAAAGTTACGGGGGTAGACTTTGAAACGCGTCTCGTAGCCACTCCACCCCACTCTCTTGCCTTTTCGAGCTTTCGTCTCGTCGGATTACACAGACCCGGAGTAGCTCACGTGACAAAATATCATTTTATAAAATCGTTATCACGAGAGAGTCACAGGCGGAAGAGAGAGAGAGAGAGAGAGAGGGAGGAAGAACGGGGAATGACAGAACAGAAAGCGGGCTGAAAACAATTGAGAATTTTTTTTATCGTATTTTCATGCCGTTCACAATGCATTTAGAGCTCAAATTTCTACTACGTTATATATTTTATGTTCTCGTTTTGTCAGAGTCCTCGAAATTTGCCAAAGGCGCATTCGAATATGACCGGGAATGAACGAGAGGGAGAGGGAAAGAGAAGTCTCTCGCTTCGCGTTAAATATTCAAAACGAGACCTTCCTTGCCACTATCTCTAACTCCTCTTCTCCCTTCCCGCTCCCCGACACATTGGGTCTTCTTCAGTTTCTCTCTCTCTCTCTCTCTCTCTTTCACTCGATATATCCGGTGATAGGAAACAGTGGCAATGGACCAGCCATAATTCAAGGCTCTCTCTCTCACTCTCTGTGGCGGAGAAACGTAGAAGTCGTTTCTTATCAAAATCCAATTTAAGGCAAACCGTACCCTCCAACCCCCTTTCTCGCTCTCTCTCTCTCTCTCTATTTATTTCTTCTCACTCGATCCTAGCTCGCCTTTTCTCACCCTCTCTCTTCTTTTATATAGCCTTTACTTTTTCCCTCTTCCACGAATGAAAACTCGAACGTGGTAAAAGCACTCTGGTTCTACCAAAAAATATTCGAAAGTAATGTCGAGAAATATGTGCTGGTACTGCGACTTAGAAAAACTACTCGACTCGCAAGATCACGGGAGATAATTTAATATTAATATTGGAAATGATGTTCTCGAATTGTCAAAGATTAGCAAAATTTCGATTTTAGTATTTCGAAAAGAAAAGGATATTATTTGTATATTTTTAGAGAACGGAGATAGAAGGAAGGTCACGATCACTTTTTATATATACACATTTTTACATAGGAACAATTATTTTTTTAACGACTGATTATTTTGTTTAACATTATCATCCAAGTTTCACGATAAAACGACGCTCTCCATTCGTGATCGACAGTCCTCCAAGTCGACGTCCCTCTCACCTCCAGGAGGCTCTACCATTGGCACTGATAACGTAAACGACAAAACATCATCGTTACAAAAGAAAAAAATAAAAATAAAAGAAACACTGACACGAAAACAACAGGAACAAACAGAATTAACGATCAAACTCGGGGAGGGATGATGAGACAATTGACAAAAATTGGTTCACTCGGTCGCGGCTCTTTTGCTTCTGTGTTTCAGACTTTCTGCCCTCCTCCGCTTCCGTAGACCTATCGGGAACGGATTCGGCCCTATATCCGTTCGACCCCCAGCAGGAGAACTTTCAGGAGATCTGGTTGCCCCCGACCAGTATGTATCCCTATTTTCTGTTTCCCGATGCGACGTCAAGGGGTAGAACGTCTTACTACGATAATAACGAGGGCGATGAGATTGAGGAACGTCGTGGTGACGTCGCGAGGGTCGAAAATCGTAATCGTCGACCGTCGGACGAGGACGAGAGCAGGCACAGCGAGCAAGTGCCCGAGTTACCGGGTGGTAGTCGTACGGGACGTCCGAGAATCACCGTTTACGGCGGCCAACCGTACGGCGGTTACGCCGAGCGGGACGGTGATCCGGACGCCGAACGCGCCGAGCCCGGTGGCTTCGATCGCTCGCGGCCGGATGGAACGATTTACGATCGTGGAGATAATAGAAAAGGGGCTGTTTACGACGACGAACAACGTAGGTCCAACGTACAGCTTGGAATTAAATTAGGCCACGAGTCGTATTCTATCGCCTCTTCATCTTCGTATTATTATTATGATTATTATTCTTCTTCTTCTTCTTCTCTTTCTAATTCCCCAAACGAAAAATCACCTTCATACCCGTTTCCCGATCAAGCCAAGCATGATCACGCCTCGAGCACAGAGCACCAGCATCCCCGTCAAAGTTCGCATGACCTTGAACAGCACCCGAATCATCACCAGCACCAGAACGTACCGTATAATCGTCATCGCGATCGTCATCGTCAGCATCAGACCGAAGATCGAGAGCCGGACGATCGTTACGACGATTATTATCAGGTCCCCGATGGAAAACAGCCCTACGCACCGTATCCGGCACTCGCACCCGCACCCTCCCGTTCGAGCGCACCAAATACGAACGTACGCGATCCCGACCGCGCACGCCCCGCACCACCACCATCACCACCGTACTGGCATCAGGGCGGTGGTAACGTACACGGCACCAAGGCACACGCACCACCGCGTCCCACTTACTACTACGAGCACGGTGTCCTCGTCGGTCGTTTCGACGATCGCGACGACCGATTTGACAGTGACGGATCTTCGAGGTCCGGGCTGTCCTACCCGTTAGATCGACTCTTCGATCTTCGCGAGGCTTTCGAGGGTTTCATCGATCAAGGTAAATTCGGTAATGAGCGAGTTCGATCCGAAACGTCGATTACGTTTTCGACCTCGAGCTCTATCTCGAGATACGAAACTATATCGAAATTTTTCATCTTTCCAATCTTTACAGATCCAAAGATTATTTTTCATTTCGATATAAAACTAATTAAAGCGATCGTATTTTTTTCAATCTTTTTCATAAAAAACGAAAACGATGCTACGCGTTTTAGGGAAAATATATATGCGTTATAAAAAAGAATGTTCTATCATTATCCAAGGTTTATACACAGGGAAGGAAATACGAATTCGTACTTCGTCTCTCGCTCGAGCGAGTTTCACGCCTCGACTCGAGGGACCGAGATCCGAAGATGAAACCGAGCGTGTCCTGTACACCTATGAACTCTCTTCCCTTGTCCTCCTCCAGCCCCGCCCCCCTCCATTCCTCTGCCACCAACCCTCGACCAGTCTACACATCGTCTATATAGGACACACGCTCGAGAAAACAAAAGTTCGGAGTAGGAACGATATGGGGAATGTGAGAATCGAGGATACCTCTCGATGTCTCGCGGAAGGCAAGCCCCGAAGTAAGAGCGAGGCGCGATCCTCGCGCAATGAACTATCCGGGAATGTGTACCGTGCGATAAAAGACGAACGGAAGGCGAGACACGACGGCTCTCACGCAAGATCACACTCGCTTCTTTTGTCCTTCCGACGTGTTTTTGTTGTTCTTTTTTTTCTAATTCTTCCGTGAAATCGAGATGAGCAAAGGGATGGAAAAATTTATCTCTACCTACGTCTCTTCCTTGTTCATGGTATTTCTTTTCTTTCTTTCTTTTTATTGTTTTTTTCTTTCTCTCGTGCACTTTACACCGGCTCCACGGGTATGAAGAGAGAGAATTCCATAGAATACGCTTTCCGTAGTTTCAACGGGTCTAAGAGAAACGGGGGGGGGGGGGGGGGATGCGCATTTTTATCCTTTACGTGGGTGAAGATATACAAAAGTTGACGTAGCGAAAAATTTTCCTCCGGCTCTTTTGACGCGTGAGAGACGTCGCGAGTTAACCCTTCCACGCTCGTCTTTTTTACGTACCCCGTGTACAACAAAAATTCTCGACTCTCTTTATAACGGGCGCGTGTGTGTGTGTGTATGTAATGTTTAACATCGCGTGTGTGTGTTTCTCGAAAGGTTCGTTCATTATTCGCGTATGTTAAGACCGAAATAACTGTTTTTTTTACAATATCGTTCCTGTGTCTGTCTTTGGCGCGTTCGCAGTGAAAATCATCTCGCACCCGGACAACTCGACGAGCTTCGAGGTCATCGAGTCGCAGCTCGAGAATCCTCTCATCGATGCTGATCATCAGGATCTTCACGCATTGAAGCAACTACCCCTACCCGGTATACATCATCGGCCTTATCATCGTAAGAATCAAACGGGGGAGGAGAACGACGGTGAGTTTTAATTTATTTTGTTAATTGATCGATCGATCGATCGTCTTTAATTCGGTGACGTGTTCGTACAGTAAATTCCGTATCTATCGAATCCTGTGCAATTGCGTTAGTTTGACCAATGTGAGAGCGAGCTACGAATCCATGTACGATATATATATATATATATGTGTGTGTGTGTGGCCTCGGTAGGAATTTCGGGGTATTGTTCTATCGGTATTGACTGTAACTACTGGTGAACGGATTCACGTGCTCCGTTGCTACATATCGGATATCTCCGCTGGTCTCTGATCGTATTCTCTCTCTCTCTCTCTGCTCTCGCTCTGTATCCCTAAATGTCTATATACGTACACCAACACATCGAATCTCAGTCGAATCTGAGCTATACCCAAACGCATCTGTTCGTCGATCGACCATTTGCACTGACTCGATCGGTACAGGAGGCTTGCCGACAACGTCGTCTCTCTCCCAAGTCTGATCAAAGGCGTCGTATAACAACTGATCGACGGATAACGATACCCGACTACCCCTCGTCCAACACACTACGATCTGTGCACGATGATACGCCCTCGACAGTATAAACCTCGTCGAATTGATCGTCCAATTAATTATTTACGAAATACGCTTTTTATTTTCATTTTTTGTCGTGGGAGATAAATGTAAATCGAATTAATTTTTGTTTTTTGTATTTTTTATTTTTATTAAGATCTGACTACCCCTCGTCCAACACACTACGATCTGTGCAAGATGATACGCCCTCGATAGTATAAACCTTCGTCGAATTGATCGTCCAATTTATTATTTACGAAATACGTTTTTTATTTTTTGTCGTGGGAGATAAATGTAAAACGGATTAATTTTTGTTTTTTTGTATTTTTATTTATTGACGGGGTTACGTTACGAGCGCAGAAAACAATCTTAGGATCGAGCAATGAGACGTATAACGAGCGTGGAGCGAGAAAATAGAAAATTGCCATCGGATTGCAGTTTAAGAAGGACGATTTTCCACTGAAAACAAATCGACTCTATTACCCGGAAGGATGTATATAGGACGACGAACCGGAGGAGAAACGATTTCTCTCTCGACCTCTCGATGTGTTGGAAATGTCTTATACGTAAGGTTCCGAACGATACACAACGTCGCTGCTTGGAATTCGATTTATGTTTTTTTCTGTTTTATTCTTCTTTTTTTTCGAGCACAGACAGAAATGGCGCGGAGATGTCAAATAAGCGATATCGATCGTGAAACGTTGAGAGGCATGAATTGGCCCGATATACGTATATATATATAGGAGATGTTACGAGAGGGAAGAAAAGCTATACAAAATTACATGGGCGAAATTACATCAAGCCTGATTTTCGATTTACTCGACTACCATTGTGCCAACGATGTACAGCTATCGCTCCCCTTCGCTCGCCCCTGTTTCATCCCCATTACAGTTCGATTATTTCCGATCATCCCCCCATCCTCTCTCTCGTTCCACTTCCACGTGATAAATTTGTATCCAACTCGATTCGAATCCACCAAAATTTATCGAAGAAATAATTCGCCCGTTACCGGCAATCGGTAGCGAGGTTACGATTTGCGAATAACGATTATACGATAAATCACCGGAAATATAAACGAAAAAATGAAATAAAATAAAATAGCGTGAAGAATATTTTATTTTTCGAAAGAATTTAAGAAATAAATGGGATTTCTTTGTTGTACGAAGGGGTGAAGGGAAAGAAGCTGGCTCGCACTTTATACACGATAGTTTCATGACGTCGACGTCGTCGACGACGACGACGACGACGTCGACGACAAAGTTTCGAGCGTTACTCTCGTCCACGCCACAGAGATATCCATCGTCGGTACTCGCCGCGATTTCCCTGAATGATTTATCGCACCGGAGATTTAATTTAATTCCGGGGTTGTGCAAGACGCGACCCAGAGTGAGAGAGAGAGAGAGAGAGAAGTAGTCTCATTTCCCGTCTGAAGGACGTATCCGTTTGCGCCAAGGGTGGAAGGGAGAGATGAGAAGAAGGGAGATATCGCGTTCTCGCGGATGACCCAAATCAGAGAAGAACTTAAAGTTTCAGCAAGCTCTCGGTAACTTTCGTAGGCGATAAAATTTTCCTGGAGGATAGATCGATAACTCGGCTGGCTACGATTTTATATATGAGACGAGGGAGAGAAAAAGATTCGCGAGAGTATTTCGTCAATTTCGATCGAATACTTATAAATCGAGAAATCAACGATTTATTAATATTATACTTGACGCCATGTATATTTTATATTTATTCATTTTTTCTATGAAGATTTTATATTATTCTATATAGAGAGTTCATGAAAATAGAGATATCTATAATAAACGTCGCGAGTTAAGAAACTGAATGTGAAAAGTTTCAACTATGCTTCGTGTCATTCCCTTGTCACGAGCACGCATCGTAAATTCCATCCTCGATTCCGTACGTCACTTTACCATATATAATCTCGAGAATCTCTCGAGGAGAGGGAAGGATCCTACATTCTAGGGTCTCAGTTTGCATTCCGCAGCAATTCACTTTTTGAATAATGAGTCGCTGAAAGAGATCCGAGGATTTTCGTCCATCGCGAACGAAGCCACCGGGGCTAAAATATGATCCGCGAATGCGCGAAGAGCAAATCTGTCGTACGCAACCTTTTTCGATAACAAAGACAGTGACGTATAAAAACAAAAATTAAAATTTAAAAAAAAAATTATAATTTAAAACGTCGAGAAAACATTGAGATTCGTTGGAAAATGATATTAAACTCTACGGTCTTGTACGGAGAAAAACAGAATCGAGATAGAAGAGGAAGATTGAAAAGAGAGGACGAAAAGAATTCGAGAAAGAAAAGAAAACTGTACGTGTTCTCTTTCTCTCGTCTCGGTGGTTCTCGTTCGCGAAACATTTATAATTGTGACTGATACAGCTCTCCGAACGCTCGTTGTACACCGTGCTGCACAACGAACGTTAACAACTAGCTTATCTCGTTCGCGAGCGAGCGAGAGAGAGAGAAAGAGAGAAAACGCACCGGTTATCGAGCCAAGAAATTTTCAACATAACGAGAACGTCTTTCTCACGCTCGAATGCAGATAATTGTTTCCTTAATAACGAACGAGCGACGATACTAGCGAGTAATGAAATAGAAATACGAATTAATCGCAAAATCCTGTATGAAAATAATATTTCGACGATAAATAAATAAATAAATAAACAAATAAATAAATAAATAAATGAAATATATAGTTTTTTAAATATTCGATAAAAAGCTTCATTCACGTGGCGATCGTCGAATGGATCTTCGTACGTGAGAAATATTTATTTACGAGGAGAAATATATACGCGTGTTTTTATCGCGGGCCAAGCGGCAATAAAAGTCAAGAGATGTAATCCAACGCGACTAGTGTCACACAGACAGGAGTGAAAGCATTTTCGCCCACTCCGGTGGATTTTCTATATACGTATGTACGTGTGTACCGGTATATGCTTGAGTATTCCGCGATCATTAATCATTCGGTGTTTGCCCGGATCAAATATAGTGCAGAGAGGACGAGCGCGACATGTATGAGAACGCGAAGCAGTGTGCATACGCTCTAATTGAATGACACTCCGATAGAGTGCACCGGCCCCTGGTCGTCGCAGTTAGTCTTTATATATATTGAGGGAGAGAGACTTAATATATATATGTATAAAAACTACTGCGATGTATATATATATATATATATGTGTGTGTGTGTGTGTGTGTGTTTGTGCGTATGGATATGGAAGTATATATGTGTATGGCAATCAACCACTAGAAGTCTGTCCATCGTTCTACTCTCTCTCGTGAATCTTGCAACATATTTTTCCGATAATCCACCGGCGATCAGACAAACATCATTCGTCTTTCGGACCCTCGACGGTCTCTCGTTTATTGCACAGTGACGCGTAATGCAATTCTATTTTCTCGCAAAATGTAATTTTACAGGTTTGCCGTAGAAACGGCATAATGCACTAAAGAGACGGACGAGCGACGCTTTACGAGGATACTTTATATTCCTGGGTGTTGAATTTTTCAATATAAAAATACAATCGTAATAACGTGAATTAGCGAGGATTGTAAAATAGTGAATATCGTACTAACCTAATTTCGTTGAGTTGGAATGGGAATACGAGGCATTTTATGGCGTTGAAAGACATTAAGTATTTTACGCGTGCGTTGTCTAGTCGATGACTAATTCGTTATTTCGTGCACGAACGAGTCTAGCCTTGAACGATTAATACGCGTGAATGAACAGGACAACAATGGGTCGCTCGAGCCATTTACCCCATCAGGCTACTACGCTCGAGCCTATTGCTAGCTAGCTTCCCTCTCCCTTTCTCTCATCTTCCTCTCTATCTCTCTTCCTAACTTTGACAGATGGGAGTCAAAAACAGATTTTAACTCGACGAGGCCCTCCCTCTTGTGTTCTCGCACTACCGATTTGTATGCTTTTTTATTAAAATCCTTCACGGTATGCTCGATATATAGATATAGCTCGATCTCGTTCCGAAAGTGAAGAAGTTACAGAGAGAGGGAGGGAGGGAGGGAGAGAGAGAGAGAGAGAGACTGAGGAGAGCGAACTCGTCGACCGTTGCTTCACTCCATCCTCGGCAAGGGATGACTTACTCATGAGATCGTATAAGATCGTCTGCACAGTGGGGTCGAAAGTGTCTCGGTCGTTAGAGTCGCGAGGGTGTAGCCAAGAAGAAGGGGGGGGGGGAAGAGAGCGGAGAGCATTTTATCTTCTTTCCTCATTTCGTTGTCAACATTTCCCCCGATAAACTCACTCCAGCCAACGTCCTGATATAAACTACACATATACGTAGTTTATCTCGGGAAAACTCTTTGGCATATATATATAAAGTATCCATTCTACGTATATATTGAAAGGACTCGCTACCCTCGTAGCGAGTGGATAGAGAAACCAAAAATGCTTCGCGAAAAAAAAAGATGTTACTGTGATACGCACAGCCAAGGGAGAAGACGCATGTGTGTATATTATTCGGTTGACACAGAGGAGCGCGCGCGCATATTCATGGACGAGACACACCGTCAGGACGAAATGAGTTATGGTGATTTCACTCGAACGCTCTCGAGAAGCAGCTTGACGCGTGCTATATGATATTGAAGAAGAAATAAGAGCACGAGAAAAAAAAGAAGAACCCGCGTTACGCGTGAGAAATAACGTCGAAACGCCCCTCACCCTCCCCCACCCCCCCAACTCGACGTTGAACCAAAATTGGCAAATAACTCATCTTCAAGGAACTTCATTTTATATCCATTTTGTTTTACGTCTCGGTGGCAATGAGATAAAGAATTTGATTAGATTATACATTTTTTTGATCGAAAATTTTCTGCATAAGAAACGTTATTTTCGTTGCGCCAATAAAACGTGCGACAAGTTGAAGTGATAAAGTACGAATACGAAACTTTGTCAAATTCGATCTTCGCCGGGGGGGGGGGGGGGGGAGAAATATTCGAAGGATCACGAGAAAGATCGTGCCGCGTGGAAAAAAGGGTGCTCACGGACGAGATGCCTCGTTTGTCTTAATAAAGCTCGTCGAATCTACCCCCTGTCTCGTACGTCGTAGACTTATGGCCAGTCATCCCTCGTGGAGGACCATAACGTGGCCAGCCACGAGTCGTGGACTCATTTTTCTCGGCGAATCAGAGCGAGACGAAAACGTCGAATAAAAGTACGAGAGAAAAAAGGACGCGGGGGAGAGTGAACGATGAAGAAAAAAAATGGTTAAGTCGCGGAAAGAGAAGGGAGGGATCGAATGGGGGAGACTCGATACCTTCCTTCGACATTCGAGCTCGCTCGATTTTATGACCAATGGCAGTAGTAATAACCAGTAAAAGCGTACACAGAATCCATAAGGGAGATGTCAAAGGGCCAGAGGGAGAGGGAGAGAGAGAGAGAGAGCGAAAAAGAAAAAGAGAGGACTATTCGTTATTCCGATGACGAGTGCACATCGCGAAAAAACTCGAAACATTTTCTATTTTTACCCAAACTCTCTCGTTCTCTCTCTCTCTCTCTCTTATCTCGCCCTATTTTTTGCGATACTCTAAATCTCAATCTCGATACGTCAAAATACTCGACGCTATAAAAAATTCATTGCTCGTACGTCTGGAATAAAAAAAAACTTGAAAAACCTATTTTTTTTTATTTTTACGATTTAATTTCGCAGATTCTGGAACACTTCAAGGCTCTGACGTCGACAGAACGATACCTCATCAACCTGTGAAGCTCATACTATCGAGCACTTGTCATCACGCCTATACATTGTGCAAGTAAGTCCTCCAATTTTCGTTCGTCCTATTGTCGCGTGTAGACATAAAAATAATAACTTTTCGACGTAATTTGTCATACGTGATCGTCCTACCGTCGAATTTATATCATTTATTGCATTTATTATTATTATTATTATTATTATTATAAAGTTCGAAAGTTCCAACGAGGCCCATTTCTTCTCGACAGAAATGACACGGAGTGCAGAGGTCTTCTGCAACCGGTGCTTAATCACTGCGACAATTCGAGCTGCGCTCGTAACGAGTGCATGAACGCCCTTCAACACTTCTACAAGAAGGCCAATCACAGGCATTCCATGGAGATTGCCTTTTGCCTGTGCAAGTGAGTAATCGGATCTACTAATTCATCGGAGTTGCTAGAGAGCTAGAAGGGGCTAAGGGCAGGATAGAGATCGAGAGCCCGCGCGCTCGAGAGAGAGAGAGAGAGAGAGGTTTAGTTCCGTTTCCGTAGATGTCGCGCACGTCCGTGGGAAATGGAAGAAGGCGAGAGAGACGGAGAGAAAGGAACGAGGGACTAGGCGATGTTATATATACGCGAGGAAAACGTGTTTCCGTCTCGTTCCAAGCGCCAATTTCGGCTCTCAACGATTCGTTACAGCGTGACCAAGGACGATGCAGGGTTAAATCGCAGAGAGAGTAAGAGAGAGAGAGAGAGAGAAGGAAAATGTTAGAAAGGGAAAAGGGTGGGTATGAGAGAGAGAGAGAGAGAGAGAGGGAGAGCGCGAGAGATTCTGGGATCTCTCGCAAGCTTACACGAACCCAATTAGCTCAACCTTGGGAGTTAACCCGAACCTAGTTTCATCCCCTCGCACCTTTTCCTCCCTCTCTCATCCCCTCCTACCCTCATCGCCATTTCATTGAGTATTAAAAGAAGATTATTCGATTAAATTGAGAAGCGTGGAAACACGTCACCTACTCTCTCTCTCTCTCTTTCTCGAAACTCGATGGATTCGTATTCACAACTTCGAGCAAAAGATCAGACACCGATATGACGAAATTCAAGCAAACTAGAAGTCGAGACCAACCCCGTTCTATAAAATATGAAGTACGATTCTTTTCGCGTATAAATTATTTCATTTTTTAGAACAACGGAGAGAACGCACCTGGCGTCTTGTTATACTCGTACTAATTCTGGCAATTTTTTTCATCCCTCCGCTACCCCTGGGTACAGTCGCGCAAAGCCTTCTTTAACGAACCCGTTTCAACTTTTAAACGGAACCATCCCGCGTGATACAATGCCGGAGATTTGCTCGGGGTCTCGCAAAACGATCCTCCGACCTCCTCGTCTTCTTCTTCACCGACGACTTACTTCCTTTCAACCCTCTCGGTCCTCTCCTCGCCTCATACCCTTTGCCCATCCGAAAGTAAGCGTCATGTTACTTATTTTTCCGACAGTGTCCTTTCTCGTCCGGCTGCTCGACTCTTTGTTCCTGATCCACGATAACGTTACCCCCACCCCCACCCCACCCCCATCCCCGCCGTCTCTATCTTTTGTACCGTTTTCCCGGCTGATGGAACGAGAACCTCAACCCCCAAACCCATCTTTTTTTTCTCACTCTCTCTCTCTCTCTGGCTCTCTCTAGCTTGTCGTTACTCTCACCTTCCGTTCTCTTTATCTCGAGCTTCTATACGTTATATCTATAAATACGCTATGTTATATACATAAGTTTCATCCCGTCCATTAACTCGCACCGCTTCGTCTTCTTCCTGCCAAATAATACAGTAAGTCGCGTAACCGGTCTTCAGTAATGTCCGCTGGACAATGAAGTCGCGTACTGTGAAAATGTCTCGTAATAATTCTCTATCGCCGTACCGTCTTTCGCGCGAATTATCGGACCCGATTTTCCTCGAATAAAATTGTCGGAGCGAAATTAAAATGATAACAAAAATAGGGTAAAAACGAAATGGTTTATCGTACGTAAAAATAAAATATACGAACGTTCATTTCACGTTCTTAACGTTACGAATTCTTGTTTTTATTCGCGGATACGTCGACCGGTTCTCTAAGCAGCTTTTGCTAATGCGTAGTTGAGCGCCCAGTGGCCACCAAGAATCAACGTAATCTTCCGTTTCATTCCCGTTTTTCAACTCGGTGCATTTACGTATTAGTTATGGAATTAACTCACTTCGTGAAACGCGTAATATTCAGGGAATCAAATATAAATATGTTTTTTTCATTCATCTTGCATTTACTACTTTTAAATAGAAAAACCGAGGACCAGAGGGACGAGTGCATTGTAGCCCAGGAAAAAATGCATCCAGCGTGCGCTCAACGTGTCGAACTCGCCGAGATGCCGACGTGTCACAGTCTCGCTGAAGTTTGTCGAGAGGACAAGAGTTGCAGGTAACGAAAAAATTGGCAAATTTAAATATTCGCTCGAATATTTATTTTTACTAGGATTTTGTTTTTAGTAAACATTTTATCGACATGGTATTAAATTTTTAGGTACAAATTGGAGCACTACGAGCAGAGCTGCGCGGTCGACAGCGTGACGAAAAAGTGTGCCGGTCCACCGAGCGACTGCAGAAAAGCGATGCTCGGTATTTTGGGAACGGAGTTGAGATCTAATTGCGCCTGTAAGGGAACGGACTTTACGCAATTGTACGATTGCCTCGGCTGGCAACGATTGCTCTGGGTCAATCCTTGCGTCGGTGAGTCGTTTAAACATTTTTTGACAAATTTACGATTCTCCCAGTTAAAAAAGGGAAAAAACAGGAAAATCCCAAGAACGGGAACAAAAGTCGCGAATACGCATTTATCTCCAGACTCTCGTTTCTATCGCTTGAGGAATAACATTCTTGCCATCGAAAGGAGCAAAATCGCGAGAAAAAAAACGCAATTGCGACGAACTCGATCTGCACGTAAAACGAGGCAATGGGAGATGAAACATTGTATATAGTTTCGTGAAGAGCGAATACGAGAGATCGCGAACGACAGAAGGAAGAGACGTA
Organism: Netelia inedita; assembly: GCA_964017225.1. NCBI lineage: Eukaryota > Metazoa > Arthropoda > Insecta > Hymenoptera > Ichneumonidae > Netelia > Netelia inedita. Next base: position 3,241,206 of record OZ024924.1, on the reverse strand, counting down.
AAAAAGAGGTTCGCTCTTGCTCTTATTGATCATGAAAAGTTGTAAAGCGAAAGATTCGCGACGAGCGAAGTCGTCGCGTAGTTTCTTACCTAGCCGTATTCAACGGTTAGATAAGTCATTTAGATAGCAAGAAATTGCTCTCTCGCTACAAGCCCCTACTACCCTTATATACCGAATTTTAGTGCCCGAGACGTCGGCTTTTCAAAAGTCCAAATTACAAGTCCGTAAGCTCCTCGCAAAAAAAACCTCCTACTGGCGTCACAACAACCCCTATTTCAACCTTACGACGCTGAACACCTGCGTGACAGAAAATAACGTTTCGTTTATTTCGCAGTCGAATCGCAGAAGGATTATCACGCGAGAAAGAAGCATCATCGTTACGTTCATCAACAGCCGAAAACAACGACGGCAACGCCGGTAGTCGCGTCACCCAGCACGACAGCGACGACTTACTTCGTGACGACGCTGGAGGTGATCGAGCCCGCGGAGGACAACGTGATACCGGAAGTGACCAGAAGTCCCACGACACAGCCGGCAACGACGACGGAAACGAGTACGATAACGCCGAGTACGACACCCAGTACGACGACAACGACGACGACACCACCCCGTGAGTCTTCGCAAATTGCCTTACTTCTTTTTTTTCCCAACCCCTCGACCTTTCGTCCTTTCAAACCCGATGAAACAGTACAAATGGAAACGTTTCGTTTGATCGCGAAGAGTGAAGAAATTTTCGTACGAGGACGTCGGTAGAAAATAGTATTTTCGCGAAAAATAAAGAAAAAACAGAAATAGAAAAACGCGTCGACGATAAAAAGATCGAGGCCAAACACTTTGATCTCTCACGGCTTGTACGATTGTTGCCTACACGTAAGGACTCTCACCCCCGCCCCTCAGTCGCGAAATTTGGACAGGTGCTCTCGAAGCGTTTACCGTTGTGAACGAAACGCTTCGTGCCGTTTCGTTTCGTCTCTCGAGCTCTCTCTCTCGCTTCTTTTTTCTTCTTTCGCCGCCCTATCGTTCGTAGATCCTCGAATGCTCGAGGGTGCAAGCGGCATAAAGAAAAAGTATAGAGAAGAGGGATGTCAAGGGTGAAGGAGTTTCGGAGCGATCTCAAGCGAGTTTTCTCTCCTCCTCTCTGTCTCTCTGTCTCTCTTCTTTCCTTACGTACGGAAACGTACGAAATAACGGAGTACCCGAGAAGAGTAACGTTCGAGGCGGAGGAAAAAGAGGCTTTCTCCCGGCCTGGTCCGCCCGAGAGTTCGGCACATATAGATTCTTTGAAAGAAATGTACACACGCGACACAATTTCGTCGTCGCTTTTCTCCCTCCTCCTCCACCTCTCCCTCTCCCTCTCTCTCTGTCTGTGTCGCTTTCTCATCTATTCGACTATTCCAGGCTTCTGCGTCGTTCAAAGGCCGAGACAAACTCACCAGTACATTCGCGAGGGCAAAGGCAAGAGGGTGAGTAATCAACCCCATTTCGATTCTATTGTACCTGGGACTCTGTTATTGTAAGCGTCGTTTGCGAAACGACGCGAGAGTAATGGACCTGTTTAACCGGGAATTACGAGAGGGATGCAACGACAAACTCGACCGTTACATGACTTTACGCAAGGTCATATTCTTCGTGTACCTTTATCCCTCCGGCAAGAAGGGATGATACAAATTATATATATATATATACATATATATCTGTTCATTTTTTTCTTCCTTTTTTTTTTGCTCGTACCGAGCAGCTTTACAGGGACGACGAGCCCGAATGCTCGGAGCTTTGTCAGTGCGGCGAGGGTGAGGTACTCGTGTGCAACACTATATGCATCGAGTCATCACCGTGCAAGACTCCCTTCGCGTTTTACAACCACGCCGCGCCCGCTTACCAGGCTTTTCGCGGACGTTGTCTCTGCTACAGCGGACAATTCATATGCATGCGGCCCTCGCCCGGTGAGTAATAAGCTATTTTCCTGTATCGCATGGTACTACGAAAACACACCCCTAGAAACATACACACAGACGGACCAACCGGGAAATATAACTCCGACAACTTGAAGAACCCCGCATCAACTATACGACGGTACGACATTTGTTGTACAACTGTCGGGTACACGATACGAGCCAACGTGACACTCAACTCGATCCGGGGAAAAGGGCAAAACGGTTTTTCGCGTACGACATTCAAAATGTTTATTGTTTTATCGATGCTGAATAATTATTACGACTTGTTCGTTAAATAAAAATTAGACTAACCAGAAAGTAATATTGCAATTACTAAGAAGAAAAAAATTGCAAGGACTTTGTCGCTAACTGGACAATTTTTTAATTCACGATGAAGGGATGAATTTTTATTTGATCAAAAACATTTGTTTACCTTGTGAATTATACTTGGCGCGATATTTATATTTATTCCTCAACTATTTTTACGACTCGTTGATAAAATAAGAAGAAAAATATATATATATATCTTTCTCGTTTCACCCGCCTGGCCGATAATTAAATGAGGACAAATTCGATTCCACGATATTTCACATTTATCGTTTTCCGGCTCTCGTAATTTCGTTTCTCATCTCCTATCGGTCTATATGTCTGTGTAAGACAAGACGAGAGTAATTAGGTACAGATGTTCGTCGGGGTAGTTCATGACGTTGGTTGCTTCGTGCTACGTTGCCACGAAGAATTTCTCGTGCTTGTTACAGACCGAAACACCGCGAGAAAGACGACGCGCAGTAGGGGCTTGTACCATCGACGTTACGAACAACCCGTTCTCTCGTTCGCATCTCTCTTTTCAGCGTCGTTTTGTCGCTACTGGTGGTTCGAAACGGAGCCGCAGAGGGCGAGCGTGAGCGAGAACGAGAAATTGAGTGGAGTGAGTGAGAGAGAGAGAGAGAGAGAGAGAGAGAGGGGTTTGCAGCTACCTCACGTCAATGAGTTTTACGATACAATAAAAGCCCTTAACATCGTCGTACATTAAATCCACGGTCTCGTGCAATGTAAATGGATTTACAGAGGAACACGCGGGCAGGCAAGGACGGTACCACCGGTCGCTCGTTAAAACGATACGAAGTTCGCTCTCTTGTACCGATATTCGTTTCTCTCTCTCTCTCTCTCTCTTGCCCGATCTTACTCTCGCTAGTTTCGTCCGTACTTCGCGACTTGTATTTTCGAAAATTATTGTCCATATAAATAGTATTATATAACACGACGAGAGAAGGGCGAGCGAGCTGATAAACTGAAACGTTGTTATGGCGAGCTAGCTTTTGAATGGCGCATAAAAAAATTTCTTTCGTGGCGTTAGGGGATGAAACGAAAGTAAATAAATAAATGAATTGCAAATTTTCGTTCGATCGATCACAGAGGCCTATAGTATACCACACGGGGTCTTCATGTTCCTGGGATACAGCGAGATGGACGAGACGCTTCTGAGGCCACACAATAATTTGACCGTGCTGGACGCGTTCAATTCGCTCGACAGTTTTATGCGAGAGGAGGCCAATAATCAGGTACGTGTCAAGAAATAAACGACGAGAAGTTCAAGAAATAAGGATCGATGCTTTTTTTTTTTAATGAAAAAAAGTTCCTTGCCGGAAAACGATTCGCACGTTCTCTCTCGTGACGTTTCATTTTTGTGATAACGAGGCGAGAGAGAAAGAGTCGTTAGCGAACGTTCTACCTCTGGACTTTGCAGTCAACTCGACACTTCTCCAGAGCACTCTCAGAATTGTTGTATTTAATTAAAACGACGTTTGAAAGTAATTAGACACCGAGAGAGTTAATTATTTTTTTTATCATTTTTTTGCACCCTCGCTATCTCGCGATATATTACTAGCGTTAAGGGTAGCACGCAGACATTTCTCTCTCTATATATATAAGAGGTGAAACGTACAATAATAGTGATTTCGAATTCGATTTTACACAGACGGTGTGCACCCTCTTCCTGTACAACGTTACGAGGGAGAATGTAATTGCGGTGGCACGTCTAGGCGGGGATAATCCACCCTTGAACAGCAGCCAGTCACAGAGCTTGCAACACCTGCTACGCGTCAAGGTGAGTCAGTGAAAATGAGTTTTACGTACAATATTACCAAGATATTATTTTTCCTCCCTCCTTCAACATTATTTCTCAATTTTTTCGCGAGTTTCGACCGAACCGAGACAAATCTCGAATAAAAACTGCTACCAAAGCTCTACCGTCTCCGGAGTTGATTACGATCCTCTCTTTACCTTCGTTCCGTCACCACCGCGAAAGAGAAGAACGGATTCCGTGTAGAAATAAAATATAAAAGGGTGAGAAAAACTCGAGAAATCCTAATCTCGTTAACTCGATCTACGCGAGACGTTAATTAACACGGATATTAATTACTCGTTTATATGAAAAGAACGGAGCAGATCCAAGCAAAATTTCTACGGAGGAAACGAGTCGTGGGTCAATTTTGTGTTGGCGCTCGAGGAAGCAAAATAGTTACCCGTCACATCGAGCTTACCGGGATTTATACGACATTTTTATAAATATATTTTTGTTTGTTCGTTATTTCTCGACCAAAGACGTCGAGAAACGGAGAATATCGCTTGGGGTGTCTCGGTCGAACCGAGCGATGTGTAAAAGTTTTTCTGACGATTCCCATGCCGCTCGGAAGTCAACTCGAAATTCTCGTGACACCGGTTGGCCAGGGTCGAGAGAGGGTAGAAGAGAAGAAAACGAGCGTGGCTCGTCTCTCTTACTGTCTCTACCCTTCTCTCGTCCCGTTGGTAAAACAGGGGGTTCGGTCTATCGTGTGCCAGGGAGTTTCTAATCCCAGCGTGTATACCACCATCGACTTCCGTCTACTCGGACTGACGGTGCACTCTTGAAATTACTGTTCGGCTTTTCACCGAACTATCTATCTATCTATCTATCTATCCCTCTCTCTCTCTCTCTCTCTCGGTCTCAATTTTAGTTTCTCTATAGAAGAGAGACCATAGCAATGTCATTCTTTCTTTCCTTTGCTTACATATCCGTTTTTCCGGGGGGGAGGAGTAAAGATACCAGTATAGCGTTACCTTTTGTCCTCTGCGTAACGTCGCCTCAAAGACACTTTCTATCTCTCTCTCCCCCTCGCATTGCACCAACGTTACGAAGACGCGGACGTGCGACGTTTCTCACCTTGGGGATTTATACGTTGCACGTGTCTCGATCAACCTAGCGGAATTTGATTGCCTGCAGATTTTTCTCGAGGGAGTTCATTTTGTATATATTTCTTTGCCCATACTCTAGTTCCTTATAGAAAAGTTGCCCCGACGTCTCATCAGAGACAATCACGTTTCATAATTCTGAGAATCGCAAGATGGATGAAAAAAAATGAAATTTTTTTCCCAACGATTATAAAATGTTTGGAAAAATTAATCGAAGTTTCGTAATCAGGGGGTTTAAATACGTCGATAGATGCCGGAAAAAATTCTTATCGCTATTTTGATAAAAAAATAAGGTTTTTAGTTATTTCAACCACCATCTGTCATAAACCATGACAATTCCTCAAAATTGAAGCTTGGAATGAAACACGTTATCAAATCGTCGTGTCTCGTTTCTCAAGTTGCATCCAATTTCAACATAACGCGACCTCGAAGCCCTACCGAGACTGTTTATCTAGTAACGCGATGACGAAACAACCCCCGGAGTAAGTTGCCCAGCGTTAAGGGAAGTTGAGCGTACACGCGATAGCTCAGAAATCTGAAATTTCGTCCGTAACTATGTAGGTACAATGTGCATGCGAATGATAGTGTATCGTTGTGTAATGTGTTTTAAGGGTTTGCACAGAGGTTTGGCGAAGGTAGAGAGAGGGAGAGAGATTTTGAAGCGGAGTTGTGTTGTGTCGAATGGTCTCGCACTCTCGGTTAGTTTGAGGTCGCCCTTATCAAAACCCCTTCTACCGGTTCTCGACAGGCTTTCAACCCGTGACGGGAACCTCTACTGTCCACTCGTCGGTCACCGAAGTGTGCATGTGTCAGTATATAACTCGAAATTCAACGAGAAACAGTTTCAAGTCGTTCGAGGACACAAAGAGGGAAATTCGTGGCAAATAATTATATAATTATTTAATGAGTTTTATTACTGTAGTTCCAAACGAATATTCCAAACGTTCACCATTGTTAAGATAAAATTAGTAATTAAATTATAAATCGTATAAATAAATAAACAAGGGATGAAAGGTTACGTCATCAATAGCTAAGGGTAAGTCGTAGAATATCAAAGCTCGGTATTCGAACGACAAACACCCTTCGACCTGAATCGATAATTTCCAACCCTCCAACCACCTCGCTCATCCTATTGTGTACACGTATATACGAACTACCCCGGTCGGTTCACCTAGCGCTGCATTATTCCAATTAGTCCATGCACGGTTGACGCGCTGCTTAGCGAGAATTTGTAGTTATTAGTGTAATTATATGACTGTGATGTAGAGCCTGGTGGTGAGCCGCTCGAGGGCTCTAGCAAATACGGCGACGATGGTTGCGAACAGTGAGTGCTTGCCAATCAGGGTATTGTCCTATCCACGAAATATTGAAACGATCGATTATTTTTTTATCTACGCGCGTTCGCATTTTTTGTTTTCAGTTAGACGAGGCGGTTATCTCGTCGAATTATTAGAGACTGATAGATTTTTCTTCAAGATAGAAAGATAGAAGATGATCGTTCGAGATCTCGGGGGACGTTCTTAAGGGCGAAGGAGGGGTAGAACCGGAGAGTTATTACTTCTTGGATCTTTTTGGCTCGAGCCAAAGTTGATGGTCGAAAGAAACGTAGCGGAGAGGTATCTCTATCCTCGAAAAAGGAAAATCCTTATATACGCGAATAGATCGAAGGGTGAGCGAGAGAGAGAGTGAGAGGGGCTCGATTGAACGAGAGAGATTGGTGAGATCAGTGTTTCTCGAACTCAACGACCACCCCGAGGGCCAGTAAGTCGATCCTCCCGAATTTCGAGACTTCGAGACTCGCCTATATATATCCCACTCTCAAAAGCCAGCACACGCGCCAGGGGGTTGAGGAGCGCGTTCGCCCTTACCGCTAACCCGACGTTTCGCGATTTAACCACCCTTACACCATTTCCTTCTAATACATATATATATATATAGGTAACACATCGTTTTTTTTTGCTCTTTCGCTTTCTACTCAACTCAATGACTATATATATTCTTCTCATTCCCTCCTCCTCGCCGCTCTCGGTTACCTCGTAGACTTTATCCACGAAGCCTCGAATCTTGCGCCCACGAAACGCTAGGGCAGCATCGTTTCTTCGATGAATCGAGATACTTTTTTCCCCTCTTCGTTCCTGTATTTATTTTTTATTTTATTCTTTTTTCCCTTTTTACGTTTTTTTTTGTCGGCGCTTCAGTAGCGAATGAACCGAACTCCTTTAATCCCGGCAGACGACCCTTCCTACTAGCGTTATTTGGCTCGTGGCCCTACGTACAGGTTCTACCCCTCACCCTCGATCTATATATATATATAGATTGCATGTCCACGGTATTAACGGCGCCTTCGAGACGTTCGCGAGTAACCACGGCCACTGCAAAGCCGTAAATACTTTTTTCCCCACTTTTTTTCGCGCATTCGCTCCATTCGACCCACCCTGTTGTTTTCTTTTTTATTTTTCAATCTTTTTTTTCGTGACTCCACCACCCCTGCAACCACCGGAAATCCTTCACCTTCGTACGAGAGAGAGAGAGAGAGAGAGAGAGAAGCCTCGAATATCGCGAGAGAAATTGAAGTACGTATGGAGAAAGACCAACCAACCCCCGTGCCACTTCAACCCTCATCACCGCTAGTACCCCCGCGCGACAATTGCAAAAAAAGAGCGTGTCACGAAATGTCGTGACTCCTGCCCACTTCCGCGCAGGGTACGCTCTTTCGCGACGTTTTTCTCCGTATCGATTCGCTAATTCCACCCTCTTTTTCCACCCCCCCCCCCCCCCCGTAACCCGCGCGCTGAGACTCGTGCACTTTTGACGAAGTCGTGGAAGTTTCCTCGTAAAAATTTACCGAAAGCTCGCAATCTTTTCTCCTTTATCTCGCTCTTTAACCCACCCACCCTTTCCTTCGTGTCCTTCCACAACCCTTTGACAAATGTGAACGCGTATGAGACACGCCGACGTTGACGATTTGTACGTTTCGCGGAAAATCTATCACGCGAGAGTGAAAAATAATGATCGGCCGGGCGCGTTGAAGTAATATCCGTTACGTGGAAACGAAATTAATTATTTCTCACCTCGGGAATTAATTAATTTGATCGATCGAACAATTTTACCGATGGACGTGAATATTTTTTTTTCTTCTCAAAATTATCGATTATAATTTCTCGCGATAAAAGAAGAGAAATTACGATGAAAAGAAGGAAAGAAAAAAGAAAAAGAAAACCTCTCACCGCGCACGACGTATGGAGGTAAAATATTTTAACGGATGGAGAATCCCGTTCGCTGCAAATTTCATCCAATCGTTTTTCCGTAATGGTCCTTGTACGAGAGGACCGTTCTCTCCCCCATCTTTATCTCTCTCTCCCCCCATCTCTTTCTCTGTGGCTTTCGAATATATATTCGACGTAGCTACGGTGCTAACAGAGGGATGGGATATCATCGCGACTATATCTATGTACCGCGAGAGGAGCAACGTTTTCGCGAATTCCAACGCGAGCACGAAGCTTTTTCACGTGTTAGCTCTCTCTCTCTCTCTCTCTCTCTCTCTCTTTCTCTCTTCTACCAATCGTGGCAGAGAGTAGTAATACGAGGGGGTGAAATTCCAGAGACACCGTGCGAGAGAGGTCTGGGATGAAAGTTCGACTCTAACGGAGAGAGGATACGCGGGGCAAGAGTAACTTGCTGGAGTTCTCACCGGTTAACTCAACGCGTTACATACATATATATATATATAAGTCGAGAGAAGGGAAATGTTAGATAAGCAGATATAAATTATTGGAAACGAGACTAGCACTTTGTATATGGGTGGGTGAAGCTCGGCTATGGAGAACGAGAGAGAGAGAGAGAGAGAGAAAGGGGGAGTGAGAGCCACGTGTCGAAAAGATCTCCACGGTCCAGGAGTAACGGGGCCATTCTTTTGGCAACTCTGCTCGCGAAAGGTTTCTGTTTCTCCCTCTCGCTCATTCACCCTCCCATCACCCTCTTCCATAACGTGCGAGTCCCTTATCGACTCACTGCTGAAATACTGTACTCCCAAAAGAATGTATCGAGGTCGATCAACGATACGTCACAAATAAAAAAAAACCCACACACAAACATCTATCAGCGACGGAAAAACGAGCGACCGAGTACATGAATTATTTTCGAGCGTACCTGTTGGATCCTTCGATCCAGTTTTGAGATTTTATATAGATATATTTGTATACGTGAGTCACCGGAGAAGTTCTCCGGTGAACGAGGAATGACAGACGATGTACGACGGACGATCGTCGATGATTGATGTCGTCCGATGAAACGTACCTGAAACAATTTGAAAAATATTCGAATCGTGTTTAGAATTTGGCAGGAACGTTTTGTTTGTTTGTTAACTTTGAAAGAATACTATGAAAAAATCGCGTTTCCTAGGAAAACGGAAATAACAACTGTGCCTATACTATACGTATTGGCGTGTATATGTATATATGTCGAATGTTCGAGAGGGCAGAGAGGGTAGTTCAAGAGATCGATACTCGGGGATGCGAACCGTAGGTGGCTTTATTGGCTTTATGCCAATGCCTGGGCTATCTATGTGGAACACCTGCGCGTATACTAGGCTATAGGTACGATATATAGCTACATATATATGTATATGTATATTCTGTGTTCCCTGGCGACTTTGGTCTATACTTACTCCTTCGCCGTCGAAGTAACGGAGATATAGGAACGCCTGCATCGAAGACGTCGAGCGACTATATAGAATGTCTCGTTGCAGAAACGAGGAGAATTTTCCAAAGGCATACGAAAAAAAAACGTAAATATCGATCGTGTGACATTTAAAATTTGCTAAAATTCATTTCAATCAATAATTTGTTATTTTTGGTAATTTTGTCGATCGAATAAATTTTTCTATTATTATCAGATTGTGATTTAAGTAAATTATTATTTTTATGTCAATAGCGAAATAGTTGATACATTTCTCGTGTTTCCTTCGTACTCGAATCGACAGTGGATGTGGGGAGGGGGTTGTAGCATCGTGTGGACTATAGAACGTATCGAAAATCTACAGAGTGGCTACTTCCTCGCGGTTTATTCTTAAGAGGGAGAATTTTTGGTCCAAGTATATCGACGAAATAACCGAAATACGTATCTACAATAGGAGAAAATACGATACGTGTGTCGGTGTAACCAAACCCCCTTACCACTTGCCCACACACGAGTATATATATGTTGTATTGGAATATCAAACTTATCGACACATAGGAGTTCGAAATATCACGGTAAAAAATCGAGGGGCAAACACGCGGAGTTGACAATAAAAATGGTAAATTCCAACGGTTAGGGGTGAGGTCGAAGCTAAATCGAGAATCGTCTATATTTGAAATTTCTATCTACGAATTGTATATTCAAAAAAAGAACGAAACAAAAAAACCGAAACAAATATTAAAATTTTGTTCACCCTGTACTACTGAAACGCAGGCCAGGGGGTGGAGTTTCTCAACCCCCTCCGAGCCGAAGCGTCTTAAAGAAGTGGGTTACCAGTTTTTTACCTTCCTCTCTTTCCCTCTATATCGCTACTTCGCTATTACTCGGTACAGAATTGCGAGGGTGATCCTCCCCCTCTTCCACTCCACTCCACCCTCTCTCTCTCCCACTCCCTTCCTCTTCCTACGTCTGCCAAGAGTAGCCGGATTCGATACGGATCGAAAGATAATCGAAGTGACGCGCACTGCGCCATTCCCGGTGAAATTTAATTAAGTGCCAGATGGAAGTTGAGAGCCGAGACGAGGAACGGAGAGAACGAATGGGAATACACTACTGTAAAGTGGACTCGAATATAGATATATATGCGTATGTATAAAGGTAACGGTATACAGTAACCATAGATAGTGCCAAAGTAATTCTCCCTCGAAACACCGAGACGACGAGAGAATAAAAAGACTGAGAGATCCATTGAAATCAATGCGACTATCTACGGCCTTGATGCGTCCACGAATGGAAATATCGACTCTCTGTCTCCTGGCGTCTTATCTCGTTTTCCGTACCTGGAACGTATTCATTGTCCGTTCGAATTTATATTGAGAATTGTTAATTAAAATCAAGATGTCTCCGCGCGATACGTGATCTTTGGTCTCGTGCGATTTATCGCGCGAGTAAATGGCGAAGGAAAGAAAAAGAAAATTGTGATTATCGATAATTCGTAAATCAATCCACCCCAACCCCCGGGTTTATTATTTTAAAGATATTGGGATCTGACATTTTTGGTGGCGCCGTCTGTTGCCGAAAAGTAGAACTACTCTATGCTTGCATTTAACACGTTTTGGTATAGCATTTATACAAATTATTATAAAATAAGTGGATTATGGAGGGTGCAACGTTTTCCGCACGTAATAAAAAAACAAACTTTGATTATTGCTCAGTTAAAGGCTGTAGCAGTAAAGCAAGTGAACATTTAGAGCTTCGATTTCACATTTTTCCAAAACCGAATGAACGCGTCGTGAACATAACCAATTCATTCGGCAAAGTGGAGCAAATTGATAAATTGCAAGCATGGAAAATGGCTTTGAAAATCCATAAAATTTCCTCGAATACTAAAGTGTGCTCCCTACATTTTAAGAAATCCGATTATATATTACCAGGTAAGCTATATAATATGTAATAAAAACTAACCAATAATCTGTAATAAAATCGTATACTTAATAATGTAAATTATATGTTATTCAGATATTGAATCGAAAAAAAGACGTTTAAAAAACACAGCGGTTCCTTCCTGTAATTTGCCAGAAAGAAGTAAGAAAAAGATGGAAGCAGATCAATCAAGATTGGAAAGAAGATTGAAGAGAAGCACAGCAACAACAGCAGCAGCAGCCGCAGCATCATCCTCACCGTCAATATCAACATCAACAACAAACCAATCAATGATAGAACATGCAATTTCGGAAATAAATTCAGTAGAAGTAAACGTAGATACGCACGAATATCAAAACATAGAATCTGATAAAGAAGTAGAAGTAGAGTCATTCATTAGAAAGAATATTTCGGCCCCTTCATTTAAAGACATTGGAGTGCAAGTAAATGTGGCAGATATACAAAAACAAAAATTTTGTGATTCTATAACAACTGACAGTGAATTAAGTACTGCAACGGGCATAGAATCTTTTCAAGTACTTAACACAATTATAAAAATAGTTGCTTATGTCAATAGCGATAATGAAAGAAGCATGAAAATGACTCTAAAAGAAAGAGTAATACTGACGTTTGTTAAATTAAAGCAAAATTTATCTTACAGTTTTCTAGCATTAATATTTAAGTGTTACTCAGCAAAACATTGCCAACGCATATTTTTTGAGACAGTGAAGATGTTGAGCATTTCTTTAAAAGCAGCAATACCATGGCCATCAAGAGATGAGATCCGTAGAAACATTCCGGAATGTTTTGAATCTTTTGAGGATGTTCGAGTAGTTTTGGACTGTACTGAAGTGTTCATTCAAAGACCTGGAGAACTTTGCTGCCAGATCCTAACCTACTCTCATTATAAAAGTGCACAAACATGTAAAATTATGACCGGTGTTTCACCAGCAGGCAATATAACATTTGTCAGCAAACCTTATGGAGGGCGGGTTACAGATTCAACAATATTTCAGCAAAGTGATCTAATTCACATGCTAGAACCTGGTGATGCCATAATGGTTGATCGAGGATTTTTAATTGATGAGATATGTCAAAGGAATCGCTGGAAATGTGTAAGACCTCCATTTTTGAAGGATAAAAAACAGTTTAATAAGGAAGAATCTATTTTAACAGCTAAAATAGCTAAAGCTCGTGTCCACGTTGAAAGATCAAACCAGCGCATCAAGGCTTTTAAAATTCTTGGATCAGTAATGCCTGTGGCATTGGTGCCTATTATAGAAGATATTTTTACAGTTATTTGTGCGACTATTAATATGTCTTCTCCAATTCTAAGCGACTCAAAATTTATGAAAATGTAAAATAATGGATAGCATTATGATTATTTATATATATGTATATAAACTTTCTTTACAGTTTATAGAAATAAAAACGATTCTTAAAACTCATATTCGTTAACTTTTTATTATTTTGTAACGCTCCGCATGACTATTTTCTGAATCACATTTCTTTATGTAACATACATTTCATGTATATACATTTTATATAAGAAACAACTTCATTGAACACTTATAAAATATAATTTGTTTTTGAACTTTTAATCAAAGCTAGATCGTTAGTATTTTTAATTATTGTGCCGTACTTGACTATCTTTATCACATTTGTTCTTCATTGCACAAACTTTGGGTAACATTACACTGTAATAAACTCTTTTTAATTCGTGTAACATTAACACAATGAAATCATCGTTTCTTTCAACATTTAATGTAAAACATTGTTGATCAAAACTCGAATAAATAACGAAATGTGTCAATTTCAAATTTAACACCGCCATGCCTAACTGTACTTGTCCATAGTACCGATGATTTTCTTTTAATGTTATATTTTCTTGTTTTATGTGCAAACACTTATTTATTTGACTATTTACAGTCGTTTCAATGTTTGCAGTTTTGCCAACAAATGGACACTTTATTTCTAATAAAGCCACGGGCTTGTCATCTTTGAATATAATTCCGTCTGGTGAATAGGCCAACCATGGATTGAGCTTTGAGATGATCAGTCCAGTTTCAATTACTTCACCATTTACAGCTTTGGTAAAGACTCTGCGTGCTTCTGCTTCAGTCTTTTTTCCGTATTCAGTGAATTCGGTTTTAAAATTTTTTGGCTTTAAAATGTTATCGCACTTTTTGTTCCAGTCTGCATTCTTGTTTTTCGTGTACGTAAATAATTCGTAGCAAATAGAACCTGTTATTCTATAACTTCTTTCCTGTATCCAGGAAGCGTACCAGTGTTTAGTATTCATGCAAATCTCTTCAGCATTTTCACCGAGTTTATTAATCATATTAATACAACATTCTTGTATTGCGCACACTGGTAGTTTGTGTACTTCAGTCATCAATTCACTGTTTTGAAATTGGAAAATAATTTGAATAATTTTTGTTTCAGTACTGTTTACATGATTATTTTCCTCAGTGCTGACTAGCGTGTGTCGTCCGAACCTTTAAACACACAAATTATTCCATTTATAAATTAAAATTATATACAGTTTAAAACACATTTTAAGTTTAATTTTTTTAATTTGTTTTCGACTCACATGTGTTTAGCTAAAGCAGAAGCAGGTAGATCTTTGCATATAATATTTCTAATTGCAGCTTCTTCTACCAGAGAAAGTGCCACGACTTTTTTTTTCCTCTCAGCATCTGGATGATAGGCGCCATCAGGTTTTAGATGTGATTCGCCTATTTCTTCTTCAGTCTCTTCTGTCTGTTTATCTTTTTCTTGTATTAAATTTGAAGCACTGTCAATAATTTTTACATTTTTTGCAGGTTGTGAAGGAGAGAAACATTTATGATGTGAAAGAGGCGCTGGATCATAATTGTGCAATATTTGCTTGTGTTTCTTCTTCCATTCACATTGTTTATCCGTACAGGATAATTCTTCTATTTTATCATTATTTCTAATGAACAGGCAAACAATATTGGAATTAGCTAGAATAATATAATAATTAATACATTATTTTTAAATAGGTTAAGTGTACTTACTGATGGCAGTACAGCAAAACAGCAATTATGTGTTTACATTTTCCCCCTAGTCCTGCTTTGCAACTACAAGTACATGATGTAATGCCTTTCGAATTAAATTTGGCTTTTATTGCATGAGGCATTAATCTCATATTCGTAGTTTGTAAACATAGAGCTGTCAGTGCAATTGTACCATCTGTTTCTATATTTTTGCCGCATTTAATTATATGCCCAGCCTTTAGCAATCTCTCTCCTTCTACAAACTTTCTTTCTGAAGGATTTGCCCCTCCCCAATCACAAATTTGACTAATTGTTAAAAACATATTAATTAAAAACAAGAAATTTCCCTATAGGTACTGTGTTACTACCAAGCACTTCGTCGCCATATTTGTTAACTATATCTATTGGCTCCGCCCCCATGTCAGATCCCAATAGAGTGCTTGCTCATCAAGATTCGAAGCTCGCGCGTGTACGAAATTATGGCCTGATGGAATTACGACTGATCAATATTAACTCTAGTTAGTGGATAAGCCAATGGCCAAGTGCCAATGACCATTGGTAATTCTAGAGCCGAAGGCTCTCGTACCTATGACCGTGTGTCTTTGATAATGGAATCGAGAGAGAGAGAGAGAGAGAGAGAGAGAGAGAGAGAGACAGAGACAGAGATTACGATTGCTTATTGTGCGTAGGTACTCGTCATCGTGAGATCGAACAATGCGAGAGTGCGAAGGCTCGAGGTGATTGCTCGAGGGTGAAGAGGGTCTGAGAGAATGAGAGAGGGAGAGAAATGGCTAATAAGCGAATCGTAGTATACGCGACCTCTCTGATAAGTAGGCCATTACAGTATTGGCTATACTGTACGTTATCTTAATGAAGATGTCATATCGTATGAATGGCGCTCACCGTCTCTCTCTCTCTCTCTCTCTGGCCCTAGATCTCACCCTCCGGTCTTGCCCTGCCTCACTGAGATTCCATTCACAGACCTGAGTCGAACCCTATCTATATAAAAACGTACAATCTTCAAGAATTCCTCGCGAAGAATCTCGGAAAAAGTCGGGTTGAAAAATTTCGTCAACGCGACCTAATAAATTCTCGTCTTAAAAATATGTTCTTTAAAGGCACGAAAAATTTGAAAACGTACTAAATTCTCGAGCATTTATATTCATCGTTTATTCTTTTTACACGCGAGTCGAGGGTAACAAACGTTGGCAGCATTCTGAACGGCTCGACCTATGATTAAACCTTCTGGGAGGAGGAAAAGGAAGAGGCGGAGGAGGGGTTGAAGAGGGAGGATACGGGTTGAGGGGAAAGAGAGACGTATCGTTCGAGGCCGGTTCGTTCGAGATCTCGATGTATATTCGACGCGAAGGGGTAGTTCGCACAGAGGGCGAGCATTTCGCGTGGTCTAGCACGCGAAACTTCTCTCTTTCTCTCTCTCTCTCTCTCCCTCTCTCTCTCACTTTCTAGGCAGTAGCCAACCCTCCTACATAGGTACGCCAGGGACTCCTTTATCGACATTCGCTTACGTGCTCGCCGACGTTATTAGAATTCCTTTCCTTCCAAGAATCGACGAGGCGTCGAAAGTACACTCTCCCTTCTCTCTTCCAACCCCCCCCCCCCTTCCTTCTCGTCCACGCCTCGTTTCCTCGATGTTTTTTTTTCCTGACGATTTTTGTCGCGACGTACACCCATCCCCTTTCTTCTCTTTGTCCCCACGAGCTAGCCAATGCTTTTCTCTTTAATGCTTTCTCTCTCCCCCTCTCGAGCTTTCTTCCGTTTCTCACCCCTACGCGCATGTTCTCGTCGCAATGCTCGCGGAGAAAATTAATTCCCCGGCTCACGGAGTACGTTAACCTTCCGTCCGCCTCCTCCTCCTACTCTCTTGTGGTACTCTCGCATTCTTTTATCCCACCCGCCCCCCCACCCCCTCCCTTAAATCCCTTCTCGGTCTCGCGAACAATGTCCGTATTAAAAAAAAAATTTATACTTGTCTCAAAAGACTCGTCTCGCGTGAGATTTTTTTAGACCGTGACGATGTTTGTTTAAATGAAATTTTCAAAACAATGAAGAAAATAAGATTTATTTTATTCGAAATGATTTTTAAAAAAAGGGAAAAATCGTATTGTATGAATTACTCAAACGTGACGCGCGAATAATCTCTCGTAATGTTCACACAGGCGTTGCGAATAAATCACGCGAGTCTTGAAAGAGAAAACGGAAAAGAGCCCGGCACTTGCTTCGACCTAAATCCGCGTATTGTTTTATTTTTATTAAAATATATATATTTGCCTCATTTATGAAATATCGCGGCGTCGACGCGACGCGTATACAGCCCACGTGGTGCGCCTTTCGTTGGTCTCGCACGTTTCCCAATTTTTCCTAAACCCTGGTATCGTGTTCGTAGGAAAACTGAGCCGAGAAGAAACTTCCTTTGGGGTGAATAAGGGCGCACAACGCGAGTTTACGGGCCAGAGAGCCTCGTGAGACGCGAGAAAACGCGACCACGCGTCTATCAATATAAATGCGCGCGCGTATGTATGGGACGTTCCATGCTAACGAGGCCAAACGCGAATCTCCTATATTTTTCAATTAATATTTTATGAAACGATATAAAAAAAGAAACAAGCCATTAATTAATTCGAAAACTTAATTCAGAAATTAATTATACGTAGTAACGGGGTGCATGTTATAATCGTAATTGATAAATAATTAAATTGCCCTTAAATTGAGACGAGAGATAATAAAACTTTAAGACTATATTCGCTTTAAAGGGGTTGAAAAATTCGATGCCCTGGTGACCCAGTTTTCACTCGACGTAGACGTAAACAACGAGGACGGGACAATAGATCCCGCCGACGCCTCCGACCACGAGTCGCGCGACGAGTTCCCCGAACTCGCGTTTAGCGCGCGCGTACACCAAGGGGCTGAGGGCCTTGGCGCGATTTTCAATGTCTGCCCCTAAACTTTTTTTTTTAATCCACGCATCACGAACAATCCCAGCTGTAGCAAACTATTCGATTATTATTTATTCCATTGTCTATCGATCTTATCACCTTGACCATCGAAATCGAAAAAAAAAATTCGTAAAAAAGAAAACTCGAAAAAGATCGTCCAAACCGTAAAATAATTTAATTTTCTCGTACACGACTCGACGAAATCGATAATTAGCGTAGCGACTCGAAAGAGTTCGGCCCTCGATCCCTCCGGAAGAGAGAAATTTGGGAGACTACGTTGAAGGGCAGAGAGGGGTAGTTGGAGGAAGGAGAAGGGAAGAAAAAAAATTATCCGATTCCGGCAATTTTTACAACTTCGACGTCTCGTGAAATTTTGCCGGTACGTTGAACACGAGCGGCGCCAGGTGAAGGAAGGGGATGCGAGTAACGAGTAACGAGCCGACGAGGGTATACGAGAAGAGATGCAAGAGAGGGTTGGAAAAAAGGGGGTGAAAGGGAGAAAGAGCGAGAGAGAGGTCAGGTGGAAAAATAGAGTATAGAGAGTCTCGCTCGGTACACCCCCTCTCGCTCTCTCTCCCTCTCTCTCTCTTTCTCTCTCTGTGTCTCTCTCACACTCACTCTACCCTCGGTTCGTTGGTTGGTTCGAAGCCAACGTTATTCCTGGTACCCGTGCACGTCCCTCCAGAGGGCCGATAACGGGGGGGGGGGGGGGGGGGGGGTGCACAGTTCGAGAACGAACCGCGAAGGCCGTGTTCGCGTACTTTCAAAGTATAGCGAGGAGCTCGACATTCCGCGGCATTTGCGACTCGTACGTACATACACGTGCACACATTCGACCATTCGTACGACCGTAAACGAGTACAGACACACACCGTGTACAGGACGAAATTACGGTGTGCCGTGCTACCGCGTACCCACTTAATCAATAACGAGAGACGTCCAGGCTCGTCTCGGCCTCGTTCGCGTACAAATACATCCAAACTTTTTTCTCCGTACATTGACATTTGTAAACATTTCGAAAGATAGACGACGGTTTAAAAAAAAAGTAGCTGCGCAAACTATTTTGAAAAAAGGAAAAAAAATTGCGTCATTTTCAACTTTTTTCCTGGAAATACTTCGTACTTCGACGTACCCTTGTGCCATTTCGTACTCGAGAGTCCGCATTAACCCGCATTATCTATAACTATTTCGTATATTTGGCGTCGGAAAGAGCAACGAGGAAAAAGTTTACAAGGGTGAAAGGGAGAATGCGAGTATAGCGTATGAAGGAATGAAATGCGAGGGGGGTGGGTATGGGGAGAATGAGCTAGAGGGAGAAGCAGCCAGCCGGAAATCAGCGACATGCAACACACGCGAATAGTCGCACACGTGGCTACGAAAAAGAGGGAAGGTCCAGAAACAAAACGTGCAAGACAAAGAGTGAGAGAGATAGAAAGAGAGAGAGCGAATGGGGTGAAACACGTAAAGGGTCTCCGCAGGCATGGAAAACGCCTTGTCACGCAATGCAAATGAGTCTCCACCTCTTCTCCTTCGCATCGTACTATAACTCTACATGGGAGTTCTCTCTCTCTTCGCTTTTTCCCCATCTATTTCTTTTTTCTCTCTATCCTTGTTCAAAGTCCGCATATAGGGTTGGAGGGCTCTTCGCTACGACCGAGCGCGCCCTTTCCTCCTTCTTCCGTGTTTTATTTTCTCTCGTTTCTTCTTTTTTTTCGTGTCTCCCTACCGCTTCGTCGAGTACAAGAGCTCAAAAGCCTATTCCTAGGCTCCATATACTTTATATCCTCGCTCGACACTGGTTTCAACCTACAATACCCTCCCTATTTCACCGACCGACCGACTCTTTTGCTCGCGTCGACTTTCGTGCGCTACCGAGAGCACAAACTGTCACGCCAACCGGTCGACTGAGATTTCGTCGTGCGAAGTGCACACCCTTCGCATAACGCATGAACATACTTTCATACATAAATATATATATATATATCCATATATACATAGATGTATGTATATGCATATGTACGTATATGTTAAGCCATGAACGAGGAAACGAGATATTAATCTTAAATCCCTGGTAATCGTCATCCGCTCTCGTCGAGCCACTTGGGCGGGAATCGTGCCGCGCCGACGGGAATTTCCGTCTCAAAAACGAAAGACGGGAAGGGGTGAAAGATTGTAAAAGCAGAATTATAACGTACCCTGGATTATTATTACTTCGCGAAATTAATGAACCCTCGATGGAAAATAACGAGAAAAATTGTAGTAATGGAGAGTTTCGTACGATTTTTGTTTTCTTTTCTTTTTTCGTATAATCTTTACTTCCGCAATCGACGTTCGATAATAAACGTTTAAACGGGGAGGGCAAATAATCCTATATAACGATCGTTCGCGATTATCTTTTTCGTCATACGCAAAATTTCTTTTTCCCCTCGTTTGTTTTTTCTTTCTCTTTTTTTTTCGTCAATCCGCTTCATTAAAAAATTCTTACCCCGCGCTGATAAAATCTTTAGCTAAGATACTCTACCGGGCGCATAATTACTCGGGGAGGATATCCCGTCAATCTTGAGAGCTTCAGCGAGGATCATCCTCGCCTGAAGATGGAGAGGGGTAGATTTGCGAGGAAAAGCGATTCTTTCGTTACCGTGTTTTCCTACTACTCTACAGGCCCCTCTTTCTCTCTCTCACACTCACCCTCACGCCGTCGCAAGTTGACGCGATCTAGTACCCGACCTCGCTTCTCTATCCGTCGGAAGATATCCAATTAGTCGACTATTAATAAGAAATTCTGGCCTCGGTTGTAGTAACTGCCTTCGTAAAACGGCCATCTCCCACTGGAGATAATGGCATCCTCTTTCTCTCTCACTCGTTCTCTCGTTCTCTCCCTCTCTCACCCTCTACACGTTGCGTCCGCTCCCTCAATTTGTCCCCTTTTCTCGCAGTCCCGAGCCCGTGACCATGATTTCCGAAATCCCTGGAAAACCCTCGCTATTTCGTGCCGCTGGCAATCTTCGCTGCCTTTCCGCTTACACCTACCACCCCCCGCCCCTCTCTCATTCTCTCTCTCTCTTTCTCTACATATACGTATACAATATCGTTACGAGAACAACGGGATAAATAAGATCGCATCAAATTGCTTACAGTCTCGTTTGTATCGTGACACACCCTGATCGCTATCCTCGCGTTTCGACCACCCTTTCCTACACGAATTGTAAAGCATTCATCATAGTCCTTCAACATTTTTCATCCTCCGATCTCGAAATTTTCGCATTATTAATTATTCGCACACTCCCTAACCCGCTCTCGTACAAATTACCTCCGTGACCGACTACAAGGGAAATTTCCGTAAGACACGTGAGCTTTTTTTCTGATTTTTATAATCGAGGACCCGGAGACAAATTTTTCAACGACGTTTCGGGGACAGGAGGTCGCGGTAAAAATAAAGTGTGCGAGGGTAAACGTTGGGCGCCAGCTACGAGCGAAGAGAGAGAGAGAGAGCGATAGAAAGGACAAGAGGGAAGGGAGGAGGGAAGGGATGTAAAGAGAGAAAAGTGTCCGAAGGACCGAGATGAGTGGCAGAGTTATTATTACGTTCGAATCCCCGCGCGAGAAAGAGAGACGGAGACACGTTCTATTCTCACCGGGGGTTTGAACGAAGCTAGGGGGAAAACACGAAAGCGAACGGAACACGATCTCGAGAGCGAATTTCTAGAGAGGACACGTGATAATATTACGTCTCGATTAAAATCCAAGGGGTGGGGTCGAAGAAAATAATTGAAAATTTGGTCGTTTCTTGAAAAAGGAAAACGACGAATTCGACGGAACGCCCCATAGAAACTGTAGGGGATGAGATTCGAGGGGGCGCAGGACACGGGTTGGTCAGCGACGAGGAAACTCGATTCAATTATCCGAAAAACAAGCAGACGTGTACAGGCCGAATGGAGAATATTTTTAGCAAATGCACCCGGTGCAATTTTACCCTCGTTTCTTGTTTTTTTACCCTTTTTTTCTTTTTTTTTAACTATCGCAATGAGAGATTTGCACACATTCTACGTGTACACAGGGCAGGAGAGTGCATCAGCAGTTCTGAAATGTTCAGCTCACTCCACCGAATGACCCAATTCGATTGAGCGAATTCAAAACAGTAACCGCCGCGCATATACCGTGGGGGTGGATAGGGGAGAGGACAGGGGCAGAAGTTTCGCTTCACCTTTTATTGCGGTGGCAATCGGGCAGGGGTGAGAGGGATGGCGGGAGGGGGGGGGGGGGCAGGAGTTGAAAACAAAAATAGTATCGGCCAACAAAACTGAAAATAAAACGTTGAAAAATATACAGAGAAACGCATCGAGTCGTATCATTTTCCGCGATGTATCTCGAGGAACGTTGCCATTGAAGCGAGTCAAAGCTATCGTCCGCCAAACGACAAGCTCATTTACGTACGGTTCGCGTTTTTTTTCATCCGCGTCCTAATGCATCGAGTATTCGTTGAAAAAAATTGTTGAACGATTTATTACGAAAGGATAAATTCAGAAATTTATTTATCTCGAAAATTATCATCGAACGTTTTTTTTCTACCCCTTGTGAGAGAAGTTCTAAATAAGGGATGAAAGGGGTGGTAAACTGTGGCATTAAACTCATCTAATCTCGTTGATTAATCGATGAAAATGAAATATGATGTCAAGTTGATTATAACTCCTCGGACCGATAAATTTATTGAATCGATGAATCGATTGATAAACCTATTTATAATTCGATCAAATTGATCAATCGAGGTACAAGATTAAATCATGAATCCAAGCAGATTAATTGGCATTGAATTTTATAACTATGGGTAAGCGTATAAATCCGCGCGAGAGCGCCGATTAAAGAGCTCGATTAAAAAAAAAAAAGAAGAAGCGTGAGGTGGAGGGGTAGTTTGATGACGGGGGAGAGTCCAGACAGTCTGGCCCGGAAGGGTCAGAGCACGTTACGCCGCTTCCCCTATATATCTGTCTCACCCCTGCGTTTTCATCGTTTCATAATTATACCTCCCTTTTCTCGCGTTCGGTCGAACGCCCCTCGGAGTTTGAGAAACAAAAAAGTGGAGAAACGGAACGAGTGAGAGAGATAGAGAGAGAGAGAGAGAGAGAGGGGAAAAAAATAGAGGAATAAAAAAACACGACGATGGAACCGATGATGAATGAAAGAGAGGAAAAAGGAAATCATACCGGCTCGTCGCCTCTCGCTTTTCTCCGTCTGCGTCAAGCGCCACCGGAAATTAAAGATTCAACGAGCCGAGGGTAATTTCGGTAACAGACTCGTGAAACAAGAAGAAGACGAAGGCGCGATTGTACGAGAGAGAAAGAGAGACAACCGGAGGAGGATAGGGTAGGGTATGTGCGCGATGTTGAATTTTCTCTCGCTCTCGCGTCAGAGGGACCAGGAGGCGTAATAATGGAAATCGATATGCGCGCCCCTCTCTCTCTCTATCTCTCTAACTTCGATATAGCCCAGAAGCCGAGTTGGCCCTCGAGACTCGTGTCCGGTGGTCGACATCCGGTCTCGTTCGTTAAGCTCAGACGGACCTTAACAATCTCTCCCTCTCTCGCGAGCAATTACAAATTGATGAGAGAGAATTCGCGATGAGAATTTTCCATCTACATATAGTAAGAAATTTAAAAAAAAAACGAAAAAATATTCTCTTCTCATTTCCTCCGATGGTGATTTTCATCCCTTAAACGAAACGTACGTTCGATTCGATGCTCAATCCAACCAATAACACACCGAATTAAATAAGAAAGATGGTCTAATAAAAATAAAGAATTTCTCGATCGTACGATCGAAACATTATTATGATAAAAATGTCTCTGTCCGCAGGAACAATGCAGCGGCATGCTGCAGGATCTAAGCGAAAAAATAAACAACAAACATCAAGAGGTGCACACGCATCCGTTGCTCTCGATATTCAAGATGGCCGAGGTCGAGGTCAACCTGCCGCAAGGGGGTGTCGCCAGTGACGCGACGAGATCGTCCTGGCTCCTGGTATTACTGGGCTCGATGGCGAGCCTAATAACGCGCTCCAGGATCTTACTGTCTGGCGCGAGTCTCGATATACGTGGCTCACGTTGCAGCTCGATCTCGTGACAGAGACTTCATTGTCGCTGCGTACGATGAGCTCGCGATCACGAGACTTCGCGCGAAACCAACGTATGTATTATAATCTCGATTGTAACAGTATCGATATCGCGTATTATTATACGAGAGAGAGAGAGTGGACGATCGAGCGTGAGAGAGCGATGGAGATTAAAGGGCGGAAGCGAATGTGCTACAGCGCCCTCACGAGCCTGCTAAGCACGCCGAGAGCTGAGTATACTATTATAGATATATATATATATATATATATATGTGTATATATACATATATATGTATATATA
This sequence comes from Netelia inedita, assembly GCA_964017225.1. Lineage (NCBI taxonomy): Eukaryota > Metazoa > Arthropoda > Insecta > Hymenoptera > Ichneumonidae > Netelia > Netelia inedita. The sequence continues at coordinate 3,217,060 of OZ024924.1, read as the reverse complement.
AATATATATGATGGTAAGACACACAATTGAGGACGATAAGATGAGAAAGCATCGACCCTAGATGATCGAGTGTGTATGTGTATGCCGATTCGCTGGAATCAATATTAACCACGCGAGAATGAGATTTAGGAAAGAAATATATGTAACAACGACGTTCCGCGATCCCTTCTCGTTGTTGAAAAAATCTTTCACGACTTAAAATTTTTCAAATTTCGACCCTTCCTCCTCGAAATGTTTCAATTTTTTTTTCAACTCTCTCCGGCTAAGTCTTTCACCCTCGTTTATTTTCTCCTCGTACTAATCGAATTTCGAGCAAAATGACTCCCTTAACATTCACAAAGTGACGAGAAAATCTCGCGAAGGATCGGCGTATCGAGACAACGGGTGGTAGTTCTCCCGAGAAATAGATGGAAGAGCAAACAGAGCGGTGGATGGGGTGAAAAAAAACGCGTTACGATCCGGAAGAGCGGAGCGAGAGAAAAAGAGAGAAGAAACCGAGGGAGGGGGAATTTCGTCGAAGCCACCCTCTGAATATCGTTGAAACCACCCCACAATCGTCGTTACGGAAATTACTTTCGCACGCGCGCCATTCTTCCACCGAGGGATATCTCCACCCTAAAGTCCACCCCTTCGATACCACCCTCCTCCCCACCACCTCTACTCTGGCCTCTCGTTGCTTTTCTTCCCATTCGATGTTTCTCCCTATTTCTCTCGCACACGTTTCATCGGCCACATCTTCCTTCTCATCCCAGAGTTTCGTGAAGAACCCTCCCCCTTCTCTCCTTCCTTCCCTTGCCCTTTCAACATCCGCTTCTTCGAGCCACCGAACCTTGTTTCTCTTATCTGCGTTGTTTCGCACAACGCCGATCTTTCCCTCACGACCTTCGTTATCGGCGAGTCTCGATACATCCGAGCCAAGATGTCGAGGACAACGTCTTTTCCTTCCTCCCTCCCTCTCTATCTCGCTCTCTCTCTCTCTCTCTTTCGACCTTCCGAGAACCACGGTTGTTTGCGGTTTTTCCTTTTTTCTTATCGCGCAAAATGTCGAGAAAACTCTGTGGTTGTGTGTGCGTGTTTTTTTTGCACCCTTACCTCGTCGTAACGCAAGAGTAAATCTCCCGGGGGGTTCGCGAAGATTTCGCGAAGAAAAGCTTCGGCTCGAAAGAGAGAAAAGCTGTTTGATCTTGCGAAACGTAAAACAATAGGTTACGTTCGCCCTTCTTTTTCTCTATTTTCTTTTTTTTTCACATTCTATTTCGATGGTTTATAAAACGATTTTTTTTTCGTCGCGTTTCTTTTGTCGTGTTACGCGGCTACTTTCTATTAATAATGTCGAAGAATTTCGAGCTTGTATCGATAATCGAACTCTGGTGTGGGAAAGTCACAACGACGGAATGGAAAGAACGGAATTTCTATTGAGGTCGAACGTAAGCTCGCGCGGTGGCAGAGAGTCAAGATTTTTCAAATTTCGCGCATACTTTCCCTCCTCCCCCTCATCTCAGCATGTGAGAGCAGCGACAGGAGAACGAGGATCGTGGAACGTGTTTTATTCTCGACTTGACCTTAACAATTCTTTTTCTTTTAATTTCATTTTGTGCGAAAAAAGATCACGTATGAATAGTTTGAATTATAGAAGAATCGAGAATGAGAGGAAGAGGGAGAGAGAGGGTGGAAAGATGCGCGAGCCACCGATGATAGAACAAAAAAAAAAGAATGTAAAAGGGCAAAGTTCTTCGCGAAGGATCTATAATTCTCGCGCGAACGAAAAAACATATCTTTGCAGCGTGAACTTTTACCCTCGACATCCGATGTCCAGTACTAGTCACAATACGTACGTTTAAGTAGATCGATTAAACCGATAAATATTGGAGGATGAACAAAGAAAAATAAATAAATAATAATGATAAATTAATTATAAAAAAAAATGTCGCAAAAATCGCGTATTTCGCGAGAACGACTATGACACTCATTACTCATATACTCGTATAATAGTACAGGCAAATAGGGATCCAGTTACTCTTGTCGATTCTGCATTGTTTGCCAACCGCAATTTTTTTTGATAGATAGGTTCAGTATGACGTACTGAATGTAAATCCACAAAATGCCCCCAAAATGGCGGAGCGGAAGTGCCGCCATTTTGCCAAAAACCGTTTCGGCCTATATCTCCGTAACCGTGCACTTGAGGCCAAAACTGCTAATAACCTTTATTATATATAATGAAATTTCCTATCTCTTTTGTTAAATAATTTTTTTTGTATCACTTACCGTTTACGACTTATATGACTATTACTCTTCGTTTTCTGACTTTTTCTTTTTTATTGACTGATATCTCTTCTAATAATTGTTTAAACAAAAAACTGCTAATAATCAAACTTTTAAAGCGACAAATTTTCTACAACTTTAACTTTGAACTTTTTTTTCTAAAATTAATATTTTTGAAGTTATACCGCGTTAAAGGTTCGCGTTCGCGTCCGCGTTCAACGCAGCTACCGGGTGCAAGGTTAATAAAAATAAAGTATGCATAGTGTAACGATGAAAATTCAATAAATATGTGAAAAATATGCATGCTAGTGACATAATTAGCAATAAATAATTTGTCTTCTTACCTGCACAAAACAGCAACTACCTGTTGAAATATTTGTTATATTTATATCTTATTTTATACAATTGAACAGTACTTTACCTCGAATCGCTCCTCGATTATTATCAAATAATTAATAATATACTGATGGCATAATGAAACAAACAAATAAGAAAACGGGAAATTTATTTGAAAATAAATAGAAAATTTATTTTCAAATAAATAGAATTATTAATTCAATTATTTGAAAATAAATAGAAAATTTATTTTCAAATAGATACAACAGAAAATGAATCACGCATATTCTTCGACTCTCGTGCGTTTCGCGGGCGGTGAAGATTCAAATGCATCCTCCTCTTTCTCTTCGTCATCTTCTTTGGTGGCATATAAAGATTGTAACGCCTCCATTAATTTTTCGTCGAGGGTCGATGAAATTTCTATCTATTTTTAAATAAATTTCGCGTTTTCTTATTTGTTTGTTTCATTATGCCATCAGTATATTATTAATTATTTGATAATAATCGAGGGGCGATTCGAGGTAAAGTACTATTTAATTGTAGAAAATAAAATATAAATTAACAAAATATTTCAACGGGTAGTTGCTGTTTCGTGCAGGTAAGAAGGCAAATTATTTATTGCTGATTATGTCACTAGCATGCATATTTTGTACATATTTATTGAATTTTCATCATTACACTATGCATACTTTGTTTTTATTAACGGGGTTCGACATATTCGGAAGCGCCTATCTGACCTTTTTTGCTTCAAATTAAGATATCTCCAAAACTATTCAACATTTTTCGACGATCTTTTTTTAGTTTTGTTCAGAAATACTTTATTAATAATTTTATATGTGGTTTTAGAAGATATTCAAATTAGAAAAGTTTTTGGACCAATTCAAAGTCGAAAAACATTGGTTCGAAAAATGCTCATTTCCAATGTACCTTTTCTCAGGAACCATACCGTCGACTTTCACCATTTTTGTTGTGGGTATATATTAAAGTGTTATAAACATTGTGTCGAGCCATTTTTTCGAAAAAACGATTCAGACCCGAGAAAAAATATTTGAAGGTAAAAAAACGTAGTCAAAATATTTGAAAAATTTCAAAACGACATCAACAAATTTTGAAACAAAATATCGAAAAAATGGCTCGATACAATGTTTATAACACTTTAATATATACCCACAACAAAAATGGTGAAAATCGACCGTATGGTTCCTGAGAAAAGGTACATTGAAAATGAGCATTTTTCGAACCAATGTGTTTCGACTTTGAATTGGTCCCAATACTTTTCTAATTTGAATATCTTCTAAAACCACATATAGAATTATTAATAAAGTATTTCTGAACAAAACTAAAAAAAGATCGTCGAAAAATGTTGAATGGTTTTGGAGAAATCTTAATTTGAAGCAAAAAAGGTCGGATAGGCGCGCCGAATATGTCGAACCCCGTTAACCTTGCACTCGGTAGTTCCGTTGAACGCGGACACGAACGCGATCATTTAACGCGGTATAACTTCAAAAATATTAATTTTAGAAAAAAAAGTTTAAAGTCAAAGTTGGAGAAAATTTGTCGCTTTAAAAGTTTGATTATTAGCAGTTTTTTGTTTAAACAATTATTAGAAGAGATATCGGTCAATAAAAAAGAAAAAGTCAGAAAACGAAGAGTAATAGTCATATAAGTCGTAAACGGTAAGTGATACAAAAAAAATTATTTAACAAAAGAGATAGGAAATTTCATTATATATAATAAAGGTTATTAGCAGTTTTGGCCTCAAGTGCACGGTTACGGAGATATAGGCCGAAACGGTTTTTGGCAAAATGGCGGCACTTCCGCTCCGCCATTTTGGGGGCATTTTGTGGATTTACATTCAGTACGTCATACTGAACCTATCTATCAAAAAAAATTGCGGTTGGCAAAAAATGCAGGAAGAAATGTACTATTTGCCTGTACTATAAGAGCTATATTAACGAAGCAGCGTGTAACGTCTGCATCTACGAGTCGTTCTCGTCGTCCACCGAGAAAACAAAACATTGACAAAAAAAAGAAGAAGATGACGAAAAAAAACAACCTATAGAATATCGTTTGTATATTATGCCATAAAACGTGACGTTGAGAGCCGCGTAAGGAAAAATGTGTATCTAGGGAATGGATAAATTTGTTGATTATTTAAGTGCGAAGTGTCGAGACCGAGTGCGTTCGCGTGAGAAAATTTGTAATTTAAAAACAAAATAATTGACGGAACGCTCGATATTCCGTTATTCTTATTTCTCACCCCCTTATCACGAAGTCATGACTGTAAAATAAAATTCACAGGTCGTGTCGGCTTCGAAAAAAAGAAAACAAGAAAAAGCACACAAAAAATACGAACGCACGATCAGAAACTGGAAAAAAAACTTGAGAACGAAAAGAGCGCTGAAGAGGAAGATGCGGTGAGGCATAAAGAAAGAATGGAAGAAAAAAAAAGACAAAAAACGATCTCACCGAGTCCTCGAATTTTTACGAGGGTTGCTCGAGTGGACCATCGATAACGCGCGTTGCACCGAAGTGAGCGAGTTGTGAATACGTAATGTACGTATCTATATAACGTGTACAACGTGTGTGCGAGAGAGAGAGAGATGGAACAGTAGTGAACCACACGGTGCCCCGTCGACTCCGAGAGGCTTCGAAGCTTTCTAAGGAGAACGTGCCCGAATTGGTCAGACGTAAGCATTCAGCGTCGTTCTACACTCTACGTTAGTCTTATCTACCGTATACGAGGTTTTTCGCGTCGAGTCGATCTTACGCCCTCTCTACTTTACACCCCCACTATTTTAGTGCAAAATTAATCAACGATTATAAAAAATTAATAACAAAAACGAAATAAAATTTTTACAATCAAATATTATACATAGTAAATGATCTGCACATTAATGTCGATAGTCATTATTTTCGTTTCCTGACAATAATATCGGAAAGTGTATTAAGTGTATTTTGTGTCGAGAATATTAATTGAAAAACAAAAATCAAATAAAATATTGTAATAATTGGGTCAGGGTCGATTCAACGCGGAACACCCTATACATCAATGCTACACGTTGCTGCTGCTGCTGCTGCCTATATCTAATCTAACCGGCATTACCGAGACCGACGAGTCCCAGGAACCTGATATATTATGAATGTTAGTGTGCGTGACTGTGTGTGTGTGTGTGTTGTGTGACGTGCCGTGGCTATCGGAAAAGCAATAATGTACGAAGTTTATGATACGGTGGCGAGAGGCACGTCGCTCATGCCGCCGTCAGTTCACCCTTGGTTTCTTCAACCCTCCCCCCCTCCCTCCCCTCTCCCCGCCACTCCTGTGTAGACGACGGTGCCACTTCGAACGATAAAGAATACGTACATGCGTCTTATGAAAAGCGACCAAGATGGAAAACAAAAGCTCACGTGAACGCACTCGACTCTGAGATAAAACGCATAATATTATCATGTATATTGGTACGAGAGAGAGAGAGAGAGAGAGAGAGAAAGAAAGAATGTAATTGAGAACGCAAGGGTGTAAAAAAAAGCACGAATGACCAACCATAAGCTCGTTAATATTTAAGTCCGTCGATTCGCTGTGCTTCGACTCACCGATCGACCGCGAGCCGATCGTTAAAATTTTCATCCAAAAAAAGAATGAAAAAACGCTCTTCGAATTCAATCTCGCCTCGAACATCGGCAATAGCCCAATAATTTTATTCCTCCGAATCGATCGAATCGTATATTTCACGTTTCGATCGGTGGGTATCGATGCGAAAGATTCTCGAAGCAATTTTTAACATTTTTTTTTCTCCCTGCGATCGGTTCGCGAAGCCTGCGATCAAATCCAATGGCTATAATAAATGAATAAACTATTCGTGACTCGAACGTCACGAGACGCGTAAGAGCTGGGCAGAAAAAAGAGAACACCGTAGTTGTAACGAAGCGTTAACATTTATTACCGTTCTGTCGTCGCAATCGCTGGTCGTTCCTCGTTTAAAAAAAACATCATCGAACTTACAATTTTGTAATTTTTAATTTTCTTTCCTACCATCGACATTGAATAATACGTCAATGGATTTAAAGACCATGGGAAATAATTCAGCTGCGGATTCAACGAGAGAGAATCGCACGAGTGTCATGAACGGCCGCGGGAGAAAATGGAAATGGGGAGGGAGGGGGGGGGGGGGCTTTATTTGCAATCGGAAGAGTTTTGGTTTTGGATGTGAGAATTGAAATTTTTATGACTGGCGAGAATTAACGGGTCGCGGTTATCGACACATCGAGAGAAAGAGAGAGAGGCGAAAACCCGTCAGTCCGCACACACACAGACACACACACGTTCGCATTCACAAACATTTTTTCATACACATATATCGAACCTCGCGGAAAAAATGACGATTGTTATCGATTGGCGTTTGCGTCCGGTTGGACAAAAAAATAAAAAATATAAAAAAGCCAAAAAAATAAAAATAAAAAAGGCGGTGGGGAGAGAGAATAAAATGAAGTCTAGCCGAGAGCGAAAAGGAGAAAGGTATATATCCAATTACGAAACGATAGCGGGCGAGCGATCGAAGCGAGAACGGGTTTGGGAACAAACGAGCGAATTAGTCGTTCGTTCGGTTGTTTTTACGGTATATATTTGGTTCATATGCACACAAACGAAATCGACGCGCGGGCGCGAGAGAGGACCGAAGGGTTGAAGAGAGTCGCGAGGGTAGTGTCGAGAGGTGAACGGAATATCGAATAAGCGCGTTGTACGAGGTGAAGAGAGGGAGGGAGGGAGGGTTGTTCGGCAAGGGATGAAAAACGACGATTGACGAGAAACGAAAAAATGAACACGAGAGAGCATAAGGGAGAGTCGATGGTCTTTTTGTGTTTTCTTTTTTGTACAAATTCGCGTACTTTTGTTTTTAACTTTTTTTAAAAATATTTTACGACATCGATTCCGCGCAGTATTGCGAGTTCATCGATTTCTCCTTCGTACCTGATGTATCTCTCTCTCTCTCTCTCTCTCTCGATGTTGCATCTGCATATCGACCGATTCGTGCTTCCTCTTCGTTCGACAATACTTTTTTAATCTCTTGTCATTCGTGTTTTTTTTTAAACGCGACTTCGACCCGCGATTGCGACGGTAGTTTGTAAAATTGTCCATCGGGACGTGTAAACAAAAAAGGCAATGCGACTTGTGCATTCTCGCGAATTTTCAATGTCAGGATTTTGTTGGTCGATATATTTTCTTTTTTTACTTTCGATCCTGAAGAATGTAACGGGCGCCACGAAACTTCGCACGGTAATCGGTTAAAGTCTGACGAACCCCAACATATCATATATTACGTATGTCTTATCTACTTTGTACAAATCTATATATAAAAATATATATCTATAATTATTACAATTTTACAAAAAAAAAACATCCACGCACAGAAAAACGAAAAAACGTAATGACTACTGAAGTATTCTAGTTTTGTGTGATGTATTTTTTTTTGCAAATATTTTTGCGTAAAATATTCTGAGAATATTGTGCTTAACTGTAAAAACAAAAGAAAAAGAAGAAGAAAAGGTGTAACGTCGAGATGTAGATTATTACTTTTAGTATCTCGTTCCCCGGATTTTTGTTACGCGATTCGAACAAAGTACAAATGTGTGTATGCGCTCGTGCACGTGTGTGTCGTACTACGATTAGCATTTTTGTTTGTTCATTTCGGTGTGAAAAAAAACAAGAATATCGGCAGAAATGTGGAGAAGCGAAAATAGGGAGCCAGGCAACAGATGCGATATCATTAATATCCCTTGGCTAATGGTCGAGGAAGAGAGAGAGTGGAGTAGTGCTAATGCGACGAGCAAGTCTGACTATAATTGACTCGTACTACTGGTAGCCCGGGGGCGAGAATATCGACGATGATAATCACCGACGAGAGAGCACTCTCGGCCATATCACAAATTTAATATCGTTTCCGAAAACTGATAATTAACGTACCGTGCGAAGGCTTCGTCGTGTAGAGGCTCTATTTGCATCCCCAGATTTGTTAACACGCCACAAGAAACGAAAAAACACAAAAAAATTGCACATACACAGAACGTACGCGCTTAAAAAAACTAAACAAAAATTCCAACCAAAGAGAATAGCCAATGAGCTGTTCAAATGTCTCGCGTCTTAATGAATTTGAGAAAACAAAAAAAAGCAGAATTTGTCGAGGCGAAAAAGAAAAAAATAGGAAGAAAAAAAATGAAAAAAATAATAATGAGAAATGTAAACCCGGTGGTTCCAATCGAACATATCAAGGCCCTCGAAGAAGGGCCAGCCAATTTCAAACCCTATTTCAATATCTCATTTACGGTAGCTTAAGTTCTTTATTCAACGCTTATCGAGTGAACCAAAAAAATCGCCCAGGAGCACAGCTTAATAACGAGAGGACAAAAAATGGAAAACGTTATCAGTGGCGCGTTCCGCGAGACAAAAGATCCTCGAGTTATCACTTTTTCGTCACGTTATTTTTTTTCTCCCTCGACTCGATAGTTTCTTGTCGTACCGACATTTTTGAACGTGTATATTTCTGTATTATCGAGGGAAAAAAACGAGAGGATCGTACACAGCTTTCGCAGAACGTGCCATGGTAGAATTACGACGGTGTACCAAGTGGCAGGGGTCAGAGATCGATTTTTTCGCGCGCGTTGGTACGATGACGATGAATAGTTTAAAGAGATAACGAGAAGAAACAAAAAACGAAAAAAAAATAAAAATAAAACGAAGGAGAAAAGAAAGAGAAAATAATACGTGATCTCTCGACACGATCGACTACTCCTCCCATCTCTATGTAGCTTAAGGTATGCATTAAGCTCACCTCGTAAACTCGTTTTCTGCCTGATCGATCGCGCGTAACGGGGGACGAACCACAATTTTCCCGGTGATTCGACTCATCGACGATTTCATCGGTACCTTAAATACCGGCGAGTGTCACGATACCGACGGCGACCTGGCCGATAAGCGAACAAAATAAACGTTCGTCTATCGATAAGAAAAAAAAAAACTTGTACCGACCGTTTGCAAAAAATTTAAGCTTCCGACGTTAATCGTGGAAAACGAAAAAAAAATGTTTTTATTTCCACATAACGATCCCTTAACGATTCGTTCGATCGATCGGGCAATGCGAGAGCTCAACCAATACGAAATAATTGCGCCCGTGGTGTGTAATAAACTTTTTTTGCGAAATGAGGGCGCGAACGATCGAAGAGAAATCCTCCCCTACCCTCCCCATCCCTTTACATTCCATGAAAACAAAAAATAAAAACAAACGTATCGTTGTATTCGTATGAATAACGATATATCAAATAGATAATATTCTACGATAAGTATAAAAATAAAAATATATATTTTTTATTACTTAAAAGAAAAAAAAACGTGGAAAAAAAGTGAAACGCCATCTGACCCCGGCCACGCGAGTAAGATGTAAGCCCGTAATAAAACTACGATGGATTAAAAATGACGATAACGATATTAAACGATTAATCTATGGAGAAATGAAAATGATAAGAGAGTAGCGCACCGCTGAAAATGCTTGAAAATACTTCCTAAAACGAAAACGACTCACGTAAAGATCCTCACATAAACATTATATATATATATATAAATATATATATGCATAATTATAGATATATCGAATGATGAAAAAATTAGTCTAATTGACACGTTGTCCGCAACGACGCTCATGTATCTCTCGGGACGTTGACTATACGGGAAGAATTATTCCCTCGAATGAAATAAATAAAATAAAAATTGAACGAGTTGGACTTTTGCGAGCGACACGTACGATATTCTGTTAGAATGAGAAAAAAGAGAGAAACGAGAGGAGGTACACGTGCTCATGGAGGGATGATTAACGTTAAAAAATAATTATTCTCGAGGGAATGACTGTAAAAAAATCAACATCGATTGAAAAATTAAATAATTCTCAATTATTTACTTATTCGAACGATGATTATTTTTATTGTACTTTTTTTTCTTAATTTCAACGATGATCATCCCTTTTTCGTGAATTTCCACAGCGAGGGCGGATTATCGAACGAACGACGTACGCCTATATCTATGTACATAAAATACCTACTCAGTTAACGAATAACGAATAAGAATACATCTATACGTACGATGAATGAAAAGGAATATAAAATAAAAATATTTAAAAAAAAAAACAGAAAATTACCCAACCTACAAAAAAGGGAACGATGGAGTAACGAAATCGTAATTAGGGGATGGCTTGAAAAATGTTTGACGGAACCGGCTGTACGATATATTAATTGTATAAGTGCGACGGTGCAATATAGTGACGATGATGATAATGACGCCTGCGCAAAGAGAGAAAAAGAAAAAAACAACAACAAATAAATTGTTATAAGTTATTATATAAAGACAATTAAATTGCCGAAACGTTGGTAAATAAATGAGAAACGAGTACTTCGTGACTCGAGGAGAGTAAAAAATGTGTGAGTGAGTTATTTTCAACCCCCTTTTTTTCTCATCCCTTCGAATTCTCGAATCGAACGTAACCGAGGAAGTTATAGCGCGCACGAATAAATACGAGTGAGGTTGGTAGGGGTTGCTTCCCTCTTGCATCGTGTTTGACTCGACCCCACGACCACGCGGAGCTTAACCCCACTTACCCCTACGAATGTACAGGCCAATGAGGATTTAAAAGTATATTTTCTACTCGAGTTGGTGGGGGTATTAGACCAGCCCCTCTTCGGCACCTAGCGCGTGAAACTCTTAATTGCCTAATCATGCTCCTCGTTATTTGTACCTTGGAGTAAAAAATCTTGATCGAATCTGATTTTCGAAAGAAGAAAAAGAATAATTAAAAAACAAATTGGTTCAACTTATCCTCAATCCTAAAAAAATGATCTTAATAAATTTTAATTCTACCTGGGGGTAGAGGGTGATTTTCTATTCATGAATGTATTTTAAAAAAAACAGTTTTACAGTGACACAGTGTCGGTGAGCCCCCGAGTGTGCTAAATTTCATTTGGATCTTTTTTTTCGCGTCGATGTGCGATGGGAAGATCTCGTTAGACATTAACGACCGAAGGCGTGACCGTGTACCCCATCGTCCACGTAGAAGCCCCCGAGACTGCACTTGTATCCTGGTACGAGCTAGACAAATGTGCAGTATGCCACACGCACACACAGATTGACACAAAGCCACGCGGAGGAGAAACGGTGAGAAAATAACAAGAGAAAAAAGACAGGGTGGTAAAATGTGGAAAGGTATGAAAGGGAAAGAGGGAAAAGAGCAAGAAGGAGAGAGAGAGCGAGAGAGAAAAAAAAGAACGTAACAACAAATCGTAACGAGAGTAAGAGAGACGTCGCGTATCGAACAACGCGAGGGGTGGAACGAGAACGTCAAGAATAAAGACGAGAAGGTAGGGCTTAATCAGTTAGTCGATAGGCAAATTGGCTTACAGGCGCCGGAGACCTAAGGGTGGTTTGCCGTGGCAAACCCCCCGCGTGCGTTGCCCGGTGCTGAGGAGCGCGAAAAATAATCGAGACGGACCGCACTGACATATGCGGATAATAAATATACTCGCGATAACCTCCCCAACGTAACTCGTCGAAAGTGTACGAAGGCGAGAGAAAGCGAGGGGAAAAACGCAATATATATACATCTACATACATAAACATATATAGGGGTAGTTTGACGAAGCTCGCGGGGGTTGGGGGGTGGAAACGAGTGACGAGTGTTCATCGCAAAAAAAATTCCTTGGTTGTGATTGTATAAAGAAAAATAATCGTACGAGTCAACGAAAACTAAAAAAACAAACCCTTATTATAGACAGAAGTGAAGAGGAAGGAAAAACAATTAAACTCGCGTAAAAATAGAATCTTATCAAACTGGCGGCCAGCGACAGAGTTAGATTGAAATATTTTCGCGTCACGTTTTTTTTTATCGTCGATGAGCGAGGATTGAAACGCGAATGAAGTCGGTTACGGTGGTGTGTCATCAGCCAATTTGCCAGATGTACGCGACGCGGACGATCAGGGTTGATCGTCATCAATTGTGCAACGAGGGTGACAAATTTGCTACGAGGATCGTCACGTATCGTACGTGGAACAAGGTCGATCGTCATTGCACGAAACGACAGTGACACATCGATACGATATTCGGACGCGATATATACAGATATATACATATATATATGATTAGTGCAACGTCTAATCGATCGATCAATCGAGATAATCTCCGTAGGAGATAACGGAGGACTACGAGAGAGGATCCGCGGGGGGGAGGTGGGGCCCAGGGCAACGCGCGCGATCCTGATGCGAGGCCAACAACGCACGTCGATCAGAAGCTCCGACACACAAGATTATATAACCCGTCGCAGGATCGGGAAAAGCCAATTGGGGTGAGGACCATCTCTCTATCTCTCTCGCGTGATCGTTGATCGATTCTCGTTCGATCGACGTTCGGCGATTAATAAATAAACGATTCAAACGGATAACGATCTACCGAGTGCCGAAACGAATCGGGAATTATACGATTTTGTTTTCTTTTCTAGATTATACAATTTTATAGCGAGATCGGTATTTGTTGCGAATTTTTATTTGTTTCTTCTTTTTTTTGGTTTAATTCGAGAAATATCATCTCAGGTATGACGAGGCACTCTCTGGTCATCATGTGCTGCTATCTCTACACGCTGTTCGATATGGCAGCTCTTCATTTTCCGTGAGTACTCGAGATTTAATAAAAGTGAAAGAAATAGAGTGAATTTAATGAAAAAATCGTAAGATAATATCGCGCGGTCTAACGAACGGAGGGTTTATATAAAACAGTGACCGTAGTTACACCCGAGAATTTTTCGAAAGAATTTTTTATTTTTTTTTTTCATATGAATATTTCAACCCGCGCGTGAATCACGAGGGTGTACTTTTTTTGTTGGTAATTAACTTAATTCGTGCATACGCCCTTGTCCTTCTGTACTTGTCGAGTTTCAGCGAGAAAGTATGCAAACCGGTACTTTCAACGGAGGTCGAAGGGTGGCATATTAAAGTCGATAGCCTATCGTCCCGTACAATTCGACTCTCCGCAAGAAAGCGCGGGTACCGCTTTTTTCCAAAGATCGAAAGGTAATTAATTTGATCGAAGGTCGCGAGTGTCGCAGCCCCTCGACCTCTTCCCCTCTCTCACTCTTTCCTCTCCCTTGCTCGTAGCAAATTTACAAAATGTTCACGATGCGAAAAAAAAATTAATTGATTACAAAAAGAATGAAAGAAAGAAAACGTACTGATGTATATTTCCTACGTGAGGCGTATACGCGATAGTATTGTAAGCCGCGAACGAGACAGTACGATGCCTCGTTATGGCTTCGGTGATATTGCTGTTTCATCAGAATCGCTAATAATTCGCGAGTGAGTTGGGCGAGAATGAGAGATACGAGAGAGGGAGGGTGAGAGAGAGAGAGGAAAAAAGACCAAAGTGAAGCAAGTGAGCTCGAACTTGCAACCCTCTCCAATATACTTGTCCAAACCCCGCACCACCCCACCTACACCCCCTTGCCGACGACCTAAAGGTCGTTTAACGGCCACGAGGAGATAGGACCTTAGAACTATCGGTGGTCTACAAACTGCCTGATTACGTCGTCAAGCCTTTGACTATTTCTCAACTAAACGAGATTAAGTCACGATAAAACGACCGCGCGAATTACTTTGAGCCATCGCGTCCGTCTCTTCTCCAGAATCATCGCGCGACGATCGAATTCTCATTACTTACTCCTCAATAACATTTTTTTGGGGGGGAGGGAATTCACTAAATTATTTTTTCTGTCGATAAGTGAAAAATAAATTAATCGTGTCGGATTGAAAGAAATTTTATCAATCAGCTGGCAAAGTAGCGTCCAACAGTCATTTTCTACCCTTAGAAGGAAAATTATTATCATCCCTTACCGGTATTGCCAACAGGACCGAAAGCTCCACACTCTTCTTTGCCGACGGTATTGAGAACGTACAGGGCGCGACCGAAACGATGGTTGATACGTGCGAGACCAATGGATACTGAAAATATAATAACAGAAAATCTATACATAAGATTTGTTCGAAATGATAAAAAAAAATCTCGTGTTTAATAAACGGAATAATTCTTTTTATTCGCAAGAAAAGAAAGTTAATTGTGATTTCGTGTAAGAAGATAGGTCTTTACAAAGTTATATCAGCCTCGCTTCTCCTCGTTTACGTTATTTCGCAGGGAGGAGGTCGAGATCGAAGAGTACGGAAGAAAGGAGGTATCGCTATCGCTCAGAGACATTCTGCCAATCAACCCGAAACAATACGATAAGCACAGAGCCCCCAAGTTTCTTGGGCAACCGACCATCGTTTACTTTCACGTCACGGTGCTCAGTATCGACTCGATAAACGAGGAGTCTATGGTACGTTAACGAACACCAACGATAACGATAGTAATAATAATTTCATCCCCCTTGAAACAAACCGAGCAAATTATGCCAAAGGAACATCACCACCCCCGGAGGCTTTTCGGTTTACTCGAAATTGTTCATTTAAAAATTTCAAAGCGACAGTCGACATTCGGACCCCACGAAATTATCGCGTTTTGCGTTAACGTCAGAGGGTTGAAATTGGCCCTCAGGGGGTTTGCTTTGCAGAGAATCGCTGTAACTTTAGGGGTAGTTTTGGAAAAGTTTGCTTTCCAGTTTCACGTCTTGGTTACCAGATGGCGTTGCTTGTTCTATCCAGGAGTTCGAACTAACTACCCCTGTGGCGAGAGGGCTACTCGCTCGACCAAGGGTAGCTGGTAGCGGGATTAATAATTTATTTTAACGAAAAACGTAATAATAATAAAATTCTTTTCTCGTTTCCTAGACCTACGTCGCCGATATATTTCTCGCTCAGAGCTGGCGAGACTCGAGACTGAGGCTACCGGAGAATATGTCGGAGGAATACAGAATATTAGACGTCGACTGGCTGCACAACATATGGAGGCCCGACTGTTTTTTCAAGAACGCGAAGAAAGTCACCTTCCACGAGATGTCGATACCCAATCATTATCTTTGGCTCTATCACGACAAGACCCTACTTTACATGTCCAAGTGAGTTTTTAAGAAAATAAGAGAAAGGGAGGGTGGGAGAGAGAGTAAGAGAAACAAAAATCTTGAAGCCATCTCTCAAAGACATTGTTCTCTCGAACACTACCAATGAGAGAAAAAGACACCGGTGAACACTACTTTTAACGTATATAGTTTTATATAAAAAAAAGTATCCCAAGAGTGCCAAGGGGCAAAAAGTTTCTCCGCGAAAAACTCGAAAGTTGGCCCGGCTGGTCATTTCAAAGTTTTCAAAGTCGTTTTCACAGAGATACGAGAGAGAATGAGAAAAGAGAATCCGTGTTTGTCTCGTGTAACGTGGAAATGTCTCCCCCATCCATCCGGGTGGGAGAGACGTTTCCTTCCCTACTTCGCGAACTAGAACGAACTATTTTTATTTTGTATTTCGCAAAAGTAGTTTAAAAGAAGACAAAAAAAGAAGCAAATAATGACATTTTTATCATTTTTTTGGTGAATTTAGATTGACACTGGTACTGTCATGCGCAATGAAGTTCGAGTCGTATCCACACGACACTCAGATATGCTCGATGATGATAGAAAGCCGTATGTAATTGAAAAAGAAAAAGAAAAGTTACAATTAATTGAATTAAATGTAGATAACTATTGTAGAACGTTAATTTGGGTAGTTTCCAAGATTCGTTGAATTTTGGAAAATTAATAGATCCTCTTGCTACAATATTGGTATCTGCTTCAATTCATCTCGATGGTATCCGGGTCAACACGTTGGATACCGGTATTCTATATTTAGCTCCCTGTATAGACGTGCAGTATGCCTTCTCGGTGTTTAAGGTCGTTAATTACACAAGAACGCGGTATTATCGAGCGTAGGGAGAGACGAGAGTAGCTTTCCCTCCTTAGACACACTAGCTAATATCCGACTTCCGGTGCACAAAATACCACAAAATTACTAATTAATCGCGAAATAGCGGTTTCTAAAATTTCCTGTATTCTCCTTCATCCCCCTCGTGCTTTGTTAAGGGTTGATTCGGTAGATCTAGCACGTCGTAATTTAATTAATAAAATCCTCGATGTAATTAATTAAATTGTTTTCCTTCAAAAGTGTCACACACTACCCAAGATCTCGTCTTCATCTGGAACATGACGGATCCGTTGGTCGTTAATCCGGAAATCGAGCTGCCACAGCTCGACATCTCGAACAACTACACGACCGACTGCACAATCGAATATTCGACCGGCAATTTCACTTGCATACAGATTGTTTTCAATCTACGTCGACGTCTTGGCTATCACCTGTTTCACACTTACATACCCTCGGCACTGATCGTCGTCATGTCCTGGATCGCATTTTGGATCAAGCCCGAGGCTATACCGGCGAGGGTCACCCTGGGAGTCACGTCGCTTCTGACGCTCGGTCGGTCGAAATTTATTTCATTGTTTTTTAATGACAACATTTTTAATAAACAAAAAAACAACGCGAGAATAAAGATAAAAAAAAAAGAAAATGTCTGGAGCTAATATAAACGTTATCGACGAGATATTGAACGACCTCTGTGGATAAAAAAAAAGAAGAAAGAAAATGTCAACGAGAATAATCGAAGGTTCCGTACGACCGGTTCTCGCGTTACCCGCGAAGCCTTATGCGATCGACTATCACCTCTCGATATAACTACATAGGCTGACGCGCGCGCGCGCGCGCAAGCCTGGCGTGTATCGGAGCCGTCGGAGCGCGACAAACGTGCACCGTGGCCCGAGAAAATCGCGGAGGCGTAAAATAAACAGATCCTCATAAATTCACCCTCGTCACCCTCGGTATAAGCGCCAACTCGGTCATACATTACACGTTCTTGACGTTGTCTCTATATTCTCGGGCAATCGCGATTGTCCGATGTGTGGCTTTGATACACACGGTATACGCCCTCCACCCCACCTCGATTCTTCCCCAAGGGAGGAAAAATAAATAAAATTTATTTATATCGACGAAAATTAATAAATCGGGTCAAAGGTCAAATTTTTCTACAACGAGGAATAAAATTAAATCTTTGTCGGTATTAACGTTCATAAAAAAAAAATAAAGAACGTAAGACAATTTTGTTTTAGCAAAATTATAAAAGGTAAAACAATTTTTTTTTTATTATAACGGATTGAAAAATGAAAAAAAAATAATAATTTTTACAGCAACTCAAAATACGCAATCGCAGCAGTCACTGCCGCCAGTGTCGTACGTAAAAGCAATCGATGTGTGGATGTCATCGTGCAGCGTATTCGTATTTCTGTCGTTAATGGAATTCGCGGTGGTGAACAATTACATGGGTCCCGTGGCGACTAAAGCGATGAAGGGATACTCCGACGAAGATCTGAGAGAAGCGATCGACGAGTTCAAAGTACGGAATTTATTTTATCTCACTTACCGTCTTATTTTTTTTATCAAAAAAAAAGAAAAAAACACAAAATTTGTATGTTTAGTTAAAAATTTTTTTGAAATTATTGTTTTATTCGCCAGACGCCGATGAGATCGGATACGGAAAGAAATCGAAGTCCGATGAGGCCACCGCCAAGCGTTCAATACGACACCTGCTGTCAGGGAAGGGCGACGGCGATCCTGATCGACAAATTCTCAAGATTCTTCTTTCCTTTCTCCTTCTTCATTCTAAACGTCGTCTACTGGAGCACTTTTCTCTAAATTCGAGAAATCGGACGTGACCGACGATTTTTTTTTCGTCACGAGAACGAAGCAAGAAAAAGAAAAGAACGATATAAATCGCCCCGGAGAAAAAATAAAATCGTTGCCTTTTATATAGAAATGTATCGCTAGGGATGGCGTTGCGCATCGATCGAGTCCGTATTGTTATCGGTTGTTGAAGATATAATTACGAATAAATTTTAGCGTCCGATTAATTAATTAAAAAATTATTGTTTTTTCTTTCACTTACCTGGTCGTTGAAAAAGTGTTCAAGGGTGAGCAGGGCAGGCCTGTTTTCTCGAAGATTAAATCAAAATGACAACGGGGGGGAGGGATACACGAGGGGGATGAATGATCAAGAACGGGGAAACGTGAATAAAGACAGTACTTTATTTTTCTCATATATCCTTTTTCTTTTGTTTCTCTTTTTCGTCTCATCTTTTATCGGTCCGTATATATTAATAATAAATATATTTTTGTTAATAATTAAAGTGGTTCCTTTTTCTTTTTTCATTTTTGCTTTTTTTTTAATATTTCATTTCTGGTTTTTTTTATCACGCGTATCTCCCGGCATCACGAGACCCGAGTATCGATCGATCCACGATCGATCTTAGATCTCGTTCCGCCACGCGCGTCGTCAAATTAATTTCTCTCACCAAACGTCTCGTCCCTTTTCTTACATTCTTATCTTCATCTTTCTTTCTTTTTGTCTATCGTACACACCGCGTCGTCGTTATTTATTTATGCATTTTTCTTTTGTTTTTCTTTTTTTTTGTGTCAATTATTTCTCTCGAGTTCGAAACGTCTTATACCACGTGAACACGCCTTGATCTTAAAACACATGCGGTCGCGCTAAGCGCGTTACAAATTTCGTCGTTATTAATTCCTTTTCTTATAATTTTTTGAACTTTCGTTCGCTCACTGGGCGAAAAGACGAAAGTTATTCGCTTTTTTGTTTCCCATCGCACTTATCCAAATTATTTTCTTGCCGAAACGAAACTGATGAGCCATCCTTGCAATTATTACTCGTATCAATGCAACGCGACTAGATGCATTTTTAATGCGTCTGTAATTTTTTTCATACGTTTTTCTTAAAACCCACTGTACGTTTGCTTATTAATGTTATTTTTTTTCATTATTTCTCTTTCTCTCTCTCTCTCTCTCTCTCTCTCTCTCTCTCTCTCACGTGTCTAGTCTACTCACGGTAGTACTGTCCTTGTTCTAAATGGCCTCGATCGATTCGGTTTCGCGATAAAACGTGGACGTCGCGAGTAAGCGTTTTATTCCGTACCTTCGCGTTAAGAAATAATAATAATAAAAAAAAAGACGACGACAAACTTACGGGACAAACGAGGGACAATTGTACCGAAACGATCGTCAGCGCGAGGAAAAGGTTCTAGGAAAGAACAACAAAAAAGTGTCTAGTCCGTCTTATCAACCCCGTGGTGTCTAATCAGAGTTCAGAATCGTTCGATTTTCTTCTATCTCTTTCTGACTCTTCGAACTTTAATATTGGGACGGTGGTGGTCGTATAAAAAAAAAGATAAATATAAAAAATCTGATTATTATTATTTTTGTTTCGATATTAATAATTAATTCGTTCGTCTAATGACCTTGGCAATATTGTAATATTTTTATTTTTCAACCCTTCATCGAGCATCTGTTCGTCGAACACGTGTTTACCCTCTTCTGTGTACAGGGGTTGAGGGGAGTATTGCGTTACATCGACGTCGTTTCGACGAGCTTCTCAAATTTTATCGGTTGCTTTCTAGGTGTCGATCCTTCGAGTACATCGTGCACAAAGTACATCAAACCACACGATTATATATCGATATATGTATATATCGCTTGTGCCAGGTTCGAGGAGACAAAGAGACTACTGTTTGTCGATACAGGACGATGGGTAAAGAGACTGGGGAAAGCACTATCTCTCTCGCTCTTTCTCATTCCCTATCTTCCCACCCCCACCCCCACCCGCTTTCTCTCACTCTCTCTCTCTCTCTCCCTCTCGCTCGCTCTGTCTCTCTCTCTCTATCTCTCTGTCTCTTGCGCACACACTGACACGTTGTCTTTTATGCACGCTCGTAATTCGTGCTCGAGGGTAAAATCGATCGGATCGCACCACACGAGCGTCCAGAGACAAGCCGCGCGTTTCGTACGTGAAAAAAAAAGATGATAAAACAGCAACGACGCAAACTCGAGTGTCGGTGTCTTTGTTTTTCTATCACCACCATCGAGGTCTCAATTTTTTTTTGTTTTAAGTGTATAATCACCACTTCGATAACGAACGCGAGAGTAAACGAGACAAAAAGTCAACAGGGAAAAAATAAACACGAGGTTGCTATTTTTTTTCCTCCAACCCCCGTTCATTTCACCCTTATCGCAATAATTTGCCAAAATTGCATTGAGAAATGTACGAGATAAAATTTTTTTTTTTTCGTTATTCGATCGGAAATTATGATTAAAAAAAAATAACGCGTGTGAAAATGAAAAAAATTTTCGATTATTCGCGGTTCGCGAGGTTTGAGCTTCCGTCGCGATCGATAATTTCTTGCTATATGTACGCGTTTTGCACTACGATAGACTGTGCCCGAGGAGGAAACAGAGACAGTACTATTCATTGCCCCCTCCCCCCTTCCCACCCCCAACCCCCGACGCTCTCGTCGTCGCCGACGCGATCGTCGTTTCTACCGGGAGGACGTGAACGGGCTAAAAGGGGGTTGTTCTCGCGTTGCCTCGATGGGGGATATGCTTACCACTTGGCGTTCCGTATGCCCTACTTCCTTGTCGCATCTAGAGAACAGCTATACACACATTCATACATACACACACACACAGACACACAGACACACGCTGGTGTTCGTTTCCCTCTTCGCGAATTCTCCCGATAAGTACCGGTACTCGAGTATACCAGAGCGAAAGGAGCTAGACTCTCGATTAATTGGATGTAAAATCTGATCCTCTTAGTAACGTACACGAGATAGGCCCGAGACTGAAACGTATCGGAGGAGCGATTTTTGTACCGGCGAATTACGAAAGAATTTCAAGCGAATGTCATTCTTGTCCATAATGTTGGATTTAATAAAAATTACATTGTTAATAACGATAGTTATTAATATAAACGAAACAAATTAAAAATTAACGAAAAAAATGTTTAATCAATGTCTATTTTTTTCTCATCTCTCCTGATACTTTTTAAAAAAAAATTTTACTTCAAAAATGGGAACGTAAGTTTCCATTATCATCGATGGATCAATTATATATATATATATGATCATTGATTAAAAAAAATTAATTATTCACGATTCGCCGAGGATGGAAAAAAATGCAACGAAGATCTTTATCAAGTGTGGCAAACACGGGGAAAGAGAGTCTCGATGTGGTTCTACCACTTGAAAATTGAGAACAAGCTCAACCGAATTTCCGGATGGACCGAGTATATGCATTCGGTGATTATCGATTCTCTATCTACGATGGTAAGTAACAACTATCTTCGTTCCCACCCTCGCGAGTCACTATAGAGAACGAGAGAGGGAGAGAGAGAGAAATAGAGATAGAGAGAGAATCCATTCGAATTCCTCTTCATGCGCGAAATTCGGGAACGATCAACACGTATATACGTATTTTACATGCGAGAACCATTTCATCCACCCTCGTACATTTAACGGCTCGACTTCATTATTCAAAGGAGGCTGCTGAGGCCCCGGGGAGAGTCTAGTTCATCGATTCGATATGTCTTCTCTCCCACTCTCTGTACCGACTGGGTTGCTTTCATCGTAGTACACACATACACACCCACACACAGACACACATACACACACACACGTAATATATGAAGTATAGCGATACGACGTTAGTTTTCAAACAACTCTCTCGTACGTTTGCTCAGCGCGTTATACTCGGTTCGCAAATCTCGGTCTCGTTCTATTTAGCAGTTGCATCAAGGAGGGAGGGGGGGGGGGGGGGGGGGCATTACAATCCCTCGATCCTCACGTGTGTCGGTGAAAACTATTCAAAGGGGAGCTGCTCTCGTGTTTGACTAACCTATGTATTTTTCGACCGACGGTGCTTGTGGCCATCCGCGAACCTGTGGATCTTGCATGTAGCACATAACCCGATTATGTGCTATATATAGGGGATGGGGGGTTGTTCATATTCATGTGTGTGTGTGTGTAAGTGTGTTTGTGATGTATTTTAATGTTGTATGTACATCGCGTGGCCAGCATCACGTAAAACGAGCCAGTTTGCCAAGGTCTCCCTCTCATCGCCTCGTTTCCCCTATTTCAACCCCCTCCCCCTCATCGACCACCTCCTCATCATCTAGTTATACGTATAGGTGTAAACGTCAGCGTACACACAATCCACGAAATTTCACAAAATTTACTCCCGCCCTTTCTGTTTACCCAACGAGCTTGTATATCGGAGGGAAAATTTCGCGCGGTTTGTTAATACGAACGATTTATACGCTAGCGATTTATGGGCGTAAATAACGCAGGCGAGTGACACACTCGTGGCTTTGAAGGGGGAGAGAAACTGCTCGATTTATTCAACGGACGTATCGGGTTAATTTTTTCGGTTGAGAAATAAAACGAATATTGTAGGTCGTTCGGTTATTATAAAGATAATTAATTGGATTAAAATATGGAAATATATTCTTTTTTATTTAATTAGATTCAATTGAAAATTGAATTTTGAGAAAATAAGATAAAATAAAATAGAGAAAAAGAAACGATTCACCACCATCCCGGGATATCTGATTACCCGGGAAACGATTGGCTATGGACAAAAAAAAGAATTCTTTTTTTTCATCGTATTTGTTTTTAGGATTTTTTTTTCGTTCCGTATCGTCATTTCTCGTCGTTTATTCTTAATTAATTTCAATCGCGTCGACGTCTCGTTCTGTCCCGTCGATCGTTCGAGTCGCAAACCTTTATCTTTGTTTGCTTCGGAAATATATTGGCAGTACGTTAGTAAATTGAAAGACTCGTTACACATTCTACGAACATTCGGCTCTATAGTTCAATATCTTTATGTTTTTCTTCTTTTTTTTCGACACCTCATTTCCTCATTTTCCTATCTCTCTCTCCTTCCCCCTCTCTCTCTATCTCTCCCTGCGTAAAACCTTTCTCGCCAAACTGGCTATCACGTACTTTCTTTCGCCGATCTAAATTACAACATCGTTTTGTTCTCTCTCGTATTTTTCGCATATTTAATATTATTCTTCGCGTTGTCCTTCGCACGAGAATAAATCGTGTTCGTCGAGCGAAAGTAACAAGACGAAAAGAAAAAAGAAAATGGACAAAGTATATACTCACACACGCACACACACACACACACACACACGTCTAAAGGACAAATGAGAGTCACCGAAATAATTGTTTTCATTCGTCGCTAATATTCATTTCGCATTTCGTTATCGATCATATATATATATATGTTATTCCTTTTTTCTTTCGTATCAAGATAAATTTGAACTCGTTCGACAGTAAAATTCAAGCCGGGCGATCCCTCCTCGCGAGCTCGGGGCAATTTTCAATCATCGATCATTTTTATACATCATATATTTGATAATACAATGTTAGCATCGACTCACCCGAAGATACGAACCAAGGACGACGCACGACGTCGATCCTCACCGATTGACCGGTGTGCCACCTCACCCTCTCCCGATACGATCGAAAATCACCCTCGACTCTCTCGCTCTCTCGTGCGCGTCTTTCTCGGCGATGATAATTTTCAAATTAATTTATTGGAATGTAAATCACGGACTGGTATCCAAGAAAAGAACGTAAAGAAAATTTTTTGTTTTCGCTACGCGCGAGTCCCAACGTGCGAGTATGGAAATATTCGCCGATAAGCCCGTTACAATTATTGGCACTGGTATATCACGAATATTGTCGAGAGAGTGAGAGAGAGAGAGAGGGAGGGAGACCGGCGAGTGGCAGGGAGAAAGAGTGGGGAGGGAGCGAGCGAGCCCCACTCTACGGGCCAAGTGCCTCGGGCGAAATTCCCAGGCAAGCTAGAGCGAGAGAGAGGGACTGTTGTATGTGTGAGGGAGAGAGAGAAAGGACGATAAGGTGTACGTGCGAAACGTTCCCTCTCTCTGGCACTCGCGCAATACCACGAATCAACAGGTAGAACTTCGAGTCGTAGCTCGTTCTCTTTCTCACTCGATCTCTCTCTCTCTCTCTCTCTCTCTCTCTCTCTCTCTCTCTCTCTCTCTCTCTCTCGGACTCGTTGTATACCGTATTCGACGATCGCTTAACGTTATAGTATATAACTATATGACGTATAGCAATTAGCAGGACGATGCGTAGACTTTTCGTGAATTTGAGGAAAACTGGAGGCAACGACCGATCACTGGTTAAAAAATTCTCGACAAAAATGACAAGTTGCACGAAAGACAATGTTTCGAACCTTTTTTTTCTTCTTAATTTTAGAATTTAGCGAAGGCGTTAGAAAAAAAATATATGTACAATTTAAAAAATTGAAAGATTTCTGAATTTTCATTAATTCGAGGATTAAATCGTCGAGACTCGTTCTATCGTAGCTGGGCTATACGTTACGAATAAAATTCCTCAAATTCGACGAATACGAAGAATCGGTCGATCGAACGAAATTCGCACTCGCCTTTGTCCTTTTCTGTGAGAATCAACCCTCGGGTGACCCGTATTGCCCCCGGCGTTTCCCTCATCCCTGTCCTACGACTTTTTTGTCCCTCGGGCACGTCACAAACGGCTAGGATAAAGCTAATCGAACTCGTTTATCGACCTGTGTCTCACGAGTTGACCGTTTCAACCCCTCGACGAAATAAAAAAAAAATAAGAAAAGAAAAGAAAAATCACCTTTCTCGATCTCAATTAATTGATACGAACTATCGGATAATCGGACAATTGCACGTTATATCCCTAGACTGAATGTGAACCCAAACGAGAAGGAAAAATCTCGTTCATCAACCCCCTCCCTTTCGTTCCCTATAGCAGCCTCACAGACAAAATTGGAAAAAAAAATGAAAAAAAAAAATTCAGCATGCATCCCATATTATACATAATTATTATTATTATTGTTGTTTTTATCCGTTGATCATTCTCGTAGACATGCACACGCTCTCGCTCTATCTTGGAACGCTTTAGAATTTATTTTATTGCACGATGCGAAGTGCTACGATATAACTATACATATATATACACGATGCACTCTTGCACTTTTTCGTCAATTTAAGATATTTATAACGATATATATATAGATATCTGTGCACGCGTGTATATATTTGTATAGAACCTTGTTGTTTTTTTCTCTTTTTTTATTTATATATTTATATATAGTCTAGACGAGAACATCGGATCTCGAGCGAACTTTTTATCTCGTGCTTTTCTCTTTTTGGTTTTCTTTTTTGTTTTTTTTTCTTTTTTTTTGTTAAACGGACAATTACACGTAATAATTACACTTTTAGTTTTAATTACACTTTTAAGGACAACACGTTAGACGTTTTCTTTCTCTCACCTCCCACCCACAGTCTCTCTCTCTTTTTTTTCTAACTGTTTCGTGTTTTGGTTTACCTCTGCTCTTATATCTTTATCTCGGCACAGAGGATTAATCGATAAATACGATTTGTATTTACAGACGCAATAGTCGATTGACGAGGAACACCCATGCTCGTCAATGTTTTTTTCTTTTTTTTTAATTAGTCGCATAATTACGATACAACGACCGCGTACGATTTTTTTTGTTTCGTCTTCATTTACTTTTTAAATTTGTTTGTTTTTTGAAAGAACGAGGGCATAGTATTATCGACTTGATTAAAAATACAAACTTTAAGAGTATCACGAGGCTCGTTCAATGTTATCAACGCTGCGAGAGAATTCACGCTGTATGTCATAATTATTTATTAAAAATTAGAAGATTTTTCTTGTCATCTCTGCAGAGAGAAAGAGAGAAAGAGAAAAAGAGAGAGAGTGGGAGAGAGGAAAAGAATCTTTGGCAAAATCTCTCGGAGCGTCGTCGAGCTCTCACGTCCTGGATTCTGATCTGCTTTCGTCCCTTCGCTGATCGACTCGGACTAATTGTAATTTTTCTTTGTTTACCTAAGCTTGTCGCTGTCTTTTTTTACACCCTAATAGAAAAATTCGAAACAACGTCATCGTCTTATATGTTATATTTCTTCTTCTTCTTCTATTGTTTGTAATTTTTATAGGACATACTCTCGAACGAGAGAAACATATCGTCGAATCGTGACGAATCGCGATATCGTTGAATTTTTTAATATTTTTTTTTTGAACGATCGACTTTCGGCTAGGGCGATCCCTCGTCGCGACGTTCCCCGGTTTCCGGTTGCAACGATGACGACGAATGACGTGGATACGACCGACGAGCGTGACTATCCTCTCGTCGACCATCCCTCGCGCACCAACCCCTTCTTTAACGTTTCATTTTTCTTCCCCGTTCTAATGTTTCTTTTTTTCCCCTTTCTTTACTGAAATTAAGATACAGATACGTCGATTCATGTTCGAGCGTTACGACGAGAAAACCTGGATTTACTTGATCCGAATAATAAAAATTTCTCTCGATCGAATCAAATTTACGAGATAATTAAATTTTGTATACTAAAATAAATCGTAACGAAGTAAATCCACGTTTCTCCTATGAATACGACATCTAGCATGACTCTATGCGTTTTAAAGCGTTAGCCGAGTTTTTCGTCGATCCTATATCGTTTTTTTTTTATATCGATAGCAATTTTTTTTAATCAAAAAGAAAAAAATGATAAAAATTATTGAAAAAAAAAGAATCGACTAATCGTCGATAAATAAAATAACGTAGAAATGTTCGATCGTGAATCGAAGGAGGGTAATAGACCGAAGAAATGACGGGAAATGGAGTCGAATTGGCAAGATGGAACGAGTGCTTTACGGCTACGAGAGAACTTCCGGAGATTCGCTTGGGACAACCGAGTCACGGTGCGATACGGTGATGAATAACGAAAGAAGTCGTTCCGAGAGAAAATAAGAGAGGGTCGCTCCGGGACAATTGAAAAATAGCTTTCTTGAGGCATTCTTTAAGCCAACGTACCCGGTTCGAAAATATCCCTCGAGGGGGCACAAAACACAACGGTGAAGAGAGGCGATACCAGGCGTTCGTTACATCGAACATTCTCAAAGTTTCATCTTCGAACTTGGACTCTTTCTCCATTCCATTGTCGTACCATCGAGTTTCTCCCTCTCTTCTCATCTCTCGTTATACAATTCTCTCGTTGTTGGGCACATTCGACCTAAAATACTTTCGCATTTCTTCGTTTATTTTCTTATTTCTTCAAACCTCGAAATTTCCTCCACTTTATTACTTCTTCCGTTTCCACCCTCTTGTATTGACTTTGTTTCTTCTTCTTTTTCTTCATCTCGATCTATCTTCTCTCTCGAATTATTTTCTCCTCTCAATTTTTCGAAAGATTTCATTTATCTTATTTCGCCACAATCATTTTATTTCTGATAAACGACCTTTCGAATTTCGGCGCTCGATAAATTTATCGGAATATCGGTGTGATAATTCAATGCGAACGGATGCCGCAAAGATTCATCGTCGGACAGGGACGAGAGCGAGTCTCGAGAGCGTCACAACTCGGAGGCAGTCGCTCTTCTCTGATCGATATCTCGGCTACATTGTTCAACGTGGTGTGGCTCTCGTGCATTATGCATATACATATACGTACATAAACGTCTCTCTCTCTCTTTCTCCAATGCTACTTCGAGGCTTCGCATCGTCGCGTACTTCCGGTGTACACGCGACGGAACCTCGGCGTGCGAGGACCGAGGGACGATAATGGAGCGCCTCTCGCTGCAGCGAGTACCGCGCGTGTCTCCCTTTCCCTCCAACCGAACTATAGTCCTCGACGTCTCGTTTCTCCACTGCGACGAACAGTCAAGCTTTCCCCTCCCTTCGCTCTCTTTTCGTCTCCGGCTCACCAACCTCCCACGGGAACAAACGCGAGGGTGAGACACAAAAATCCCCCCGGCAAAGTTTAGATCGAGAAAACGAGTCTCTAGTGAGAAACAAAGGGTTGTGTGACTCGGGAGAGAAATTTTTTCCAATGAAAAAGAAAAGGAAAATTAACGCGAATATTCACGAGGAAAAAGGAGATCAATTTTTCTTATCATTTCATCGTAATTAGACTCGTGTTTTTACGACCCCTAATTTTAGCTCCTGTGGGAACGAAGAATGTTGTCGAGGTCGTTTGAAAGAAAAAACGTATTTTTTAAGTCTTTTATGTAACGCAATTTTTTTTTTCTTTCTTTTATACTTTCAGGGTTATTATTATTTCCGTCGGGGGGAAGATTGAAGAAGGAGGAAAGTAATGAGTGGCTTGTTTGAGTGGTGGTGAAAAACCGAGGGTCCGCTTTCTCTCTCTCTCTCTCTATCTCTCTCTCTCTCTCGCGACTCTCGACCGCAGCGAAGTCGACGTTTCACCCTCCTCGACGACGTCGACGTCGACGACGACGACGACGACGCGGCTGCTACCATCGTTGTGCCGATCGATCGCGCACTGTGTGTGTGCCACTCTCTCCTCAGTGTTTGCGAGTCCCTGCCTCGCTTTGGAATTTTTCTTCCGGATTCGTGAGACAAGAGTTATATTTGTTCTCGCTTGTTTTTTTCTCTTTTTTTTCATACCCTCTTCGTTTCAAACGCGTCGTATGAAATATATCGATCCCGAGCTTTCGAGTGTACCGACGACGAGAAATATCGGTTCAACGTCGAGGCGCTACATTGAGCAGGACGAGATGCTGGAGTAGACAATTTCAGTCTGTCTCGTATCCGTAACGAAAAATATTCCCGCACAGGGCGCCAACTTCTTTTTTTTTCTCCACATTCTCTCGTTCGTTTTTCTCATCTCGATCTTTTTTTCATCTCTCGATGTTCTCTTTCCCCCGTTTGTTTTCCAACGTCAAACAAATGTCATAATATTTATTTCACAGCTCGATTTATATTTCAACGCGCCGCGATATCTCTCGATGGTTTCTTCGTTTTTTTTTCTTCTTCCCTCGCCAATTTGTCTCACTTCGGTTGAGAGCGAGAGAGACGTCGATGTAAAAAAAAAGCTCGCATTCTGGTCAAGCGCGAGTTCTTTTTTCGTTCTTCTACGACTACGTGTGCGAGTCGTGTACGTGTGTACAGTTGTAGCGCGGGCGGAGACGAGCGCGAGCTTTTGTCGAAAGGCGAAAGCACTTTACGCGAAAAAAGACGTATGATCGTTTCGAGAGGGGGTGGGGGTGACGATGATGACGAGAGGCACTTGGAATTCTCAAGCGTTCTACACATCGTCGATCTTCTGCCGTTTGGACAAGGCGAAATAGAAAAATTGATTTGATTTAAAAAATGTAAAAATTGCGATTTTTTAATAATTTCTATAAATAATTCGATTCTTCGAGGCGTAAGAATACTTACGCGTGTCTCCGGGGGGTTGTTGGGGGATAATTTATTTTTATTAGCATCGGAATCGATCGACGTTACTTAACGTGTCTTCAAGAAGCCTCGACGTAGTTTTTTTTTAGATTCAAGGTCCTCGTTTTCTTTATTTTCCCCTTGTTCACCCCCATTAAAACGACGCGAGCTTCCACGGTCCATTCGAGCGGAGAATTTCGAAGAAAAAAGCACGCACGATCCTTTCGAGACCCTTTCGGGAGAGAAAGGGAAGAAGGGAGAAAGAACGACGGAGAAAAAGAAACAAAAATATACCTCCGAAGCTTTAAAGCTTTAAAGCTAGGTTTCTCCCCTTTGTCCTTCGCTCGACTGCTTCTGCATCGTTCGCGAGTCCTCTCCCGACTCGTTTGTTTCAAATCCACCGGACAAAGAGACAGAGAGAGGAATTTACCGCGTACATTGTTAAAAATAATAACAACAAGAAAAACAACCAAAAATCCACTGCACAATTTTAAATATCGCAAAACTGGTTAAATGTGGCGTCGAGTTCAGGACTCCTCGGGTAAAAAACATCCGTTGAAGATTCTTGTCGAATATTCCTGCCATTTTTTCTATTAGTTTTCTGGTAATTTGGAGATTTTTGAATTTTAAACCACGAGGAAATATATCAAATTTAATTATTGACCGAGTCGTTGATGATCCAGAGTATTAGGGGTGGGGGTGTGAAACAGGGGAGGATAAGTGGAGGTAGAAGGGTACGAAATCATTTCGCACGATGACTCGCGTGTTCTGGCATTTGAATTCGAAAAGAGGGGGAGAAATGGATACGTTGAAGGCTCGTATGCTCAATCCAGCAGTGAGGAAATTCGCCTTCGACCTCGTTTGCCAGTATCTATGGCCCCTCGAGATGCACTCGAACGAAGTGCTCCTGCCTGCTTGTATCCTCTCCTTTCCCCTGTTTCATTTTCTTTCTCGCTCTCTCACTCTCTCTATCTCTGTCGGTCCCTCATTTCTCTCGATGGTTCTTCCCTGCTTCGCTCTCGTCATGAGGTTGAAATTCGAGAGAGTGGAGGGGGGGGGGGGGGGGGGGGGGGGGTTGAAGGCTAGCTAGAGGGCCGGAGGGCTTCGGTCCTCGATTATCGACGAGACCTCGCAGCACATGCGCTCTCCTATATTCTTCGTGTAGTCTCGCTCCTGGATGAACCTTTTCTTCATTCCCCCCGAGAATACATTTCTCTCTTCCTCTCTCACTTTCCCTCTCTCTCTTTTACACAGTTCTCATCGTTTCGACGTAGACGTACGAAGTTTTATTTTTAACTCGTGCCAAAATTAGCGACTCGCGGTATTATTTGTTCTAAGGACGATGGGTTTCGTACGAAATGGCAAGGTTTCGAAAGTTCGGGGTTGTAAGGGGGATGATAAAATGAAATGGCAAATGTTAAAAATCGTAATTTAAGATAAAAATGGATTTACGTATTTCGAATAAATCAAATATTGAAATAAAATCGACGTTTATCGATAAATATTAACCAAAATTGATCGATTTTTGGTAAATTGATTGAATTCGAGTAAATCCATTTTTTTCGAAACGTAGCAAGACGCAGTTTTGCTGGTGCACTGACACATAAATTCCTTAAAGAATATTCTATCGGCTCTCGGTAATTAAAACGATATAGTACCTTATCGTAAAACTTTTATAGTAGTTAAAAAAAAAAACAACGAGAAACAATATACTCGTCATTTTTTTTTATCGAGTGACGAATGCAAAGATTGAAGCTTGTTGATGTTTTGCAATGCTCTTTGTTTCTATTTGTGGCTCACCGTAAACTCGGCCAGTTGGCCGGTGGTCGAACGAACGGAGGAAGAACGATGGTGGTGGTGGTGGTGGTGTTGGTGGTTGGTACAATGTATCGATGATGATTGAATTCGTATCATTGAATCGCGTTCGATGATTTGATGGCAAGTGCGGAATTTCATTTGCGAACGTCAATTATTGGTTTGTAGTGGTGGAAAATTCTTACTCGAATGACAATCAAGCTGTCTCCGATAGCGAAAGAGGAGGCGGCGGCTGATGCCCACCGGCGGAAGTAGTCATTGCAGTCGTTGTGTTGGTGGTTGGGACCGGAAGTGGCTGTAGGGCCTGCATGTCGCAGGTGTGGGAACCGCGCTTCTTAAGGTCCTGGAACAATTGGCATTTTTCGACATGTTTGAGATCTTTCTTTTTTCCCTTCCACCTTTCCTTCCTTCCTTTCCTTTCCTTTCTTTCTTTCTTTCTTTCGTTCTTTCTTTCTTTCTTTCTTTCTTTTCTCAATCTCTCCTTTTCTCCTCTGTCTCATTTAATCTCGATTCATTCCCCATTTTCTGCGTCTCTTGTCTTTCTTTCTTTTTTTCTTTTTTTTTCCTCTTTCTCTCGCTTGCTTCTTCTCACGCAGCTTTCTCTCTCACTCCAACATTTTTCACATCTACATCATCGATCTCACATCATCATCTTTTTCTCTCTCTCTCTCTCTTTCTCGCTCTCTCGGTTCGTCTATATATTATCCCCTCTCCCTGTTCCTCGTTGATTCGGTCAATACGTTGCAATTAATTATTATCGTACGAAAATAATCGCGTGTAATGTCGTTGGACAAAAATTTTACAAAATTTTCATAATTTACGATTCGTTACAATTATTAGAAACTATGTTTTCGTTATTTTTGCTCTTTTTTTTCTTATGAAAAATTGTAAAGACGCGGAAGAGAGACTTCGAAAGGGAGAGGGGAGAAAATAGAGAGTCGCGTTTACACATTCGCACTCGTTCATTCGCAATTTGCATATTCTTTCAATTCTTCTTTTTTTTCATTTAATTATCTTTTTTGCAAATTCACACTTTCAGAGACAGAAAAAAATGCTCTCGTTCTCTATCTCTACATCGTCATCTCGCTCGTACACCGATATGCGCAGCCAGACACACATACACATACAATCATTAAGACAAAAGTTCAAACGAAAGAAAAAAAAAGAGAAAGGTTTAAAAACCAAAAAACAATTAGAAATACTTTCAAACACGAATATACACAGAGAGAGAGAGAGATAGAGATAGATAGATAGATAGATAGATAGATAGATAGATAGATAGATATATTGATATATATACGTATATATACACAACGAGATAGTAGTAGAGTGCAAAAAACGAGGCGTTTTTCAAGCACGAAAATTTTGCTCTGAACAGAGACAGAGGGAGAGACGAATAATTTACCAAACTTTACGTGGAAAATAAAATTGTTTTTCAGTCTACGGGTTGAAAAAACGAGAAGAGATTCAAGATTATATATATTTACAGCGGGAGGCGGATACGTGTGTAATTGTGTCAGAAGTGTGCGATTGTGTACGTAATGTGTAAATGTGTGAGTGCAATGTTTTTCATTTTGCGTACAAAATACATCGAGCTACGTGAAATTGTTGCGAATTGAAAAAAAAAGAAGAAGAAAAAGGGAACGAGGATATAAAAAAAAGAAAAAAAAAGAAAATAGTCGCTCTGAAACTTTACGAGTCTACGTACGAGACCGCCTGCGTTGTTCTTTTTTTTTATTCCAACGTACGTAATAAAAATATGGGAAAAAACGAGATTTCCAAACGACGAAAAATATTTGTTCTTTTTTGTTTGTTTGTTTAAATCTAAGGCTTTTTTTGTACATCGAACTACTTTGATGCACCAGCTACTACGTCAAACTACGTATATATTTATGTTTAATATATAATATATATATATAGAGAGAGAGATATATATAAATATATATACACATGTAACGATAAAAGCTACATTACAGTAATTTTAAGGGTTTAGTAATATTATATCGTACAAACAGTTAATACAACGAAAACTCAGCTGCACAACAATAACTACGCGAAAATTTGCTCTATTTAAATATTTGACAATAGTACATAATATATATGTATACATATATATATTTATATACACATATATGTATGTATACGAATTTAGTATTTACGTAACTACGAATACAGAATGGAGGGGAAAGTGGAGGGTGGGAAGAAACAGTGCTGCTGCGAACGACAGTGAGTAAGGGTGAAGGGATGAAAAAATTCGTCAACGTTGTTTCGAGACGACACAGTGGCCCAAATCACGTTTCAGTGAGAATTTCTGGCGTTGCACACATCGACGATACGACAGAGAGAGGGATGATATCGTATATGAAAAAAAATCTAGAGGTTGAAAATAGACGCAAGAAATAAATAAATTGCCTTGTGCAAATGAAGTGGCTCTCTCTCTCTCTCGCCACGTACCCATTCGCAATTTTCATCCAATATAATTCATAATACCATGAGATGACGGAAATACACACGGGAGACCCGTGAATCCCATGAATACGAAATAAATACGAGCGATGAGAACGAATTGTCGAAAGAGAAAGAGAATGAAAACAAAAACATGAGATAAAAATAAAAATTTTGTCTGCTGGAGGAGAAACGCACCCCCTGGTAAATGTGTGTGTGTATGTGGAGGGTTTGTGTCGAGGGGGTGGAGAGGGTGAGAAACGCGGCCGTGCGCGAAACGCGATCAATTCTGCCATATGGTATCGGCCAAACGTGAATATAGAATGGCAAAACGATAAAAAGAATCTGATATTTAAAAAAAAAAGAGAATCAGGGTAAAAAAGTAGAAGAGCAAAAAATTTGTGTAGGGGACATCGGAGAACGGTGGCGAATAATAACGTTTTTGATTGCCTCTCGTTATGAACCTCGATCTGTAAGCGTTTTTGGGCGAATATATCGTCGAAAGGGAGAGATAGAGAGATGGGTGTTAAAAAAGACGAAATAAATTGTCGTGTCGTTTGCAAATTTTTTTTTTTTTTTTTTCAATTGGGAAAAGCGTATGGCTATACCTAGATATTCGTATACAACCAATCCGTCGAGGGATCTCTACTGGTCAAGTCTTTCTTTACAGTGCGAACTTCGAACCATTTTTGAGGTGCAAAGAGGTAAAAAGCGAGAAAACGAAAAGAACAAAAAAACAAAAAAAAAAACAAAAAAATTAGAATGCGAGTTATACGTTCGCCCGTTTCCGTACGCTGGATTTGTCGAATTATCGACGGTTCTTCCAGCTGCGAGGACAACACGAATTATAATTTTTCGATTATTGTCTTTTTTTTCTCATTCGTATCGAAGGCTGCCAACGAGAAGACGAGCTCGCCTCTCTCTCGGCGTTTTTTTCGCTCCTTCGTGTTTCGTCGTCGAGGTGCGCGTTCGCTCATTGTGTGCAGTACGACAATACTTCCGGTCATGCGTGAAGACGAGATCCTTTTGAAGGCTCTCACCTCGTACGTGTTATAAGGACAAAGGACAAAGAAAATTTGCACGACGCGCCTGCGCGTGTCTGAGAATTCGCACCAGAGATGCGTCGCTCGTAGAGATTTTTTCTCCGTTCTAACTTCGAGGTCGAAAAAAAAAATTAGGATCGTAGTTTGTGGCTCTCGAGTAATAGGGGTTGAAGAAAAAAATAAAGGAGTACTAATCAGCTATTACGAACGCCTCGATTTCCGCAATGAAAACTATTTTTAGTAGGGATAATTAGAAAAAAAAGGAAAAAAAAACACCAAAATGATAGTAACAGGCAAGAAGAGAGACGTAAAATAATCAGGAGACTTGATTAATTTATATTAAACGTGTAATATATAAATATATATATATATATATATATATATATATATATATATATATATATATATATATATTATATAGAATATATTTAGTATTTTACGAAAGCGCAAAAGCCAGGCGAGCGATTGGATACATAACTATGAGTCTCCGTCGATCGAAGACGATTAACGAGACTCTCGCGACAGAGAGAAGAAGAACGTGCGTTTTTTTTTGTTTTCAACTTCGTCCCCTTTTTTTAACGATCTTTTCTCTCGATCGTAGATAATATTTTGGCAATTTTGTTATTCGCTTGAGCTTGCATCATTCTTTTTTATTTTGTGTTTCGTTTTTTTTTATATTTATATTTTTATTTTTTCTGTTAATATCTCAAAGCTTTTTGGTTAATCCTCACGTACACGCACTCTCTCGATACAACTTATCATATTCTGCATAGACTTTTTATTCTGTTTTCTTTTTGTCTCGAATATATTGTCTTGTACTTTTGTTTGTTTGTTTGTTTGTTTGTTTTAAATTAGAATCTCTTTTGGACTTGGTGAAAAAGCACGGTGTTTTTTTTTGTTTGTTGTGCATTGTGATAGTCTTTACCTTTTTTCTCACTTGTATACGATCTCCGTATACGAGCACCACTCTATCCTTGTTCTCGTTCGATGTAAGCTGATACGAGAGGCTCTGTGATTTTTGTTTGTTTTGAATTTTGCATTTTTTTGTTTTTTTTTCGTTTCGTTTATCATTTTTTAAATCGGCGCCCAACCCACACACGATCGCACACACACACACGTTTACACACAGAAGTTCGTTCCCATATTCCATTTTTGTATTTTTGATTGTTGTTGTTGTCGTTGTTTTATTTATTTTATTTTTTGTCCATTCGTTGCAATTTTTTTTCATTATCCAGTTTTTTGGTATCCATTTGTATTTTGTTTTCATGTTTGTTTTTTTTTCAACGTTATCATCCATCGTCAAGTTTGTTATATTTCCATTATTGTTTCGTCGTGCGTGTCAACGTCGTGTCGACAGCCGTGGCAACGAAAGAACGACGAGAAAGAATTATTGCGACGTCGATTGGAAAATTCGAAATATGATTGGCGGGCACGAATGACGAGAGGCAAAGAAGGAGAAGAGAGATGATGAGCGAGAAAATTTTCGCGGATGAGTGATGATCGATCCAGCGTGGCAACGACGACGAGACCCCGTGTGTGTGTGTGTGTTTTATTTTTTATTTTTTATTAATTTTTTTATTCAATATATATATATGCATATATATATTTTTAAACGTGCGTGCGTGTGTGATTAGACGGGGAGAACAGAGAACAGGGCGAGGATGAGAGAGCACCGCACAGCAGCCCCCAAAAATACCCCCGGACGGATGATAATACACGCGTGACACGCGATGACGATGACGAAGGTAAATCGGGGACGAAGGCGATGACGACACGACGAATGTGGTCCCGGGGATGAGAGAGAGGCGGCGTTGTTGTTGTTGTTGTTGTTGATGTTGTTGTTGTTGTTGTCGTTGTTGTTGTAGTTGTTGGGTTGTCGGGCGATTGGCAGTTGAAAGGTGCGTGTGACGGCCGCGGGTGGCACGGAAATAGGGAAATAGAAGAATTTCATTGATTTAATTTTATCTCTCTGGCGTATTTTTGGTTCGATTTTTTTTTGCAGTTTTCCGATTTTTTGGTTTCTCTTATTTCCAATTTTTTTCATATATACATATATATATACACACACACATATATATATATATATATATATGTATATATACATATTTAAATATATATTTTCAACAGCGTGTGACATGGACTCTCGTCGCGTCACGATTTCCGTGACAATCGTGTCGAAGGCTCGAGAGATTCTCAAAGTAAAAGCATCCATTTTTCATCGCGTTCAATTCGTCCCGTCCGTAGGCCCCTCTCGGAGTCTCCTCGCTCACGCTGCTCGTGACTTTTTCGTTCCATCGATTCGCCGACGAAGCTCTTTCTCTTTTCGTTTTTTTTTCTTTGTTATTTATTTATTTATTTATTTATTGTCGCGCGTACACTCTGGGCAATTGGCTCTCGTTTCAGTGTACACGCACGGACCTTCTCGTCGCGGTATATATTTTTTCTCCGTGTATATATATATATATATATAAATATATATATATATATATGTATATTTAATAATTTTTTTTGTTTTTTTGTCACACGAAGATTGGCCGAATCAAGTCCGTGCATCGAGCTCGCTTATCTATGTACATCAAATTTTGTTTGCTTTATTTCTCGCTCTTATGGCGCATCCGCCACCTAGCGGTTTTTTTATGTACCTACACACACATATATCTATATACATATATATATTTTTTCTTTTTTCTATTTATATATATGTATATATGTATGTATATAAACATATGTGAATATATATACACGGTTTGTATCATTTGATTATTTCGTTTGTATTATTTTCTTTTTCTCGCTTTTTTGTTTCATTATTATTATTATTTCTTTTTAAATTCAGACTCAAAATGAGGCCTCGACGAGATAGGTGCCGTCCATGGCAACCCCCGTCTGTCCGCCCGAGCCGTCCGAGGCCTGGGCCCTCGTAGCCGGGATGTACTGACTGTACGCCTGCTGAAATTCACACCACAAGCACACACACTACATTGTTGCACGCCAGGCTCGCCTAAACTAACCTACGACACGTGACGAGCTTGCGGGGCTCGTTTATTATTCTTTTTTGTTTTTTTCTTGCAAATTTACCATCGTGTGCTTTGGACGAAGCAACTAAAAAAAAAAATTGAAAAAACACATTCATCTGATTTAAATTAATCTTTGAATCGAACCATATTTAATCAAATTTGTCTTGATTTAATGGAAAATTATCCTGAACGCGTGTAAATAAATCAATTGATTTAAATCAAATAAATCGATTTTGTTTTTTAGAGCGATCGTAGGAATTTGTTTGTTTGTTAACAATCCTCCCCGTCATGCCTACTGTGTTCGAGTGAAAAGTGATCGACACGAGATCCGACAGTGCCCACGTTCTACCCCGCATACATATATATACATATTTATATATATATATATATGTGTGTATTTCCCGAAGCAAAATTGGCCGCTAATATTCCCATCACACATGATCAACTATACCACAGTGTACTATTATCTACTGCAAGATTACTATATACATGTATATATATATATATATATATATATGTATATATATGTATACATTTATATATGTTTTATATAGATATAGCTAGAGGGTTGTATTGCTGCTCTACATATCCTGGAGGCCTGACCACGTTATACAACCCGAGTTCTACCCCGAATGTGCGTATATATGTACAACGTACGTACGTCAAGCGAGCTGCTGAATGCACGACGATACACACGATCTATTTCAGCAGGTAAAACAACACGTGACAATCCGACAAACTGTCGATAGATCTAGGCGTACGTATGATTAAAAAATGGCTACATGTAATTAATTTTCATTTTATACGATCAATTTCTTTTGTTTCGTTTCAATTTTTTTTTTTTAGAATTTTTGCACTCGCATAAATTTTAATATTTTTAATTGGAGTCTAGAGAGATTTTGGGTCGCGACGGATTTCTATCTAATTGTAAAAGTACTATCTCGCGTGTATCCGTGCGTTACACTACACCGGGGCCGCAACTACTAATCGCTTTTGCGTTTGGTGTCACGACGAAATTACTATCCCTCCTACATGTCACTATACCCCTCCACCCCCTCGTTTGTCCCATGACACACTCTCGACGCTTCTCGCAACTATTCGTCGAGCAATCAACGAGTTTTCCCGCGGAAAATCCGACCCCGTTCGCGCAACGAAATGTTACGTAATTAATTAATTCGCGAGCACGAAATGGCCGCTTGAAGGTTTTCACATGTGCTTCCGGCGTGTGTCGGGACTCGGTAGACCGGGCAGTTTTCATTTCGACGAGGGTGAGACGCTCGTATTTTGTTTTACCAACCATGACGGAGAGAAAGAGAGAGAGAGAGAGAGAGAGAAGCTTTGTAGGCTATTGCAAAACCGTTACCTTTTTTTCCAACCTCGATCGTTTAATTGTTTCCAGAAACCGTTGATTAAAAATAGCGATAATTAATTAATTGTTTTTTCTTTTTCTTTCGTTTTAATCGACTTCCCGAAACAATATTTCACGGTATATTTTTCTATTTAACAAATAAACAAAGGCAAATGGATGAATTTTATTTTTTTCTTCATTTTTCGTATCGAATTAATTCGCGGTTGAGGTCGGAATTCATCAAATCCGATGGACTTATCTTACTGGACGACCTCGCGTGGCGCGCGCGTGCTTAGTTGGAGGGTGAGAGAAACAATCGTCCGTTGAGATCGCGTGACGCTTTTACCTTCCTTTACCATTCCTCTCGCCCCGGACCACCTACCGTTCGCGTCTCTCTTTCTCTCTTTCTCTCTCTCTCTCGCGACACGTAATTAGAACCCCTAGTCACGACGAGGACGCGACAAGCTACGACGTCGTGACGTCACTCTCTCGCCCCGTTTCACACGCGGCATATTTCGAAATCGTTGCGGATCTTTTACGTATAGCTATCTTTCCGTCCCTCGTTCACCTTTCGGGGCTAATGGTGTGCCGGGTACTTTTGCGCTGTAATGTAACGACCACCCCGTTCCTCCTCCCCGTTCCTCCTCCCCGCGCCTCCCTAGTAAACGTGAACGTTTACCTGCGTTTGAAAATTCGATCGATTCACGAGAGGATATTTTATTTACCGCGACACACGTCGATATTCGTACGTGACGTTCGATCCTCGGTACGTCATGCGATTCGTGCATGTGGATAGAGAAAAAAAAACAAAAGTTTTCCACCCTGCGGTATACGCGTTTCAATAATTCAACGAGAAAACGTTGCTCGATTCGTATAAACCGGCGAGAATGTTGCTATTTTTTTTTTTATTGTATATTCGATATAATCGCTGCGAATGTAATGAAAAGAAAAAAAATCCGCTGAATATTCAGATCTGCTGCATATGTGTAATATTTTTTGTTTTTATATTTTAAAAAAATATTTTTATACAACGGGACATGCGAGGTAACGTTTTAAAACGACTCTTGAGACTCTCGAGCGTCCGTCAGTCGAGTAATAACCGTGGGTAGTTCGAATTCGATAGCGGAAACACCACCGCGAGCGTTTATAAAATTTTATTAGGGATGTAACGAGAGGGTTGTCCCATAGGGGATGAAAAAAACATTGTACAACAAAAAATAGTCACGTAGATTCTCATCGTCGAAGGAAAATATTTGCCAAAAGGTCACAACGACGAATGGAATTTTGCGATATCTGTACAAGATTAACACAGTAACGATGATGATACCCCGAAAAAGAAACGAGTGAACTAATTAAATATAGAGAAGGGGGTTGGGGGTTGAGGGTGGATGCACTTCGTGGTTCTTTGTACAATAGCTGTGTTCGACTAAAGATTCGATCAACATTAAAAATGTACATTTACAATATTTATATTACAGAGGGTTGTTTAATTTCTTTCCTTTTTTTGCATTTTTTTCGAAAAATTGAGACGGTCTGGGGGCAGGGGTGATAGTTGGATGTTTACCTTCCTTTCACTACTCGGGAGGCAACGACGAATATAATTTTACAGGATCTACGTGACGTCACACGTAATTTTGTTTCAAGCCTTTGAACGATGAGCTTTTCTAGCCGATGTAAAATACATATATATATATTTATATAAATATATATATATATATATATAAACAAAAATCGACTAGGCAACAACGATTAATTTACGAGACACCTGGAAAGCTTCGAGAGAGAGATATATAGAGAGCTGGTAGGGTGGGGGGGTAGTAGGGCTATATAGGTAAGAGGGGGTTGTAAGAGCAAGGGGCTGTAATACAGAGGAACGAGGGACTGGCATCTGCTCGTTACTGGGAATGACGAGGATGACGACGACGACGACGAAGACGACGAAGACGAGAAGGGGTTGACAGAGCTTTTTAGGCGGACACTCAAGATTCAATTTTGTCTTGCCTGGCTCATCTGAAGTGGATGCCCCACTACCGTCTCATCCGGCTGTTCCTTGGTCTATGCATTATTCATAAAAGCAACTCGTGTTACATTATAGTAAGTATAAAAAATAGAGGGGGGGGGGGGGGGGGGTTGTCGGGGGTTGAGAGAGAACACGTTATCCGTGTTTTGATTTTTATTTTTTCATTCGTATTTTTCATCGACCGAGTCTGTAAAAAATTGATCACTTTCTCGTATTTCTATTTTTGCCCAAATTAAAAGAAAAATGTTCAAATTCTTTTTTTCTCTTCTCCTAGTTACGTGAAAAATTAAAATCGACCATTTTTCTCCCTATTTCCGGTAAGTAACTAGGTCGTTTTCGTTCACACCGTTACGTCCATCTCTCTACGTACGAATTTTTTCCAATTCTTTGCTAATTTAGTCATAAAAACAAAAATGAAAATAAAAAAAAAAGAACAACGTTATTGCCCCGCTCGCGATTCTCGTCTCTCACTGTCCGACGGAGATTTTCCAATCGGTTGCCAACGAAAAAAATCGAGTCGATATTTCTGTGTCTATCTCGCGCGTCTACTGTCCGGACAGACGGCATCGAATTCATCGACAGATTTGAATCTCTG
The DNA here is from genome assembly GCA_964017225.1 of Netelia inedita. Taxonomy (NCBI): domain Eukaryota; kingdom Metazoa; phylum Arthropoda; class Insecta; order Hymenoptera; family Ichneumonidae; genus Netelia; species Netelia inedita. Next base: position 3,175,022 of record OZ024924.1, on the reverse strand, counting down.
CATGACGTGTCTCACGGTAAATCTCGTTACGCTCGTTCGGAGCCCTCCACTGTCCACGACGGATTAAACGAGAGCGGAAATGAGAGAGAAGCTGTTTCGGGACAGCTCTGACTTCGGGGGCAATTTATAAGTCGTCCGGAAAAAAAACTTTACACGTTATATATACGTTTTTACATCGGTTGTGCCGACGAGGCCAAGCTCCGTTGAATATCCGAGGAACTGGTTTCCTTTACGAGAAGTAGTACGAGAAATCTCATTTATCATTCGAGACATTTTACCTCGACCGCAAACCGGAGAACTTATTTAATTTCAAGAATTTTCGATTCTTTATTTTTACATTATTCCAATCCAATCTTTCGTTGGGTTCGAAAAAAAAAAATTCCTATCGACGATATTTCGAGAATTAAAAATCGACGAATTGATCGATTCGTCGAGGTCGCGAGTCACAAATGGGAAATAAAAAGGAGAAAACCATGAAACGCTCGCTGGCAGAAAAATTCGTCGATATGGAAAATGAAAAAGTCCCTGCGTACGTCTATTCTGCCATTCCACGATATTTCCCTATCGAACGTAGTCCGACGAATCCTCGAACGAATAATTCATTTAAAAAAAAAATAAGCTTAAAAAAACCATGTCAAATTTGCCCGTGAGAGAAATTCCACACCGAAGGGAAAATTTGTCGTAATTTTAGAAGAGAGCTTGCTATAAATCCACGTGTGTGTTCAGCTTACGAGGGGTTTCTTTTCGTTCCTAGCACCCGCGCTCTTTGCGCGAGAGAAAAAAGAACGAATGATTAGCATTTTTCCCTTCGTGACTATTAATTTCCTTTTTCTTTTTCCTCTCTTTTATTTTATTTTTTATTCTCTAACACGAGCGAGAAACCGTGAGATATCTCAGCTATCCCAGCCACGCGTGTTCGTGGCACAGGTTGGGGGAGGGGAGTCGAGGTTGTTTTATCACTTCGCGAGTCCGTAAGAGGAGACGCGATGCGCGCAACGCGTACATTCTGAAATTATTCCGTGAAAAACGAAGACGACGAGATGTAGAAAAAACGAGCTGGACGTTATACGAACCCCCTCCCCTATATTTTCCTTCTCCTTCTCTCGACTCTCGTCCATTTTGTCCGTCTCCCAGATTCCTTGATAATAAAGCGAGGAAAGTTTTCACCTTGAGAGATAAAGGGAGCAAATATACTCGCGAGGGGTGGGTCGAGGGTGGACGAGGGGTTGAAAGCTAGCCATCATGCGGCACCTCGGCAAGGGCCCTCGATTCAACGTGTAATTAATGCGGGCTTGGCTCTGGAGAGAGTGTGAGAGAGAGAGAAGAAACGTGAGAGAACGAGAAAGATTCAAAAGCTCGGTGCCTTTAAGAATCGGGATTTCAATTAACCGGAGCAGTGTGGATGACAGTGAAAACCGTACGAGTAACACGACGAGAAATTTCGACGATAATTATTGTTAATTGCGACAAGAGCAGCAGGTGCACGTTATAATTATATTCTCGAAACTCGTATATATTAATGGCGCGCGTATTAATTAATTAGCTCGATTAATTTCGAGGTCACGAAAAAAAAGAGGGTCGAATATTTCACACGTGTCGTTTCATGAGCGGGGTTTTTCGTTCGTTAAGGGAAACTTTTCTTTTTTTTAAATTCTTAATTCTGAAAAAAAAGAAAAAAATTCCTAAGAGAGAGAAAGATGAGCAATATTTTGTGGCGATATGATCGATCGCAATTGGTCGTGATAATTCGTGCAAGGACGACTGTACAATTGTTAAATATCGACAATGGCAATTGGATAGTCCGATGTTAATAATAAATGTTACAAGACGTTTCGACAGCTGGAATGTTTCAAGTATTTTTCGTAGCTATTTACGCATAGACCTTCGACGCTTCACACACCCTCTTTCATTAACGAGAAAACAATATACTTTTATACATTAATACATTTCATTCACGATACTCGATCGTGCTACCGTGTTTGAAGATTTTATTTTTCTTCTTTTAAATTCTTAAATCGATCGAAAAATCATTTTTCGACGAAATAACATTGTTTCTCTTTTCGTCGTAAAAAAATTATTTTTCATACGATATTTGAGATTTTATTTTTTTGTTTGTTTTTGTTTTCAAACCGGTGCTCGCGTCGAATAGCGAAGAAATCAGGAACGAAGAGAAAACACGACCGAAAATGACGAAATAAATAATTAAAATGTACAACTAGGAAATTCGTCATCTACGAGAGAGAGTTTCGAACGTTCGAATGATCGAAAAGTCTTTTCTAAAATATTATTCGTATATACACACATACGTACAATGTATGTATAGTACGTACGTATATTATATTTACTATACACGAACCAGATCGCTTTACTCGTATCGTCCATTACCGGCTTTGCGAAGCTCGACGAACGACTTTTGGCATCGAGCCCGACCATGTCCTCAGTTTCTCTAACCTTTCAGCCCTCCCCCCCCCCTTGACGAAAAAAGAAAATACGAAAAAAAAAACGAATCGCATCTCGATTTCTCTCGTACATCCGCGTTCTCACGATTTTATCTCTTTTTTTTTACTACAATCTTTTTTTTTGTAACCTATATTTTTGTTTTCGTTTTTGTTTTCCCACGCTACTGTCCCTCTTCGTCGAGTTGATTTTTCGTCACGATTTTTAGTTCATTTTTCTTTTTCAACTCTGTCTATCCTGATTTTTATTCAAATGATATTTAGGCCTAACTATGATCGAGTATTTGGTAATAATCGTCGGCTCGTTTATCGATTAGAATATACGAAGAATTAACAATCGTAATAATGATTCATATATAATGGCAAAGCTCGCACCCTTTCGTCGCGAATTATATTTATATATATATATATATATATATATATATATATATATATATATATATATATATCTTTTTATTTACCTCGTATTTATATATATACTGTTGATCTTTGTATCGTTATTTATAATCTTAAATCCTAATTTTGAGTCTTTTTTCCATCGTTCGTTTTAAACCTATAATATATCTCGATCCTTAATCTTTTCACCCCCGCCCCCTTCTGTTCGACGCAAAATTATTTCGTATTTTGTTTATTCGTTCGTACGACTCTGTGTTTCGAGGGCTCGCAAAATTTTCGTCAAGACGGTCTTGCGTATTAAAAAAAAATCTCAAAAATGTGTTCCGATTTTATTTTTCTTTCTTTCTTTCTTTTTGTTTCATGAATTATTATTCACTATTTTTATTACGATAATCCGGTGAACCTTCTTTTGACTTTGAACGCAATTTTGTTTGTTTTCGTTTTTTTTTTATTCACGAACGACTTCCACTCTTTTCTCGGATGCTGTTTGATTTCTTTTTTCGCAAAGTCACCGAGTGCGCTTTAATGTTCCGGAATAACGTATGTACGAGACAGGAAGGTCAGGGGGGGGGGGGGGGGGGGATTAAGAAAAAAAAGTGGCCGGGGATTATAAAATTTCGTTTTCGCGGCTGTACAGACGCGCTTGCGGAAACGAGAATGTACACACGCACACAGAGACCGGCGCGTCGAAAGGGAACTGCGCGCTGTAAGAGCCGAGTAGGGTCAAAGTTCAAAGGGAAGAGAAATTACCCCGGCAAGTCGAGCCTGCCAAGCAAAGAGTCCATAATCGTAACGATCTAGTAGTATTTCGTGAGAGACTTCGTCCTACCGTGAATTTGGCCCGAAACAACGCTCGGTTCAAACGAAGCATCGTCGAAGGATTTCTAATTTATTTTTTTAATTACTTTCCTATAGAGAATATTTTATTCTAATTGGATTGTCTAAAGATTGATTTTTTTTCGTCGTCTCGATTATTTATTTTTTTATTTTATTTTTTTCATCCCCGAATGGACCACCGGGTGACGCGACGAGATCGAGATGGTCGAGGGTCTAACTCTATCATCTAAAAAGACACATGGAAGACGTGGGAAGGTCTGTTGGATTTTATTTTTTTTAAGAGCGCGAAAAAAACGAATTTTTATTTTTCTTACAGAATGGAAAGGGAAGAAAAAACGAAATCCGACTAATCGTATCAACGTAAAACCGGACGTGAAGTGACGATAATTAACGTCTCCCTCTGTGCGGAAGACCAGAATTGCACGAGGACAGCTGCTGGCTCGTTATTAAAATTATATTGCACGTTCGTCTTTGGCACGTATGTACGCGATTATCGATTAGATTACGATTGGATAAAATCATCGCGCGTTTTCGGTCGAATTTGGGAAAAATTGTCGACTCTGTGATAATACCATTAAAATAATTAACAAACAATAAATAAACCATACATTTTCTTTACGATTCGATAAATTCTCGAATAAAAATTACTGAATTTATCGTCCCTTCCCATATTACGACTATTTTCGCAGACTTTTCGCAGCCCGAGTAAAAAAACTCTCAACGAAATTAAAAAGTTATTTTTTGCCCATCGCGAAAAAAAAACAAGAAAAAAATTTATGCGTTATCGCGTAACTGATTACCACTCGGTTTCAACGTACGTATAAAATACTATATAGTCCCCTCACAATTTCTCTCCACCGAGAGAAACATGACCGACCGTCCCGTTTTTATGATATGTCGTGTTTTCACGCGTACATTACAACGCTTTCCCTCATACCCCCACGATATGACGACGAGAGACAAGAGAGAGAGAGAGAGACGAGAGATATTTCTCGAATGAAAAAAAATCTCACCATAGACCCATAATATATTTTTATAATAAAATTTTTCAACAACGTTCGTAAAGATTTATATTTTGTGCACTTCGACGGTCATTTGCGCGCTGGCTCGATATGTGTATAGAATAAATAATTTACGAAATTAACGGATTAATTAATTAGTCAATGAAAAAACAAAAAATCGATCGAACAAAAATTCAAAAAATTCCAACGACTCGAAACGATAATTTTTCCCAATTTCGACGTTTTATCGATTATTCTTATTTGATATATATTTTCTTTTTGCCTGATACGAATATATTCGTTCGATTTATTGATATTAGGCCCTCGCGCGTATCGTGCCCCCTCTAAGATAAAACTCGCCCGTTCCACATATCGATAATACTGATTCCCATAATTTTTCTCTTTTTCTTCGTTTAAAGATACAATATTTATTTATAATATGTACAGACTTTCAAACACACCGAGACGCGTTTACGAATCGATTCGCGGGATGCTCGAATTAATTAATCTCGATGAAAAACCGGATAAAATATGTCGATCGAATTAAAATCTCGAGCTTACAACGAATAATCATCGGAATATTGAAACGCGGCCAATATACGAGAAGAAAAAGAGAACAAAAATCGCGAGCAAACAGAAAACGAGGATTCGTGGGAGAATATAGTTGGGACATACTCAAGGATCGTATCACTTTTCGTATATATATATATTATATAATACTTGGACAATATATCATCCCCCCTTTTCGAGCGAGTCTATTTTTCCATGGTCATACGTATATGTACACCCACATATATAACCGACTCCCTACAAGCTTCCTCTTCGAAGATGAGACTCCTCTCTCTCTCTCTCTCTCTCTCTCGTGCTTTCGCGTCTCCGATCCACTATCTAATAGTCTTTGGTCGTACGTGCGAATCTCGAGATCGTGAACAAGAGTACCGTTGGAGTCAATACTATTTATACGAGATATATATATCGCATATATGTGTATAAAATATGATTTATATACGTAAGGGTTGCTTCTATATTCGCACGGTACTCTCTCTCTTCTATATTTTCATATATATATAAATATATATGAAATTATATAGGAGAGAGTGTACTATAGATAATCGAGTACGAGGAGTACCAAGACGAGTTCCAAAGACGCGGAGACCCCCGGGGGTTGTTCGTACCCATGGTGATACTTGCGTGTCGGCGACGTTCTTTATCCCTTGCCCCCGTGTCCACGATATAGTATCTGTATAGAACGATCCACGCGATTCGACTCGACGGAGATATTATATTAGAACGTGTTGCCGTTCGGTACGATTCGATACTCTTCAACGATATAGAAATTTTCCTTGTGGTGGAAGAAAATATAAACGTGGAAATTTTTAAGATTGTTTTTTAGGGTAAAAAAGGATTGTTGTTGTTGTTTTTTGAGGGACGAACATCGATCTCGAAACCGGACGTTTGTTTTATCTAATTATTTCTTGTTTTTCTCCCAATCTACCCTTAATATTTCCGATACCACGTTTCGTTATTTCGTTATTCTAAGCTTGTCCCTAAAGATTTATTTTTCTTCTTCTCGTATTGCGAAAATCGAGCATCGCGCAACGCGCCTTTTTTTTGTTTTCCTTTTGTTTTCCCTATCGAATTAACTATACCCTGTCGTCTTACCCGAAGTCGTCGCGAATGCATGAAAAATTGTCCACGCGAAAAAAAAACAAACTAACGGGAGAGCCAGCCGTTGGATAATTCGATCTAATATTTTTTTGTTCGCACAACGATTCGGACTGCACAATCTTCGTAGAGGCTGTTTTACGGGGGTGGCACGGAAACAAAAAAAAAGAGCGAACGAACGTCGTCGACGATAAGAACGAAAATATGGCAAACGAGAGGAATAATTGATACTTCGATCGTCGATCGATTCCCGAATCGTCGACGACTTTCGTTGTTTCCCGTCCTCGTATATATATATATATTTGTTGTTTTTTTGTTGTTTTCTTTTTGTTTAAATTACGAATAATCGTTATCGTTATCGACTACTTGGATCAAAATAATCGTCTCGCGCTAGTTCCTTGATCGTTTATTTTTATTTCTATTTAATATTTCTTTAATTTTTAGACTCTCGTCTCGTTGTAGGGACTCGAGTTGGCCGAACCACCAGGATTCTGATGATAATTACGTCTTGTACGTTCGTTATCGCCGGGAACGTTGAACGCGACACTCGGGACAGCGACGACGTCCTCGTGATCAACGAGACGAGAGTCGTATCGCGAATTGGACGAAACGATCAAGGAATCGTTCGGTCTCAGGGCACGATTAGATTGATCAGAAGCAACAGCAGCATTGCCACCTATCGATGTTTGCAATTGCTGCTGATGCTGCTGCTGTTGAGATTGCGAATGAGAGGACGAGGATGGCGCTCCCTGATCGCTGATCGAGGTGGTCGAGACGAGAATTCGCCGACCGCGTACCTGGTAACGCTGAGGATAACAACGGCCGCAACACGACTGCAATAAACCACCCCGCGACGCTGTACTGTGCGCCGGTGACGTCAGCGGTGACGGCGAGCCTGGCCTCTTTGGAGCACCGTTGAACGGCACTTCCATTTCGACGAATTCACGATCCTGAAACCAGAACAAACGCACCAATTTTCATTAATACGTCTTCATTGCGATCGATACTTAAATTTACACGGCGGCAGGTTTATCGAAAGACGAGCAACAAGAACGGGGATACAGTCCCGTGAAAAGTCAATTTTTTCGAGGGTAGTTACGGTATTTTCGCTCGTTCGCACGAAAAATGATAAATGAAAAAACTAAAAAACGTGATTTTTTACGGTTTTTCCTATATTCCACCCATTAACCAATCATTTTTGTAATTTGCGAGAAATTTGCGATCGAATAGGACCGTTTTGGAATTATTTTTGAGAAAAAGAATCTCCCCCCGAGGACCTTTTCTGAGGGCAAGAAAATCGATCGTTCATCCGGTACTTGGCCGGATGCTGTTAAATATCCGGGACAACAAAATCATTCGCGTCAGCAAAAGGAGCAGACATAGAGCAGAGAGTTATTATCCCTACATCACCAAGCCGAGTGAGGACCAAACCAGATAAAGGGAGACCGAGAATGAGAAGGGTATTCCGGTAACGGGAAAGAATCGAGAGGCTTCTCACAGGGAATATTCTCGTTCTCGCTTCCGTTTGCAAGGCGGCACGAACGGCTCATAACCATTACGACCGAATATAGGTATGTTACAACGGAGGAAAGAGAAACGTGAGAGAGATGTAAAGAGAACGAGAGGTTGAAAGTGCCGACAGAGATCAGTTCGGAAAGAGAGAAGAAAGGTGCGGGAAGGGAAAATGGATATCCTCCAATAACATGGAGAGATCACTGGATAACCTTAGCGGGCCACGAGAGGACCAGAACTCGCGTTCGACCTCGAACCGATTCCCCTGGGCTCCATCTCGCCCTTTCTACCCCACACGTTGCCCTCCATGCGTTTTACTCTCTCTCTCTCTCTTTCTCTCTCACAGACACTTTTCTCACCCATACTAATTCCCAATTTCTCTCCAAGTTATTAGTTTTCAACGTTTTTATCACATTTTTCCATTCCTTACACACTTTTTACATTAAAAAATATCGATTATTTTCTATCGTCCATTGAATTAAAGAAATAAAAATATAAAAATAAAAGTTTCGTCGAACAATCGAACGACGAATTTGATAAAAGTAGTCACGTTTCGCGCTCTTCATTATAATATAGGTTCGCGATAATAACGAATCATGTTGGAACATCTCTCTACGACTTTATTATCTCCTATCGGTTTTACGATAAAGACGCTCCCGCCTCCGTCACCGTAACTCACCCACGATATTCCAGGAGTGACTCATCGAGTACGAAGGCACGAGTACGTCGTATCTTACGCACGAGCCCCTGGACGAGCTCCTACGAGGCTCTTTAACCGAGAGGGGTGGACCGGGGAAAGGCAGAGCAATTCTCTCGTTCCCCGGCAAGTTTCACCCAGAATCTCCCTCGTATCGACCGCTTATTGTGGACGGCCAAGAGCGTGAGTGAGAGAGAAAGAGAGAGAATCAAAGAGAGACAGAGAACGATTCTCCCGGGGATGGCGGCAAGGTCACAAATGTCGCTCGGACCTGCACTATTCGACATGCTATAACGTACCTCGATATAGAACATACGTACGAGAGAACAAGTTTTCGTAAAGTTCCCTACGAACAGACTTTCACGACGTGGCAATCCACCCCCCGTCCCAAAACCTATGCCGAGAGGAGGACGGGAGTGCCATTCAACGACCCGAGGAAAACCGCACGAAGGGTGCCTGAGAAATGGCCAACGAAGGGTCGACGACGGCTGAATTTACTTCGAACTTGGAGAACGACCGTACTTATTCGTAATGTAATGAAAAACGAGAATGGGAAATTACGCAAATTTCCAAACTTTGCGCTTCGCCAATTTTTTTTTTCTCATCCTTTACATACGACAAAAAACAAACATTTTACTATTTTAATTTACCCAATTATCATTTGAATTAATTATTATATTTACGTGACGAAATTTTAATGAATAAATATTTTACGATTTTTATCGCGTGAACGATTTTCATCAGTTTCCATTAAACGTACATTTGCGTGCTGATTGCAATTTCGACTCGATCCACTCGCGTGGCACGAGGTTGGGGTGGGGGTGGGCGAGGGGATGGGATTCTCGCGCAATTTCTCGTCCTTTAACTTTCTTTCTATTTCCCTTGGCAAGCGTTTCACGTTCTCCTTAACGACGTACAATAACGATTAAGGCCTTCGTCGCTCGTGGGGCGCGAGGAGAAGAAGGAGGAAGCAGGAGACAGCGGCGGTTATTGTTGCCGCTTGTGTAATAAAGAGAAGCAAAACGTTGCCTCTCCTTGTTCCGTTTCCGTGGCGTTGTGTCAGCGAACGATATAATCTCATCTCGATGTCCGTATATACGAATCGAAAAACAGAAAATTGTTACGAGGTGGACGTGCGCCTCGGTACTTCTGTCGGATATCGCGGGGGATGAACAGTCGTGTAGGTATGAGTGTGTAAGATGCTGGGAAAATATCGGGAAGAAACGAGAGGATATTAAACCGGGGATTGAGAGAAATTCGATGGGAACGCGACTTGACCGAAATCGAAACGATGCTCGATGAATCGACGGCCCAGAAATGCGAAAAATGTGCGAGAATAAAGGAAATGTGCTGGAAATGGGAACTGTGGCGCCATCTGTGAGCGAACGTAGAGACTACAAAAATACGAGAATTAAAAGAATCAATGAAACTCAATTAACTCGATTATTTTCAACTTTTTAACTTTGCTAATTAACAAACCTCCCTTCCTCGCCCTTCATTTTATCAATTAATTTAATTTAATTTACTCATTGGATTAATGAAGAAAAGTAATTGAATGAAATATTAGTCAATATTGGTAATATTTTTAAATATTCGATGAAACGCCGATCGAAATGAAACTCTCGAACGATTGTCGTGGAAGAGAGACTGAAAGGTCAGCGACGCCAAGACTGGTGAATTTAACGAACGGAGGGAGAGGAGGAGGGTTCGCCGAAGTGGCTATCAAGTGATCGTTAATTAGCAATTATTAATTAGAGCTCCCGTCACAGCGATACGAGCAAGGATCAATCTCTATCGTTTCCTCGGAGACCTAGAGAGCTTGAAAAGACTCTAACAGCTCATATGGAACGTTCTACCCTTCGTAAAGTCTCCAACTCGCGAAATCGTGCATATCAAAAATGTCGCCATATCGTCGGATAAACAAAGCGGCAGTAGCCGTAATTTATCTCGAGAATTCATAAAGATTATAACTCTCGCGAAAAAAATAAAAATTATAAAAAAAAATCCACTTTTAAAATCGGACCTCGTGCAGCTTTGGTTTTGTTTACACATCCTGTATTCTCGCGATAGAATCGCGTACGAGGCTGATAAAAATTTATCGCGTTTACACGTAGGAAGAAAGACGAGCGGCGGAGGCCGAGAGAGAGAGAGAGAATTGAGAATTTACGATTTACCGAGGGGGCGGGCGTGCGAGAAAAGCTCGAAAAAAAACAAACGAGCGAGAGGAAAAAAATTTTAATCTAAAAGAACGATTTTTTTTTCGTATACGTTCGTTAACATTACGCACCCCGGTGAGTCACCGCGAGGAGATCGAAGACGATGGAATCTATTATCGTGCGAAAAAAAATTCTACAGTCAATAAAAAAATACAAATGATTATTTAAAAGTTATTTGAACTTTTTAATTGTTTACACGACTTTACCACGAAAACAGCCAAGTTCGTATCGTCCCGAATCACTCGACAAATTTCTCACGTTCCTCGGTGAAATACACACCCCCTCCCCAAGTTTTCCTCCTCTTTCGCGATTAGAACGGAAGTCGGTGTATTAACGATCAAGGGGGTGGAGGAGGGAGATTTCCACAGAAACCATCGAGCTAAACCCTGGATATGCCGATATTACACACATACGAGTGTATAGGAATACACACGTAGAAAATACACGCGCAACTGGGCACAAGAGAATACGGCTTATTATTTCGCGAGATGTTGAGACCGTTCGTTTCAACCCTCCTACGCTTAACTCTCGCTCTTTTGTTCGCGTGTCAGAGCCACACGATTGCCCGGGCACTCTAATAAACTCTGGCTCTCTTGCGAAACGACTTAATACTCGCCCAAACCCAAACCCACCCCCAACCCTCTATCGTCAACTTCTGTTTTGTGCATTTCTATATGTTTGTATAAATCTGGCTACTCGACGTAGGACTCGAAAATCATGTTGACTTTTAACTATCCCCCATACGTACTTGGAACGATTCGATTTTCGTTAAATAACGAACGTTTTTCCTTTAGTTGAGAATAAATAAATAAATAAATATGTTAAAATAAGAAAAAAAAATTGTCGATTTCGAAAATAATAATTGCCAGGAAAGGAGCGTATTTGGAAAAGCTGACCCAGATCGCTGGGCTCTATTGCATTGCAAGTACTCGAACTCGAGTGGGCAATCTCGATTCCAAGAATTTCAACGAGAAATCTATGAATTCCGACTCGACAAGTTTCTCGTGTTGCATTCTCTCTCACTCACTCTCCCCCTCCACACACACACATATATATAGAGACAAATACACGCGAACATTCTGATTCTCTAGCCCTGTAACGAGCTCGCGCTCTCGTCCGCAAAATACACTCCAATGTACGACGAGCAAACAAACGTGCATGCACGATACGTAACTACTCGTGCTGCATACTGTATTATATACATTTGTGTTTGCCCACCCATGTACTATAGAATATATATATACATGTATATATAGACCAATAATAAAATAGGAGCGAGGCACACTCCACGTGAAACCAAACCACCCCCCATTAATTCAAGAATTCTTCTCGTTCATCGAATAAAAAAATTAACCCACAATTCATTCGTTAATTAATTTCGAAAATAAAAATAAAAAACTCAATTCATTGCTCAAACTTGAATATATGTACGTGTGTATCCATAATACAATATAATTTTTTAATCGTAATATTCGAATTGAATTTTTCCAAGCGTATGGGAGAAAAAGTATTTGAAAGATTCTCAAAGTAAAAAAAAAAGAAAAAATTGAAATTTGTCGCAGAACACCCCATACGTGGCTGATATAAAATGTATATAATGTACACAGGTAATACGTACTATACGAGTATTATATACCTGTATAGACGATCTTATGTTGTATATACATAAAATATATGGCGCATCAGTAGTATACGTTGCCTGGAGGATTTGCATTGTACATACGTTTGTTGTATACATATTACACGACTACGAGGAAGACAGAGAGGGAAACAGAGACAGAGCCATAGGGGGTTGATAAGTAAGCTAACCAGGGCACAGAAGAGTTACCTATATCCAAGGTGGACAAGCTCACCCACCAACAACCTAACCCAACTCACTTCAGTTCACCGTACTATCTCTCTTTCTTCCCACTTGATATGCCTCGACTCAAACCTCTTCCCCCTCACGCTTCTTTCCATCTCGTTGTCGCGTGCGTGCTGAAATGCTTCCCGGTTTTCACACACGTGTGTCACTGACTACTGGTAGTCATTCTCTTTCTCTCTCTCTCTCTCTCGTCGAGCTTTCAGTATCATCGGACAAACCGGAACGAACCCATTCGTATATGTATGTGTTTACGTACTGCGACGCAACAAGGGAGCTGTGTAAGTGTGCGAACCACCCTTGTCTCTCTCTCTCTCTCTCCCTTTCTCTCCAGCTGTGTCTATTTTACAACGTAATGCCCGAGTCGGTCTCTCTCGCTAGCGGCGAGTTGGAATCTCAAAGAGAAAGCAGGCACAACAATCCAGTGAAATAGAATGGGAGAGAGAGACCAGTGGGAGTATTTTGTGTGCTTAGGACGGTGTGGACGAGGACGCTCGCTCTGTGTGACTCGAGGGTTTTTTTTTCGCGTGTATATTTATATATATATAGCTTTCTACCCTGAATGTACTTTCGAGGCAACGTCTAAAATTAGGGGAAAAAGAGTAGAGAGGATTTATGCAAATTACTCGGCTCGACGCGATACCAAGCCCCTCGCGAGAAATTGGTACGATAAACTTTAACCGAGATTGTTTTTTATTCTTTTCACTTTTTTTTTACCCCCGTGTTGTTTTCTTTTTTCTACCGGCGGCTCTTTACCAGGGTGAAAATCTTTAATTACTTTAGGAATTCATTGGGGGATTATTCCAGCTATCTTTATTTTTTATCCGTAGAATATTTGTTGGGAATTCTTTTTGCACGAGGCGAAAAAGAGTTAATTGGGACTGTGTTGAAATTTCGTTGAATATTAGAAAATAAAAGTTGAAGAAATTTTTGTTTAGACTCACCGTCGTCTTTTCGAGGCAGCGGAGAAGATGATGATGTTGGAGCTCGAATATGTCCTCCTCCCTGTAACTATCGTCGGGAGCGAGACCACTCTCGAGGGCTGCCAGCCTCGCCTCGGCTGCTTTCTTTTTACTCACGAAAGCAGCGCCGCTCGAAGCCTTTGCTATTCTGATCCTCGCGAGTCTCGCTTTCTGTAAACAGAAAACAAAATACAACAATATTTAATTAAGCCAGTCAATATTTAATCGTAATGATAATTTAAAGAAAAATTCTTCCATTAACTTGTATCAATAATTAATTAATGATAAATGTTGAATTTCAATAAACGACCGAGGAAAAAAATAGATTTTCCGTCGCGAAACCTAAGCCATGTTTCATCCAGCCAAACTCGATGTATCGTCGACAATCTGTCGAGAAATTTTCATCCTCATCGAGACGCGCTTGGCTCGACTACTTTTTTTTTCGTTGTTGTCCTACACACTTGGTTAATTCTCGAGGACTCTCGTCCACCGACACACTCAATTAAGCTTTTAGCGGTCATCAGGGAGAGAGAGAGATAGAGAGCTAAAGGACCGAGGGGTAGGAGAAAAGGGAGCAAAAAGCGAAAATGCGATCGAGGCATATAAGCCCTTGAGTACTCGAGAAGGGTGGGAGTCGAGAATTATCTCTCGAAGATAACGTTTTACCGTTGGGACTATATACTTGTACATCTTTATACGTGTATAACACATTAATGTGTATATATACATATGTATCTATGTAAAACTGTACGAGTACCGCGAAACGTGACCGAGAGAAAAGCTCTTAACGAGTCGTTAACACCAAAGCTCTCTCGAGCTCACACGCCTTTCCGGTACTTTCCGAAACGATTATTATGTACCACCTGACGGTACTCGGGTGCTTTCGAATTCTCTCTGTAGAAAATTTTCATACTTTTTCTCTCTCTCTCTCTCTCTCTCTCTCTCTGTGTGTCTCTTATCACCAAATTTTACCTTTCTTCGTTGAATTTGTCGTAAATCACATTTTATCCCAAATTCGTATTTTATTTTTATTTTCGTTAACCCTTCGAAATAACTCTCGAGTATTTTTCCTTCGGATTAGAGACCCCCTTTAATTATCGTTATTTGTAAGAGCCCTCGGGGCATAATTGCTCGGCAAACTCACCGATAAAAATGAAAAGATAATTCGCCGGAGATACAAGACGTTGGCGAAACGGCGAGAAACTCTCAAAGTAATTAATACAAATACGAGCGCGGCTTTCATACAAACCTATATATAATCCGTAAAAAAAAATATTTTTTTAACACGTACCCTCGAAACTTTCGTCGTAAATCGCGATATCTTGCCATCCGGATACGTGAAATTTTTCGCGTTCAACGGACAGAAAGAGATAGATCGTTAATGCGTTTTTCACCTAACGTTCACCCTCTCGTTAATGATGAAAATAGGACAATCATTAAGGGTGGAAGTCCGCGAATTATGACCAGAGCTAAAAAAAAACACAAAAAGCTTTCGCGTAATTAACGCGAGAAAATTTTACCGGTACGATCCCAGAAAGAATTTATAATTTTTGATAAAAACGAAACGTGTACTCGCACTCCGGAAAATTGCCTTTGCTACTTTGCTATAAGACTACGTCATATTATTATATATGTATACATCTAGTGGATAACAAAAAAATCAACACATGTACTATTTAGTATATGTGTTGATTTTTTTTCGTATGTATATATACATATATATATAGAAGAGTATCGTGTACGAAAATTTAATCTGCGCAGCAGCTTTCGCAAGCTTCACGAATATAAGAGAGAGAGAGAGAGGAAGTACGAGAAAACCCCTTTTCACTCAGCTATACTTTACGTACGCTCTTGTACGATATTGCAGTAACAGTTTATATACGTTTGGGGTATATTTCGTTGGTTCGAGGGCCACGAGTGGAGAACTTTCATCCAGCTAGCGAGGAAGCCATTTATTATTTCGCGTTTCAACACCAGAAAATATGTTGTAAAACATATATATATATATGCGTTGCAGCAGGTTTTCGCCAACTCTGCTGTAACGTTCTCTTGTCCAGAGGGATTGAAGACGAGGGAGGGAGGGAGGGAGAGAGAGAGATAGAGCAAACTGGAAAGGGTTTCCAATAAGGGCTTCTACGTTTCATCGCTCGTGTGACGCGAGTCCCAGTGGTAACGGTTAAAGACACAATGGAAGAGACGAAACGGACGGGGAGACGAAAGTGTCGGGGGTTGAAATTGTAAGTGGCGAAAAGTGAGAGAAAAGAAAAGCTTTTCGAACTCTCACCACCCTGTCGTTTGCAGGATTTTCACACTCCGACTTTAACGTTCGATCGCGAAATTGGATAATCTCCCTTACGATCTTATCTTCCCATTCTTCGTTACAAAAAAAAATGTAATAATTCAAAGATAGAAAATTGTTCTTTTTTTTTCTAAATCAACCATCATTCACAAACGATCGAACCAATTTCATTTATTTTCTCATCGATCTCACGATTACGAGTCCGATGATATTTTTATTCAGATTTATTCGAATCCAACGTGGAAAAATCCTCGCGATACGCGAATCTCGTTAAATTCTCACGTTGTAGAAATTTTTCGAGGCAAAGCACCGAATAACAAAATTTCGCTCGTGATAAATCGCAGATGCGCTGCCGTATCCTCCTTCAACCCCCCCCCCCCCCCACCCCTCCGCCCCATCCTCGTTCCCTCCGGCTTGCTCCAGCAAAATTTTCTCTCTATCTCGCGGACGCGCGTTACGTTTCCGAGACCGCACGACGGGCGTAAACTTTCTCGCGCTGCTTTTGCACGATGCGCAAAAACCTGTAAACCGCTCTCGAGACCGGGAAAATGGTGCTTCTAGAAACTCACACGCATACAAATAAATACACACGTGTTTATACACACACAGACGCATACACATACGCATACACACATATACATATACTGATAAAGACCCAACGCGTTTCTGCCCTTATTCTCTCGAAACGACGGTTGTTTACGCGCGAAATATCTCGCATCGTTAAAACCCTGGAGGCGCGCTCCACCGTATACGCAAATATCATACGTTTGTGTGTGTGTGTGTGTGTGTAGGAAGAGCCAGTACGTAATTCACGGACGAACGAGAACGACAGACGCTCGCGATGCACCAGCTGTGCCAGGTTCCGCAAGGAAAATAAACGCTTCGAATTCAACCGCGTCACCGCCGAGGGTTGCTTACCAGAGAAACTGTATAAACTTATAGATATAGCTATAATTGCCAATTATCTCGAAACGAAAAGACGAGGGAATATAGCTAATTTATTAAATTTCTGGACTTTTAATTATCGATCCTGGGACCCTAATCGCTATAATTAATCGATAAATATTTTTGATTACGATAATTAATTATATATTTTTTTAATTATTGTTAATTTTTTTCGATTTTGGGGATTTAAGGAACTTTGAGGAATTTGTCATAGATTTGGCCCGAAAAGGGAGGATTAGATGCGTGTATAGGACACGTAACGGAAACTGGGCACAGATCCACCCGAGAAGTGGCCACGATCCCGATTTCCGACGAGCGAGTGGGCACGTAACTGTAATTATCCTCGATTAATTAGGGTACTGGCGGTGCCAGTAATAGTACCGGCAGCAGCCCTACTGGCAACGGCTGTAGCGTTGAAGGTGGCGCATAATAATTCAACCAAATACTTATACACATACCTACGCGTAGGTATGTACGTGTATGCAACTACAGGGTGAGAAAGTAGAGGGTCGTAGAGGTCGAGACCCGATTTTCGTAGTCTAATATAGCACCACTTATGGATTATAATAAACCAGCTGGTACAAAACATGCCAAAGCCCGACACGCTCGATTTCGTATCGTGAACACGACGTTAATTGCGAAAAAGAAATTAATCGACGCGACTCGTGCCAACTTTACCCAGAGGAGGGGATGAAATAAATTTTAAAGAAGAAAATAATAGCAGACTATTACTTTTGATGAATAAATACATCATTAAATAAATCCTAAAAAATAGGAGGGAAATAAAAAGGTTCTGTCGCTAATGAACAAACAACCCTTTCTTGCTCACTTTTCTTACGACCCAACACCCTTATTTTTGCACCCTCTTAATTACGTCTTATCTCGATCTCGTTCTTCTACGAAAAAAAACAATGCTCGTTTTATACTCGAGAACTCGAGTATTTTTCATAAATGTTCGTTGCTAACGGAGCGATATTATTAAGGCGACGAATAAGATCTAGAACGAAACGTCCCGAAAAAAAATCTTCTCGCGGTGAACAATCGCCCAAGGAATTTCTTTGTGAATTCAAAGATAATAAACAACGGTCTGCGAAGGATGATCGTAATAAAGACTATTTTATCGTTTGTTATCGCGTCCTCGAATTATCATTGTTTTAAACTCTTTGACCCTCGGGATCGAACGAATAACAAGAAAAAACAATTTGTTCTCCGTTCTCTCCGTTTCGTCAAAAATAATAAATATCACGTCATCGAGAACGAAAATTCACGATATTTTCTTTTGCGCAAGGTCAAAATTATCTTAAAAAAATGTCAAAAAATTTACTTTTTAAAAAATAAAAAATCTAAATAAAAATTTGAATGTTTACGGTTACGAGGGTTCTCGACGATTTACACACGTTACTGTAAAAGTCTCCGATCCGTGACGGAAAAATCCGGACGACGGTATTTTCTGCGATATACGCGATTGTTTTTCTTTTTTCTTCGCTCTTTACGCAACCCCCTGCCCCTCACTCCCTTATCGTATGTGTCTCGACTCGACGGCCCCCGAGGCCGGCTTTTATCATTCCCGAAAGGACAAAGTGGAATACCAGAGTGAGGAGAATACGCGGATGGGAAGAAAGAGGAGTATAACACGAGGTGAATTGTACGGGTGGAGGAAGGAGCGGGAGAAGGGCAAAAACTCCGGTCGTGCCGAGAGTTCGTTCTAAGAATAGCGACGGGGTGAAAATAGGGGTTGGAAATCTCTCTCTGGCGCCAGGCAACAAATCGCGAATCGTTAGTGATCTCCTTCGCTTTCTCCCTTTCGCGTCGTCCTACTCGCTGCTCTCTCTCTCTCTCTCTCTCTCTCTCTCTCTCTCTCTCTCTCTCTCACTCTCTCTTTCTCTCCCTCTTTGGATTTAATGAGCCGGTCGTCGTGCTATACACTCTATCGCACTGCGTGACACAACGACGTGACGTTCTCACTCTCTCTCTCTCTCTCTCTCTCTCTCGGTCGAGCTTTCGAATAAAATTAAACAAGAACAGGCCGATGGAAACCTCGGGGATGAATATACTTTGACGAAAAAAAGGAAAAAAAACATTTGCACTGGGAATATTCCGTTCCTCTGACGCAGATTCTCTCCGTCGCTCATGCGCGGAAAAGAATTTCTCTATTGAAATATATGTCCCCGTTGCGTCACAAATATGTCGAGGAAAAGAAATTTATCATAAAGTTTAATAGAAGAAAAAAAATAATTTTTCGAAATTAAATTTGAATAAAAAAAATTTGTTTTTTAATGTTATCCGCTTTAGCCAATGAGAGAGGGATGCAAATATGTTTGTTTGTATAAAAGCGCGGTACGTTTCGTAAAAGGGAACGTGAAAAGCTCTCGAAAAATCATTGGTAATCGAGTAGTGATTTTTCGAGTTTACGACGAGGTAGAGAGGGGTGGAAGGGGGCTTGTGCATACGCTCGTAAACTCCTGGATGGATTCGCCGAGAGAAATCCGGACGGATGTTATAGAGATAAAATTTAAACGCGTCACGATACGTAGGCATCGAAAAGCAGGAGGCAGAGTGAAACGTTCCGTATGGTTTTTCACAAATACACACACACACACCCCTACACGCAGATAAAACCGAACTGAAACGAATCGAGGCTACTACGAGGCCACGAAAGATGTTTTGACAATGAAGCTTTAAAAAACGCATTCACGACGCAT
Organism: Netelia inedita; assembly: GCA_964017225.1. NCBI lineage: Eukaryota > Metazoa > Arthropoda > Insecta > Hymenoptera > Ichneumonidae > Netelia > Netelia inedita. Next base: position 3,155,473 of record OZ024924.1, on the reverse strand, counting down.
GAGAAAACCTTGCGACGACTAATATTTCATAATTCGAACTTGATTCTATTTTTAATCGAGTTTGAATTATTTTTATTTTTTTTCTTCAAATACGAAATTAGCAAAATTGGTATTTTGTTTGTTTGTTTTTTTTTATTTTCGAAAATTAAATCAAGATGTTAGCGTTAGATTTGTAAAATAAGAATTTATCTTTCCACTGAGAGAACGAGAAAAGCGTGGTACGAGAGGAAAATAAATGTTTAACAAGATATCAAGTATCGAGTTTTCTTCCGCGCATACGAAACTTTCGTTCTTCGCCCTCTCTACCACCCCCTCCCTCTTACAACTTTCATCGTTTCTTTTCATTCGTCCGGTAGCCAAGCTCCCTCTCTCTCTCTCTCTCTCTCTCTCTCTCTCTCTCTCTCGCTCGCTCGTACGAAACTTCTCCCGATACTTTTCCACAAACACGGGTGGGAGAACTTTTGGTCTTAATTGCCGGGCGCCCCCTCCGGTAATTCGATTCGCTTCAACGTAGTTACGGTTTGTAAATAAATTTATTATCGAGAGGAGGGAAGGAAAAGAAGCGACGACGAGTGCTGATAAATGTTTCAAGCGATAAGAGAAAGCTCTTCGAAGCGCACAGCCCCCTCCCCCTCAACCCTCTTTCTGGTATCCGTCGACGGATGACGAAATAGAGGGATGAAGACAGAATCGAGTCAAAAGCGAATTAGCGGACGAAAACTGCCACAACTTTTCCCTCGAACGAGACGAAAGAATAGAGAGGGAGGAAAAAGAAAGAAGAAAGCGTGAGAATGGAGCCAAATGAGAGAACGCGAGGTGTGTGCGAGGGGTTGCAAAAAAAATGAAAATAGTCACCGACTCTTTCAACGATCGAAACTCTCGTACTATATTCAGATATGACTTTGGACTGTCGGGCAAAGCCGCTTAGCCCCTAGAAACGTCGTTTCGTCCTCGTTCGAACGAGGAAAAGAGGGTGTACGAGGGGAAAAAACGAAGGGAGAGGGTAGGAGTGAGGCCACGATATCAAATGCAGATTCAGAGTCAACAGAATGGAGATTCATAGAGTCACGAGGGAGCCCTCGCAATTGAAGAATAGCCGGGCGTGAAATTCAGATTTACGGACGACCGACGACGTTGGTTACCCCACCCCTAACCCCCCACTCCTCCTCACCGCAGTACCGACTCAACATATACGTATATACTCGAGAATTGTATATTTTACGCCTGTGGCTTATACATTATGCGACGTTGAACTATGCACGCCGCATATTTCTATACCTAAAACGAGAGACATGAATTTTTTCGAAATAATTCGATCGACCCTCGAGCGATAAAAAAAACATGAAATTTTAATTGAAATCTCGACGAGATAAATGAAAATTAGCTCGTTCGATTAATAATTAATCTTACATTCTAACCAATATTAATTTCAACCCTTTGCGAATAATTTTCAAAAATCGTATGAACTATGAAAAAATAATTAATCCTTGAAAATATTGGTAATCGTTAATTACTCGAGCGTCGACAAAGGACGAGCGAGAATTTCGGTGAGTTACGTGGAAACATCAAAGAGCTTTTGAACAACCAGACTAATATATGTTTAGGAGGGATGAAGGAAGAGGATATTGCATCGGAGCATCCCTTATATCGTGCGTAAGGGTAGCTGGGTAGCTTGTTAGGGTGCACGAATGGGGCGCTTCGGCACGCGCGCCGTACAGCGCTAGGGGTGTATAGGTCGGGTGTTGCCGATGCTTTCTCGCCTCTCATCAATCGAGGACTCGCTCTAGCGTAAATACCGCGAATAACCCAGGGGTTAACGGTTTCCCTTGGAAGTTTCGCCGAGGAGATGGGAGACGTGCTATACTTAACCACGTATGTCTACACACTTATAAGACAAGAAGCACACACACACACACACACACACACACACACATATATATAATTTGTAACGTGTAATAGGAAGAAGCTCAGAGAGCTTCCCTTCACGCAGAATCAGGAGCGATACCAGTAGCGTGTACGACAGCAAGGGTGTACGAGGGTGAAGAAAAAAAAAAGAAGAAGATAGCTCGATATAACTCCAGCGAGGTTTCTCGTTCAAAGTTTTACTCCTCCGCCACGTTCGACGTTACGAATCGTTCCTTCTCACTGGCGCAACGTGTCTCGCGTTTACACGAGAATCTCGTTAACCCTGCCTCACAGTCGAGTGATACGCTTTTGCTGGCTCGAAGCTTCGTGGTAGATGGGGAAGAAAAAAAGAAGACGAGCGAAGCTTGATTGAAAGGGAGATAGAGGGTGAGAGAAAACTTTATATATCGTGAGACAAAATACGCAGAAGTTACATTTACTTGGAAGAGCAGGTTTTCTTTTTTTTTTATAATAAATTTTGAGAAAATTCTGTGTAAATGAGATAAAACGTGTATTAAGTTCGAAAATTGATTAGTTTTATTGGAATTAAATGATTAATCGGTTCAACTTTGTATTCAAAATTTTAATTCACCCTACTAAAAAAGAAGAAAGGAAGCTTCTCTCTTTTCGCTCTTGCGCAACCCCTCATCGATCACCCCTCAGGCACAGTCTCGAGTCGGATGAATGTATGGAGCCAGGCACTAACTCGATTTCTTTTATCTACCGGAATTACGTTCTCTCTCTCTCTATGTGTGTGTTTTTTACCAGAGTTCGATTTAAAGCCGCGTGAAAACCGATGCATTAAGGGTGGGTTCGAGGGCGAATCTACGAAGAAAATGAATGGTGCAGAGACGATCGAGAAAACGTAGAGAAGAATCTTGAAAAAATAAAAAAAAAGGTGAATTATACCTCGAGGACGAAAGAGGGTGGAAAATAAAGGGGTGGCTTTGGATTCGTAGATTGGACGAGAAACTAGAGAAAGGTGAAGAGGCTCGTATGTTGAAAATGAGGTACTGGCCGGTATGAAAGGCGAGAGAAAAAAAGAGGGATGAGAGGTAAAAAAAAAACGAGAAGGTAGAAAAGTCCAACGAGGACATTACACAGCTGGCCACGATTCCGAGACTGACCAGGCAGACTCGTTACTTCTTCGATTCGCGTTCTTACACACACATTTACCACTCTCTCTCTCTCTCTCTCGTTCTCTCCCATACACGCTTTTTACCTCGTATACCTCTCGCGAAACGCAAAGGCTCGCTCCCATAAATAACTCAACTCTCGAAGTTGGGAATTACCGATAAATCTCTATTTTTCAATCCTGATCAGTGCCAAACAGGGACAAGATAAATAGCCCCGAGGCTTTGAATTATAGCTTTCGTATTGTGTTCGAACTCCCGCGATTTTTTTACGAACTAACAAAAAATCGCAGCGAACGAAAATTGTAATTAAATAAAAAAATTATCCCGAGATAATTCGACGTGTTCTAAATAAAAATATTAAATTACAAAAAAAGTCATCGATTATTTATTTTCTTTATATTTGTTTTCGAGCGGTAACAGACTCGAGGGATTAACTTTTCGACCGCGTTTTTCGATGCTCGTGTAATGATGAAGAGGGTGAAAGAAAGTGTAGCCCTTTTATTAACGATGAATAATACCGGAGTGCGTGACTATTATTATTACGCGAGGGTAGGTATCTCTCGATTGGAGGGGTGAGAGAAAAAAAAAGAAGAAAATATATGCGTGTGAAGGACCATGCATCAAAAGCTGTGATTGCGTGACGGACTATTCATCATCCCTCCCGAGAACTATATAACCACTTTCACCCTCCCACCCTCTCGCGCTTCCTCCCCTTTTTTTCTGTGCGTGATTTTCCGGAACGATAATTCCATAGATTTCACACTTCCTCCTGTTACGCCAGATCCTTTCACCCCCGACACGAAAAACTACCCCTAAGTATATACAGCAATGTCTACAACCCTCAAAGTGGAATCTTCTCTCAAATTCAACCCCTAAAATGCGCAACAAAAAAGAAGAAACATCCGCAAGAAAAAAAAACATGGCGTACGAAAAATCGTCACGAGGACTTTTAATTCGGGTGGTTTAACGTTCCATCGTGATCGCTTGGTTCCTTTGAGAAAAAAAAAAAGAAAAATACACGAAGCGAATATTTTCGACCGACCACCCTGCGTATATTTACAATAGAAATATATAGATAGGAAGGTATTGAGAAACGAGCTCACTCGTTAGTACCGTGAACCATCGAAACAAAACGCGACACACCCACACACACACACACAGAGGGTTCAGAGAACGATGTGGTGCAACGCAATTTTGGTTACTCTGTGTGTATGTGTGTGTGTGTGTGTGTAGCAAGGGGTGAGTCTGTATTTGTGTATTTGTGAAATCGACGAGGATCGACGTGCGTCATCCACGTTTCTAGACTAGGAGAGGGGGGTTGGAAATTCGAGTCACCTCGTTCTCCAACACAGCAGCCCTCCACGTTTTTTTCTCACTCTCTCTCTCTCTCTCGCACCATGTGCTCCCAGGCATTTTCTATCTCACGCTCGGAGAAACAATCAACCTCTCGGGAGCATCGTGTGCTCTCATCGATACACACAAAGTCACGCACACAGTGAACGGTTCTCGATAGGTCGAATATAAAAGAGCTTAACGAACGCGGGAGCGAGGGACAATCTCCTCCATCCCCCTCCCACCCTTAGCTTTTCCTCGATGAAGTATTCACACCATCGACTAGGAGAGAGAGAGAGAGAGTTCGGGCAGTGTCGAGCTATGAAAATAGAGACGAACGAATCGTGCATCTTTCGCATTCGCGATAATGATCGATCGTACGTGAAAGAGAAGGAAGTCGCAAGAAAAAAAATGATCGTACGAGTCTCGAAGGGGAAATGAAGAAAATGACAATTTAATACAATTAACGAAATAATCGATAGATTTAATAATACGAAAAGAGGATCTTCGATCCTTCGGAGAAAATACGAAAATTCGAGAATTTACGTTTTAATTAAGGGAGGAATTTGATTCGTCGTTGCTAGGGGATGAACATTTAATTGTCGATGCGATTCGAGTCTATTGAGTTTTTGTGGCGTTCGGTCATTCTACTCGACGTTTATCGTTGAAACGACGAGGGAGAGAGTGTGAGAGAGAGAGAGAGGGAGGAAAGGGAACGAGGGAAGTTGAGTGAATGAAAACCACCAGGACGACTGCTTTCACAGTCGACTTTCGATAGAATTTCGAAAGCTCTCTCGTACGTTGTATTTGTGTCGTGTGTGCCCAGGGGTGGTGGCGGAGAGATACACAGGACGAAGCGCATACCCCGAACGAAGCTTTTTGAAGAGGAAGAATCGGCTCGACTGTGATAATCCTGAAAATGCTAGCGAACTAGGAAGCTTTTTACTCTATATGACTCTTTTTCTCTCTCTACCAGCGAACAGTCGAACTTCGGGACAACAAAATTCGAATTTAAAGCTCCACCCTCTTATTTTCAAACTCAAGAATTTCAACAATAAAAAAAATATTTTCTCAACGAGTAATCAAACGTTGAATTCGATTTATAGAAATCAACAATGTAAAAAAAAATACAAATTTATATCTTTTTCTCTCGGCATATTTCCACCCCTAAAATAATTAAATCTGATTTTATTCTTCGATATTATTTTTAATGAATTCCTGGCTCGTCTTTTGCCCCGACGTACCGGTGGGTACAGTCATCGTTGCACCAGTCGTTTCGTCTTCGGGCGAGTCCAACTTCGACGATATCTCGGACGCGAAGTATGTAGGGAAGAGGAGAGGAAGAGAAGAGAGAAGAGGCGTGTGAAATAGTGGTAATGAACTGAAGGTAGGTATTGGCGAGTCGCCAAGCCAAACTCCTCGTTCTCGTGATTCTCGTCGAGAGTCTCGCGGGCTCGTCTCTCGACATTTGAGACGGAAAACGCGACGTCGACGTTCCGATTCTCCCTCTTTCTCTCTCTAACTCGCATACACAAAAGCACACAGGCGTAAAAGAGAACGAGAAGAGAGCGGTTCACGATATCCCGTATTATCGTCACAGACGGCACGCGAACGTCATGCATGATTCTCTCGAGCAATATACATCTTTCTAATCAAGAATCCAAGTCGAAAACATGGAAATAAAAATCGAAAAAAATTGTTAAAAATAAAAATTAATTTTCTTTTTCTAATTAATCATTTTTTTATCGTTAGAAATAAAATAGTGTGTCTCGGATAAAAATCGGTGTTTGTTCTTTCAACGTCGACTAACTCCTCGTTTTTACGATCAACTTTAACAACCCGGGAACGTAACGCGACGTGGAAGCAAACCAAACAGCCGTTTCCATCCCGCAATTCGTTTTTCCAACCCTTTCTCTTCTCTCTCTCTCTCTCTCTCTCTCTCTCTTTCTCTATCTCCCTATCTATCTTCCTTCACGTTGTCACGATTTTATTACCGAACGTAAAACTACGCGGTTACGACAGGAGCGTTTACAGCGAAAGGAAGAAAAACCCGAACTCGTAAGTGCAAACGTACGTTAGAATCGAGGCTTTCGCATGCGACACTGAAAGCTTTCCCGGTGACAAAAACGTACACGTCGATACGATCCTCGGTGAAAAATAGTACTCGTGAATTTCTTGTTTCTACGAGTCTCGATTACGTCAAAATAGTTTCTCGTCACGACTCGCGAAACGTTCGAGGCACGTGAATATTTCTCTGACGTTTTTTTTTGTTTCTTCTTCGAGTCGCGATATTTCAACCCCTACCTCCTCCACCCTCTCTCAAGACTACGAATCGAGGGAAAATATGCGTTTTGGAACGTGCTCTTGAGAATCCTGAAAAATTTTCGACCAAAGCGCGAATTCACTGGCGATAAGCCCGAGATATTCAATCGTACTCGAGATAATTGGCTCGGGAGTTAATTGGGGGACTGTAAATACGTATATATGATACGCGAGTGATAAAGAAGAGAGCACGTTCCAGATAAAGAAACTCGAAGCGTCGGATAGTTACTTAAATAGTCCTCGAAGAATTGTTGGCATTTTACGAGAACTACTTGGCCTGATTGCTCTAGCTTCGATAGAAATATCCACCCTCAAATCCTAACCCCCAACCCCCTCCTAATTACCATGTTCATCCAAGCCGATTTCTCCTTTCTCGTTTCCCTCCTCGCCGTTCTTTTATCTTTTTTTTTTAATTTTTTGTCTCCATCCTAGCTTATTATTATTCGCTCGAAAAACCTTTTCGTTCCGCGAGCTCGTTGCTCCGTGAGATTTCGATCGATATCGGTTGTCAAACTACGCGGAAATACATCGGGGGAACGTCATCCATTATTCATACCGAATCATCGGTCTTCGTTTCGCATCGAGGAAAACAAAACAGAACGACCCGACGACCGCGCTCTTTTTTACCCCCCAACCCCCCACCGCCCTTCATCCCTCGTGTATGAGATTTTATCGATATCGAGTACACGATAAATCGAAGGGTACGGACACGTTCTAGTTCCTACTCGTAGTACGCCCGACATTAAACGATGTTTCGTTGAACTTACCAAAAACTACCCCCAATTTATTATGAAAAAAAAATCGATGCAATAATATGTAACGCGATTAAAAAAATGTCGAATTATTTGAATTTTCTATTCCCAATAGTATTTATGTTTGTTAAATATTTTCTTTCTCGAATCCATTTATTCATAGCGTTTTAATCGACGAGGGTGCAATATTTTTTATTTCTTATCCAGCGAACAAATTTTCTGGTGGTTTCTCGCGATTACATCACTTCCATGCTTTTCCGACTTATTAGTATTCGCGGGGGAATGGCGAAACGGCACAACTCTCTCTCCTTTCTCGGTTATACGCTGCCTCTGCTTCTCAATCTCCGGCTCTGTCTCACTTCTTTCCACTAGCTTTTACGCGTATATACACATCTCTCTTTCTATATATATATATATATATATATATATATATATATATATATATATATAAATGTAGAGTTGCTAGACCAGCTCTTCTCGTACTCTCGTTGGGGCAACCGTGCAAGAACTTCTCATACGAGAAGCATCAGCGATATAACCCGCGGAGACTATATACGTGAATATAAATGGCGGGAGAGGGAGAAGCATCTAGAGAAGCGTCACGTAGTAGATGCAGCCCCAGATGCAACCCCTACGGCTCGGCAATTTCACGAGAAGCGTTTTTCGCTTTTCTTTCGTCGCATCTATTTTTTTTCTCTCTCTCTCTTTTTCCTCCTTCCTTACTACTACCCTTCTTCTTCCATTTGCCTTTTTTTCTCACTCTCGCCCTTGCCATAAAAACGTGCGCTCGTTCTATTTTTTTCGAGAGAGATCTCTCTCATCGTGGTGCATGGATCTCTCGTTACATGCCATAAAAGAGAGAGAGAGTGAGTGGGGGGAGGGAGATAGAAAGAAAGGCTTGGATGAATTCAGTTTTCGAGCTCGCCTAGGCTCACGAACGAAACACATTCTTACTCTCCCGGCCTTTTTTTCTCCGTTTCACTCGACGTTCCATCTACCACCTAGCCCTACGATAAACTGACGTGTTTTCTTTTTTTTTCTTCTTTTCTCTAGTCCCTTTTTTGTTTTATGATTACTCTCCCGCGATACGAGATTCACCCTCTCCACTTATTCCGTATCTAAATATACGTCGCATCGTTCTCTCACCAGCTGGACCCTCGCTTCACTACGTCGACTCGTCGAGAAATATTTGAAAAAAAAATACACGAGAGAAATTTTAACGAAGATTGATTTATCGACGACGTTGGCAAACCCTTGAAATAAATCCCGGAACTGCATGAAATTAATCAACCCCCGATCGATCGACTTCATTTTTCCATGACAACGATTTTTCCAATTTATTTAATTCACAATAAAAAAAGCAAACAAAAAATTATCATATAATTTTTCCCATGATGTTTTCATCCGAAAAATTTGTTATTTCGTATAAAAAGCTCGATAAATCCTTCCTGTCGTGTACGATATGATAACAGCCGGCTTTATCAATGTCGAAAGTCACGTGTCGTTTTTCTAAGCATCGAGAAGATTAATGACTCGGTAAGAGTCGATTTAATCACTTTGGTTGGTTGCAACGGATTTCCTCGCCATTTCCCGCTCCGCACCGGACGCGAAGTAGTAGTAACCGATTGTGTCGGCTCGGACCGGCATAAATGCAACGTGTGCAACGCGTGGGGGTGAAACATAAGGGCGATGTGAAACTAGAGACGAGAATATGTCTATACGTATATAGAAACACGTATATACGTCGTTCCGTGTGCTAATGTCAGGCTCATTCATCAGACCTGCCCGCGCGCTTATATTCCCTTTAGCTATCGCTCGCACGGACACCACACAAGGACGCAAAATGTTCTCAAGAGGGAAAGGATCGAGCTATCCACTGTGGCTATGGCGTTGGCCGGTAAATATCGGAAGTCGTAACGGGCCGAATCGAAGAGAGATCGTGCAGGGTGGGAGGGTGAAGAGGGCGAAGGGGGTGGGGGTTAAACCGAGCGTCGACAGAGACGAAGGGAATCGCGTTGAACTTTTCGAAATCGTCGAAATACACCGAGGGGGTTGCGAGAAATGCACGCGCCAAGGGCGAAATTGATCGACGACGTATCGAACCCTACCACGGACTTTAATTCAAAGTGCCTATTAATTCGAGAACTATAGGGAGAGAATTTATCGTCTCTCGATGAGAAAAATCAAAGTTTATATTTTGACGTTGACAAATTTTATACTCTGATGAAAAAAATGATGAATAAAAAGAATTTTGATATTACTTCGTTGTCGAAAGTAATTAAATGATAATAATTTAGAAAAAATTATGAATGAATGCAATTTTTTCTATTTTTTCAGAATTTTTGTAAGTCGTAAGTTTCGAAGAAGTAAAGAACGAAACAATTCGGATGAGAGAGTTTCCGTATTTTCCTCCCCAGAAACGTTTCGCATCGCGGCTTTTCCCTTCGCCTGTATAACGCAACGCCATCCCTCTCCGGTTCTCGCGCTGTATTATACCGAAATTCTAGCGCGAGTTTCGAGTCTCCGAACACGAGAGCTGTTCTCGTTTTCTCTCTGTCAGTCTCCGCTCTATCTCTCTCCCTCTCCCTCTCCCTCTCTCTCGCCAGCCACCGCGGCCCTTGGGTTTTCTCTCGCGCGGTGTACACGCCTGGCTGTAAATCTTTCTCAGGGCATAAGTGACGAGAGAATCTGGAAATTTGTATGCGTCATGGCCGCTTCCGGTTCGCTCTCTTGCAGCCGCGAATGGGCGAATATATACACATCGGTAGCTTCTCGTACGAGCGTTTTAGCAGACGTTTTAGAATTCACGAGGCGAGGTAGGTATACGATAAAAGCTACGCTAAAAATCGGACCTACGAAAAAAAAACAGAAGAAGAAGAGGACGAGGGTTGAGAGGGGGTCGTAACGACCGGGAAAGTTTTCACCGCGAAAAATCTTCCTGTAGGGAAAAGCGAGGGAGCTTTGATTGATGAGAGTGAGTTCTCATCGGCGCCAGATTCAAAGATTTTTCCAATTCATCGACAAAACTTTCGCCCCTTCTTCCTCGATTTTACAATTATTCATTGAAATTTTGTGAATAAAATAAAATAATAATATTTATGATAATTCGACTCACCCTCTGTGCCTTTCTCTTATCGGCGCGTTGATTCTGGTGATAAATACGACTGAAATTGCTGACGATAACAGGCACGGGCAGAGCTATGACGAGGACTCCGCTCAGCGAGCAAACACCACCAACGACCTTTCCCGCGATCGTTTCTGGCACCATGTCACCGTATCTGCAAACAGAGTTACAAAATTCCATTTATTACGAGAAATTCATGCTTTTATTGTCATTATCACGAGAAAATTTTGTAAATAATTCATGCTTTTGGTATTGTTATATAACATTTTGCAAATACAACCCCTATTTGTCCAACCCCATCAGCGTGTACCAGGGTAGAGTGCATTATAGTTACGTGTAGGTTGTACGCGGTATAAAATATCTAAAATATGTATAACTACGTATTTGCTACGTGGGATGGGACGTATACGATGGTATCAACGCAATGACGCAGGGGTGGGCGCTTCTCGAGGGTACGCGTAAGGTGTACACGTAGCGCCATCTATATATAGGTACTCTCAGGGCTATAAAACTCTGGTATACGAGAGTTACGTGTCTGGAAACTCGGCTAGTCGTACCAAGCTGAGTATATATTTATATAACCAGTTCGAAAGTACAGTATGCTTTTGGTCTTGAGCGAGAACGAGGGGGTGGAAACCACCCTGACCGATGCGCCAGCACGTATGCTCTCTTCGCGAGAGTCTCGCTGCGGATACGTCCGCGGTCATATTTTACCGTCCTCGTACACTCTTCTCGCCCTTGCGAGAAGAATGTCGAGCGGAGAAAGTAAAGCCTCGAAGACGCGGAAACAGCGACGAGGGGGTTGTTTTTTTTTATCGCCTCAAACAGATAAAACTTCGCCTGGAATATTTACCTGGGAGCGCGACGTTCTCGCGAAAGGCGCGAGAGGGCTCTCGCGAGAAAGAGAAACGAACGAGAGCGAGGGAGTGGAAAAGCGAAGGGGTGGAAAACACCCTTCGTGAAAGAATAATCGACGATGTTCGCTTTGTCACTCTCGCTCTGGTTCCTTAGCTTTCCTAACTCGCATGCGAGTATTTTTTACGAGGGTAGTTGTCGACTTGAATATATTTAAGGGGATGAAAATTTAAGGGATGATCGGTAACGAAAATAATTAATTTTTGTAATCGATCATTTTCATTTTTATCCCCTTCTTTTTTCGTCGAGTTGTCGGTGACGCGAGGTTTTCAAGGGATTTTTGTTGTTGACTATTTGCGAGTACGAAAACGTATTACGAGAATGCGAAGTGGAAGAGCCACGAACACGATCGATCGGAACGCCTCACAGGCCTTCTATTTCCTCGAGCGTTTTGCGCGGAAGTAATTTATCGCTCTCTCTCTCTCTCTCTGTGCTTTTCTGCGGTTGATGGCTTTCTTCCTCGTCGAATTTCAACCGAGCTCGATCCCTCCCAGTTCCTTCTCCTCGTACGTAAATTTATCGTTTATTATTTTTTTTTTTTTAATTTTTCTACTAAATAGAAGAAATTTTAACTCGAATTGCCAATCGTCGCTACGACGTAGATTGGTTCACACGGGTCAAAAAATTATCATTACAGACCCGTCGGGGTGCAAAACAATTTTTCAAACTGTAATTCCCTCCGTAAGAAAAGTTTTTATTATTTTCTCGACGAGAAATAGAAAAGATCTTCGAAGAGAAATAAAAATGAAATACAAAGGAAAGAAAACGAACGTGACTGGATTATTTCTTCACGCGTGTGTGAGGAGTTTTCGTCTTTTAATGTTCCTATCGCGCCTTTCTCTCGGCCTCGAATCGTCCTGCGCTACTTTGGTACGTGTGGCATAAGAATAAAGGGGCAGGGAGAAAGAGAGAGAGAGAGAGAAGAAGAAAAGGGGGAACGTGGCGGTAGAGAAACACACAAACTTGGGCTTATCCGGCTGACGGAGCGTGCCAAGCTGAGTGAGTTATGGAAAGGGGATATGGGACAAAGTACTCGCTTATTTTTCCGTAATATCGAGTGAAATTGGAACGAGGCCATTCGCGAAAGCTATTACATTGCCTTTCCTCGCTACGATGGCCCTCCAAATCCTAATGTATAACTCCTCCGTACGTTTACAGACCGAGACGTGCTCGAGATGCTCGTGCCTTCTTTCGTTCGATCGTAGATGCATATTGTTATTTTTATTATTTCTATCATTTTTATTATTTTTATCATTTTTATTAATATTCTTATTCTTATTTTACTTATTATTTTTATTTTCATTATTATTATCATTTCCGTCTGTGAAAACAATTATTAACAAATTGACAATATTATGAGGAAGCAAGAACGAAGAAATGCCAAAAAGTTTGAGAAATTCTCGAATACAAAATTTCGTAAGTAGAAAAATCTCGACGTCGTCGAATATTTAAGGAAACGCGATCGACGTTCCAAAATTTTCGTCGAACTTCCCTCGTTATCCACCCGTACAGTCTGTTCGTAATACGACGTTATGCGAAATTCTCAAGCTTTAATCCGACATTCCGACGGTTGTCCCCCTCCCCCAACCACCCACCCGCCACCCCAAGACTCGCGTGGCTCCAGCGTCCATCGAGCGCGCACGATTCACGTTTCGAGAATCTCGCGACTGAGAACCGGTGGGATTATACGAAGGAAGTAGAATGGATCGAGCGAGCCATGAAATTAACAAGATTCTCGGTCCCGACTAGAAATTTACGTTGGGTTCTTATGCTGGCAGTATTGGGTAAACCCAATTTCTTATTGGGTCAGCATCGGGTTACCCCATCAGGTTCATATAGGGTATGTAACGTTCTTCTAGGGTTTTCGTTGGGTTCTGGGCAGGGTTTGCCTAGGGTAAGCCCTATTTTTCGTTGGGTTCTGGCAGAGTTTGCCTAGGGTAAACCCTATTTGGGTTCTTATCGGGGCTGCCCGAGTCGAAATTTTCGGGCGCCTCGAGAATAAGTCGAATCGAGCGGAGTGGCGAGGGTCTATGCGGGGGTCCACGGTATGCTCGAGGGCATATGCAGACCCCTTCGCTGGCCCTCCGAAATGGCAGAAAGTTTACATTTGGAGTCACCGGAGGGCCATCGGAGGGGTCTGTAGACATACTAAACGGGGATTAATACGCATTAATAATTTTACATATTTATCAGAAAGATATAATTTTATTTTAATTACTGAGATGACCATGTGAAAAGAGTAACATACCTATAATTATAATATAATTATTTAATGTAATAATATAAATTATAAATATATAATTTATATTTATAAAATATTTTGTTTTAATGTGGGGAGATCTTTTTTCCGGGTATTTACAATTCTACCTCATTTTTATTTTTCACAACCCCCCAAGTCATCACAGCGAGGTTTTTTGTTGGTCATATCTTTTTTTGGAAGAATCCGAACCGTCAGGATTACAGAAAAACACGTTGTAGAAAATTCTTCCATCGATGCCGAGTGTGGGGATCGAACACGGGACCCTCTGCGTGCGAAGTCAGAGCCCTATCCACTGAGCCACTGCGCGTTTCATATAAAACATATAAATTTTAGTTTACAGTTATTATCGATATATAGTCGGCTTTTTGAAAAATTCACTCACTGACATAAACCAAACTTTGAGAAAGGCCATTCATTACTTTTACCAGAATATTTGGCTTTATCAATAAGTCATGTGTATGACTTACTTAAAGTCGATTATTACAGTTGGAATATTCTAGTAAAAGTAATGAACGGCTTTTCTCAAGGTTTGGTTTATGTCAGTGAGTGATCTTTTGCAATAAGCCGACTAAATATATAGATAATAACTATAAATTGAAATTTACTTCTATATGCGTCAAAGAAAAATAAACCTTAATTTTTTAAATATAGGTATGTTTAAAACAAATAAACAAAAGGTAAACTTTTAAATATAACTTGAAACAAAATCTTTCCAAACACAAGAAAACATACCTTAACCAAACCCTAGATGGGATGACCCTGTTGAAACGTTATAAGAACGTTATCGGTACGTCCCTATTTCCTCCCTAGATGGGATAACCCTGTTAAACCATTATAAGGACAGTATCGGTACTTCCCTATTTAAACCCTAGATGGGATAACCCTGTTGAAACGTTATAAGAACGTTATCGGTACGTCCCTATTCCCACCCTAGATGGGATAACCCTGTTAAACCATTATAAGGACAGTATCGGTACTTCCCTATTTAAACCCTAGATGGGATAACCCTGTTAAACCATTATATGGACGTTATCGGTACTTCCCTATTTAAACCCTAGATGGGATAACCCTATACTGTCTTTATCCGGACCTTGCAGGGTATTCCCTATGTGGGGTTAACCTGATACTGCCAGCATGCCATATAGGGTTGACCCTATGAAAATTTCTAGTCGGGGTAGAGCTCTGTCGTGCACCGTTGACCCTTCTCTCGATCCTCGCTCGCGCATATTTCGCGCTGTCGTTACAAGCAGCTTCGAGCGAACCCGTGGGGGGTAAGTCAATTTTCCGGCGAGCAACCCTTAGCCACCCCTGAACGAAGGAGATCACCGAGCGAGTTTTTCCCGCAAAGCTGAACATTTCGAAAAAAAAAGTGAACCTTAAGAAAACTATTTATATATTTCGACCGAAAAAGATCTTCGAACCAATTTATTTTTCAATGCATTTTCTTCACGACTAAATAAGAATTTTTTGTTCTATCCCCAAAATTCTTAAATTTTTCAATTTCCAATTTTTCAGCAAGTAAATATATTTTCGAGCAACCGCCCCTTCGTCAACAAGACAGTCGTGTTCAATCATACGGAGAAGTCGAACGACTCGAGCACAAAGAGAGAAACTCGCGAGGGGTGTAGAAGAGGGAGGGGGATGACTCATCGTAGCAACGATTGTTCGAATTTCCGGTATGTATTCCCGGGAGGTATAGGTACGTAGAGGACATTTCCCAGTCATCGTAATCACGGATTCGCAACGGCGATACCTCGGAATTAGTAGTGAACGGTGCCGCCTGAGCATACCCACGGGACGTGACGATGTGCCGCTCGACTAACGTTATATATGGAATAAACGGCTACCGTTAGAAGGCTTGATCCCCGTTAGGTACCGGACCGGTAGGAATGGAACGTAACCGACGCACGAGGGCCAACGTTTCGTACACCGCACGTATGTGACTTAATTTGATAAAGGGGACGACGGGACGTTCCGACGAGCCAACGTTGAACGCGATTGATCGTGCGATTGTGCAAGCTCCTCGACCAGCCCACCCCCCTTACCAAGGGGGGAGTAGGTGCGTCAGGTAACTCTCGAGTCTCGACGACGACCTATGCGCCCTCTTGCGCACGAATTAGGGGGGTAGGGAGGGCGTGATGGTCCAGAACGCGCCGTGGGGACGATTTACTCACGAACGTCGCGATATCTATGTGCACGCGTAGGTCTATGTACATGCGTATCGTCGCATATCCTCGATTTTCCACCAACGCCACGAGGTACTCGCAGGACACGTTGCAAAGCTCGTGAATTAATCCGTTCTCACGCTTCCGCGAGTTTGCAGTTTCGTCGCGTATAACGAGATTATCTCGTTCACGGTTTGTCTCCCGATGTAACGACGAAAGTGATTTCGCGAGCCGTTTATCGATCACCGAGATTAACGATAATTAGGACGTTTGTGTTGAAAAATCGCGAATTTTCAAAATTGTAATTAATTAATTTATAATGGTAAAATTTATTTTGTATTTTGATTTGCTTTTATATTCGACTTTAATTCGAGGACAAAGAATGGAATAGTATATTACACTACAAAAGGGCAGAAAGTTTGAGATTCCTGCACTGCGCTCCATGATGCCCGAGGCGAAGCCGAGGGCATCTGGCGCGCAGTTCAGGGCTCTCAAATTTTCTGCCCGGGTAGTGTATACTATTTTTCTTTATACCCGGTCGAAAGTACGTTTTATCTCATTTTTATTCATGTCAGCATTTATTCGGTTTGTTTTTTTTCTTTCCGTTTCCTTACTTTTTTGAGCCGTAAATGTCACCTAGACCTATAGTATGTTCCTGATGCCTGCCCTGACATTTGCGGCACGAGCGAAGCGAGTGCTGCTGGTCAGGGGCAGGCATCAAATACGCATCTGAAAAGACAATTTTAAAATCACTTTTTAAGTAAAAATTAATTTACGTACATCAGTACACCTTTATTAACATTTTATAAATAAAACAGAATGAAATTATTCATTTGAGTGTAGTTATAACGTAAAATTGATATCACTTATCATTCATATTATATTACGGTATCGTGAAATCTTTTTTTTTACTAAGTATATTTCACTTCATACAATTCCTTAATTTATAATCACTGATATGTAGATTCACATAAAAATTCTCAGCAAGCAATTTGATGTTATGCGTAACTCAGTATCCGCAATAACAAACAAAACAACCGAGTGAGCGGTAGCGATTGCTGACTAGCGGCCACCTTCGTGTATCTGTTCAGTGCATGATTAACTTTTTTCGGTGCACTGTAGCAGAGCGCATGCGCGGCTCTACCAATGCATAAATGTGAGACTTTCTGCCTCGAAGTCGAAGCCGAAAGGACGTACTTTCGACCGAGTATGAAGAAAATTAAATTTGTTGGCAAGGATCGAACGCGTTGGTCGGTCATCGAGGAGAAAGAAATTTTGTCTCGTTATCTCGTCGCACGAGATCCGAAATTATAATTCTTCATTCTTTCACGAGAGCGACGTGTGACAAAAAGTGTCTCTCCCCCCGTACAAGAAAACCTCGTCAACCTCCCTTATGACTGTAAAATCACCTATGTATAACGAGGCTTCTTCAAACTTAATATTTCTTAACCGCGAAACATTAATCGCTTCTCTCGCGGTTAGATGAAATTTCTCGCTAGTGTTAATTATTCGTTGCCTCGGTCAACTTTTGGGACTTGCGACTCGTGTGTTTCAACGCCACAGTCGGTCTCCACGTCCTTCCCACGTAGATGGACGCATTTATATATAAATTTGCGCGATGACACGAAACTAACCAAGTTTATTCGAGGAAAGTCGGCATTCTCTCTCTCTCTCTCTCTCCCTCGTATTTTCAAGAGGGTGCATAGTCCGCGCGAGAATGACAGAACTCTCGAGAAGGGTGAGAATAGACAAAGAGAGAGAGAGAGAGGGAGTGGAAAAGCCTGCGCTCCGTTAACTTATAATAACCGGACGAGAGAAGACAGCCAGCAAACGCTCGCTTCATCATCCTAACGCTTTTCTCGAAATCATCCCGCGTCGCGCGGCTTTTTCCCTACCTACGATATAAGTGTAAAACGCTCGTAAGTAACGGAACCGTATGTAAGTGAGAAGGCAGGGCCATAGTCGTTTGACGACTTCTCTCGTGTCTAAACTCCCGCCGAGACAAGTCTCGTTGTTCGAAAACGAGATAATAATAACACCCCGCGCACCCTCACACGTGCCAGAACGCGCGCCAATTTTCAAACAAGTCTCGAACGTCGGCCAACCGACATTGGAGCGTCAATCAAAAATTATCGTCGATTATTTTCATAAATCTAATCGCTCTAATAATTATTGTAATTAAAAAAGAAATTCTTTTTAATTAATTAAATGTTTTATCGAGTTTTCATTGTCATCGATTTTACGGACACACGTGACAAACGAAAGTCACGCCAGTCCGGGAATAATTAATTACGTACGTGCCACGTGACTAGATTCTATTTTAATAAGTCAGCTATTTATCTCGAGTCTGATCGAAAACTGTACGCCACTCTTTATATTAGAATGTGATCGATATATGGCGACTTTACACAAGAGATAATTAACGATTGGTAATTATTGTGCATGGTCGAGCGATCGTACGGATAAAAGAGGGACGCGTATATGCGATACATAAATAATGTACGAAGGATCGGTATGGATATTTAACGAGAAAGAGGGTTGGGGAAAGGGGGGTTGTGAAAACCAACCGCACAAAGTCCACGTAGAGCGAAGGGAGGAGGGATGAGGGAAGGAAAAAGGGGGGATTGAGTCGAGGGATATTCAACGAGCAAACGTGAGAGGGTTGACCCATATTTTTTTTATATCACCCCCCTCCTCGTATTTTCCTTTCGCGCACATTTATATTTATATGGGTGTATTTATAGGCAAGGGTGCGGGGGTAGTCATGGAGGATCTCTTTAAGCTGCAGAGGGAGAAAAAAAGAAGAGAAAAAAAGAGCGCACGGCTTTGACGCCTACCACGTCGGCGACCTTGATCGCGCATCGTTGAGTACACAGGGGTGCTTGATTGCTGTTATTATTATTTTGTGAAAATGAGCGCGATCGGTGGGTCGGAGGAATCACCGATGAAAAATGATACTGGAAAAATGTGAATATTGACACGAATTTTATGAAAAATTTATATTAATGGGGGATGATAGATTTTTTTCAACGAGGGTGTTCTTTTTTTTGTTTGTTTCTTTTCTTTTCCTTTCCTCTTTTCGACGGCAGAGACGAATAATTTGTCAACGAAAATTCGAATGTCCTATGACAGAATACGAGAGAAAGTGAAGATACCAGGGGGTGTGTGTGTATGTCTGTCTGTGTACGCCGAATTAGAAAATTTATATTTAGAAACGACACACGGTTTAACCGAGCACACATATACCGAAAATATCACCGAAAGACGACTAGTTACGAGGCGTGTCGAGCCCAAATGTTCACTTGGAATTTTCACCCCTTTTCCTCCCCTTAGAAATACGATCAATTTTATGATAAAAGAAAATGATAAAAAATTTAATTAACGAAAATCTCGACAGAAGAAAAGAAATAAAAACAAGCGAAATAAAATAAACGTTCATTAAAAAAACTAAATTAATTACGAAATTTCATTATTTTGATTTCGAAATTGATTATTAAAATCGTTGAAAGAAAACGATCGTTGGCTAAGATGGAAGGAATGTGATTGAGAAACAAAGCAAACAATTGCCAATTTCGCGAGGAAGATTTTTTTTCCTTTTTGGCGACGATCCTTCGTGTGCTTTATCGCATTTAACGTTTCTTGCTCGCGATGAAACGAGGGCTTTCGTACAAGGAATTTGCGTGTTTCGTTTGTCGTCCCGGTGGGTATACAAATTCGCTGGCTCGTTTTCTTAAACTCCGTCGAGAGACGTGTGTCGTTGCCGCGCGAGCGGTTGTTCAAACGAAGCCAACCACAAGATCGAGAGATTCTCAGACAGACGACGAGACAAGAGGGGGCTAACACACGGATGGAAACAGACAGACGCGTTTATACACAGGCCCCGTTGTGCTTTCGCGTGCTTGCGGATAGATCGCGTGAGTTCTCTTACCCTCTCGCTCTCTCTCTCTCTCATCCCTTTTTCTCTTTCTCATTCTCTTTTCTCGCTCCCCGTCTCATCGAGCCGTCGTCGGAAACTACGAGAGATAAAACCCACTCGAGGGAGAGAGAGGGAGAGGGTATGAGAGAGGGAGAGGGAGAGTGAGCTTTCTCCAAACCGCGCTCTCACATTTCTCCTCGTGTCTGCGTAATCAGATGATTGCTTGTATAAAATGCCAACGGTGAATATAAAGCTCTCGAGGTCGTTTTACATCTGCGCTTCTACCCCTCGAACGAATAGCGTAGTACGTTCGCGGTATATAGGGTATTTCAGCTCGATTGA
The DNA here is from genome assembly GCA_964017225.1 of Netelia inedita. Classification (NCBI taxonomy): domain Eukaryota; kingdom Metazoa; phylum Arthropoda; class Insecta; order Hymenoptera; family Ichneumonidae; genus Netelia; species Netelia inedita. The sequence continues at coordinate 3,135,304 of OZ024924.1, read as the reverse complement.
TCAAGACAAATTCTAAAGTGTCCATAAAACATGAGAAATTGTACGTAGAATTTTTTTTTTTTTAATATCAAATCTCAAGAGCTTAAAAATTATTTAGCAAAAATTTCTCCTACAACACGAAAATCCTAGTCACTCCCTCCATATTTACCTATAACCAAAACCAACAAAAAACGTGCAAATTCATATTTTTTGAAACTCGGAGGAAGCTTTTTTCCCCCGTTACGAATTGTGTTCTCGTAAAAAGTGCAATGCGAGCTTTGTCCGAGCTAGGTTAATGCATCAACGCTGGTCGAGAGTTTTCCCGTGTTTCAGCAAAGTCCGAGAGTCGAGGATTCCTAAAGGGCGAGCGGACAGGAGGAGGGGGATGCAGAAGTTCCGACTAAACAGTTGGAGATTACAGTAGCCTTCCGACGTATTACACGAGAACGTAGCAACCCTTTAAACCCACGGAATAATATTGTACCACCACATTACCGACTATGTACCTCATTGTACTTTATCCACATATGTATATTTATATATTTTTGTAGTATTTATAAAGCACGAGATATCCACACCGGGTGCAACAATTCACAGTCGTTTTCGCACGAGAAATTCTCGACAACTAACTAGTACGTACATAGACACACAAACGCACAGACATACGGACAAATAATATGGCAAACGACCTCCAGGATCTCTAAGCGACGCGCAAACTCGCTATCGTCCAGTACCAACCGCACGAGGGAACATCGCGCTTCGAATAATTTCCTAATTTCGCTAAAAGCTACCTCGCCTCGTGAAAGCATTTAATCGAGCCCTCCCCCTCCTTCCTCGATTTCCCTTGGACGAAGATATACGACGTTAGTTCACAACCATCGATTTAAATATTCGAAAATTGTTTCTTTTTTTTTAAGAAAGATTTTTGGTCGATAAAAAAATATAAAAAAATTTTTTTTTTTTCTGAGATTGCAATTTGAATTTTGGGCAGAGATCGTCGTGCTTGCGACACATCTCGCATCGAGATCCTCGCGCTCATTGACGTCGAGATCCAAAGTGAACGAATTGTTTTCGCGCTTGTCTCTCTCTCTTTTGGCAAACTACCGGCTGTGTCTAGTCTCGAAGTTGACAGCAGACTGGTCTATATAGGATAGTGTGTGTTTACTTAAAAACGGTATATTCGCATCTCGTAAAACACGAGCTTTCGACCCTTCGTATCAAGACCGAATATCAATTTCCATCGAGGTTACGGAAAGATCGTCGTGCGCATCGCTCTAAACACATATCGTGACATTCGCGACTACGTTGTAACGTTAATAATAAAATGTTCCCTTGAACAATGTATCAAAAATCTTAAATAATTAAAATTCTAACTAATTAACTGTAATTAACGGAAAAATTATGAGTAAAAGAAAATGCGAATTTAATTCGTGAAAAAAACGTGGGAGGTTCGTCGCGAATAAAATAGCGAGACGATCGAGAATGTCGACAATGTGACAACAAGTAGCCGAGCGACTTGGTACGAATGTCCGTCGATACACGAGCGGACAGTTTTCTCGTTGAATTGCATGCAAGCTTGCTAAACCACGGTCTATTAAAAGCTCGCAAGAGCGCCAGCGAAAACCACCGGTTACTCTCACTCCCCAATTTATATATATATATATAATTGCTATATATAGTAATGCTATATATACAACAGGAGAGGATCGAGCGAGCGGAGCAGATGAACGAGAGGTGTGCGCGCTCGTTCGGAGTGTCTCGAAATAAAATTTGCGAACGTTGCGAGGAGAACGAGAGGAGGATGAGAGAGAAAGAGAGAGATATAGAGTGAGAGACGGTGAGAGAAAGGTTTTTGCGGGGGCGGTTTGTGTCCACCGCACGTGGGCGCCAGAGCGCGAAGACTTCGAGAACGGTAAAAGAAAAAGAAAATGTGAGAGAGAGAGAGAGAGAGAGAGAGAGAGAGAGAGAGCCAACGGCGTTGATGCGACGCGTGGCAAAGATCTCTCTCGAGGCTCTCCTCTCCGATGTGTACTGCATCTTTTCTAAGAGGGAAAAAGGGGTGGGGAGGAAGAGATGATTTAATTCGACAAACTTCAAACGAGTTTCGATCTTTTTTTTTTTTTTTTCGTCCACTTGCTTTTATTTTTTGTTCTTTTTTTGTGCCCGATATCTTTCGCCATTTGCATCGGTTACTTTGAACTTTTTATCGGAGACAGCGATTGATCGTAAATACGCAACAGCGCGAGGAGAAGGGGAAAAAATGAGACACGGAGAATTTCACGAGCAATAACGAATGTTAACACTCTTGTTTACTAAGGGGTGGAGAGTAGGGGTTGGTTGGTTGATAACTTGGCAATCTCGTTCTCGTTGAATTACTCGGCAATTCGAGAGAATTAAACGGACCAGGACTCGACGTTTATTTCGCGTATTTCTTTCGTTCTTTTTTTGTTTTGTTTTTGTGTGTTGCAATCGCGTACCACGGTAACGAAGATTTATCGACGATCGAAGAAGATAATTAATCGGACAGCGAATCGGTCCCCGTGAGGTAGAGGCTGAAGGAATTTAATTTAAATTTACGATATAGACGCGTAAACATTGGGCGAAAATAATTCTCTCTGTGAGAGATTCGCGAATGAATGAAAAAACGGAAGGGACCATTTATAATGGTCCATGAGATCGAACGTATCAATTGGAAACCCGGAAATCGATGAAATTTCGTGATATTTTATTTTTCATGCAACGCGACACATAAATTAAAAAATAAAATTATATTCTTGCCACAATTATAATTCTTTCGCCTATCAACAATAAAACGATTTAATAATAATTAAAAAAATTTCTAATTTATTTAATTTATTATCATTAATATTGTTGATGCTCCAGAACGAAATAGAGACGCAGTTTCGTATCTCTCGCGTCGCATCGCGATTATATATTCGACAAGGGTAGCTTTCTATTCGGGGTGTCCTCTCGGTTGTCGCTCACGTTGAATGGGATTTGTGTACAGCTCGTGCTACACCCCTCTCCCCCCCCCCGTCCAACCCTCTCGTCATTCTCTCTCATGCACAGTAGCTCACTTCTCTACAAAACTGGCCTCGCACAATGCAACACTCGTGGTTCTTGGCGACTGAGATGGAGAGAGAGAGAGAAAGAGGAGGAATGGTTGGTGACCCAATTTCCGGTGCAATAATCACGGAAGCTCGAAAGTGACAGAGCGCAACGTCGATTAAGACGACTGTACTCTGTTTCCTTTATACCCATAGAGTACGCCCTCTCTACGTATAATCCATCTCTCATCCCCCTACCCCTCTCCCACTCTCTCTCTCTCTTATTCTCTCCCCGTTATCTCGCACTCTCGCCTCGATTTATTACAATATTCAAACCCCGACGAATCAAAGCTAAATTACCGGAGATAAATAACAAAGAAACCGAGTGATGCAAATTTTCCATTTTCTTTTTTTTTACGTTCAACCTTTCTCTCTCTCTCTCTCTCTCAATCTCTCTCCCTCTCTCTCTCTTTGTTTGTTTGTTCGTTCCCCCGTTGTTCAATCTAGATGTAAAAGATCGTCTCTGCGTAAGAGCATTTCGTGCGTTTCGAACGAAATTGCAAAATCAAATCTCGAGATGGGACGATCTTATTATGTATGGCATCGAAATATTCTCTCCCTCGTCCGAGAGTTTCGTTCGCGACGTTTGGATTCTGTGCCGTATTTAAATTTCAGTGAGAGGGTGAGGAGGGAGGGGGTTATAGAGGCTCGCTGAGAGACCGAGACCAATCGATCTTACGCCGGGAAAACGGGAGTCCCGGGTATTACGTAGATACATGTATAGCTCGAGCGTTATATACGAGGTGGATACAGTCATTGGCTATCCTCGGTAGCGAACGAGAACCCAGGTGATCTCGCGAGAGAACGAGAGATTTATTTCGTCGAAGAATAATTTATCCGACCCCCTCTCGCGAAGAGAACGATCATTGTTCCAATCAATTTTTCAGGAACAAAAACAAACCCGAATTAAGATTATATTACTGATTTAAAAAAAAAGAATTGATATTAATTAATAAAAATTGATTTATTAAATTTATAAATTATTAAATTATTTGTTTGAATTCGATCGGCGATGAAATAAAAAAAAATGTTAATTAAGATAAATGAGATTAAAGATCAATTGTGCCAATGACTGTGCGATTTATAAATTACCCTAAAACAGCCGTGTATAAATGTCGAAATGACAGAGGCGACGGGTGAAGAGCAAATCTGGACGAGAGAGAGGCGATGGACCAGTTACCCTAGAATCGTACCCGCAGTCTCGGGGTAAAATAAAACGAAGTAAAGAAAAAGAGGGAAAAAAAAGAAAGAGGAAAAGAATTGGCCCGATCGCTAGCGTTGCGACCGCTACGAGGAGACGACGAGAGCACCTGCCGTCGACGCGCGCCTGCAACGGATTTAGCTCCGGGGAATCTCCCACTCTCTTACTCTCTCTCTCTCTCCCTCTTCCTCTCTTTCAGTATCTCGGCCTTTCGGGACGCTTCGGGATCTAAAATTTGTTCCCGTTCTTCTATGCGGGCTTATAACTCGCGATCTTGCTCGCTCTCCTCCACCCTCCGCATCGCACTCTCACCCCCTCTCGCTCTCTCTCTCTCTCTCTTACGCACACCCTGTTTCTCCGTCACTCTCGTGCCACGAAGACGAGTGACAAATATACGAGCAAATAAAACCTGCGAGCGAGCTCGACACGTAACGGACGTACGAACGTTATACGCACGGGGTTTTGTCGTCGAGTTGCATTTTCCTCTCTCGGTCGAGGGCGAAGACCGAGAAGGCGGAGATTAAAAAAAAAAAAAAGTTTTACGACGAATATGAGATTAAATAAAATATGTCGAATGGCAAAGAATATTTTATTCGCGGATAATATTAAAAACGATATTATAATTTAATCGAACGATTCTCATTAATGAATTTTGATCTGATCGAATAAATCATAATTTCGGATTTATATGGAATTTTTTCGTTACGTCCGGAGAAAAATCATCGCTATTTTTCAAGCTTTCACGTTCGAGGGAAACGTTACCCAAGGGTCGTTCTTTTTTTTTAGAAAGAAAGAGAACGTGTATCTACTGAAACGTTTTTCAGGGAGCTCGTACCATGAAAGGATGGACCATTTTTACTTGTCGAGGAGAGAGAGGAGGGTGGAGGACGAAGGATGTCCAGCCATTACGGATAATTTCCCCTGGATACTTTCGTCGACTCTTTTTCGCGGATGAGAGAAAATAAAAAAAATTGGGATCTTACCGAGAACGATAAAAACGACACGAAAACCTCCCTCTTTCTCTCTCTCTCTCTCTCATTTCCTTCCTTTCTCCCCTATGACAAAGATAAAATATATAGATATATAAATTTAGCAATAACTCGAGAACTAAAACGTTCCCTCTGGTGGAGCGCAGAGGAAACAAAAATAAAAAAAGTCCAACAAAGTAAAGTCCACCCTCTGATCAACCGTAGTTCCCATCCCTCGGAATTTAATTTCGGTTCGGGCAGAGAGAGGAGAACAAAAAAATCCAATTAAAAATTCCTTTGACGAGCGAAAATCATTTCATCATACTTCCCACGACTCGTTTCCCCAGTATCGCTTTTTTCCACGACACTCGCCTAATCTCCCGTCGCGTCTCTATCTCCCTCGTTCGCTCACTTACCCCCGCTTTTCTTTTCATCAAACCACGCGAGATAATTGATTTAAATTGAGATTTTCAATTTTTTCTCTCTCTCTCTCTCTTTCTCTCTTTCCTCGTCTATAAAACAGAAGAAACGACATTGACTTTTTCTTTTCTCTTTCTTCCTCTTCCTCCTCCGTCGTACTTTCCAATCTGAAAGCCACGAAAACTTTTCCTCGGAATCTGGTATCGAGCTTATGGAGTATCGAGGGTGAGAAAGACAAGGGACGAAAGAATAAATAACGAAGATTCGATGAAATCGCAAAGTTTTCTGTTTGCAGTTCGTCGTCGAGGGTGATAGAGAAAAGAAAATCGAAAGTTGGATAATTCGTGAAGTACGATACGATAGGAGAAATAAGAACGAGAAAGAACGAGATGAAGAGTACGCGATTGGTGCTGGTAGAAGCTCTCGGGCAGGGGATGAAATGCTACCGAGAACGAAGGGGTTGAAGTGTTGAAATAGCCAAGAGTGTATCGTCGAAGTTTTTCTCTCTTCGAGAATTTATCCAAATACATCGAAGAATTGGCTGTTTCCTTCGGCATGCGATGCGAAAATTCGCTCGAGCGAGGATAAATAACTTTTCGCACTAGCGGCGCATATCAAAGAGAAGAGAAAGAGAGAGAGAGACGTTCGAGGATGAGAGAGTAAGGGTTAGTAATATTTATGCAAGCGGCTGACGTTAAGGTTTTATCGGAAGCCTCGGAAACGAGCTGACTTCGGTGCACTCTCCGCCGTTACCATCCTTCCTATTACCCAGTTTTCCCTTTGAAATGGAGATCGCGAATGTACGATTTTCATCAAGATGTATACCGGACGCGTCAGCGACTACGAGACGAGATGAGAGACGTATACGCTTCTCCCCTTTATTTACTCTCCAGTACGAAATTCTTCACTCGAGGGGAAAAAAATTCTCGTGATAATTATTCACAATTATAGGAAATTGAAAAGAAAAATTATAACAATTAGTCGAGTATCATTTTTTTAAAGGGTGAGTTTTTTTTCATCCCTCGGGCAAAATTTGATACGGACCGGCCAAGGAATAACGAGAGGAAGAAGAAGAAAAAAGAAATAACGAGTTCACAGTCGATCGAGAAGCTTACCCTGGAATATCGCCAGCTGCGTGTACCGGGGGTTGAGTCGAAGGGTGACGAAGAGAGGGATGAAAAAGAGAAAGAGAGAGAATCGGAAGTCGGAGGGTGGTTGAAGACCTCGGGAATGGAGCGAGAGTCACACAAATCAGCGTTAAGCCAATCTGGCGAGAATATTACGAGAAGCGAGAGCGCGTATGTGAGACAGAAGAAAGGAGGATAGGGGGTTGAAAGGGATTAAAGGGAGGAACGAAGACGAGACTACCCGCGGTGGTCTTCACGAATTATTATTACTCTATCCGCTCGGTTCGGTTAACATCCCGGGAAGTAATCGAAGCGAACAAGCTTTCTCACCCCCTCTCGTCCTCGCCCCAACCCCTCTCCTATTTCTATCTATCTATCTCCGTCGCTCGTATCCTTCGTTAATGCCGTTACGTAGTATTCGCAGACGAGATAAATTATACCCCTGGCCTAGTCGGCCGAGAGGACTTTGATAGCTGAAAGAGAAAAATTCTCGTAAACTACAAAGAGATCCGTGGCGCGTTATTTCTGTCTCGTGTCGGAAGGTCAGAGGAGAAGGGAGGAAATTGTACTAGAGACTATTAATAGGAAACTTTAATTACGACGATAATTATTACCGGGATAAAATTTTTTATAAAAGATTCATTCATCGAAATTGGAAATTTAACGAGATTAATTAAATTTTCATGGGCGACAATTTTTTTTTTTGGTCGGAAAGCGACGTCTACGATAGAGGGAGGAGCGTGTGCATTATCGAGCGTGTCGATGCGGCGGTGTGCCGGCCAACAGAGAAGCCATCTTCATCGTCGTCGCGGCTTCTCGGTCTCACGATCCGGTGATTACCTATTCGTGTTCGTGGTCGACATTGCGACTATGTTGTCACGGGGGGTTGATCTCCCCTATAACCTTCATACGTATATATACATATATGTGTGTCTATCTTAATTGTCAGAGGGTGCAGCATCGTCACCTTGACGTCTGACCATCGCGCAGATATCGTCCTTCGTCAGCTATGCAATACACCCTCCCTCATCCCCCAATCTACATGTAAATTCGCCTAACAAGCTTTCACGAGAAACCGCGTAAAATTCTTCATCCCCCGACGAACATCCTCCTAAAATATTGATAGAAATTCTTTTTTTTTCGTCCAAACTTTATTGCTCGTTCAATAGAAACGTTCGAGATAACGAGATAAGAACTTTTTGAGATATTTGTAATCGATAGGAAATTTTCAATGAGAGGATATCCTTTGACCTTCGTCAGGAGGGATGGGCTTTTTTTTCTCGTGGTCCATAAACACGTGACGAGATCTCGTCGCAAAACGAGGCGAAGAAAAGTTTGTGGCACGACACACAGACACACATGGGCGTATATTTATATCGGTAGAACCTCTGCCACACTCAACGTCCGCTTCCGGTTCTCGCGGCTACGAAAATTGGAACGACGCCAAAACGGAGTAAGATTTTCGCTGGTTCGCCCGATGCTAAGAGGCATAAGAGAGGGGGGAGAGCCAAAAGAGAGAGAGAGAGAGAAAGAGAAGTTTATACCCTCCACCGGTGGTTTGCGCCACGCGAAAGTACGTAAATCGGCGATAAAACGTGGCAAGGCCACGAGAGAGGAAGAGAGATATAGAGGGAGGGGGGGAAGTAGAAAAGACGAAGAATTCTCCAACCGTCGAGGGAACAAGGCAGGAGCGTGTGTGGCGAAGATTGCGGTCGACTTTGCGGCGAGGATATAAGGAGGAAATTGAAAAAGCCCGATTCGCGTCGCGAGATAAAAAAAGAAAATTTCATCCCTCATCCTCGCTCGCTACGAACACCGGCGTAAGACATCGATAAAATCGATTTCTTCTTTCTCCTTTTTTTCTGTCTTGATACAAAAGCGACGAGTAAAAAAAATGTACCGGCGTGTAATTTAACTTATCTCGATTATTGAATTACGATCGGATCGATAATTCTTTATTAAATCAACGAGAACGAAAAATGTATACGTTGAATTTTTTTTTTTTTCGTGAAATTGAAATTTCCACTATTTCATCCCTCGTTCGTTAAGTAAGAATCGTTCTATTTTTACAATATAGAACAACGAAATTAACTTTGAAAATTTATAACGATAAAATTTCGTCGATCTATCGGTCAACTTTTTAAAGTATATTTTTTATTTTATTTTTTTTATTTTTTTTAACATTTCGTACCGAGAAACGTTATTTTTTATTTCAATAGAGAGATTCGCAATGGGACCAGAGTCCGTCGCGTGCAGAATTTCGTTTTCGTATAAACATTGATTTACGAGAGTATTTGTTCCGGTCAGTCGAACGTGACTCGAGAACTTTGAGCGTTTACATCGCAAACGACGAGAACGCGTCGAGGCAAAATAGTATTCCTCTTTGGTAGAAACTTCATAGACTTCGGTGGCGCCCGAGAGCGTTCCGTTCCAGGAGGAAGAAAGAAAGAGAGATAGAGAGAGAGAGACCAAGAGCGGAGAATGACTTGCACGATGTACTGAGTAAACGTAAACTTCGCGTGGCCCTTCGCGTGTCCTGTACAAATGTTCAACCCTCGAGGCAGTTACATCTCGATGCAAAGCCACCCTTTTCGCGAACGCTTCTTCTGCCTCGCGAGAGGCCAAACTCGTGCGAGAAGAAAAAATATCTAGCCATTTTCTTTCTGCCTTAAGTCTAAAAAATTCTGAACGACATTTTTATGTTTTTCCTAGAGAAGAGGTTACTCCTTAGATTTTCCTAAGGAGAACAAAAATATTAAAAAGTCTAACTAGCTCGGCGAAAAATTGCGATTTATCGTACGAGCGATATAGCGAAGAGGAAAAAGCTATAAAATCTTAAGGGAAAAAAGTGCGCAGCAGCGCAAAATTTTAACTAAGAAACCGAGAAAAGAAGGGATGGGAAAGTTAACGAGGTTAAGACTTCGGGGTTCGGAACGATAAAAAAAAATTCTATTTATCATCTCGTTATAAATTTTTCCTCGTTCTTTCGCTCATAGCGAAAAGGAGAAAGAAGCGAGAGACGTTCGGATTTTTTTCCCTAAAGCTTGCGTTTAATTCTTTCGGTTCCAAGAAAGAAGAAGAAAAAAAGCGTTGAACAAATAATTGCACGTGTTTAATTATCACTGGTTCGTTCCGAGCTTCTTTCGCCTTCGTTGCAGCGAAAAATACGTGAAAAAGAAAGAAACAGAAGAAAAGCAACGTCTCCAGAAGCTTTGAGAATCGTTCTCGCGAAAAAAAGGCGAGCAAACCGGGAGTAAAATTCTCGGTTGGAGAGACGACGAGAGCAAATTTTCGGGGGATGTTATATACCCCGGCGCTGTATATCGCCCCGCCCAAAAGTTCCTTTACGGCCCGGCCAAACAGATCGATACAGAGACGTGGCTTCCAAGGCGAGAGAGAAAGAGAGAGAGAGAGAGAGAGCGGTTTCTCGGCAGTGGTCGCGAGATGCTCTCTCAACATTGAGATAGAAAAAGTACGAATGTATGAGAGGGGGAGGATAAAAGAGAAAGAAAGAAAAAAAAAGAACGGAAGGAAGAAAAAAGAGAGAAAAAGGTCTCTCCCGCTAAGCAAGAAAAGCTGCGACGAGGGAAGCGCCAGCTGGACCGAACAGCTTTTTCGACAATTTATAGCATCGTCATTATTATTATTGCGTGTGGCTGACGCACCAACTATCCGCGAGACGATGCGTGTAAAAACAAACGAAAAAATTCCAACCCCTCGAAAAATATGAAAATTTCCATCCAAATGTGCAAAATAAAAATAAACCTATAACAACAATAACATGTTTACCCCCGAAGGGATGATAAATAATTCGACCTTGGAGGATTAGCCAACAACTTCGACCTTGAGAGAGTTTAATCGACGAGAAAAAACTACCCCGAGCTTGCAAAAAAAAGCCACGGTTAAGGGGTTGATAAAAAATTCAGCAGGATTAATATAAAAAAATTGCAGGGTCAACGTAGAAGCCTGCCCCGGGGGTACACGCTCCCTTGGGATTATGAAACGACGACAAGTACGATTTAAGATGACACCTGCACCCTTAGAACGCGAGTAATATATTCTCGTATCTTCACCTTTGACCAACGCTGCAAATCGAATTTGCGAAGGTCTCACCCCTTCCTCCTCCCCCCGCCCTCTCTTCTCACAAACATTATCAATGTGCTAACATTTGGCTCGGACCTCCCAGAGTCTCACGTAAACCGGAATACATATGTGACCCCCGAACTTCTCTATTTCGATCATTCTACACACGCGCACAAACACAAACATACACACACCCTTACTCATACTCGTAAGACCAAGGTGGCTGGAAACTAGGAAATAAATACAGGTAACGCGAGTCCTTTTCGAAAGTTACTTGCCAGGGTTTAAGGGGGTTCTGGCACGCTACAGCAGTTCTACAAGTCTCTATGTGAAAATACTTATACAGATATAGATATATATATATATATATATATATGAGCGATAAGTGTACAGTGTACAGAAGTAACGTAGATGAACAAGATGGGCCTAGCCGGGGTCCGTTAAGGTGCTGCTCTCACGTGTCATCTTATCACGTACCCAATAAAACTGTCTCGTGATATACGAGTCGCTAACACGCCAAGTATCGCACCAAGACGAAAGACATCGACGTTATACACTTTCGAGCAGTAAACAGTTTGACTACTACGATACAATTCAACTCGAGCTCGAATCTAGAGAATTTAATAATTGAGACGCGAAATTCACCGTGCCAGACTGATATAACGAGGGTTATTATTTTAATCGCTTTATCCATCGAGGTAACTTTTGTATTTTACTTTCATTACTTATTCGAGTTTCTTTTTTTTATTTCTTTTTTTATTTATTATTTTGGATTCGAGGTTATGCGAGTGTAAGATCATTAATAGGATTATAGAGCAATCTCGCATTTTTATAGACGGAATCGGGGATTGTTTTTTTTTTTTCATTTACGACCGTACTGTCTCGTAATTTTTCTTCCTGGGGTGTATATCGCGTGAGCTACGTAGCGGTAAGCGGAAGCTGGTGAACGCTCGATTCGTAGATGGAAAAACGACAGTTAACGGTGGCAGAGAGAGAGAGTAACCGGAATTTCAGAGAGACCGACGAAAGAGGGAGAGAGAGAGAGTGAGGAAATAGGGGATGTGAGAAAGGGGTTGCCGAGATGTGGTAACCGGAAATCGATTCACGGATGGCCAAAAGTGATAAATTTTCGCGCGAGAATCGACCATTCGGCATTTGTAACACGCGATAACGCGATACAGAGAAACGCGAAGGCAAAGCGACGAGGAAAAAGAGAGAGAAAGGGCGAGGGGGAGAGAGAGGGGGGAAACGCCGAAAACAGCAAAAAGGGTCGTTTCGAGGGAAAATTCATTGGTCCGATGTTTTTCGTGAACGTTGAAAAAAAAAAAGAAAAAAGAATAAGGGGGAAAAAAGAGAAAGAAAGTAAAAATGGGGAAGAGAGAAAAAAAATGGCTGAGATCACGGGAAAACGATACGAGGAAGCTCTTCTCTTCGCAAACACGAGGGTCAAGGGTCACGGATAAATTATAACCATGCCCCCTTGACAGTGAAATACTCCGTAGATATTTGTGCGGGTCGGGTGCTAAACGATAAATTTAATAAATACGCGATAGCACGAAAATCATAAAATAACTATTTACATATTTATAACAAACGACAAATAGTTATTATTTATCTTCGAGCTTTTGATCAAACAGATAAAAACAAACAGATTACATAAATAATTTATAATTCATAACAAAGACAATGCATAAATTATTTTATTCGTCCTTCCAACCCCCTTCGCGACCTTTGAAAAAAAAATGATATTCGCGAAACTGCGATGTAAAAAACGAAATATCCATAAAATGGCGCGTTATTCCTCGCAAGAAGAACGACGGATAGAAAAGATGAAAAAAAAACGACGAGGTATGAAATATTATGTACGAGAGGGGTGGGAGTTACGTTTTTACCCGGACGACCGGATTGGCTTCCATCTTTTATTTACGACTCGGGTAAGGAAATAGGAAAGATATTTTAGAACGGTAATGGTGAAAAAAACCGGAACAGGGTGGGAGGGGGGTGAAGGGGTTGAAAAAAAAATTGGATGTCGAAACGCGTAAGCTTGTAGGGGTTTATATCTATCTAGACTTTATACGACGACCCGTCCCGAAAAGTCATGTACGACGGAGAAAATAAGGGTGGTTTTCGCATAGCCGAGGATCGGCAAAGAGGAGACAACCTTCGGGTGTGTCTGGCCTCGTTTCGACCAACTCGCAAACCCCCATAGAATGCAGACGTCGAGAGTATACGTGTACGTTGGCCTGACGAGAAATCGATAATTAACGAGGACGTTTGAAAAGTTGGTCAGGAAGGGGATGAAACACGACTACAGTCGTTATAAAAAAAATATTTTTCAAAAACCGCCAATGAAATTATTTCGAGAAATTGAAACATTTATTAAAATATAACGATGTAATAAATTAATAATTTTTTGTATAATATTACAACCCTCGGATTGTCGAGGATTGTGCAAACCATGAGAAAATACTTGATGATATCCGAGAAATGACTTTTGACGGACAACGACGTTTCGGTACGTGTCACTGTCCAAACATTGTCGCCAGTAGGAAGAAACGAGTGAAAGTAAAGAGACCAAGTCTCGGTTGTCTCTCGTGAACCGTCATCTGTCACTTAACGGGTAAGTAAGCCATTCACCCCCTCTTGACCCCTTCTTTCTTTCTTTCCCTACTCGATGTCTCGCTGTCTGGCTGTTCTGCCTATATAGCACCCTACTTACATATATATGCGGCTGTGTGTGTATGCAAAACGAATGTAGAATGAATCGAGAATTTCTTCTATTTTCGAACAACCGCGTCATCGACCGTTTACCCTCTCGTGCCCACGCGCTTATTTTTTACTAAGAAAAAATAAAAAATAATCTCGGTTCAATTTCTTTTTTTTTATTTAGAATATTTCTAGCATTTCTTTTTTAAATTTATAACTCGTCCTCCTTATTTACGATTCTCTCTTGCGATTCTCGCGAAAACGATCGGTATGGATCGATCGTACGTCGAATAGTCAAATTTCTTTTTTCTTTTTCCTATTTCAACGAATTCGCTGAAAGCTCTCTCTCTCTCTCTCTCTCTCTCGTTTAATTTACTTCCGCTCGGGGATTTTTCATGGCTCTGGCGAAAATGCTCTCGACCCGACTCGCGAATCTCACCTACGATAGGGATGGTCGTGGGAGGGTTGAAAAAATAAATCCTCGGATTTCACTCACTGCTCGTATTTGCAATGATCGCACTTTACTCGAGTTTATATATAGGCGCGAATTCACTTTTACAGCCCTTTTATACGAAACATTGCGTATGCGAATAGAGGAGAAAAAGAGAACGTGTACTACCCGAATTTCGGCGAGATTACGATATCGGTAATTTCGTACGAACTAACACGCTTTTATACTCGTATACCAAAATTTCGGCAGCTCATTGAAAAAAAAAATTCGAATACACGTACTGTTCCGTTTGAGAGCTTTGAGAAAAATCGTTCTTTGTCTCGGTGTAGGAGAGAGAGAGAGAAAAGGAGAAAGAGAGACACACATAGGGCACGAGAGAAGAGGATAGAAACTGACTAAAAAAAGGAGAAAAAACGAAACGAGGTCAACCCGGCAAATTAACCAAGAGGGCGTTATCTCGAGAATTTCCTCGAATTTTTCCCCGAACGAACTTCATTAAAAAAATTATTTAAATTTTCCATGAGCATTAATTTTTTAAATTTTCGTTCGATCGCAGAAAATTTGTTTAATTCAATGAGAATTTAAATTTTACGAAGCCGTTACCGCGTAACGCGCAAAATTATCGTTGAATTTAGAGGGATCGTCGATTTTCATCAACATCGATGAATAATCGATTATTCCAACAGACGTGTGGTAATAATAGGCGCACCAATAGATTTCGTAGTACGAGATGGACCGTATGAGTTCCACCCCCCCCCCCCCGGCAGGATCCTCGTGGTTCTCAAAATTATCGTTCCCTCTCGCGTCGAGACATCTATATAACCTGTACTCGAAAACGAATATACACGAAACACACACGGTCCTCACAAAATGGCCACGGTCGCCGAATAGTGAAGTAGATGAAGTGCGCGATCGTCCGTAAATTCGGGCAATTGCGGAAACTCGGGTTTACGGGTCTCTCGGTGCGTTGAATAGAAATGAGGGATTATATACATACGTATATCATCTAGACGAGGCGTTGAATTTTGCAACGGGAGGGTAGTAGGTAAAGTGCGAAATAGTGCTCCGGTAAAGGCGCGGTACGAGAATTTCTGCGGTCCAATTATCATGGTCAAGAGAAGCGTAGCAAAACAAAGAGAGAAAGAGGAAGAGTTTGGGTCATACCAAATCCCCCCCACTTCTCGAGTTCGTGACTGGCGCTAAGCCAGAACCGGAAGTTCGCGACCGACGACGTGTAAAAAGTTTCACACACAAATATATATATATATATATTTATAAACATTTTTTTCTCCCCTCGTAATGATCGAAAGGTGGCGAATTTTTCTACTCCAAGAATAAGAAAATGAAAAAGTTGGTAAGAAGAAAAAAAAAGTTCTCGTGAGAAACTGGCAGCAGCGTGGGAAAATTTTCGCCTGGTATCGAATTCGAAAGCATTCTCTCTCTCTCTCTCTCTCTCTCTCTCTCTCTCTCTCTCTTACTCTCAGTTGCACGACCGAACGGTTATATGCAAGAATTTGATCACGCTCAGAGTGATATACACGCGCAATCGGCGATGAACCGGAAGCCTTCATTGTCTCCCTGTAATACTCGCGGGCGTTCTAGTCGACCATTCGCACCAGGTCTCTCTCCCACCCTTCATCCCTCATTCTCTATCTCTCTCCTGGTCATTATATCGAATCCCTCGCGCTGTTCCGGTACTACATATGCGATGTTTATACCTATGTACGTTATATACTCGTAAAAGGACAACTCGGGTGTATTATAGTCGCATATATATAGCGTGTCATTAACTCGCGAGTTCTGTCGTCGCAAATGTTATTAAACCATCGATAACGCAAGCGGCGGTGTGCGAATTTTCCCTCGTCGGGTATCGAATCACGCGTATCATCAATTTTACCGGGAGTACATTTTTCCCCCTACACACTTTTGTCAACCGCTAATCTCGGCTGCCGATTTAAAAAAAAATTTACCATTAATTTAAAAAAAATATATTTTTTATTAAAAATATTGATATTCCTTTTTTTTTATGTTCGAGATATTTTCGACCTCGTTTGAGTCACAGCGAGAAAAAAAAGGGGTGAAATATTATATTCGCTCGGTCTGTTTATCGACGCGTTTTATTCTCCATCCCTCCCAATATCCCGCCTTTTCGATACGCATCTACGACAACTCGTTATTCGTAAAAGAGAAATGGGGAGAGATAGGCCAGAAAAAAGGAGAGTAACGCGTTGCGTATAGCGGAATAAAAGAGATACGATTTTTCGTTATTTTTTTCATTCATTCTGTGCCGTTCCAACTCGGGGGATGGGATCAGCCACAAGAGAAAATAGGGGTGAAAAAATGAGGATTTTTATATATACGTATAGAAATACGATATAGAGGGCGGTACCGAACCGCAGAGGGAGAGAGAGAGAGAGAGGGTCAGAGGGAGGGGAGGGGGGTCAGCCCCCTTGGCAAGACCGCGATAATTTACGAGACGAAAATCGCTGGGATGGGCGCAACCCTTTTTACACCGCCACCCTTCCTCGCACCCTCGCATGCCTCTGCGGTTGCCAAGAATAAGGGGGATGCTTTCTCAGCGATACTTTCTCGAGAACCGAATGCCCGAGAACTCGAAGAAAATCTCTGCTTTCTCGAACTTCTCTCCTCGCCCATTTGAGAGAAAAAAAGAAAGTAAAAAAAAAAGAAAAATGCACCCGCGAACCACCCATTTTTACCCTCGCGATCCGAGGGTAAAAATGAATATTCGATTTTTTTGCCAAGATCGCGAAAACGTCGCTTCTATTTTTAAAAAAAGTACGCGTTATATCTCACGGTTGACTATAAATTCCACCCTTTTATCAACGGTGCGAATAAAACTTTCGACGTACAAAAAAAACCTATCGAAACTAATCCAATTATCACCCTCGATAAAAAAGAAGAGTCTAGGGGGTTGATTTTTTTTTTCCATCGTTCTATCGCCCGAGAATTCACGTTAAAGCTCCACCTTCCATGCATATTGGACGACTCTTTAACCCCCACCCCCCCTGTAGTATTTTTCCAACCATGAGCGACCGACGGAGAAAAAAGAAGACATCAGTTTTTTTCCTTCTTCTTCTCCTTCTTCTTCTTCTGTTTCGAGCCGAGTCGGGTAAAAACACACAAGCATCGTGGAACGTGAGCGACGCGCGAGAGAACGTTAGGGTGATTATCGACAAAAAAACGAAGGGCATACGGGCAGGGTAAAAAGAGACGAGAAACGGCGCGTGGACGGGAGAAAAAGAGAGTGGAGCTTACCGAGGGAAAAGAAAAATACGATGGATGCCAAGTGACCGCGATGTCGAGGTGGTGGATGACGCGTTTTTTTTTCTTCTCGTCGTCGGATACATTCCCGATGAATACGTTATATATAAAATTATACGTATAGCTCGGAGCCTCTTACAACCCTAATGTACACATTATACACGTGTATGGATAACACTCGGGGGTTGATAAAAAAAAAAATATGGTATATATGCGCGCCGTCACAAAAAAAACATAACGTCGAGGTCGATACACCGGGTGTCCGACTTGGAGGAATGAAAAATATAGCTGGAGGGCGGGGAGGGTTGATTTTATGGAATAAGAAATATTTATACACCGGGTGACGTGCAAATAACGACCGTGAAAACTTCATGGACAGTCGCAACAACCTCTGGTCTCTAATATAAATTATCTATAGATATATGTATATAGATATATAGATAAATAGATATAGATATAGATATATCGTAGAGCAAACAGTTCACCTAGCCCACCTGTCTCTCCTCTATACTCGAACGCATAAATACGTACGACCTCGAGTCGTCCGTAATATACGTTTACGCTATGACTCCTATATATAGCCAGGGCTGTCCCACCACTAGAATTATCTACTAGTTCAGACACCTAGGACACATTCCAATAAGTTATACGATCAGAATGGAATTGATGCTCGGCGATGTATTTTACACGTTGGACTATTTTATCGCATACCTTACATTTAAAACGTAACATTTTGCGATAAGATCAAATTCGTAAAAAAAAAAGACAAAACTTTTAGTGAATTTTGAATTTTTTCAGAGAATTAATAAAAGTTTGTATAACGAGAAAAACCTCGAAATAAAAAAATTATACATATGGGAAAGCGTATGGGACGAGGGTAAAAAAATAGAAGTACCTTAGCAAGGGATGCGAGAGCTGAGAAACTTTCGTCGCTACATTTTCTCTCCCCTCCCAACCCCGTTTCTAGAATATATTACAGTTAACTTATACGCGAACCAGGAGAATATATAAAGTTCACATCCCATCCGCTCCCATCCCTGTATATTTTCATGCCCTCTATCTATTTATGGCTTATGTATATATATATATATATATTTTTTTACAGAGTGCATATTTATGTATTTTATAGATATTGTGTACATACATATACACCCCCCTGCCCCTGACTATTTTTAGCGAATTGAACACGGGGCAAAACCGTACATCGTGCTTTATATAATATCGCAACCCTGTTATCCATACGTATAAATATATAGGCAAGACCCTACGATATCAGAATACGAGAATTTTACTCACAACGTAGCCAATATAAGGTACGAGGAGGGTGTTAAAGTTATTCGCGGCGCAGGGACATAAACGCAAGCCCTTTTTTATAAATCTCTCTCGCAAGAAAAGAAATTGAAAATGATTAGGCAGCACGAAAAAAAAATACTTCGTAAAGCTGCTAACGATAAGTAATAAAAATAAAAATAGGGTAACGAAAATCGAAGAAAAATATCGTACGTGAATATTTCGATAGACTCAGGAGACGCAGAAGCTTTCGCGAATACGAGGGTTGATGCCTGACGCGAATCAATGACGTAATAGCGATGAGAGGGCGAAAAGGGACGAGCGGGGGATGGTCGATCGAAGGTCGTCGCTACCGAATTGCGTCACGTGACGGAAATAAACTACGAGCCCTCCATCGTGAGGAGGACTCGAGGGTGCTGAAAACAGTTATATATATATATATATACACGTTGCGTGTAAAAAAAACGAGATTTCGCGAACCACCCCCTTTGCTCTCTGCGAGCTTCTCGTTCTCCGGCGTGTACGAAATTTCTTTTTTTGCACATTTAGGAAGCAGTAAATTATAGACAATGTTGGGGTTGTTGCTCGATTCACGATGTGTTTTTAATGCGCGGTGTCTCGACGAAACGAACGGGGGCGATTGTTTTACTCGCGAAAGGGGATGAAGACGTAGATGGGGGAAGAAGGATAGAGTACAATAGTTGGTAGTGTTGGGGGATGAGAGAGTGAGAAGAGGGTGAAAGGGGGTTGAGAGAAAAGGGGGTAGTAGGCCTGTTCGAACCACGACTCTCGCACACACAGCACCTGTTGATCCTGCGATTAAACTTTTGAAGGAAGTGACCGACGCTTTTGCCTATACACAGACACATGCAAGCCGCAAAAGCCTCAAGGGGATGTTTGCTCGCGAGAGATTCTCTCTCGAATCTCACGCGCGAGATGGGCATTTCTTTTTTTTTTCTCTTTCGACCGTGAGAAAATTAGCACGTTGATTATATTTACCCTTTCTCTCGGTAAGCTCATCTTTTCCCCGTTGAATTTACTTTGAAGAAGGAAATGAGAGAACAAAAAGTTCAAGATGCTACCAATCTGAAGAAAAAACACTCAGGGTGGTTTTTCCAATGAAAAATTGTAAATAACAAAAATTAATGAATTAAATATGCATAAAAAATGTTCGTTATATAGACGACTATCGATCTTTAAAAAAAACACGCGCGTCCTCCCCTTGACACACGTTACTATTTCCGTATGAACGAGCTATTCAGACTCTCGCGTGTTGCACTATGAGAGAAAAAAGAAAAAGAACGAGCGAGAGAAACGAAGAGTACGAGTGTGTGTGTGTATTTGCTGCAGGCGTGATCGCCTGATTGTCAGCTGTCCGTGCGAAAACGAAACGAAAATATCATTGACATAGATTCTCGGAGGTGATAAAAATAGCCGAGAGAGAGAACGAGATAACGCGTGGGCGGGCATACGGGTAGTTAGGGGTACGCGAGCGTTAGAGCTTGACAAACTCCTCCAGACGAATGTCTCTCCGTCCGGCTTTCCTATATTAACTCTTTCACGCAGACCCGTCCGTCCGTCCGTCTACCTTTCTCTCGATCCTAAGACTTTCATTCATAACTTTCTTTCCTACCCTTCGTCAAAATCTACCCCTAACGAAAAAAAAGATCAAACAAAAATTCATTTAAAAAATTTATTTTCTACTCTCTCAACGAACGTATCGCTTCGCAAATAAATAAATAAACAAATAAATAAATAATCAAATTCAGAGACGATTCAAACATTGCCCGTATTTACAAATGCGAAAAACAATTGAAATCGAGAGGAGATCGCGTCTAGGTGATTAATCACTAAAGTGGCTACGTGTTCGGATCGTACCGAAGCTTTAACGTATATCTTCCTATAACACGACGATATATAACACACTGCGAGGGACGTAACCGTGGAGTTAGAATGCGAGAGTACTCGCCACGAAAATCCCATGCGGTACACGTGTTTTCGGCGCTGACAAACTGCTCCGCATTGCAGTTTACGTGTACAACGGTTGGCATATTCGACGGTCCATTCGCGTTATTCGCGCTGCTGCTTCCCCTTCCCACCCAGCCCCAACCCCCCTTCACCTCTTGGAGTTAAGCGCGAGGAAATATTCGACGCCTCGTACACGCGTGCGTGCTCGAGAAATCATCGTCCGTAAGCACGGAGGTCCCCGTAGGCGTAACAACCGTCTACCTATATATATATGTATATATTGCAATCTCGTATTACGATTTATCGCCTACTTCGCGTCGCTTTTGTCAGCTATATCGGTTGCATAAAGTAACATGAAGTACGACGATATTAGAGAAAATTGTTTATCGAACGGTTGGTACGATCGAAGGTAAAAGTTTGAGGCGTATCGCGTACAATGGGTCTGGAAATGTTATTGTTTAGATAAGGGGTTGCGAGACTGGTGGTGAAGTTAAGAAGTAACTCGAGGAAGCTTTCTTCTCCGAGTGGCTAAATATTATTCGAGAATTATTCTAGTACGTATAATAGTTAGGGGCTTAAATTCGTGTTAAACATTTCGTATAATATTTTATAATTGGATGGAAAGATGCTGCGACCTTGAGATATAGGAATAAGGTCAAAGAGACGTAAACTTTTGAAAAAAATGTCAGAGTAGATAGAAAAGAAGAAAAAAAAAAAAGAAATAGGCGTGCGAACGAATCGATAAAAAGAGGAGAAGAATACGTATATAAAAGGTAGGAATAAAAAGAGATAAAAAGTATACTAACCCCAAGGTGGTCATGGTGACGATCGTGTACCAGAATGCAGCGGGTATGGACGTAAAATTGGTTCCCTCGACGTTCTTCTCGGCGTAGAACATCACAGTAGCGAATATAATGATAGCCATGGCGAGTGAAAAAACGAGAAAGCCGAGTTCGGAGGCGCACGACTTGAGGGTATAACCGAGTATTCTCAGGCCCTGCGAGTGTCGTGAAAATTTGAATATACGGAAGACGCGAAATACCCTGAGGGTGACGAAGGCGCCGGAGACGTCGTCGTTGTCGGTGATGCCCAGGCCAATGTAGTAGGGCAATATGGCTACCACGTCGATTATCGACATGACGGATCTGGCGAACTTGCACCTACTGGGAGCCGCGTACAGCCTTAGGAGATACTCCGCCGTAAATATCATGACGCATGCTGTATCGAGGCAGAAAAATACGATCTTGTAACGCTCGCCGCACGACAGAGTGCCGGCGCGTCCTGGACGATTGCCGCATGGCACCGTCTCCACCACGTTCGCCAATACGCTCACGGCTATGAAAAAGCCGGTAACGTAATAAAATACAAGGGCAGCGGTGGAGATGTGCGGATTTTGAAAGGCTCGCCACATCTTCTGCCTGATGTCGGTGAGATGCGGCAAATTTTGATCGCCATTCTCGCTCAGCTTGTCGTCCATGAGTCTCTCGGCGTTCTCTCGTTTACGATCGCGATAATCCTCGTAACAACAGTCACCTATCACGTCCGGTAGTATACCAAAAAATGCCAATTCCTCGTCGTAACTCGTCAGGCACTCGTGCTTCGGATAATGAAGCTTACCCGTACGATAATAATTCAATATATGACGAAATATGTCGGGATCCCGATCGAAGAAATACTCCTTACTGTCCTCGTCGTAGAAGAACTCACGCTCGTTGGAACCGAGCAGAGTGTCGGGATACTTCTCGAGTGTATTTCGCCATGTTTCGAAACGACGACCGCTCACGTTTATCAGAAGCTTCTCGTCGTCCGCTTTTCGACGATCTTTCGGTATCGGCGGGGGTGGCAACGGATGGGTCGCTATCGGGACCCAACCGATCGCGGCTGCCCTCGCGAACGGCAGCCATGCCGCTACCGACGCCATTTTTTTCGACCTCTTTTTTTTTTATTATTTAAACGATTTTTTTCTTTTTCTTTTTTTTTCTCGAAAGATTACTACTAAGCTACGCTTTATCAACGATTAATTTTTCTTTCTTTACTCGAGTCTCGTGGCAATAATGGCACGAAGAGAGAAGCCCGAGGCTCCTCTATCGGCCCTCTTGCGAACTACGAACTCTCGACCTCATGTCTCTCTCCGCTAATCGCGCGAATTTCTTTTCTTTTTCTCCCTGAGACCCCCTCCCACCCCCCGCCCCTAAATTACTCTTATCTCTCTCTCTCACCCTCTCTCTCTCTCTCTCTCTCTCTCTCTCTCTCTCTCTCACTCTTGTTTTCTTTCTCTCTCTTTTGATACCCTCGGCGTTTTATTACGAGCGCGACATCCCTTCCCGAACTCTCTTAGCTAATACCGTCGCAAAAATCGCGAACGACGATCTTTCGCGCGTGTCTCGACATCGCGTACGACTCGTTCTGTTTTTTTTTTCGTTATCGTTTTCGTTTTTATTCTCACTCCGTTTTCTTTTTCTTCCTCCTCCTCTCTTCCCCTCGTCCGAACATTCGAAATTATAATTTTTGTTTTCGGTCTTGTTTTTCGATCGATTCGACTGTTTACGAGATCGCGGAAACGCGATTCTCTATCTCAACGCTGTCTCGTCCACTCGCGTCGCTCGTAACGTCGCGATTGTTCCGACGACGACGACGACGACAACAACATTCGTACCGTGAGCTCGCGAAAATCCTCTCGTTACACGCGTTCATCACTTTCGTAATATATCACGATTTATTTATTTCCTAAACGCTACCAGGCGAAACGAAAACTAGGAGATATACGACAACGAAAATCCCGTTTTTTTTTCGTTTTTTAATTAATTTTTATCATTAATTCTCCGTATTGCTCTCGCCGTTGATGTTTGTGTTTGTGTGTTTTTGTTTTTGTTTGTTTTTAGTATTTTTCTTTTTCATTCGTTTCGTTTCTTTTGTTTTCTCTTTCTCTTTTCTATCACATTCACGAACTCGTCGTCGAAGACGACCTCGCCTCGCGCGAACGATACGATCGCACACGCGGCTTCTTCAACGACGGCCAATCGCGCATTGGCAACGTGCCGTCGTTCGCCAGCATAATTATCGTCGATATTTTTGGGGGGGAAATAAAGTCGAAGAAACGGGGAAGAGGGGGACGGGGCGGGAAATATAAATGTCGACAAAAAAACCACCAGCAATCCCTGGGGGGGGCGGGGGGGGGTTTCTCGATCTTTTTCTCGCACTTGGAAAATTGCACCCTCCTCCTTGCGACCTCGAAATTATTGATTGATAAACCGGTATCGTTTCTCCGTCTCGTTTCTCCCTCGTAACTCTGTCATTATTATTCGTTTATTTGTTTATTCAATTTATCGTTCCACTTTGCACTGTTTATTATTAATTCCACTTTCTCCTATCTGTTTTGTTTTTAACGTTTTGTTGATGTTGGTTTTTTTCTTAATTTTTTGTTTGTTTCTTTTGCTTTTATTTTAATTTCAAGCCCTTCGTTCACGCTTCTTTAGCCGCGAACGAGTTTCGCCCTGACGCACTCCGTGGTCGTTCTCGTCGTCGCAAAACGTCCTCGTTTCGACGCGTGTCTCGTTTTTTCACAATCTATCGCGGGTAATCTCGTCGATCCCGGCACACCGTGGCTTTCCGACAGCATGATGCTTTTTCGCTAAAAAGCTCTCTCTCTCTCTCTCTCTCTCTCCCTCTTTCTATCTCTTTCGTTACTCTCTCCCTCTCTCTTTCTCTCTTTCTCTCTCTTTCTCTCTCGAAGGAAACAACGCGAGCTTTCTGTCCGGACGCGCGTCGCTCCCGCGTGTCAGCACACACACAAATTGCACACACACATACGATTCCCTCTCGCTAGAATTAGATCGCCGCGCGTCGTGCCGACCAGCTTCGTTCCAACCCCCCACCCTCTTTGCTAGTCCTCCTCCCCTCCACAGCACCACCTTTTCATCCCCGACCCTCCCGCACCGCCCCCTTGCTCTCTCTTGCTCTCGGTGTGCTTGATCCTCGAGCAAATGAGATTTCGCGGAGAGTATCTCTCCTCTTCCTCTTTCTCTTTCTCTTTCTCTTTCTCTCTCTCTCCCTCTCCCTCTCCCTCTCGCGATCTAACCTCTATTTGCCAATTGTGTGCTCACGCTCTCAGACACGCTCGCCCCCTTTTTCATACATTCGCAGAAATTAAACTTTGCGAACGTAATCGGGGGAGGGAAAAAAATATATTCGTGTTCTTTTTCGTTTTTTTTTGTTTGTTCAACGTTCCTTAATTTTCTGTTTCGTTTTTTTTTCTGTTTTTTTTTCTGGTCGCTGTCTCTCTCACGAGGCACGATCGACGAATTTTTCACTCGCGTACACTCGGGGACACAAAAACTTTTGCGACGCTTTTTTATCTCTCTCTCTCTCTGTCTCTATTTCTCTCTCTCTCTCTCTCTCTCTCTCTCTCTCTCTCTCGCTCTTCTCTCTTTCCGTTTGTCGTCCCTTCGTGCAAAAATCTTTTTCTCGGTTCCCCGATTGTTTTCCTCTTTACACAACCCTTTGTCACCAACCCCGAGAGGCGTTGTCCCCAATGTCTCGTTGCAACGTTTCTTTTCTTTATTTACGCGTTATCGGTCTTTCCTTTTTTTTTTTTTTTTTTTTGATCTCTCGTTTTATACCGTCTCGCACCAGACGTCTCGTCAACCGCGCGCGCGACGCTTCGTGCTCGAGATCACCGCACGCACTGAAAAGCTTCGACGAAACTCCGTCTCGGCGTCTACGCGAACCGCGTACGTAGAGAGACACGTACGACACACCACAGGGCTCGACCGTGTTAAAACGAAAACACGAAATCGGTTACACGTAGCGCAACGTGCTTAACGCGTACGTTTCTCTTTGTTTTTAATTTCTTATTTTTTTTAAATTTCTTTTCTCTCTTCATAAATATTTGGACAAATTTATTTTTCATAATTTGCGTCAGTAAAGTCCGTGACGAACTTTTTGCATTTTTTCTTCAATCCCCTCCCCCTCCCGGCTTTTTCTCGCTGAAGCGGCTTCGGGAACGAGACGTAGTCGGTCACTACTGTCGTGTGGGAGAGGGAGAGAGAGAGAGAGAGAATAAGTAAGAGAGAGAGAGCGTGTGAAAGAGAGAGAGAGAGCGAGTGAGAGAAAGAGAACGTAAAAAGCCGAGAAGGGTTATTTCGAAAATCGTACGTTGGGGGGATGAAAATGTACACCCCGAATACAATTACGAAAATCGACTACACTATCCTCGTCGTTAAACACCGAGGTACGAAATATTAATTCGCGTTATTAGCGTTTATATCATCGATGAAAAAAGAAAAATGGAGAGAGAGAGCGAGCTTCGATGATAAGAAACCCGCCCCTCGTGCGTCGATAATTTGTCGAATTTTTTATTTTTTTTCTCCTTTTGTTTTTTGTTTTTTATTTTTTGTTTACTAAGAACAATCCTTAGGCTCGTTCCGTTGTAATTTTGTAAGTTCTCGTTGCCAGAGAGAGAGAGAGAGTCCTGCGACGATAACGATAAATAACACGATAAAAATTTGTGTCTTATTAAAGTCTCCTTTCAGGCGGGCCGGCGTTCTTATACGTTATCTTTATTGTTATTATTATTATTATTATTGTGTTTGTTTTATTCTTATTAGTGTTGTGTGCACTCGACCGGGTTAGTCAAGAGCACACACGAGACAACCCGCTCGATGAGTCGGACACTCGCGACTGGCGGAGCTTACGACGGGCTCTAGCGCGAGCCCGGCTTTTACTCCATCTCTCTCTCTCCCAACTCCGCCGCCTCAACTCGCCAGCGCCTCCCCAGCGCCGCGCTCTTCTCGCTCTATAAGCCTCGTACTATCGCGCTCGCTCGCGACTTCTCTCATTCTATCGTCTATGTATACATATATATTCACGTGTATATGTATATATGTATATATATATTTACATATAAATTTATATATATACATATATATGTGTAAATATGAAGCATAGGTATATCTCGATTTGGCAAAGCGCGTTTCTGTATTGTATGCCCCGGCTCGACGTTTTCTCATCGAGCCCCAACCGTGTAGGAACGCCGAAGCGACACGCAACGGGAGAATATAAACGTGGTAGCAGCCAAGCCAGAGAGCGAGAGCCCCCCCAAAGTCCCAAATTGATTTTTACGGAACGACGTCGGTGGCGACGCCCGGCGTCACAACGCCGCACCGCAAACCGTTGCCCGGGCAACTCTCTCTCGCTCTCGCGTGACGTCAGAACACCCCAGCAGCCGACCCACCAACATGGCTTGTTCTCTCTCTCTCTCTCTCCCTATATATATATATATATATGTATATGCAATATGGATATACGAACGCTACACCATTTTCCTCCCCCTCGCGGCAAACGCCAGGAGCGTCAGTAGCGTCACGGTGAGCGAAGAACCGAGCGCCATATTCCACGAGCGAATCTTTCTCTCGCAATTTTGATCTTTCTTCCTTTCTTCCTTTCTTTCGTTCTTTCTATTATTTTTTTTCTCCTTTTTTCCTTTTTTCTTACGTGTTTTCTCCGGACCGAACTAACCTAACCTCTTTCTCTGTTTCTCTCGTTTTCCTCCATCGTTTTCCTATCTACGGAACTTCAGCGTGCTCTCATCTCCCTCTTGCCACGGAGAACCGGTGGACACGTATCGTATGGACCGTTCTCAGTGAATCCGACCACTTTCCTTCGACGACTGTAGCATGATTATCGTACCTTGAATTTCCCATAGCGCTACCGCTCGATGATATTTTTATTTTGAACTTTGTCATATTTTTTTTTCTTTCGTGAACTCGAAAAAATTGCAACGAATTTAAATTGTTTCTTAGATTGAACAATCTAACTTTAAAGTAACGCTGAGAGGCAAATACAAAAATTTGGAGAGGGTAAAAGTGGAAGTAGGAGAAAAATACTCGGTGCTATGTAAGTTGCAGAGAGTCTCGCGACTAGTAAAACGAGAAAGGGGACGATTCGTTCGAGAAAGGAAAAAGAAAAAGAAAGCGTCGCAAGGCGGTACCGGACGATGGTTGCACTCACGGACGAGATAGGAACTAACACACGACTGCGATTACTACCGACTCTATACGCCTTACTCGGGCATTTTTTTTTCTTCTTCTTCTTCTTTTCCTTTTCGTTTGCGCTTATGCCGGGGTTCTGACAGGTCTCGTCATTCTACAGAGCTAGCCCACCAAGTACGAGAGGGAGAGGAGTGTAAACTTATGCCGCTAATGAACGCGAGGGACTACAACCTCAAAATACAAGTGGCTACTCTTTCATCACGACGGCTCGGCGATGCGAGAGATGGAGAAAGGAAATGTAGAAAAAAGAAAAGAAAAAAAAGAAATCTCCAGAGAGAAAAATATGGAGTCGAGTCACCCGGAAAAAAAACTTTCAGAGGCTGTTGAGCCCTCGCGGCAGCGTGTACGCTCTGCATTACTAACGTTCGTTCTGTAAAAAGCTTCGAATCTTATTTTATTGGACATCTGTGATTTTTTTTTTCAAATTTATTTTGAGTCACCGTAGTAAAAATAGAAAGAGCGAAGGTCGGTTATCAATTGGACGGATGTTAAAAAAATGTTCGTAATCGAGTTATTAATAAGTCGATCGTAAGACGAACGGAAGGTGGAATTATTACGAGCCACTTGTGTACCGAAGGAAGTTTGATATTTCGATTGATACAGTATTGTCGTAGTGGGACTGCGATATGTACTGTTTTTTGAGATAAAGGGAGCGAGAAGTACCGTCGAGAAACGTCCACAAAGCCTCGGGGCAAGTCCGAAAGAAGCGAAACTCTCGCCCTGGCGAGTCTTTTCCCAACATTCGTGACCTTTGTCGTTTGCACGCCGGCAAACGGCAAAGGGTTAAGAATGGAGGAATCCCCCTTCTCTTACCCGTGGGCGGGGAGCGAGGGTACCTCCCACCTCGAGCCACGGGCCGAGAGTGGGGGTCCCTGGCTCTACGACTCGCCGGCTAACGGTACTAGTGCCGCCATCTATGGAGTAAAATGCTAAGCTGAGAGTCGATATTTCTTGGTGTCGGTAATACCGACGGGACAGCGCGAATTTACCGACGCCCGACTCGTTTTGTTTCTCGCGAAGTTACCACGCGAGAATTGAGAATGCTAGATTTATACTCGAAGGATATGAACAGAATTCAAATAAAAATGGACACGAATTTCGTATGGAGAAGTGGAAACAGTCTGTACATTACGAATATGTCCGGCGAAAAGAATACATTCTTTCGATTAACACCGAATATTTGTTATTCGCAAAGCAGTAAAAGTCACACGTGAAAAATATACCAAAGACCAATAGCGACATGTAGAAAAATATTGTCAAGATCAGAAAGTACTCACTCGTACGATGAAACGATGTTGGCGCGTGCGAGGAAGTGGAGACTTCGTATCACGGAGTCATCCTTTGTTTTGGTCTCTCCCTCGGTCATCGAGATCCGAAGCTAGCCCAACATCCTTCGCACTTCGAGAGAGCGATCGTCTCGCGAGATAGCAAAACTTCTTTTCGAGGCGCTGCCTCTTTTGTTTTCGTTTTACCCTCGAGCATCGAGCTCCAAGGTCAAACTTATTATCGTTATAGTTCGAAACACAACTGACTGTTCAACGAAAAAAAAACACGCACACGTTTCACACCCGCGATTTAAAAAAATACTCCGCACTGATACGAAAATGCCCAACTCGGCATCGCGAGATAACAAAAATATTTTAAACCCGCACTTTTATACAGTTGTATTACGTCGACGTACAAATAAACAACTCAACACATTACCGCGAACGCGTCGGAGGAAAGTAAACTGTTCTATGCAACCAGCGGGGTTGCAATGAGAACGGTCAAAAAACTACAACCGATCGACTGCTCTGCCCCCCCCCCTGCGGTGCCGTGAGTAACCGAAACAAAATGGCCGCCAAACCGCCAAAAGTTATGCATTTTGTCAAAAATGATGAGGTTAAATAACTGATGACTGATGCAACATTATACGCGAGACTAGAACATGTTATAAACTAACAGCTGATACTGGCACGAAGTCCGTGTATTTTGAAAGTTAGCTCATTTTTTCAATGATTGCGCTTGGTCGCAAAAAAGAACAAAGCAAAATATAGCAAGACTGCGCGCGAATGAAGCGAGATCGCGATGTATTTGTACGCATTTATACCGTATTAATGTATACTGGGCATGCTTGTATATAGTATCGCGATCTTGTCAGGCAATAATATGTACTTTTTCGCAATAATTAGCTCGATTACAATGAGAATAACCGTAGAAAATCGCATAATCGACTTACCGCCCCAATGTCAACACGAACAGAGATGACCGCCAAACAACCCCAGGGACCGGCGCGTTCACCCCAAAGTTCCCGAACTTACCTGTTGAAGAAAAAGCGATTGACACAATGCAACAAGTGATCTGAAACGTATAAAACTAATGAGCCGAGATTTACCGTGTTTCTCTTAGACCGGATGCGATACGTCGATGCACTTTTCCGTAAAATTCATTACGATTACCTCAGTGAAGTCGGAGCCGATGTACACCGGACGTACACCGATAAGCTGTAACGGCGTCCCGGAAGTTTCAAACGCGTCAATATGGCGCGCATCTAATGTTGCACAGAAAGCTGCCCTCCGCCAATGAAAAAGGAAAGAAAGGTATGCACGAATGTAATTGGCTGCGTGAAATAAGGTGTTCATTCCGTTCGGGCGGATCGCCCCGCCAATTTTAAATGATTATTGCGAATTTAAAAGCTGCACGCATGTGTGGCTAGTTTCTTTCCAACGTTTTGTCTGCTACTTCGATAAATTGATTAATACATTTCATTAACTAATGCTGTGCAACACATAATCGAGTATCAGTGAAAATTTCAAATAACCTGTTGAATCAACCTTACATTAACAATAAATGTCAATACTTCATAGTAATCAGCGGTGTCTGATGTACAGTAGAGGTTAGGTTGTCCTCAATGTAAACATTGAAGAATACACACTTCAAAAATATAAAAATGTACAAACGATGTTAATCTATCTTATCAAATCTCGCGAGTGTCGGTCTCATATTTTAAAATGCTGCTGCAGGTGCTACGAATCTTGCCGTGAAATGCATAATGAACTTACTCTCCTGTCAAGTTAAGTTATCTGCCTTCGTGCTAAGAAATGTGAATTTGATATCGCTGAAATTCAGTACGGAGGAAGCCGGTCGAAAATCCGGTAAAATCATGAAGGTCCTCAATGTCGCAGAAAAAAATGATGCCGCAAAGAGTATCGCGTCTATTTTGGGAAGAGGCAATTGCAATCGCGTTAGTAACACCAGAATTTATAAGCCGCAGTCCCCAGAGATATCGCGAGAATTCACTTGTCAATTGATACATTTCTTACAGAGGGAGGGACTTTCAGTTTACAACAAGATCTACCAATTTAATTTACAACTGTTCAATCAGGATTGTCAAATGATTATGACATCCGTGTCGGGACATTTGCTCACTTATGAGTTCATAGGCGTATCGCGGTTCTGGAACAGTTGTCATCCGATATCTCTATTCGACGCTCCTGTTGTAAAGCACTGTCCGGACAATTTTCAAAACATAAAAAAGACCCTGGAAAGGGAAATAAAAAGCTGTGCCGTTCTTATAATCTGGACGGATTGCGATAGAGAAGGAGAAAATATTGGATTCGAAATTATCGATGTTTGCAAAGCTGTAAAGCCGAATATCAAAGTTTATAGGTAAATTACGAGGAAAGAATATCCGCAATATTAAAAAATATATCGTAATAAATGTTTTTTCTATCGAAGGGCAAAATTTTCGGAAATCACTCAAACTTCTCTTCAGAGGGCGATTCAAACCTTAGGAGAGCCCAACGGACTAGTAAACGACGCTGTAAATGTTCGAAGCGAATTGGATCTTCGGATAGGAGCGTCGTTCACGAGGTTTCAGACTTTGAGACTTCAAAAAGCGTTTCCAAGGACTCTAAACAATATGCTGATAAGTTACGGGAGTTGCCAATTTCCAACTCTGGGCTTTGTCGTCGAGAGATTTTTGGCTATCGAGAGATTTCAGTCGGAGCCATATTGGAAGATCAAAGTTATCGACGATCACGATAACATTCACGTCGAATTCCGATGGGCAAGGAATCGTCTGTTCGAAGAGACGCCTTGTCAAATTTACTTAGATATTTGTCAGGAACAACCCGACGCAACGGTTGTTAAAGTTATCGGAAAGCCTAAAAGCAAATGGAGACCTTTGCCTCTGGATACAATCGTAAGTTCGATAATTTTCATTAAAATCCTCAAATCAAACAAAAACAATGATCTTTTCCTGTTTTAGGAACTCGAGAAACAAGGCTCGCGAAAACTTCGTTTGAACGCCAAGGAAACGATGAAAATTGCTGAAAAACTGTATACTCAGGGTTTCATAAGTTATCCCCGTACGGAGACAAATATATTTCCAAAAGAATTGAATCTCGAGCCTCTCGTTCAACAACAAGCGAATCATCAAGCTTGGGGTGAATTTGCCCAGAGAGTCCTGGACGATGGTTTATCGCCTCGTCAGGGAAAAAAGACCGATCATGCTCATCCGCCGATACATCCGACAAAATTCGCCGGTGGTCTTCAGGGAAACGATGCTAAAGTCTACGAGTTCGTGGTTCGCCACTTTCTGGCTTGTTTGTCGAAGAATGCGGAGGGTCACGAGACAACCGTCGACATCGACATTGCCGGAGAAAAATTTACAGCCTCGGGACTTCAGATTCTCGTCAAGAATTATCTCGACGTTTACATATACGAGAAATGGAACGCAAAGGAGATACACCTCTATCAGCAGGGACAAGTTTTCACACCTACGAGTATCGAAATGGTTAAAGAAAATACGTCGCCACCAAATTTACTCACCGAGGCAGATCTCATTGCTCTGATGGACAAACACGGTATCGGAACAGACGCGACTCATGCCGAGCACATAGAAACAATAAAATCGAGAGAATACGTTGGTCTTCGAGATGGTACACATTTTATTCCTGGTAAATTAGGCATTGGCCTCGTTATGGGATACGACAATATGGGATTTCAAATGTCGAAGCCGCATCTTCGAGCGGAATTAGAAAACGATCTTAAAGCGTGAGTTTGTCAATGACACTGAAACATGAATAATTTCGAATTTATCAAACAATGAATTTTTTTTTTCGTGCCAATCAGAATATGCGATGGTCGCAAAGATCCTCAGGACGTACTGCGATTGCAGATTGCCAAGTACCGCGATGTGTTCAAAGTCGCTCTGGAACGCGCAAACATGATCGATGCTGCTCTGGCTCAATATTTGGAGGAAACCCCGACGTCGGCACAAGAACTCGAGAACGTTATACCTGTGGACAGTCCGACGATTTTCAAATGTCCTCGTTGTGGCTCGAAGATGGAGTTAAAGGACAGAAGACAAGGTACGGGAAAGTTTATCGGTTGCGCCGGTTATCCGAACTGCAATAATTCGATCTGGCTACCGCAGGATGTAACGGATGTCGAAGTTCTCGAGGAAGTGTGCGGTCGGGTGAGTTTCGAAAGAACAATTTTGATGTACGAGCTATTAATTAATTTTTTTCAATCGAATCATCGATTTTTTTAAATATCTTTCAGTGTCCCGGTGACTTTCGCAAGTTGAAAGTAAAAATGAAGCCCGGATCGTTTCCTATACTCGGCACGACTTACACATCCTGCATAGGAGGATGTAACTCACTTTTCAATGAATCGATGGACATAAGAGACGCGCAAATTCGCAGGACGGAACGTCCGAACGATAGTGGTTACGGGAGCACACCGTTCACCGGATCTTCCAGCGGTAGCTCGGGATTTAGAGAAACTGCGAACGCTACGAGAGGACGAGGTCGCGGCACTTCTCAAGCTGGAAATTCTCTCAACAGAGAAAACTCTCAAAGACCTAGGGGGACTGGAACAGCTCAGCGACCCTCAGCTCCAACACGGAAAAGACCAGCACCTGGTCCGGGTCCAGGACACGAAAATCCACCGAGCTTTAAAAGGCCGTCGCTCGGATCCGGTGGAAGTACGATTGGAAATCGAGAGAATGTAATCCCCGATTCACCCTGGGGTGTCGTTGACGACAACGCGGTTATACTGTGCGAATGTAACGAGGGAGCAAATATGCTTACCGTTTCGAAAGAAGGTCCAAACAAAGGTTCGTCATTTATACAATTCTAAAATTCATTCTACCCACGGAATTCATCTTATTCCTGTTCTTTTCTACGTCAGGACGAAAATTTTACAAATGTCCGAAACCTCGCGATGCTCAGTGCGCATTTTTTATGTGGGCGGATGACGATACGACCCAAAGAGCCGACAATAATCGAGCAAATACATCACATTCGAGGCCTCCACCTCCAACATCGACGTTCGATCGCGAATCTTCAGCAAGACCGAACGTTGGATCCGTTCCAACGGGAGGCGATGCACCTACTTGCACTTGCGGGCAACCAGCTGTTCAGTAAGAAAACACGAACATACTAGAAATTATAAAAACAACTGAAAAACGAAATTTCAATAATCGATCCGTTCTTAACTCATTTTATAGACGAACGGTTCGGAAAGAAGGTCCGAATACGGGAAGAAAGTTTTGGTCGTGTCCGCAAGGACCAGGAAGTCCTTGCAACTTCTTTTCGTGGGCGGATGAGAACGCGCAAAATGCTGGAGACATCCCAGGTGGTTCCGCATTTGACGGACCTGACTGGGGTGCAGCTCCAGCGACAAGAGGTGCTTCTAGTAGCAGAGGAGGACGAGGACGTGGCCAAGGAGCTTCTGGAGCACCGGCCACAAGAGGAAAAAGAAAATGCGGTATATGCGGCGTCGAAGGTAAAGCTGGTCGACTCGATTAACTTTTATTTCAATCTTTACAAACGGAATACTCACAAGCTCGTTACCTACGACGTTTTGTAAATAATATATACGACTTGTTATTTACAGGCCATACGAAGAAAACGTGCCCGCAACGTTAGGAACGAGACGAGTTTACACTGTGAACTGTACATATATACCGTCATTCTAATTCAAGTGTAAATATTACAAGGCCGAAAGAACGTGTAACGTCTTATTGGCTTTGGGAGCGATATGTAATAATTATATTGTTTTTACTACACGCGAATCTTCAACGTGCCTTAATCTCGATAAACTCGAGATATTAATATACGATTATTTCTACGTTTTATGGTCTAAACCACCGAGCGTTTACCATGAGATAGTTTGTTTCTGAGAGTCTCGAGTTCGCCTCGATGCAAATTTACCTCTGCCGTTGTTTCTGTCAGCTGCGAACAAAGATACACCAAAATATCGTCGTACGAAGTTTGTGACATTTTTCAAAAGACTGATAAACTTTTGTGTAAACAAAAAAATTAAATATTATTTACCATATCCAGGAGCAATTCAAATTTTAGTTTCAATAAATTGTTTTCTTCCTCAAGCTTCTTCACCTCTTTTCGCAATTTTTCATTCTCCTTGAATGTTCCGCCGATTCTCCCGGTTTCCGGTATCCAGTGACCCTCGTCGAAAGTCGCCTCTTGATCACCGAGACGTAGCTTTATCGGTCCTATTTCCGGACCCAATTCTCTCTCGATTCGCTTTGGACTCAAATCTTTGTTAGCTAACGAAACCGATGCTTTTCGCGTTGGAGTCTTTTTCGGCGAAAATTTATTCGTAAAGAAAGGCATCGCGCTCTCGCGACGGAATGCCTCATTTTCATGAGAGTCTTTCACTCACCTCGTCCGTCGTACTTTGTTTTTCTAAAAATCGCCGTGGCAACGAGGCTCGCGCTCTAATTCGTTTTGCCACTCAAGCGTGACGCAGGGGCGCGGCGGGTCTTTCGTATGAATCGTTTTTTACTAGGCATAATATCACCAAAATAACATAACACTTATCTTACCTACGTGAAAATTGCAATATTCTACAATATCGCAGAACATTGACGAACAAAAATTTGTTACATATTTTTTTATTATTTTGATCTTGTTTCTACACAACTAAATTCGATCGTGAGCACTGGTGCACGGTTTTTTCTTCTTTTTTTTTATAATATAAACAAATAACCGATGTTTCTTTTTTTTTTAACTTCGTAATATTTAAACAATCTTTACAAGTCGTAACACTGCTGCGCCTTGAATTCGCATAGATTAATCATCTAATGATTCGTTGGAAAAAAAACATACAATATTTCAATGGAAAATATAATATATATATGTATATTCAAGTATGTATATTTATATATTTGTGAAGTTATATTTTTATATAGTATATCATTTTCATTGGTTCCAAATACATATTTATAATAGTTAAAGGGAGGGGCTTCAAATATATAACATCTGTAAATATATTCGTAACATATACTATGACACCTAAAAGATAAACTTAAACCATCCTCCTCTCTCTCTCTCTCTCTTTCTCTCTTCGATCTTCGATCCTCCTCTTCTTACGATCTTGATAATTCTTTCCATCAGTTTTCACCCTCGAGGTCAGGTACTTTTCAAGCCGTGCTTATGTATGATTAAGTTTTCTTTCATCTCACCCTTTACTTTTCAAGCAATAGCGACGTGTTTCTCTATAGCTCGGTGTATCGACACCCTTACCTGTATATCAGTCGAGTCTTGATCGAAGTTCCACTCTAATCGTGGAACGTTCGAATGCAGAATGACTCGCGGCCTCGAACGTGCACTTTTTTTATATCCATATTTATATACTATTATAAATAATACGAATTTAAACGTGTTATTACCTCGTATCTTTCTTTTTTCTTTTTTTTCTTTACCAGGCTTGAGTTTTACTACGTATTTTCTTTTGTTCCTTTTTACGTTCAAGCGAATCCCGTGTGTCGCGTGAAATGCTACGACTGCGAGGGTTTCTTGCGTCTACCGAAGAGATTGCTCAAGACGGAACTTCTCTTGTAATCGCGATCTTTGCGACTGCCGCTAGAGCTCTGCTCGCTCTCGGAACCGCTCTCGGACGCTCTTCTTCCTCCGTCGACGACCGTAATGTTATGAGCACCTGGTGATATCGCAGGTGGTGGAGCTACGTAAGGTGGCAGTGAAGTTGGACGACCGGTGAACGAATTCACCTGTTGTTGTCCACTCTGAAAAAATGAGAAAAACGTAAAAACGACAATTCTTCGTCTACAAATTCAGACGTGTCGTGAAAAATCTTACCTGTCTGAGGTTTATTGGGGCATTTCCATATCCTGCAACAATAAACATACATGAAAATGGATCTTCGGACTGAAGAAACGAGTGAAATTCTTTGAAAAAAATTGGACCGGTGCATTTAGTGCGGATCTACTATGGAATATGTGGAGAAAAAATAAACAAACGGCGAGCAACATGCCTGTGGAGCCGATGGACAATAATTCGTCAAGCTCTAAATTTAAATAAAAAGATCATACAGCTTAAAAATAGGTGTGGAATCATTTTTAAAAAAGAAACGTCAGGAGGTGATCAAACGGTGGATGGCATGCACTATCGGTTATAGGCACGCAAACACGAGAAAAGCTATGTTCAAATCGCAAACGCGAAATCAGCGTTTTGTTGTTTTTCATGTTTTTTTTTTCACAATCGCAATGACTGACCGGGATCTTGAGGGGTGTTCCACTGAGCCATCCTCGTTGGTGGCGGAGCACTCGATGGCAGGGGAGGCGCTAATTCTATAAAATCAGTCATTTGTAGAATTTTGAACACCGACACACCGTGATAACGATAATGACGAAAATAATTCATGGGCTAGATTAATTATTCATAACTATTGCATTACCTTGACTCGGTGAGTTGAATTCCGAACTTCCCTGTCTATGCCAATTATCGTTTGAGGTATATTGCTGCCCCGAACCATTGTGATTGAGCGTCGCTGTTCGTGGCTGTTGATAAGACTGCGGTCTCGTTTGAGGCACGTGATGTTCAACGTCTGAAATTGTATCGTTGAATCGTCAAACTTCTCTTCGAACGATAGTAAAATTTTAATTATTTAAATAAAGAATATTTTTCTCACCATTTCGTCTCATCTGCGTCATATTCTCCGAGCTCGGTGATCTTACGGGAACAGGCGGTGGCGCTCCTCTCGGTGGTATCGGCGGTCTTTCTACCGAATGTCCAGGATTGTATTGTTCTCTCATACCCGCGAGTTTTTCCTGCTGTATAAGAGCCTGTTGTTGCTGAGCAATGAGCTGTTGTCTGTGTTTTTGCAAAAATTCTGTCTGCGTTTGCGTCGAGTCCTGGGCTGTTCTCGGAGTATCGTTATGATCGGAATTTCTCGATTCACGACGTTGCTGATTCTGTCGATGCATTTGGAGAAATTCTATCTGCACTTTGCTCGGTGAATTTGGTTCTCCGGGATCTCGTCTAATGACGGAATTCTTCCTCTCGAGTTCCGGGGTCGAGGCACGACTGCTACCCGTCGATATATTATCGTCCGGAATATCCGGAGTCAAATTTTGCAATCTATCGTTTCCTTCCTTCTGCGACTCGTCGTA
Source organism: Netelia inedita (assembly GCA_964017225.1). NCBI lineage: Eukaryota > Metazoa > Arthropoda > Insecta > Hymenoptera > Ichneumonidae > Netelia > Netelia inedita. The sequence continues at coordinate 3,097,250 of OZ024924.1, read as the reverse complement.
GCTCAACAGTTGCAAGCTAGGTGGTAATTTCGCATGAAACGATATCTTGTTGACCCAATCGTCCATCTCCTGCTGATTGGCAGTTAGAAACAGAAATTCCGAACCGTCGGTGCACTTGAGCCTGAAGACGTTTTTGCGTTTCGTATAATCGTCCGCTTTTTCGCAAGTCGCGTTGAAAATCGTGATTGGCGCTGTCGCGGCTTTGCTGAGTTGAGAATCCTCGATATCTTTGAAGAAGCACAATAGCTGACCGCAGAGTACGGTGTAATATTGTTTCCAAGATCGAACAGCCGCTTTTTTCCCTCCCCTTTGCAATTCGTGCTTTCTCTCGAGAAGACCCTGAATCTCGACGGGTCGAAGCGCGTCCATGTTCTCCATACGTTGATGCTTTCTGAAGCTCTGGGTTCGTCTTCTCGTTGTGAAGCTGGGCGTTCTCTTGGGCTTTTTCGTATCGACTTTCATACTCTCGGCGCGCTTTACATCCGGCGTCGTGCGTCGCAGTCTGTCGCCAAACATGTGCGTTATACTGTTCGATTTTTGAACTCCCGAGGCTTCGGGTATCTCGGTGTTTGCCGATTGTGCCTTCAACGGCGACAGTCTGTTCATAGATTCGTGCTCATCCGTAATACCGTTCGACTCGTCGTGAGCCCCGCGATGAGGACTGTCGAGTAATCTTCGTCTCTCCTCCTCGCGTTTTCTCTCCTCCGTAATTCTGTGCACCTCTTTGCGTTTTCTCTCCTCGATACGTGCACGTTCCACACGTTCTTTCTCCGCTTGTCGCGCTGCCAATTCCGTTTGCTGTTGCTTCCGGAAAGCACGCTCGAGCATCGTTATACGTTTTAGCGCGGTAAACTTATCTTCTTGAGCTTCGATCGTTTTCTCGAAATCCTCGTGTTTTCTGATAAGATCCTCGACTTGAGGAATCGTCTCACCGAGTTGTCCATCGTGTAGCATGGGCTCGCGGCTTATCATCCAATTCTCGAGAGTCTCTGCCTCGCGCTTGAATAATTGCGTATCAAGATTTTGCTCGTAGATCAATTTTCTTTGCTCCCACGTGTCCGTGAGAACTTGCTTTCTCTGCTCGAGTACGGAAATCTTGTCTTGGATCTCGTTTGCCAAAAAGTGTCCTTGCTCGATGAGGCCATTGCCAATTCTTGTGAATTTTGCGAATGCGTCTCTGCGCGTGTCGATCTCAGCCTCGTACTCGTTGTGTCTGGAGATGAGAGCCTCCGCACCTGGTACGTCTCGAGCTAACTCGGGAGCCGTAACTTTCGCTACCATCTCGTTTATCCACGATACGAGATCTCTGTACTCGTCGAAATAAGCCTGAAGCTGTTCGGCTTGCGCCAGTTTGCTTCGTCTCTGAGCAGCTTTCTTCAGCAGCTCGTTCCACGTCTCGTCCGCCTCTTCGTGCTTCACGGCTATGTGCTCACGAGCATCGGGAAATAGCTCGGCGAGTCTCGAAGCTTCGGCCATCACGGATTCAACCTGAAAATATAATTTTATCCAAATATTAGAATTTCGTCGTTACAATTACAATTTTTATTCCACGAAGAATGAAATAACTTTACCTGTTCTTTAACGGCTGCAAGATCCGTCTCGAAACCCTGATGCTTTCGTACGAGAGCTTGAATGGTCTCCAGATCGTGTCCATACCCGTCGGAGCCGAGACTCGCTTCTTTCTCTTGAATCCAAGCGATAGTTTCGTCAGCCGTTCTATCGAACATATGAACCTGTTTCGCACCAGCCAGGGCTTCTTGTCTAGCGTGTGCTAGCTCTTTGAGATCGTCCCATTGCTGCTTAGTCTCGTCGATTTTAGCTTTGATCTTGTTCAATTCGGGATTATTCGCCTCGATGAGTTTCTCGCCAGTCTCGATCGTCGACGAGACGCGACTCTCGCTGGTCGTCAAACCTGCCAGGAAATTGTCAAATATCTGAATGAGCAATTCTACGTGTTCGACATCGCGTCCATAATCCTCGGACGCAGCGACTGTCGTCTGATCGCCGATCCACTCGATCACCTCGTCGGCTTGTCTGATGAATTTATAGAATTTCTCACTCTCCAACAATCTCTTCAATCTGTACTCCTTAAATTTCTTCAATTCTCCAAATCTCAGCTCGATCTCCGACTGTTTCTGGGCGATATTTTTGCTATCGAAGTGATGCCTGTTGACCAATCCTTCGGAGAGTTTCTTGAGATTCTCGACCGTGCTCTCGAAAGCTCCCAAATCACGTTCGATACCTTCCAGCTTTTTCAGCAACGATTGCACCGAGTCCTCGTCCTTGCCGTAATCGATCGACGACAATTGCGGTTGTTTCTCTTTGATCCATTGCTCGGCCTCGGCCGCTTCGGCGTAAAACATCTGAGACTCGACGGCATCGAGAAGACGAAGTTTTCTCACACTCGCAACGTCCCTCAAGTGAATCAAGCGTTTTTGCAACTGTTGCGAAAGATCCTCGATTTTCTCCGAGGCAAAGTGTCCACCGCGTACCATCGCAGCAGCACGATTGGAGAGCGAAGCTACGGCAGGCTCTCGCGAAAGAAGCTCGGCTTCTAACGCCTGATGTTTCTTTTGAAGTCTTTGCACAGTCGTCAGAGAATTTCCCAGATCGTCGCTAGCAGCCAGATGTTCTTTTTCCGACAACCAGTGCAACTCGTCCTCGACATCACGCACGAACTGATGCAAGAGCTTCGCGTCCTCGAGATTGTCCCTTCTTATCTGTATGGGCTCTTGAAGACTGTGATAACGATTGATCGTAGCAGAGGCTCTTTCTTGTATCTCGTCTCGCATAAAGTGTTTCGTACGTTGAAAACTCGCCGCGGTTTCTTTGATCGACTCGCACGCCTCGTTGTGACCGAGCACGTCGTTCTCCAAGTTCGTGTGTCTCTTTAAAAGATTCGCAACGCTCGAGAGATCTTTGCCGTGATCCTCGGACTGCAATTGCGTCTCGATCTCGTCCATCCACGCCTCGAATTCATCGAGAGTCCGTCCGAAGAGGAGCGCTTGATAAGCGTCGTTCAGACGATTCTTCTTCAGCTCGCTCGTTTCCTGGAGGACTCTCCACTCGCTCTCCAACTCCTCGAGACGATCCTGTATCTCCTTGGATGCGTAATGATTTTCCTCGATCAAAGCTTCGCCCTCGCCGATCACAGCACCGACTCGTCCTCTGTTCGCCATCAATTCACTCTCGAAAGCCAGATGCTTTTGGATCTTGCTCTGCAGATTCGTAGAGTCTCGATAATTCTCGTCAGCGGCGATTTGTTGCTTCTGATGCAACCAGCCCTCGACCTCGTAGATATTGCGCAAAAATTCGTGCAACTGCTGACTCTCGAGGAGTTTCTTCCCTCTGGCTGACGAGCTATTTTTCAGCCTGTCGCGTCTCGCACAGACAGACGCTAATCTCTGCTCTATAACGTTTCCATCCGATGGTTTTTCAGCGAGTATCTCGGATGCGAATTGTTCCAATTCATCGATACGTCCAAGCTGAGATTCGAGCATTTTCTCAAACTCCGAGTGTTTGCGAACGAGAGTCTCCACGCCGGTGAGAGATTCTCCAAGATCCTCGTTGTTGAGAAAAGCTTCTTTCGTCGCGAGCCATTGATCCGACTGATCGGCCTGTTCCTTGAATTGCTGAAGATGATAAGCCTGCATCAATTTTTCCCGACGTTCCTCCCAAGCTGCGGCGAGATGAGACCGAATCTCTTGCAAATGATCGAGACTCTCCTTTACTTCGGGATCGATCGCAACAAGTTTCTTGCCGTATTCGTACAACACTTTAATAACATCGTTTCTACCGTCGATCTCCGCTTTTCTCTCCTGATGAAGCTCGAGTAACGCCTCGGCCTCGGAAATCGTCGTCGGTGCTTCGGACTCGTTCATGCGTTTTATCGTGTCGGCGACCCAGACCTCGATCTCGTGCAGATCAGCCTGAAACCTGTGAAGAGTGTGCGCCTGCTTGAGTGCCTCGCGACGATGTTGCGTGAGATGCTGAAGCTCGTCCCAATTCGATTGTAATTCATGAAGTATCGCGTTTATCTGTGGACCGTTCTCGGGATATTTTTGCGACAATTCTTTAGCCTCGGCCTTGTGCTCTTTGAGTTTTCCCTCGATGGCCGTCATGTCGCGTTCCATCGCTCCTTGTTTCCTCTGGAGTTGCTCGACACCCGGTAGATCTTTGCCAGTGTCCGTCGTATTCATGGCGAGTGATTTCTCGATCACACGCTGACTCGTGTCGTCGATGTCGCGATTGAAAAGATGAATCTCCAAAGCTCCGGCCAAAATCTCGCGATACGCGCTCAAAGCACCTTGCAGACCTTTCCACTTGTCGTTGAAGTTGTCCCGTCTCTGCTTTATAGCTCTCGACTCGTCGTCGTGTCCCTGTTTTATCAATTTGTCAGCTAGCGCGTTTATCGTTTTTATTCTCGCATCGTCGACGCGCATGTCGCTGTCTACGTCGTCCAATTTTCTTTGAAGACTGAGACAGTGCTCGTAATCTTTGCCAGTGTCACCGGCTTGTACCATCATCTCTTTGTCTCTGATCCAAGCCTCGATCTTCTCGACTTGATTGTTGAACTCGAGTATGTCCTGAGCTTCTTCAAGACCTCGGCCACGATTGCCGGAGACGAGTAGAAGTTTTCGCCATGTCGCGTTGAGATGTTCCAACTGTTGACGAATCTCCGCGCTCGAGGGATGTTTGTGTGCGAGTAAAGTTTCACCTTTGGATTTAATCTCCTCGATTCTACTCTGATTAGCCGCAAGCTCGGCCTGGAAGGCTTGATGCTTCTGCAATTTTTTAATCTTATCCTCGAGACTCGAGACCTCGCCCTTGGAAGCTTCGGCTTCGAGTTTCTTCTGTTTCTCGCCTATCCAAGATTCCGCTTCGCCCACGTCCCGCACGAATTGAGCGTGCAACAGACTGGCCTCGAGACGACTTCGTCGAACTTCGCAAAGATCTCGAACTCTGGCTCGTTTCTGGACAACTTCGCCCATGCGTTTGGCTATCGTTGGTGAATCGAAATGATTCTGAGCCAATAGCTTATCGCCGTGTTCCTGAAGAGCCAACAATTTTTCGACCTGCGTTACGAGCAATTTCTCGAACTCGTTGTGCTTCTTGACTTGTACGTCGACTTCCTCGACAGAAACGCCGAAATTCTCACCGCTCAATGCCGCTTCCTGAGTCGCCGAAAGATTGTCGAGTTGTTTCGCGTCGCGCAGGAAGAAATGGAGGTCGATCAGTTGATCCAAATGAACTTTCTTCTGTTGCCATGCTGTGTGCAGCTTTTGTCTCTCGTCCAACAATTGATTGCATTTTTCTTCAACCTCAGGCGCTGCGTAGTGGCCAGTTTGTACCATCGCATCGCCGAGATCGAGAACGGATCTGAAACTGTCCTCTCGTGCCTCGATCTCGCCTTTCAAGGCCTCGTGCTCGGCTTTTAGAATTTGCGCGCTCGCCGCGTCCCGAACTTTCTCCTCGGTCGACATCGCGGCTCTTAGGCCAGCCGCCCAATTCATGAGATCGCGCACCTGCGTCAGGAATCTCTGGAGATCGCAACTGGCCTGCAGTTGGTCCCTTCTGTGAGCCGAACGCTCTTTCAATTCTTCCCAATTAGCTACGACGATCTGCTGCTGTTGATCTATGTGAGACGCGTTATTTCCGGGATAGAGAACTTGAAGCCTCGAGGCATCTTCGACGAGTACTTGAAGCTGCGCTTCCAGAGCCACCAAGTCATTTTCAAAACCTTCGTGACGTCGTATCAACGCGAGAACGGAATTAAGATCGCGACCGAGATCCTCGGGCAGAGCTGCTTCCTTTTCTTGAATTCGCGACAGAGCCTCGGCAACGTCGCGATGAAAACGATGAATCTCCCCAGCTGCTTGTAGTCTCTGCTCGCGATGATGAATCAGACCCAAAAGATGTTGCCAAGATTCTCTGTGAAAATTGGTGAATATAAACGTCTCGAATATCAATTAATTTATGAATAAAAGAATGTGAAGAGTGCGAAACGATAGTGGAATGTAAAAATGTAAGACATGCGAATAAGTGCGAGAGATCACATACCTTAGAAACGAAAAAGCTTTGCGTTATCAGTCATTCGACAATGTTATCGAGATGATAGCCAGAAATTAATTTCACACAAGCAGAAAATAAACAATCACAGAAGTATAAAATGTACGCGTCACTAATTATGCGACAATCATAATGAGAACAAAAGTATCCCTGAAACTGAGGATATGAGAGATACAGAATGAAAAAGAAATACGTCATGTCTTGAACGAGTGGTGTCGGCTCAGAGAAAATAATAAAAATGACCACATACCGTAAAAAAGCAAAAATATTGCGAATGATACATTGATTCGACAACGACGATAAAAATGGCGGTAAAACATAAAAGATTGATTCTACTACCGACTTACCGCATATGCTGATGTTGCTTGCGTACTTGTACGACAGGATCATCATCATCATCACCACTATTAAACATGTTACGTTAGAATTCAAAATTTTCCCAAACACCTAGAGTGCCAACACGTGCGTTCTAGTATCGATTAGATTCGTCATTTGCTAGACTCGATGCAAAAGAAAATACCGGAAATATAACGTTCGAAAACTCACGCGAGATAAATATTAAAAAAAAAAAATAACGAAAAATTCTTAAAGCAATTTGTCACGAAAAATTCCAAGGTAGAAAATTCAGAATGTTTCTTACAAAACGATAAGTGTTAAAGTTGATAAACCTGAGAGTATTAAAACGTGAGAAAATTCGATATTCTACAAAAGCGAAGAAACCTTTTCTATCGTCCAAGAATAAAACCCATTCACCGAAAAAAGAATGCTTAGACGCACAGTATGTGATTTCGTGGCTTACCCCAGTTGTTCCTGGCGTTTCTCGATGTCCTGTATGTACGGACTTTCATTGGCGATCAATTTTCTCGCCAATTCCTCGCACTGATTAAATCTCTCCGAGCCTGCCTCGATGCGATGCTTGAAATCATTAAATTTCGCCTGAAGCACCAGTAGATGCTCGTAATCTTGTCCATAATCCTCGGAAGCTGCCGCTTGCTCTTGTTCCTTGATCCACTGTTCGAGTTCCCGACTCTCCAGGAAATATTCGTGACGATACATGCTCTCCATGAGACGTTGCTGTCTCGTCGTCGCCAATCTTTGAAGCGCTCGCATCTGTTGAGCTATCGACTCTTGCTTATTGGCAATAGCTTTGCTATCTGGATGTTTAGCGTTTATCATCGCAGTAGCCGTGTTTCCCATTTCGGTAACGATGCCGTTATAAGTATCGAGTTCGAGTTCGACAGCTTTGTGTTTCGTGAGCAATTTCGTTGCAGCATCGCGGTCTCTTCCGTAATCGGTCGAGCTGAGCATGTCCTTCTTCTCGCTCAGCCAACCCTCGACTTCGCCAGCCTCGAAGAAAAATTCTTGAGCCCGAAGAGACAGATCGAGGGCGCGACTTCGCTCGCCAGCTTTCTCTTGAAGATCTTTCCAAGCGTCGTCGAGAGTGTCGCACAATTCTTGTATCTGCACAAAATCAAGAAACGCAATGTGAAGATACCAACGACAATTGGACAGGATAGTTTTTTTTTTTAATAGGCAATCGCGTTACATGCATGCTGAAAAAGAAAATAATAATAATCTTGTTACAACGAATAATTATTGAAAGCGTGTGAGAGTTCTCGTCCAGAACTTCTGCGTGAGGTTTTCCAAGACACACGATACACGAATATGAAGTAAAAACAAAACACTAAAGACTGGAAAGTGCTAAAAAAAATTAATTCATTCGACGTCGAGGGTACTGAAAGGTTTGTTAAGACATCTGCGAAAAAAAATTCCTTCCATGCATCTTTCTCTCGCTACATCTCTCTCGATCTTACCTCAACGGACCTGGACTTCTCGCAGGTGCTCCGGCTGTGCAAAAATCGTACTATCTTATTCCTATCTCGCAAGAATTCGCGGTGAGGAAGAGTGCGTGAAAATGCGCACACACGATAATCAATAAATCGAGAAAACGTCGTAGTAAAACGTAGAATAAATAAAGTAATCGTAACCTTACCTTTTTTCTCTCGGGATGGACTTGATCGATGAGTGTTTGTCCGGATAAGAGGGTCTTGTGTATCATTGGCTGATGTCCTGCGATCTCAGCCTCGAATTTCTTGTGCTTCTTGTGCAAGCTCTGGGTTTGATGAAGATTCTGTCCAAGCATAGTCGACGAGGCTTGAGGCAAATGGTCTTTTATCCACTGCAGCTCGGCATCGAGCTCGAAGCCAAATTTATGGAATCTCAGACTCTCCTCGAGAGCCTCGCGTCTTCTCTGAGCGGGCTCTTTCAAGCTACGGAATCTGCGAAACGAATAGGAAGAATATACTTGTCAATGAATTTATGTTCGCGACAAGAGCAAAGTTAATGTATTCTACTCACTTCCTACGTGTAGCTTGGCTGTTCTCGAGTATATTGGCAGCATCGAAGTGTCCCTCGTGTGCCATTTCTTGTCCCATGGCGACGAGATCGTCGACTTTCTGTTCCCACTGGCACATATCGGTCTCGAGAGTCTGATGTTTCTTGAGCAATTCCTTACAGCTACGAAGATCCAGCCCGACCTGTTTGCTCTGCAACGAGCACTCGATCTCTTCGAGTTTCAATCGCGCGTCTTCCATGGTACGATTGAAACCGTGCTGAGAGGCTGCTTGTCTCAATCTACTTCCTTTCTCCAACGACAGAGCGACGAGACGACTCCATTGATTGTTCAGATCCTCCAGTGTATTGCCCACGTCTCTAGAACGATAATTTTCCTCGGATATGAGAGCTTTTCCTGCTTTATTAACTGCTCTGAGTTGTCCCTCGTTCGCTCGCAATTCTCTATCGAACGCTTCGTGCTTCTGCAGCTTCCTCTCGAGATTATTAAGATCTCTGTAACTCTCGTCCGAGGCAATCTTCATCTTATCGCCCAGCCAGTCTCGTAGATCGTCGACTTCGGCCGAAAATTGTTGATAATGCTCCGAAGCCTTCAACGCCGCTCTTCTCTCCTGCGCAGCTTCCTTGACCGCTGCTCGTCTTGCCAGAACTTGATTTCTCCTCTCATTAATATAGTCCTTCTCGTAATGATTTCGATCTATCAGCTGATCGGCGGTATCGCTAAAAGCCTTCAACCGATCGTCCTGAGCATTGAGAGTGTTCTCGAATTTCTCGTGCTGTTTCAAAAGTGCCTCGACGTCGTCGAGGGACTCGCCGAGATTCGTAAAATCCAAAAAAGCCTCGTGCGAACTCGTCGTCGCCTCGATTTGATCTGCCTCGCGGTTGAATTGTTGCAACACGAGACACTCGAGAAGTCGTTGATCTTTGACGTTCCAGCTGGCGGTAACGGCTCGATGAAGACCACGAAGCTTGTCCAAACGTTCGCGAACCTCGACGAGGGCGGAATTACGATGCAACAGCTGTTCTCCGAGTTCCTCGACCTCGCGAAATTCATCCTCGCGCGTTTTTATATCCTCGCCAAGCTCTGTGTGCTTTTTTCTTAGCTGCTCGGCGGTCGCGACATCGCGAACTGGTTCTTCGGCGTTCATCAATTCCTGAACGACCGACGCCCAGTTTATGAGCGATTTCGAGCTATTCATGAATATCTGCTGACCCACCGCGTCCTCGAGACGGGATCTTCGCTCTTCCGCTTTCGTCTGGACTTTGTTCCACAAGAGTTCGATCTCGTTTTCTCGAGCGTTAACGTTACTGTGCTCGTTGGGATACGAACTCTTGACGCTGTTCGCCAATAAATTGACCTTTCGCACTTTTTCCTCGACCGGTGCCAATTCTCGTTCCAAGTGTTGGTGTCTTCGTTGCAGCGCTTGGACAGTTTTCAAATCCGGACCCAATTCCGCGGTGTCCAACTGCGTTATTTTCTCGAGCATCCAGTCGTGCGCCTCGTCGCACGTACGATTGAAGAGCTCCACGCTCGAGGCACCTTCGAGACTCTTTTCCTTCTGAAATTTCAGCCAATTGAGATGATCCCAGAAATTATGTATATGCCTCTGTCGAGCTTTGACTTTGTCCAACTGACTGTGTCCCTGCTTGACGAAATCGTCGACAGCCGCGTCGATAGCCTCGACTCTCTTTCCGGACGCTGACAAATCCGTGAGAAACTTCTCGTATTTCCTCTTGGCCGTTTCGACATTGTCGCGAGAATCATCGGCACGTAACATCTTCTCTTTGTCCTTGATCCATTTCTCGAAATCGTCGCATTCCCGATAAAAACCGTACAGTCTTATAGCGTCTTCGAGAAGAGCGTGTCGTTTCACGGCTAATTCCCGAAGCTCGTTGTACGTCTCGTTTATCTTTTTCTGTCTTTTCTCGACATTATCACTGTCGCTCATCGTGGCTCTACGTTTTATGGGCTTTACCGTTGATTTGATGGATTTTACACGTCGCACGGGAATTACTTGATTTACCATTTTCGTTTTCTTCACCCTCTGCGTGACTCTGACTTTCTCCGGTCTCTTTACCTGCACCTGAATGACTTTCGGCTCGATCTCGCGAACGTAATTCGCCGGAACGAAACCATCGCTACCATCGACTTTTCTGACGTTCCACCAGTCGGGATTTGTCTTATTGAGCAAGAACATTATCTCACCTTTCGTCATTTGCATTCCTTGGCCACTGAAAGGATAGAGACTCTTGACTTGAGGAACGAGACGCTCCTCGACGACGGTTCGTGGCTCGATTCGTTCTACGATCTCGTCGACCCACTCGTCCTGAGGCACCAGACGCACTTCCTTGCTCCATTCTTCCTGCTCGAGCTCGGCCACGGGTTCAGGATCGGCTAAAAGTTCCAACGTCGAGATTCCGGCTTTGATCAATTTTTCCGCCTGCATGTTCAACGACTGTACGTCGCCCTTGTACGCGTTTAATTCACCCTCGAGGTCTTTGTGTCGTTGCAGGAGTGCCTGAGCACTCGGCTCGTCCACTCCGTAATCCGCCGAGGCAACGAGCGCCATTTTCTCGTTCATCCACGAGTCAGCCTCGTTCGCGTCGGTGTAATACTGAAAAGCCTCGGCAGCATCGTCGAGTTGTTTCTTTCGTAATGCCGCCAACTCCTCGAGTACCTTCCAATGTTCCAGAAGGGAATCTATACGATTCTGGATCTCGAGCGAGGATGGATGACTGTCGGCTATGAGTTTTCTTCCGGCGTTGCACAATTGTTCGGATTTGGGTCTTCGTACCTTCATCTCATCCTGCAAAGCTTTGTGTTTCTGTTGCAACGATATAACGGCTCGTAGATCCTTCGCGGAAATTCCAGCTTTGCATATTCTCTGCTTTTCCACAAGCCACGACTCCTCGTCCTCGTGATCTTGAAGAAAATGAAAGAAATTTCTAGCATCCTCGAGACGAGCTTTTCGCTCTTTGCTATTCTCGACGAGTTGGTCGTACGCGCTGTTTAGGGTCTGAAGCTTTTGTTGTAGAAGCGGCGCTTCTTTGCTCAAAGGTTGAGTCAAGTGTTGGGCCGCTTGACGCCCCAGTCGTCTTTGACTCTCGCCCAGAGCCGTTACCTGAAGTTCTTGCAAACTGTGCTTTTGCAAAAGATCCTCGACACCCAAGAGATGGGGACCGACGTCCGTGCTCTGGAAATTCAATTGTAATTCCTGTATCGTCGCGAGGGTCGTGTCGATCTCTCTCATGAGACTCATCAGCGAGCACAGAGCCGCTAGATTGATCTTGTGATGATCCAACAGCGTCAAAAGTTCCTTCCATCGTTGCAAAACTTCCTGCTCGCGACTCCTTACTCTCTCCAATCCGTGATAATTTTCTCTCACGAGTTCCTCCGACATGTTCGTGAGATCGTGAAAACGCTCCTCGCGAGCGAGTATATCGGCGCTTATTGCCTCGTGTTTTTTCACCGTCGCGTCTATCTGAGCGAGATTACTGCCGTAACGTGGATCGGACAGTACTTGAATCATCTCTTTGAGATAACCCTCGCGCAACACGCTCTTCTTCTCGAACTTGTAATTCAACTGTTCGAGCCTCTCCTGACGCAATAATTCCGTACGAAGGGCCACCTCGCGTCTGTGCTCGGCGGTCTCGAGCTCGACCCAATTTCTCTCGATGTCGTGAACCAGCTGACCCTCCTGTGGTATAAACGCCGGCTGATTCAACGACTTCAATTGCGTGTTTATGTGAAAGTAAAGCGCCTCGATCTCCGAACGTTCCTTGTACTTGGGTGGTTTCTCGACCGTGCGATATTGCTTGAAGGCCAACAATTCGCGTTGTATACCCTCGAGGGAATTCGGAAAGTTGCGATTCTCCAATACTCCGATCTTCAGCTTTATCCACTCGAGTAAATTCGACGTTAACTGCTCGTAGTGTATCTTCATGTTGTCCGCCTCCATCATTTGTCCAACGATCTGCAAAAGTTTAACGTAAGCGCGTTTGAAAGAAAATAAATTCAACGTATCGAAAAACAATGCTATAAGTATCTTTTAACTCACGTTCGCTATCCTCTTGCCGCTCTTGATCTCGTTCTTCATCCTGGCGAACGTATGATAATACGAGGCGACGTATGTGATGATCGACTTTTCATCGGGTCTCTGTGTGTCAACGTCCTCTGCATCGAGCAGACGTGGTATACCGAGCTCCGAATTAGCCACGTCGAAGGCATAATTGAGATTGTCGATGTGCTTGCCCTGACCGAGTTCCGACCAATTGACAAGGTCCGGTCTGTGGGCGTGGATGAGGGCATTGAAGCCGAGACCGCTTCTCCAAGAACCTTTTTCACCGGAAACGAGGAAAAATAAGGAAGTAATTAACAAGTTCTCCGTAACATTACGTGCAAGAAAGCGTCTCGACGATATTATTTCTCTTGGAATGTGTTCCTTTACCCGTAAAATCCTGAATATTGACCTCCGGATAGCCATTGGTCTTTCTTTGGCACCAGAGGAGTAGAGCGTCCTTGGCTGATTTTTTCTCGCTGCTCTCGTTCTCCTCGTCGACGTCAATCTCGATCTCCTGTATCTGGAAGCGAAGTATAATCGTCCAGATGAGACCAAGTATCAGTCTCGGATTTCCATCGACGATGTCCTCGGCTCCGATGCTCTCCAATCGGACCTACGAGTCAGAAGGTAAGAAAAATTCATTAATCTCCAGATAGAAAAACACATTTATAACACGGCGTCGTTACGTAATTCTTGTTTGTCTCGGTCGTGGGAAAAAAATCATTCAATCTCGCTCGTTTAAATTCCTCGGTTGTGAAAAATAATGCGTAATTAAATTATCCCTCGAGTCAAGCTTTATCACAGTGCGCTCTCGATGCTTTATTAATCGTCCGTAGGAAATACAAGAAAGCCAGACTATAAAACAGCTTTTATAACGGATGAGACCTCTTGGACCCGGAATCGTTGTTCCAGATCTCGCAAACTGTCGTCCCTCTGCTGTCGTGGAAAACTGGATTTATCGATGATGATTAATCGCAAGTGGGCTTTTGAATTACTCGACACACTCGTCTCGTACAACGAGAAATCATCGCATTGGAAAGTGTCGGAAATCTTTTGAGCTTGCCCACGCCGAAGGAACTTGCTACATATAAACCGCTAGGAAAATCTCTTGCTTCGTTTTTTCTTTTATCGTCGTCTCGTCCTACGGGCAAAGAGGATCGGGACACGCCAACGAATCGAGCACGAATAACTCGAGAGCCAACTGATTGCGGTAAATTCTATTTTGCACCGGCTCCGCTACGGTCTACTTGACCGTTTTCGTTACGATAAATCGCGTGCCTCGTCGTTACACGTAAGATCGTCGATGTACGAGGGAGCATAGATTTTATATTTTATGCGATACATGGTAGCAATTTTCTAGCTCATGGAATTACCGCTTTTATATATTTACGACGTTGCGAGAGATCTTTGGAATGCCGTTCGTTCGCGTGAATCTCGGATCAAGGACGTCGAAGAAAACGCTCTCTTTGCAACAAACCGGATGAAGACGACTCTACGAGGAGGGCAAGTCGAGCAAGCGTGAATCTCTCGTCTCGGAAGTGAAGCGAGAAAGAGGAAGAGAAACACGACGCGTGAATAAAAATCCGTATAAACAGGAAGAAAGATGAAAAAAGAAAAATAGTCGAAGCAGGTGGCTTCGACTTGTTGAACGACCGAGTCCAAATTTCCTTCCTGATGGAAGGTTTTGACTTGGATCTAAAAAAAATGAAGAAAAGAAGAATATGAAAGAATAAAAAAAGAAGAAAATATGACGCGAGAGAGAGAGAGAGGAGCGTTATGCCGTTACTCGCGACTCGTTCGCCTTCGCTTCGGACATTGCTGTCGTGCACTGGAACGCCGAGAGAACTCGTTGCATATTAAATGTACACGCGTACGGGAATCGAGCGAGCACAACGACGAGGTGTATCCTTCGGTATAAATACACGTAGAGGGCCCGCAAACCGCATACGAGATCATCATTTTATCAGTTTCTCGAAGCGTTACGAATACGTAAAATGGCAAGAGCCTCGGTGTTGCATATGAAAATACTGTTGTGCTGCGTGTGAATGAAATTACGTTTCGTTTATACAATTTTCATCTTTATTTTTATACGAGCAATTCCGTGACTCGAGCATAATCGACGAAGAAATAATGAATCAAAGTGGAGAGAGAAAATTTTCGTGCAATTTTAAAAGTCATCGACTTCACTTATATATAAATGTATAAATTTATAAATACAGACAAGATTGTACGAGCAAGCTTGCTGATTAGAATGTCTCTACGTATTACGCAAAGAGTTCTCTATCGTGAGCTTCGTGAAACATACGATGTTGAGGAAAAGATAGTGAGCGAGAGAGAGAGAGAGAGAGAGAGAGAGAGAGAATGAACGGTGCATGGTAATAAAGCGTTGCGTCGATGCGGAATTAGCGCGGTATGCAACCCAACTCCTACGTGCCGCACCGAACATTTTCCTCCTGGCTACGTTAGAATTCAAGTTTTGCCTGCGCATAGACCAATCGCTTTTTTTCTTCTTCTTCTTCTTCTTCGTTTTTTCTTCCTCTTCGTTTTTTGTTCGAGATGTGTGCCGCGGTGAACGTTCACTCATTGCTCATAGACGAGGTTGAGCGAGGGAGATATTTTCCACCGGCGAGTCGGTCGGTGCACGTTTGGAAATAATTGTAAAACGAGGCATCGAACCGCGCAGGATACGCCAAGAGAAGAAGAAGCTATACATCCGCGTGTTGTAGAGCCAAGGGGTTGTTGAAGAAACTAAGAGGAAGAAGAATTTTGTATCTACGATGGGAAAGTTGTCGAATGAAAAGCAGCGTTGTTTTCCAGCGAGAATCTCTTTTCGACGAAAAATCATGGAATTATTTTTAACTTTCGTTTTGATATTCCCGATTGCTCGAATTTAAGGATCTTGCAAGGATACCCGGGTAAAGTAAGGAGAGAATGAAAAGAGTTTGGCGTTACTCCCGTTCGTCTCTCGCGATGGAGCGATCCTCTTTCTCTTTTTCGACGAGTCGTTAACTCGAAGTGAACGCGCGTAGCGGTTTTCTCGTTGCGCTTACGACATGCTACGAACACGAGGCTCTCCTCTTTCTCTCTTTCTACGGTTGCACTTTAAAGCGAGATTGTGTGTGAGCTCACGGATAAAAGACACGTCCGTCGTTGGCATCGCTTTTGCCAAGGAGGCAGCGAAACAGCACCCGCGGGGGCAACCCCGTTTGCATTCTTGGCAAGCCATGGAATGTGGATCGATGGTATGCGAATGACAGAGAGAGAGAGAGAGAGAGAGAGAGAGCAAGGCCCGTCCCCGATTTCGATCGACGCGAGAAAGAACGAGACGCGCGCGCTCGTGCGAAATATAATTCTTCTCCGCCAAAAGAGCCTTTCCAGAGAAACCGAATGAAAACGACAAAAAGAAGAAGAAAAAAAAAGAAATCATCCCAAGCGAAACTACGAGTGACGATGAAGATAACGAAAACGTTACGACGATGAGAAAAAATCGTTCCGAGATCATTTCATTCTTGAAATATTCTCCAGATTTCTTCTCCCACTCGTGATTACAGTCGTTTCTTCTTATTCTTCTTCTCGTCTTTCTCTCTCTCTCTCTTTCTCTCGGTGAAATTCGACGTTTCCCTCGAATCGAAAGAGTAATCGCGTTTAATTTCACGCGATTTCTGCGTCCGAAGGGAGTAACAGTCCCGCGTGTGCGAGATAGACGGTGTACGGTGAAGAGAGAGAATGGTGCGAGCGATGAATATCGTGGGAAGCACGTGCGACGCGAGACGCCGAGAGACTCGAAGTGAGGAGGGACCTCCTGGCCGTTCTTGCTTTTGCCCCCTTTACACGAGATACCGTGAATGGTTATAGAGTACAAGGTTGTACTCCACGGTATACGCGTTGACGAAGGAGGAAAAGAGGCCGGGGACTCGTCCAACGATGGGGAGACGAGAGAGACGAAGATATCTTCTTCTCCAGTTGCAAAGAAGCAAGTGTGTGTGTGTGTGTGTGTGTTGCAGCAGCAGCAGCAGCAGCAGCAGAAGCGAAGAGAAGAGACGAGAAGAGAAGAGATACCCCGTGGTGGACCGGTGGGAGACGAGTCTTCAGGTGAAGTCCGTTATGCCCGGTTGGTGCAAACAGCTTCTCGTCTCGTTCCCTCGTTCACGGTTATCACTCTTTACTCTTTTTCTCTCTCTCTCTCTCTCTCTCTTTATCATCTCGGAGTCTCGTGGACGATTCTCGACTCGGGAAGATTCCTAGATCTGTCCTGTCCTCCCATACCGTCGATCAGGATAATTTGGACCAATCCGGTGGATGAATTTTCATCTTCGTAAATGTGGCAAAATGAGAATATTCGATTAATCGAGGGGAAAGATTAATCGATATAGAGGAAAAGAAGAGAGTGCAATTTTTGTCGCGAGACAAATATGATGCTTTCTACGTTGGAGAAAGAACGAACGTGAGAATCTACCGGTGGCTGGGAAAGGTAGAAACGTCGACGAGAGTTTCCTCGTTCTCGTGAAAGAATCGGTAGCTCGAGAAACTTCTTCTTTTCGAGAGAATAAAGAATAATTCAAAAATTCAAACTCCCAACTCGTAGCTCGAGACTAGAACGACTTCCTCTTTCATCTTGGAAGACAATCGTGCGAAGCGCAACGTACATATTTCTCTATATTCGTAGAGGATGTAAATACTCGTGAAAGTGTTGCATCACCCTCGAGCAAATAGTGAGTCATGCAACCAACTTTTCGGTCTCGTGATATTTAGGTGTTCCTTACATCCCACGTGAGATTAGAGGAAAGACAGAAAAAAAATGTAAGAAAAAGAAACCAGGCAGACGACGTTTTGACAAATCGTTTTTTCGCTTCGTAGACTTTTTTTTCTCCGCGCATTCTCTCTACCAGTCGGAGTTACAAGGAGACAAATTTTTCGAATTCACTCTCTCTCTCCTGTTTCACGTGTGAACTATGCAACTATGAGACTCTCTCTACTTACGTAAAATCTCGAGAATGAAAGAGAGAGAGAGAGAGAGAAAGAGCGAGAGATCGGTAATTATTTAATTACAGCAAGTTGTGTCGCACGACACGCCTAAACAATTCGACGTGAGAATTTTCAAACCGATACGAGAAATCCTAAGTATTGTTATACCTCGCTGGATATTTCCTTGGAGATCGTATAGGGTCGTATACGAGATAATAATTAACATGACAAAAGTCGTTAGATCGTCGAAACGTACGGTTCGCATCTCGATCGTTCGTTTCACGACCTCGACACTTTGAGAATTTACGTCGACGTGACGAGCGAGAGACTTTTATTATAACCCCGTGACAACGAGCGAAAAGACTTATCGTCGCCAGTGTCTCTCGACCCGCGTCCTTGTCGTTTTGTAAACGCGAAGGAATGCAAAAAAAAGTAACGAGGCGAGGAAAGGAAAAAAGAAGAAGTAAAAGGAAGGAAAAAAAAAGAAACTACGACTGGTAGAGATGACGAAACGTTTCGCCTCGTCGACCGTCCCGATTTGCATCTAACGAGAAAATCTATCGAGGTGTTTCTCGGCCGAATGACCGCCAAGGACTACGAGAATTTCCATTGTGTTTCCAGGACGAGAAAATTTATATTACGACACGAGAGATTGGAGAAAGAACGATAAAAGCCACGAACGGCGGAGGGACGTTGCAAAAATAGTCTCCTCGCAAGTTTCTTTAAATCCTCCTCTTCTCCTTCTTCCTCTTTTCATCCATCGAGAAACGCAACGCGAAGAGAAATATATTTCACGGACTTGGGTAGCGAGTTGTTGGCTTCGTGCATCGCTCGTCGCGTGAAATTCACGCGCTACGTTGCGCTCGAGGAAGCGAGGAAGACGCGAGAGAAGTTGCGTACAGCGAGCTTCAACGGATGAAAAAGAATTTTAAAAAAAGAAGAAGAAATCCATCTTCTTGACGAGGAATCGACGACTTGATCTTCTCGGCGTGCAGCACTTTCGAGTCTTGGCCGACTCACAAAGAGCCTCGTTCTACTCTCTCGTCCTCTCTCTCTCTCTCTCTCACAGACTCTTTTTCTCTCGCCGCAAACGTAAAATTAGTCCCGGCCCAGTCCACGAGAGATCTTTCACTGTGAAGAAAAAAAGACAGTTACAAAAAACAGAATAAGAAGTCAGCGTTTAACTCTAATTGCTCACTGAACGAATCTTCCAAGTGAAAAAAATAAAATAAAACTTCTTCACCAAGTGCACTTTGCTAATGCGAACCACGAGTAGTATCTTCTTTTACTCGTGTAAATGGCGAGGCGAATAAGTAAAAGAAGAAATATATTTTACAGCGGTAAAAATTAGAAAATCAAAAACGTACGGTTGATTATGAATTTTCAAAGAGCGTGTAAACAGCTCGTCGCGTGGAAGCTGCGAGTTTGTTCCTCGTATTTCGTTGGAGCGTATCAACGCGGTTACCTCGTGGCAACTCACGAAGTAAGGCTCTTTAATTAACGAGAGATTATCACGAAGTTTCCTTCGCCTCGAGATTCGTACGAGAAGCACGCGAGTTTACACGTCGGAGAGGAAACTGAAGATGTGGTAACCAAGTTCTCTTCCTTCTCTCTTTCTCTCTGTTTCTCTCTCTCTCTCTCTCTCTCTCTCTCTCTCTCTCTCTCTCTCTCTCTCTCTCGACGAGAGTGTAATAACCGAAAGAGATCGGTGAATCAAGGATGGAGCGAGAAGTGGCAGAGGGCGGAGTCTCGAGGCGCTGGATATAAAACGGAGATTTTGATGGAAGAAACGGGAAGCTCGTGCGCTGCAATAACTCGAGTAATAACGAAGAAGCGAAGGAATTAAAGAAGAATAATGAATTTTCAAATGAAACAAGATGAAAAAAGATAACGAGCGAATCACCAGAGCTCAGCAGGGATGATAATAATACGATAAAAAAACAAAGATTTACAAACGTTAGGAACGTTTCGAGATAAAGACATTCTACAAAAGTGACGAATTTTTATTATGCGACAGTCACGAATATTTTTTTACTCCGAAAATCTCTCGAGGATACTCGTTGATAAATTTTTCTCGACAAGCAAATTCTCTGAAATTCGATAAAGACGAGGGAAGGATACAGAGATTTACAGCCCCAGGAGTGTTCTC
Organism: Netelia inedita; assembly: GCA_964017225.1. NCBI lineage: Eukaryota > Metazoa > Arthropoda > Insecta > Hymenoptera > Ichneumonidae > Netelia > Netelia inedita. Next base: position 3,077,654 of record OZ024924.1, on the reverse strand, counting down.
CTCCTCGTGGAAAACGTTCACCTCGTTCTTTCGCCTTCTCGCTGACTTTCTTCCTTCTCCCTCGTTCGTTTCCTCCTCGCGACAAACCGCCCAGTCGTCCTTAATCCTTCCCCTCCTTGGAGATACGAGCTTGTATCTCCTGCATTGTGTTCCTAGCGTGGATATATCTCGCGTTTTCTAACGAGGACGAAGACGACTGCCCCTCTCGAAAGATTTTTGCTTTTCCTTCCTTCCCTCTCTCTCCTTTGGAACAACAACTCGATAGATCCTTTCGTCCCTGTTTACCGACCACGAGGAAGCCCTTAATGGCGAGGGAAGAGAGCACATCCGATACCCACGAGGAGGAGAGCATTGTCGTGGCTAAGGCCCCGGAGAGTCGATAACCAATGAGGCCCCACATCGAGGATGACTCTTTGCTCCTGCTACGTGTGTCTCCCTTTAACTGTGTTTGTGTTCGACTCTCTCTCTCTCTCTCTCTCTCTCTTTCTTTCTCTATATGTGTATGTGCTCACCTCCGGTTTTATTTCACATCGAGTTTGCCGTTGCCGTTTTACTCCTTGCCCCGCTGGTTCGCCGGACTCTCCTGGGACTCACGGTCTAGCGAGTTTTACCTCGGTCGCTGACCCCCCCCCGTCTCTCTTACTTCGCTTGCTCACCGATTCTCCTCTTCTCTCTTTTCCACCTACCTCTCCACTTCTCTCTCGCCCTCTCTCTTTCTTCTTAAACTTCGTGTATCGTTCTCTTGGCTTTCCTTCCTCCACCTCCTTCTTCTTCTTCTTCTTCCTCTTCTTGAGATCGAGTACTTTACCTTTCATCTCGCTCTTTTCACCGAGTGTGCCCGTGAGAGGTACGATACTCGAGTACCGAGTCGGTTCTTCAAGGGGGTCTCTCTCTCTTTCTCTCCTTTGCTTACTTTCCTCCTTTCTCCTTACGATCTTTTGCTGTACACTTACAGTGTACATTCTGGATCTTCACGAATTTTTATACATCCCACACTACTTTGCGGTTCGTTCCAGCATCCCTCGATTCTTCTCGTGAAGTAATTCTTTTCTGAAAACAATTCTTACGTACAATAATTGTTCTATGTGCCGAAATTAGTTAGCGAATAGTCAAGGAATGATTAAACAATAATAAAAACCAAGACAACGTCTCGAGTCTTTCTCGGAAGAAGACCCAACGAAATTTTTCCCTAATTACTCAACGGAGATGAGAATTCCAATCTTCTTCCCACAGTTACGACGGTGAGAGAACTCCTTGGCGAAGAGAACCTCCGCACCAACGATCTCGTACAATGTAATCGAATTTACAGATCGATATCGTTCTCGTATTAGCTCCGAGCGAGAGTAAGGAAGAAGAAAAGAATAAAAACAACAAAGAAAAAAAAACAACGATCGCATTTATGAATACGAATCGTGCTCGATGCAACTTGGCAAGGAACGATCTTGACTCTCGATTAACTCGACGCTATTGCCTTTCTCTCCCTCTTGCGTTCTCCCCTCGAAACTAATAAGGGTTGAATGAGAAAACGGTCATCGAGCCAGGAGGAATCGAATCAGAGACGAAATTCAATGAGAAGAGAGAGTAACAAAAAGATGAAATAAAAAAAGGCTGAAGAAAAAAAAGGAACGAAACCAAAGGGTAAGTTTCGGTATAAAAGCGCCTTGGATGTCCCGTTGAGCGATGTCGTTTCTCTCTTTCTCTCGTGGCGGTGCCAGAAAGAGGAAGAAAGAAGAAAATAAAGAAAAAAGAAAGGAAGAAAGAAAGATATCAGCGTGTATATACATTCGCTAGTCTCCACACGCTGCTGGAGTATTACCCCCACGCGACAAACGAGTCTCGAGACTTTAAAACACGCTAACTGTAATGTTAATGGCCGAGAATGGGGAATCATGCATTATTAACCAAGTGCACGGTTCATTGATTGCCATACACGAATTATACGCTATACAAAATCACGAGGAATCGTGCTCTCGTGCTCTCTGTCTCAATCTCTCTCTACCGTATAGATAAAAGGGTAACAACAATACTCGCGTATCGACAAATATCGAGGATAATATTTTCTCCAGGGCTGATATTATTCACGAGCGTGAATTGGCCCGTGACGAAAAAGAAAAAGAAAATTTCCTCGATGCAAAGTTTTATCCTTATCCTTCGTCTCCCACGTCTCATAAATTCTTCGACGTCGTTGAAAAAGTCTCGCTCTCTCTCTCTCGAGAAAGAGAGAGAGAGAGAGAGAGGGGAGGAAAGAAGAAGAAGAAAAAAATTTAGCGTCGCTTCGACGATCGTCGAATTATGCATGCGAGAATATTTTGAATAAAATTGGTCGGATAAGACGGTGAGAAGATCACAGGAGGGGTAAAAGATGCGTCGGGTTTTCTGCGAGAGACTTCCTGAGACGAAACGGAAGAGAGAAGAGATAGAAACGTCCCTGAGAATCGAGATGCGTGCCCTCGAGGGTGAAGAGAGAAAGAGGAGGAGGAGGATCACGAATCCGTGAGAGAAACGTACGCGAGAGGTATCGTGTTCTCGGTAACAGGAGACTCATCAATTTCTTTCGATCTCTCTCCTTCTCCGTGTCTCACTTTGATCTTCCTAGCTTGCTGAGCATGAGAGAATCATCGTCGCCTGGTTTCCGATCGAGCAGCTTCGGACGTGTACGAGTCTGTTGGAACTACTTTTACGTCCAGCCACACCCCGATCTAGGTGCGTCTCCTTTTCTCCCTCCCTCTCTCTCTCTCTCTCTCTCTCCCTTTATCTCTTTCTTCTCCAGGTTTCAACGTCGACGAGAAATAAGCAGAGTTTTAGAAACTTCTCGTTCTCGGATTGATCGAAGCGTCAGCGTCGAGTATGACGTTCGCATGAAAAATGATCACCTCGTGGCTGATGTAACGTTTTTGAAAATTTGCACGTTTGATTCTCTAGAGGGTAGGTGGTCATAGCCGTAGTCCAACGTCTCGACGATGTTCCAACGACGGTATAAAACCCCATTATGTCATAAGCCAGCCGTGAAGCACAGAGGCCATTCGCGATACGAGTTTAGACTCGAAGGGCTTCCTCGTCCGTCGTATTTGCTCCCTTTTCGCTTTTTCCCCTACTTTCTCGCACCTTGCTTCGTTCTACCGCCAACTATAATAAATTATAATGTAACCCAAGAACTTTACAACGTAAAATTTACCTTAAATTATTTCATAAAAATTAATAACGATTTTTCTTGGAAAAAGAAAAAGAAAAAAAAAGAAAGCAGAGTCTAATCGGGGTAAGTATGTTTATCGCACGTCTGTCTGTCTGTCGAGTAATAAGAAGGCGCGTGTGTGTAGCTGCCGTAACGATAATCTCGTTACGTCCACTTACCTTCGTGTGAAGGAAAGCCAACGACTTGTTCACATTCTCGATCTTGTGGACTCTCATCCGTCCGTTGTTCGGCTTTGCCAATCTTTCGCCCGATATTATTTCTAGGAGCTTGAGGAGTTTCTTCCCATCCGCAAGATCCGTGAACAAATCCTCCAATTCCATACGAGCCTGGAGAAGGAAAAATATGTACAAGATATTGATATTGATTTTCTTCAATTTTTCTCACTGCAAGGATAAAAATTCGTGGATGAATTTACTTTGAGAATCTTTGGAACTTTTGAGATATTTACCTTCAATAAAAACGAGTTTATCCATTTTGTGAACGTTTTCTTCTGTATATGAAGACGTTCCTCCTGCAGGGCCTTTATTCGGCCCTGCTCGAACTTTATCACGTCCTCCCTCTGAGTCATTCTCCTCTGTATTTCTGGTCCACCTCGGTTTCTGTCGTTTCTCGCTTCGGACGGACTGTAGTACGACGATATACGTCCTCCCGCCGTTTGATAACCGCGACTGTTACTCGATGTTGTTTGGGGTACGGCGCGATGCCCAGCGCCGGGCTCATACTGCGCCTCTAAAAATGCAACAGAAAAAAATACAAGAATGTACGTTCAAAGATTTCGCAATAAACCTCGTCGTTGTACATTGATAACGAAACAAAAATACACCGGTGATAAGCACTCTCGAGTTTATCGAATGTGACGAAAAGGAGGAAGTTGAAAAAGTAACAACACACGTTTATTTATTGTTTTCTCTTATCGCAGGAAAATCGATTGAATTATCGTACTTTATCATTGTATCGTCGTACTTTATCTAGATTCTTATCTACGTTCGTCACCGTTAGATTTCGCCAAACTAAATTCGAATGGAGAAAATTAATTTCGTATTTGAGAGAAATTGGAAGTTAACTTTTTTTTTTAAAACAGCGAGTCGTTTTTATCAAATCTTTTTCGAGGTTTGTAAATTAAATTAATTCGCCACCCCCCCCCCCCCCCCCAACGACCGCCAGAATCAAAATGTACATTCATTAGAGAGAATTTCTCTGCGAGTATTATAGAGAAGTAGAAGAAATATGTAGAAAAGAAAGTAGGGAAGAGGCAGAGTTAGAAATAAGATCTTGTAAAAAACTTTTGTAAAAAGATGTGCAAGTAAAACTACCTAATAAATAAATAATAGAGAGAATTTCTCCTCGTATTAAGTTTAATCGCTCGTCGGGTGAATCAAATCGGACGACCAACGACGATAAAATAACAAAAACGTTGTACACGATTCGTCAAGACGAATAGAACTCTTTTCTTCATCTCCCTCGTCTCGCTATTTCGCAGAGTCCTAAAATTTTCCACTAATTTACACAAAGATGTGAATAAAAAAAATTTGTTCTGTTTTTTTTTCATCTCAACTCTCAAGAATAATTCCCATCAGTCGCAAAATCTCGATTTATAGATTGAAAGACAAAAAATATTCAAATACAATATTATTTATTTTACCATAAAAAATCGAATAAATTAAAATAACAATAATAAAACTAAAAAATCAAATAAACATCTGTTTTTTTTTTCGTAAACGACCACGGGACAAAATTTCACGATTAAATTATCGTAACTTTCCCGCGAATGTTTATAACGCGTATACGTGTGTTACCGCGAGTCGCGGAACGCGAGCCGCACACGTCTCCGGTATCGTATAACGGCAGATAAGCCGACCGATTCCGGAGCAAACACGTCCCCGGGACAAACATCGACGAAGTCGCGACGAGAGAGTCGTACGAGGGGGAAGAAGAAAAAAAAAAGAGTAAAAAAAAAGAAAAGAAAAGAAAGAAAATATCTATCGCGTTTGCTCGGACGTATCGACTCGTCTCTTGACTCCCGTTGAACTCGAAGCCCTACACGTTACGTCCTATCTTCCGTCCCACCTGCCCATAAACACTTGAAACCCTCGTAATTAAATATCCATCGTTTAATCAAAAATGAAAAATCAAAATAACAAACTTCCTTCCAATTACCACTGGACAATTATAATCCACGAATTATAACGTTTTATTCACAATTAAACGATGATCATTCGTCGAGAATAATTGCCCATTCGACCCTCGTTAAAATTCTCAATTATACCCTGGGCCTAATTGATAATTGCTACCTCGTCAAAAACAAAAAACAAAATATTTTTAATCCCAAAAGAAACAAATTAATAGAAATTCCGTAATTTTCCCTTTACAAGACCTGAAATCTCGACTGGCAAAGTTCCGTGTGATATATCTGTTATACATCGGTTACACACTCAGCTCGCTCTTACAAACACACACACAGTCTCGTGTAAGAAGAATTCCTCGAGCGTGACGTACGATATGAGGTTTTCAACGAGACGTACGATACTTATACTCGTTCATAGTGAGAGAAAGAGAAAGAGAGAGAAAGAAAGAGAGAGACGGATACGAGAGAGTCGTGCCACGATAAAGCTCGTGTGTTAGCATTAAACCGATCTTACGCACGCTTCTTGTAACTATCGCGCCGTCTCGTTTGTAAAAGTTGATGTAACGCACACGCTCGACGATGTTGTCTTTCTTTTTTCATATTTTTTTTTCTCTCTCTCTCTCTTTCTCTCTTCCGTCCCTAAGCTCGAGTAGACAAATAGATGAGTGGGATTCGAGGCTGGAAAAACGTCGTGTGAAAGACTCCATATCGTGGCGCATTATTTTATTGCGCGAGCGCGCGCCTTAGCTACGTTATAAAGAGCGTGGGGCCCGAGTCCCTGGCGCGGAATCAGGTGTTCCGAGACGTTCTCTCTCTTTCTCTTTCTCTTTCTCTCTCTCTCTCTCTCTCTCTCTCTCTCTCTCTCTCGACATTATATCGACTATAAATTCCACGAGTCGACGAGAGAGAGATAACGCTCTCTCCCTTACCGTACGATGATGTATCGTTTTGAAATTGCATTAAGCGCAATAATAATCGAACGATAACGATTACAACAATAAATTTGTCCTTTATTTATGCAACGACGAGGAGATATAAAGATATATTTTTCTTCCCGTTGTTTTTGTCAATTCGACGAAGAAGACGACGATGATCGATCTTCCGTTACGATAAAACGAATTATTTTCATTTGTCTTTAAACGCGATGATGCTCGGAGATAAAGACAGAAAATGACGTCAGAAATTCCTGGAGAATTACACAGACGTTTTATCGCTCTAGATTTTTATCTTATTATTTTCTTTTACCTTTTTTTTTTGTTTGTTTTTGTTTCTGGAGATTAAAAATATAAAATTAATGCTTTCCGCTATTTTTATTGCTACGAGAGGAGGAAAGAGTTCATCCATGTTCGTAGTTGGATAGATCGAAAGAATCACTCGTGTTGGTAAGATTACAATTTCCGTTGTGCCATTCTCATTGAAATATTATCATTGGAAAGGAGGTGAACGTCCAGGAAAAGGACGGGCATTCTACTCGACACGGTGAAATGGACGTTTACCTACTATTGTGCGTACTTGACTTATATATATATATATATTCGTTAAAATGCGTATATATATGTATATATATGTATTTTAACGAATGGTACATTGAAGGAGAGCTCACGAATGTGCCGGAGCACTTTATCGCGAATTTACAACCCCCGTGGCTGTCCATCAATCTCCAACCGACCAACGTTTTAACGAGCTTATAACGAAATGTTTATTACCGTAGCGATAGGACATTGTAAAGTCTCCGTGCACTTTTTATTCCTCGCGTCTCGACGACTTGCTCTCTCTCTCTCTCTCTCTTTCACTCGGCTAATTCCAAACAAATATTCACAATATCGAATTAACGACTGGAACATTTTTTCACACTTTGTGCCATTTTTTTTACACTCGATTATTTCAATTATTTTCTTCACTATTTGCTTGATCTTGTTCTTTTTTTTAAATTAATTTATTATCACTGTTTATCTTTGTTGGGATTTTTAGCTGTGATTGAATGGTTTTTTTGTGTTTGCTTTATCGGTATGGTTAATTTGTGTTTGGAGCTAGGAAAAAATTGAACGCGTTAAACGGTGAAGGAACGAACGATAAATGGCAACGTTAGCGAATGATGACACCCAACTGATTCAGCTGTTGGCCACTAGCGGAGAGAAGGCCTCTCCTCTCTTATCAAACGCGTAGCTACAACTCGCTCCTACGTTATAGTCCCCTGTTGTTAAAGTCTCTCTCTCTCTTTCTCTCGTTTTTTTTTTATGTGTCTGTGTCCACTCGACCATGTATATCAAAGACCACACATATATATGTATATATATACAGGTATATAAGTATGTAATACACGCAGATGTTCGAGTATCGTCTATCTATACGTCGATGCATTGGCGTAGGAAAGGACGAAAAATAAAAATTCAAAAAACAAGATTGACTCAATATTTTGACGATGGAATTTTTCGATAATCGATAGTCTTGGTCTGTTTCAAGATATCACGGTATTGTTGTATTTCGATCAGAGTCGAAGATTTTTATGATGAATTTCTCGTTCGTAAAAAGAATTTCACTCAACCTTGAAAAAAAAAGAAACGTTTTTACATAGTTTTTTCAAGTTTTCGTCGATTAATTCCGACCTATCGCAAGAATAACCATCATTTTCGTCGTGTGAAAGAAATTTCCGATAGAATAAGACAATTTTGGAATTATTCTTGAGAAAAAAAAAATTTTCATCCCCTCTCATTTTTACAACCCCTTTGCTTCGAAAAATCGCGATTTTCAAGATTTTCAAGATTTTACCACGGGCACAAAAATTCATCTATCCGAATGTTCCTGGGCTCATTCTTCTCGTCTCGGCGAGGTCTTGGAAAAGTTACTCGTGTAATTTTCTGTCGAACGAACCAAAAACGAATTACAGCATCGCGAAAAGTCGATTTTTCAACGTTTCGCGAAACCCATTAAAATCGTCGATGTAATGATACGAACGTAGGAAAAATGATGCGCTCTTGAGCTCGCTCGCATTACGAACTAACGTAGAAAGTATGTTAATCCTATCTTGAGATAACTATCGGTGTCTGCGAGCTAATAAACTATCGGATTATATAGGATACAAGTTTTATCGCCTTCTGTGCGAGCTACTTATTGATCTTAGCCACGGGGCATCGCGTTATACACCACCGTAATATCAGCTGTTGCACCGTCTGGAATTAAACGAAATAACATAGCGCGAACTTCAATAACAAAAATTAAAAAACAAAGCTACAAAGAAAAAAAAAAGAAAAAAATATTTATCTATCAATCTCCTGTTTTCTAGAAATTTTGTTAATAAAAAAAATGTATCCATTGATCTCTTGTTTTATAGAATTTTTTTTATCCAAAAAAAAATTCAATTTTTCACCTGCGCTGGTGCGAGGAGCACATTTTTTTATACACGGTGTTGGTTCACGATAGATAAGAGAATTTTTTTTTTTAAAAGGTCCACGTAATCGTCGCTTTCGTTACGTATATTGTACATAACGTCGAAAGCGCGAATCGTTCGTCTCGGGGTCGAAAAAAAAGAGAGAGAGAAGAAAGAAATAAGTCCCGAGTGTACACAATTTCCAGCGTTTGTCGCTAAATTCCATAACCGGTATTAAAGCCGTTGCGTCAACAACACTTTTCTCTCCCCTCGCGTCGTCGAAGGATCACGAGAATAGAGAAGATAACGGTGATTTCGAGACTCGGATATTATCGTCGAGGACGCAATTAGTACGTCGCGAATGCGTTCATCGTTTTATTTTAAGAAAATAAATAAAGTAAAAATATATTTTCTATCGATTTTTTTTATTTTTTAAATTTTTACTTTGAGAATCTCTCTGAGAATGCCGATAGGTGACTCATAAATAGCAAAGAAAAGAAAAAAAAGCATTCAAGAGAAATCGATGACGGAATTTTTTTGTTTTGTTTACCCAAAGCGTCATTGTGTGCGGTAGAGAATTGCGAGGGATCGGCACGTAAGGTAGGGGAAGTATTGGGATTACCATTGTTCCGAGGGAGCAGGAAGTGCTCGAGCACCGGAAATACGGTGTACGAGTCGAGTCTCAATATTTTTTCCTACAGCTGTAGGAACGATGAACGAGGACGATCGAGGGACCGAGAGAGAAAGAGAAATGAAAATTGGGAAACGAAAAATCGATCGAATCAATCAAATTTTTCAATTATTATTATTTTTTTTTTATAATGAAATTTGAGAAATATAAATTTTTAATAAATTTATTTAAGCGGTATGACGGTGTCCTCGAGATTATTTTATCCTCTAAGAGACTCTCCTGTCCCGCATTAAACGATGAGCGCATACGGAAAACTCGTCGCAATTAAACGACAAACAAGGGAAGAATTGGTATTAGCAAAGAGAGAGAGAGAGAGAGAGAAAAATAATGTATAGCACAGTTTACAGCTCGTCATCGAGCCACTGAGTCATCGACGTCATCTTTATAACGAGAAACGAGCGCGTAATCACCTGAGAGAAATTAAATTTACTCGCTTACGTTTTTTTTTAATCGAAACTTCGAAATGAAATTTTTTTTTTGTTCTCCCTCGTAATCGTTATCGAATTTTTCGAGACACCGAGAAATTAGTATCCCAGTCAATCCAGAATCGAAGCGTTCCAAACACTTTTTAATTTCGATCGATTAAATTCGCGAGATAATCGATCGATCTTAAATCGACGATTAAAAAAACGTATCGTTTTTTTTCTTCCGTTATCGAGAGATCCAAAATTATACAACGATGATAAATCATTTTATAAATTATTCCCGAAATAATACAAATTTTATAAAAAATAATATATCTCCATTTTTTTTTCACTAATGCAAAATTGAAATCGAATCGAAATTAATTTGAAATGAATCAATCGACGCAATTTCGTTTCTGTAGATCGATCAAGTCGTCACCTATCGAAAAATAAAATAAAATCATCGTATAATCGATCGGAACGTTTCGAAATCGTGTATCGGAAACTATTTTATACGCTTCGAGCTCTTATCACATTTTTTTCTGCTTTTACCGCATATGTCGAATTTTTTTTATCTCGCCGAATGTTCTCGTCACCGAGTGAAATTAAGTGGCGAATCTCTCTCTCTCTCTCTCTCTCTCTCTCTCTCGCAGTCTGTGTTACATTGAACCTTGGACATCCATAAAATCGTCGTGTATGACGGCATATTTATATCGAGCTTATAACGCGACGTTATACCACGTAGTGATATATCTATAGGGATCAAAAAATATAGAAAAGAAGCAGAAGACGGTCTCGGTTATAAGGAGATCCCTCGAGTATATAGAATACCTGTCTTATTATCGTCGTGGATCAGTGGGATTAAAAAAAAAAGAAAAAAAAAGAAAATAAAAGAGAGCCTCGCATTATCCTTTTTTTTCTCTCGTCTCCACCCGAGACCGTAAGAGGGCGCACGCCGTCGACCATTCGTGACAAATATCTCCCCTGACAATTTCTAACTTCCTTGAGATAAATTTGACAAAATTTGTCTTCGATAAAAAATAAAAAATGAAGAATTTTTTTTTTCATCGCGAGTTCTGTGTCGAGAAATATTTACTACCCGGAAATTCTCGAACGAGTGACGAATCTCGATGTGTAATGAATTACTCACGATCGTTATCGACGCCGTCGAGAAAAATCGGGAATTTCCTTCGACCGGAAATGTTACTGGGAGGAGAGGATGCGAGTCATGTACGTATTGCCTCGTTTCATGAATTAATTAATTACACGACGTTTATTAGTAAATTTTGACTACCGATTTATTTACCGATCGATCTTATTATTCATAGAAAAATAATTTCTTTACGTGAGTGAGTGAGAGAGATTCCTCCATTTAATTTAGCACCGGCGCCACATATAATTTCTCCATCTCGCGAAATTTTTCTATAAATATTCAGCGAAACTCGCAAAAATCGATTTCATTATCGATCGATCGAAAAAAAAAAATAAGCAATAAAAAAAGAAAGAGTAAGGATACAAAAATGCGTTAACGTTCGTGTATCGACTGGAGAAAACGAAAGCCAGAAGTCGACGTACGGCATTTCAAAAAAAAAAAAAAAAAAAAAAAAAAAAAAAAAAAAAAAACTGACCCACGGCAGATATCGCACGATCGTCGATCGAAGCGAATGAACGAGGAGGAGAGACGAGTCGTTTATCGAGGTCGAAACAATTTTTATTCGCCCGGGCTAAAATTGATTGCGGCAAATAATTGACCTCGATAAATGTCTTCCCCGTTTGCTCGCACACGAGTTGTTCTATTAATTAGAGCGAGCGAATGCCCGATAACACAAGAGGACATTGTCCACTTTTCATCTCTCTCTCTCTCTCTCTCTCTCTCTCTCTCTCTCTATCTCAATTCTCCCTCGACAAATAAACTCGATAAATCACGAATAAACGAAGCTTTATCTAACGCGACTAGAAAAATAATAAAGAGAAGAAAGAAAAAAAGAAACATAAACAAAAACAAAAAAAGAAAATAATAAGGATAATCAATCAATCGGCAAATTTAGATTTCACTCGTTCAACGGATAGCAAACTTATCATTTCTCTCTCTCTCTCTCTCTCTCTCTCTATATATCGTCTTGTCCGAGTCTCATAAGAAATTACATAATACACGACGATGAGGATTCGTCGTTATAAAATAACGAGTCGACGAAATGTCATCCTTCACGAAACGACGATAAATTTTGCCCCTCGTCGTATTATCGACGTTAAATAAATATTATGTACCGACGCTATAAACGATCGAGAGATTTAAACGAAGAAAAAGAATATAAATTGAAGAAAATAAATTATCGCGTATCTCGCGCATCGAGTCTCTCTCTCTCTCTCTCTCTCTCTCTCTCTCTCTGGAGAAATACGAACGAGTTTCGGTATTGTTGTTGCACAATTTTTGCATTTTTTTTTATTCGCGAATGAGTAAAAAGGAATAAATAAAAAAAATAATGTTAGCATCGTCTTGTACGCGTAGTAGCGTAATATCTACAGTGAGGATCTCTCTCTCTCTCTCTCTCTCTCGTCGTCGAGAAACCAGCGGCAGGTCGAATTATATCCTACTTATAAATACATATAAGACGTGCATATACATAATTATGAGCTTGTATCGAACATGCTCGACGACCTGTTCGACCTAGCCAGCTCTTCTCTACAAGCCGAGAGAAAGAGAGAGAGAGAGAGAGAGAAATAATTCAAACGATACGATATAAATACATATGAATATTAACGTATATATATTTATATAAGTATATATGTGTGTTCTGTATAGAAGCAAATAATGTATAACGCGATGAAAAAATTCTTTACACGAGAGGAACGACACACCCGCGTTCCTCTTTCGCGCTCTCTTTCTCTCTCTCTCTCTCTCTCTCTCTCTCTCTCTGTCTGTCTCTCTCTCTGTCTCGTACCGATATAATAAAAGAGCGAATAATTACGCTCGATGACCTTTCGCGTAGCTTCCCTCCTTTTCCTCCTTTTCTCTCTTCCCTCTCTTTCTTTTATAATAAAATAGTCATTAAACGAGAGATATCGTAGTTTCCTAGTATTTCCCAACGTCGACTGATCAACAACTATCTCTCATTTATATATATATTTAAAAATATATGTATATGTGTATAATGAATATTTTCTCTCTCTCTCTCTGTCTGAAGGAATTTCTGACGTGGTCGATGCAGAAAGTCAGCAAATAAACGAGCTGACACCAGAGACAGAAGAAAAAAATCCCTCTTTCAATCAATTTAAAATATTAATTTTCATCAAATCGACGATAAATCCTCAATCACGCTCTAAATCCTAAAAATTTATCTAATTTTCTATCAAACAAAATAAAAATCAAGATACAAAATTGAAAAAATTGTAAATACAATATTTATCAACCCTTGGTCCAGTCCAACCCCCTATTTTATTTTCCATCATTATCCCATAATCGAATAATTCCTCGACCTGGAGAAACGCGACTACACGCACATATACTACATATATATAAATAAACGTGAACGAGGTGCAAGAGACGGCGACAGATGGGAGATCGGCACGTCCTTCGCCATCGGGTCGATAGGTCGATGGGTCAACGCACCTTCCGTGAGAGACTTACGACTTGTTTTTACTATAAATATATCTATATATAAGCTAAATTATTGTAAAAGCTTGCACATAGGTGTAACTCTTTTCCGTAAGATCGATCGTACGATTTCCTTTATTATTTATAAACATTTATAATTCCCTCTCTCATTATATTTCTCTATAAACACAAAGTGGGAGGGTTTTGGAAAAAATCGAGTTCTCGTTAAAGGCCGTTGGTCCGCGAATACCGTAAGAAAAGATATCTAATAGGGATATAACGTCACGTGCATCGCGGCCGAGTACTTACGATTCGACTCGCGCGAGAAAGTCTCATCGAGACGAGGCAACGCGGCTAATATAGCATAAACTCCGTTCGATTAAATATATATATATATAAAAGATACGTGTAGAGTAAACGTAAATACTTCGTCGAAACGGGGCGTTTTCTCGGTCGACCATGTTGTTTTTATTATTTTTTTAATTTAATTTAATTTAATTTTTTATTCGACCGTTTAAGGGTTCGTCGAGCAAGGGACGAAGAAATCTCGAGAGTATTATCGAACGAACATTGTGCTTTGTCTACTTCGTCGACTGGAGCAACGTTCCTCGTACGAGAGGAAAAAAAAAATATGTTGAGAAAAAAAATGTGCAATCGATTTCGCCTTAAACGGTTAGCCGGTTAGAAAGACCGAGGCCAAAGCGTGAAAAGTAACGCGTCAGTGAAAACACGGTGCATGCTTGCTGTTTTATATTTATATATATATATATATATGTGTGTGTGTGGGGGTAATAGGAAGAGAGGGGGAGAGATTCGTGAAAGCCAACTTGGCAGAAATCGTCGTTCTCTCCGTCGCTCTCTCGTAGATATAAGCGCGTGAGAAGTTTCTAAAAGTTGACATTCTATGTACCCGGGGACCGACAAAACGGATACGCTCGTGTTTACTTCGGCTAATATACGTGTGTGTGTGGGTTAGTGTGTTTATGTTTGTGTGTGTTTATTGGACACACACGTGCTTTTTCACTTGCATGTACGACGGACGTTCGAGAAGCCCGAGTAGTGTACTTTCGAATTGTCCGCGATTTTCATTGCCCGAGGGAAGGTCGACTATCTCCGGCGCCTTTCCAAATTCTCGGCGGGTTATTTCGTCGAATTTCGAGTTCTCGAAACGTTAATGTTTTATTTTTATTTTTATTGTTCAAAACCAGGGATATTTTTCTTTTTTTTTTTGCCCTAAAAATGAAGAAAGAACGGAGGCGAGAGAGATCTTCCGATTTTTCCCAGCGATCGCTACGATTCCCACGAAATATTTTAATTTTTTTTCTCCTTTTTTTTTTTGTAATTTACGATACTCGAGGCTAATTATCGAATTTAACGATAAGAAAAAGCGCGTTGTAATTGCCGCGTACCGAGTCACGGCTGAATTATAATAATAAAATCTCTACTCGTTATATTCGTACGATTTGCTCGAGGAAAAGAAAGAAAGAAAGAAAATGAAAGAAAAAATAAAATAGAACTAGCTCGGCGATGCTAGGAGACCGACGCAGAATTGAAATCGCGAAAGCATTCCCTTCCGCCTGCTGCGCGGATCTCCCACGTGTTTCACATCCGTTAAATATATCTATATTTACATCTATATACGTCTATATATATATATATATATATATACATGCCCATAAAGCCGGTATAGTACGAAGAAGTCGTAAAAGTGCAGCTGTTGGCGCGTACGCCGAAAGATTCTCAAAGAACGCGAAAAGAGAGAAAAAAAATAAGTTAAAAAAAAACGTTGAAAAAAAGGGAAGAAAAAAAATCGACCGACCTCTCTCGGTGCCCGCTCGAACCCGATTCACGTATTCGTCATCTTTATTCGCTTTTATGAATACAATGGAAGACGAACGGGGTTTGACAAACCCCATACGTACGCGTATACGCGTTCCTGTTATTTTTTTTTCGTTTTTTTATTATTATTATTCTTTTTCTTTTTTTCTTTTTTGTTACGTGCCTCGCTGAACTATCGGGGACGCACGTGCAAAACGTGTACTCGGAACGACGAACCCTCCCTCTTGTACCACCATTTTATTCTCTTTTTTCTCTCTCTCTCTCTCTCTCTCTTCTCGTTCGACTCTCGAATTTCGTACGAGGAACGTACACGCGCCGTATTAAAATTCCACGACCAAAATGCTCGCGAGAGAGACAGAGACGACACACGAAGAAAGAGAGAGAGAGAGAAAGAAAAAAAGGAGGAATATAATAATAAAAGAAAGAGAAGGAGTGCTCCGAACAGCGCCACGTTTTATTCGTAATAACGTGGGCGCCAAACGAAACATTACGTATCCTTCTCTCCTACAAGAGCAAAAGTACACACACTGTATATATATATATATATAAAAGAAGGAAGAGCATCGAGTGAGCTCACTGTGGTCCGCGTCCCTTGCTCATTGCTGCTACCACGTTCTTTCTATATCTATATCTATATATCTATATATCTATATATCTATATCTATATAGCTGCTTGTATACGTCCCCACACACACATATGTGTGTATGTGCATACTTGTGTGTATATACGTATATATAATTGTACCAGAACTGTTGAGGGTCATGACGGAGGGCCCGTTGTCATTATAAACTTGTTTTTCGGGCTATTTCGTGCGAGAGCCAAGCTCTCTCACGAAGGCTCGAGAAGGAAGAGAAAGAAAGAAGAAAAAAAAGTTTTCTCCAACAGGGCATGTGTAAGAAAGCAAGGACTCTTTCTCGAGGGTGAGAGGAGGGGGACATTAACGCGGTTTGCTCTATACACAGAGGACGAAATAGACACAAGCCTCCCTGGAAGTCTGGCAAAAATCAATTTGCACTTGGTCCCCCGTTACCCTCCAGGCCGCATCTTTTTTTTTTAATGTCTTTTTGGCGACTGCGGAATCTCTTATCGTCTCGCTCGGCAAGCTCGAGATTATTACCATTATTATTATCATTATTATTATTAGTGTGCTCGTAAGCGACGAAGACGAGAAACAATGTGATTTTATGTAACGCACTCGTGTTCGCGAACGTGACTTGAGAAACCTTCCGAATGTTTTTTAAATTTATTTTATTTTTTATTTTATTTTTTTCGGAGAACGAGAATCAGCCCCGAAATAAAATAAAATATATTCCCTCTTAAATTATCATCAGGTAAAAATGAAGCGGGAACGCGTTCTAACGTTTTCTCTAATAATAATAAAAAATATATAAAAAAAACAGCCCACGGTTATCATAAATTTTCTACTTAGATCAAAATTTTTGGTATAAACGACGAAAAGAAAAATCAAATGAATTCATAAGAGACGATAAGAAATGTTGCTTCTGTAATAAATATAGTACGGATACGTAGATTTTGTATACGCATATGTGTGTGTGTGTTTTTTTTTTCAGGAAGGCGACGAGGGATTACTTTTTAAGAGGCCCAAAAGCCACGGGTGTCCATTCGTAGCGACGCGAGGCATTCGTAAATTCCAGATTTTCCTTCTGGAATTTCAAATGGTCACGTGGGAATACACCGAGGGCCATGTGGTTAACTTCCGAGGGAAAGGAGAAAAATAATGAAGCACGTCGTAAGAAGAAAATGTTTCATAAATAAGATCTTCGTGGCTGTACGAGCACAAATAATAATAACAATAATAATAACAACAGAGAGACGAAAGAGGTAGAAAAACGTCTACATCTTTCTTCGTATCCTCGAGAGGGCTTGATAATAATAATAAATAAATAATAACAATAATAACAATAATAACAGTAAACAATAATAAAGCGGCAATTCGATTCGTTTCGTCTTACGACTCGACAAACTTTTCGTGGTAAATCGGCGTCGTCGTCGTCGTCGTCGTCGTCGTCGCCGTCGTCGCGTCTTGCCGCGGCTCGCCTTGAAAACGGTAACCCGAGATAAGTCCGAAGCAACGAAGAGAGAATTTTGCGGGGCGTTCTTCACCGTCGGATATCTCAACGCAGGACTCGATGATGCTCGAGAGTCTCTCTCTATCTCTTTCTATCTCTCTACCTCGACCGGACCGCCAAGGATCGCTCTCGCTCTCTCCCTACTCTTCTCCTTCGCTTCCCGTCCACAGGGAACCCCGAAGAAGATAGAGAAAGATGAAGAGAGTACGAGGACGCGGGCTGCTGCCCGGCTTCTTCGAGTTCCTCTCTCGGCATCGACGCACGTACACATCTACCCGCAAACTGAATGAAGAAAGAAGGGCGAGGGGAAGAAAAAGAGAGAGAAAAAAATGGAAAGAAAGAAAGAAGAAATCCAACGGGGCAACATATCGAAACGAAGTCGGGCAACTTCGTACAAAACGGGAGATTCGCGCGCGTCGTCGACATTCGAAAAGAATCCAAATTATAAGAGGGAAGATTCTCGAAACGTGATGGAAAAAGAATATTTTCTTTTTTTCGCTTCGTACGATTTGTTATTTTTTTTATTTTAATAATTAGAAAATTGTGATAATCGCTTTTGTAATTATCGTAGGTTGAGGAAAGAAGGATGATTTTTGTTTCGAGCGTACAATTCGCGTGACTCTCGAAAAAGGAGCGTGTTTGCACGCGTGACTGTCGAAAACACGCAGCAAAATAATCGCCGCATCTCCGGCTCGGCACAGTGAGAGATTCGAGAGCGCGGAGAGGATGGACGAGAGGAAAAAGAAAAGGAGCAACGAGAATAATATAATGGTCGTGGAATGGCAGAAAAAGAATGAGAGGCGAGGTTTAAAAAGAAACGAGAGAAAAAAAAAGGTGGCGAACTTGGAACGACCTTCCGCCTGGCGAATGTATTTCTCGTTACGAATATCTTTTCGCGAGTGGTTCGCGTTCCTTGGTAAATACGAGGTATTGTAATAAGTTCTATGCGCACGTATAGAAACCAAACGCTACGTTATTTTCTCGCGACGATTACCGTAACAGTCCAAGACTCGTGAGTACTTGGCGAAATTTCGCTGTGTATTGTTGACAGAATTGGAGAATGGAGAATCGTGCGATAATTCAAAGGGCGAACGAGGAGAAGAAGAAAAAAAGAAATGAACTCACGTTCGAAAATGCGTGTTTTCATACGTGCCCCTTTTCTCGTCCGTTATCGTGACACAAAAGTCCGTGTGGCAGTACGTTTCTACCTCTTCTTTTATTTTTCACGATTTTACAGCGAGAGCATGAGTTCGAGTTTTGCGCCGGACAAAACTCTCCGTTAGAAAGGCGAACCGGCTCTCCACGATCACCCTCGAGCTGCTAATACGACTTTTTCGAAGGAGACTTCGTGGCGACGACTACAACGACGACGAAGAGACAACGACGACGATGTTGTAAACGCGTGTTAACCAGTCTCGAAAAAATCATGGTCCGTGGATAAAACGTGGCTATAATTCGTATTGCCGATATCAGGGGGATACAATATTCCACGGTAATGGAATATACTACCTTGCCCGGAAGTATGCGATAATCCGATGGAGTAATAACATTTGCGATCGAGAAACAAATGTCGATCGTACGAATGTAATGATCACTATGGAACGATTCACCAGATTTCGTGCTTTATTTACGGCCTAAATGAATAAATTGTACACGGATTTCACTCACCTTCCTCCTTGACGTGCCGAATTTATCCAAAAACAGGTGTCCTCCCGTCTGTCCAGATATGTATACATATACTCGTAGCACTACTTTTCTAATCACGCACTGTACACACGCGAGACACTTATTTTTCTCGTGCAAGACAGTTACAATATACAACGCGATATATATCGATATTTACTTATACTAGTGTGGAGCGTTATAATTTATAATCACACGTACGTACTTGTTTGCTTTTACTACCGCACTCGCGCAATCCTTCTCGTTCAAAGGATCAAAACACACAACACGAAGATTTATTCGCGTTTCGGTACGTGAACGACAACGACTCG
The DNA here is from genome assembly GCA_964017225.1 of Netelia inedita. Classification (NCBI taxonomy): domain Eukaryota; kingdom Metazoa; phylum Arthropoda; class Insecta; order Hymenoptera; family Ichneumonidae; genus Netelia; species Netelia inedita. The sequence continues at coordinate 3,058,355 of OZ024924.1, read as the reverse complement.
GCACCATCGAACAGGCGGTCGCGCGTGCGTACGCAAAGTTTCCACGTTACTGGCGCGCGTTCCGCGAGAACCTAAAGATCTCTCTACCTCGTCTCCATCTTGCGCGGGGAAGCTCGGGGTAAGCGGTTTAGCGGCAACCGACGACAACATCACGAAGAGAGTCCCAGCCTTATCTTTCTTCGTCGCTCGGGGCCGTTCTTCATCTTCGTTTCAGCGTTTACTATATTTACCTTTCTCTTTCCACGTACGTTCTCTCTTTCTCTTTCTCTCGTTAGAGCCAGGATTCCAAACGTGTCGTACGATTCCTTGATTCTTCCAACGAAATCACAAATGCACTGACACAGGAATGTGTTTTCGCACGCTCCTTCGGCGATAATTCAAAATGTCTACATCTGACCATGTAGCGCCATCTCCGAGATGTAAGCGAAACTACTGCCGTTTTACCGGTATATCGGCAGTGCACTCCATTTATCGGTTCTTTCGATCTTTTGGATCTGCCTCTCCATTTTCTTTTATCAACGTGTTTTATCCTATTTACGAAATCTAAGACTTCTTTTAGGACAGTTTTAGCGTACACTGTAAACCTCATACAGTAGTAATTTTAAACCGGAAGTGAGTGGGTTCGAGATTGTCCGCTGGTAAAGTCTCTCGGAAGTGGTCTAACCTTCCGAGCAATTCTTTATTCGATTTCTACTTTTTCCCGATAGATGGCGACAATTATTTTATCCGAACGTCTCCCCAACATTAAACTCGCGCCCGGCTTTAACCTTTAAATTAAACACCAGCGTGATCGTGGGAATGTTATTATCAAAGTAATTTGTTTAATTAAAAACAAAATGTCGCACGAATTATTGCTCGAACAAGTGTTGTCGAGTATCGACAATGATACGAAGAAATTTGAGAATTTTTTAAGGTAAGTTCTCGGTTACATTTCACGTTGCAGCCACATGTCATGTAGTTCGTTTACACTCAGAAATAATATGAAACATTAATTCAAAAGTGTTCAGAGCAACGTAGCCACTGGTTTCAAAAATTCCATAAAACAACTTTACGATTTCACGAAAGAAGAGACTAAGAGAAAGAACGATGCCCTCCCCGAGCTCGTTATTCAGGGTTTTGACGAAGAGCAAATATGGCAACAATTGGAACTTCAGAATGAAGGCGAGCTGACACACTTCCTCACCGGAGTCTCTCGAGTCTTGGCCGATAATGAAAAACTGGAACTACCCATTAGTTTAACAAAGAAAGAGGAACAACTTCAAGATGAAAATATCTCCGAGAACGAAGATGACACAACAGAAAAATTGTCTCACGACGACCGAGAAGACAGCGACGAAGAAATGGATTTGGACATGGACATAGATGGCAAACTTAACACGACCAAAAAGCATTTGAGAAAAAGAATAAAGCATCCTTCCATAGTGGATGACAAATTCTTCAAGCTCGAGGAACTCGATGAATATCTTAACAAAGAGGACAAGAAAGAAACACCAGGAAATAACGAAGAAGACGCCGACGAATCCGACGAAGAATCCGTGGATTTGTTCGAACCCATGTCCGATGAAGATGACGACGATGGAAACGACAGCGAAGATGGAAAAATGATGAAATACACAGATTTCTTCGATAGTCCCGATAGCGCCGATGAAGGCGAAAAACGAAGACCAAGAAAACAGCACGATAGCGAGGAGGAATTAGAATTCGACCAAGAGACGCAAGATGATAACTCGAAAAAGGACAAATCCACAGAAAAACGGGTAAAATTCAATCTCACGAACGATTCGGACGAAACGGACAGTCTGGAGAATCGTAAAGATGGAAAAATGGAAGAGAACAAATCTAGTCTTGAAAATCGACAAGAACGTTTGCAGAGACGAATCGAAGAGTTGGAAAAGGAAGCGATATCGGAAAAACCTTGGCAATTGAAGGGAGAAGTTACCGGAACGAACAGACCGCAGAATTCCTTGCTCGAGGAATACGTCGAATTTGATATAACCGCGAGACCAGCTCCCGTTATAACCGAACAAACGACGCTCAAACTCGAAGACATAATAAAACAACGCATAAAGGATAAAGCCTGGGACGATGTGGAGAGAAAATTCAAACCGGTAGAGACTCCGCTGGAGTACAAGAAAAAATTGGTCATGGATCAAGAGAAGAGTAAAAAGAGTTTGGCACAAATATACGAGGATGCTTTCGTGAAACAGAGAGAAACTCTGAATCCTGAGAGCGCGGAGCACGAACCGGAAGAGCCGAAGGAACATAAGGAGATACGTGAAATGATGAATTCGTTGTTCAGAAAATTGGATGCCCTATCGAACTTTCACTACACTCCAAAACAGGTGAGTAATGCGAATCCGGAGAATAATACGAACAATATTACAATATTGTTTTTCACAGGCTCAACCGGACGTTAAGATCGTCAGTAATTTACCAGCAATCACTATGGAAGAAGTGGCTCCGGTTGCAACGACGGACGCAACTCTACTCGCTCCGGAGGAAATTAAATGTACAAATCTTGTTTTTTTTTTCGTAACTATGATTTTTGGGAAATCGCGTATTTCATTGTATTGTCTTTTTTTCAGCGAAACCTCGAGGTGAACTAATGGGCAGAGCCGAGAGAACGAGCACCGACATGAAACGCGAGAGACGAAAGAAGAAGATGAAACAACGCGTTCATCAGAAAGAGAGCGAGAAGAAGGAAAAGACTTTGGCCGAGAAACTGAAACCGGGCGGCAAAAAATATACGAAGGGAGAAGCCGCCGCGGTTATAAAGAAATTGACCAAAGATCGAAATATCGTCAAGGTGGACGAAACGAGCAGCAAAGTTGGCAAGTCGTCGACTGCTTTCTTTGCTCAATTACAGGATCAAGTGAAGAGTCACATAAAATCGAAAACCGGCAAAGTCGTCAAGAAGAGAGACAAAAATGCACTTACAGCGGTGAAACTAAAATTGTAAATAACATCGTCACGAATAAAGCAAATTTTTCTTACGATATCCACAGTGTCGTTTCGTCGAATTATCAAACTTATCGATCGATATTGAGACGGGATTATAGTTTTTTTTTTTTTTTTTTTTTTTTATAAAAGACCTACAGATCGTATTTATAACCCGTATATTGGTGAAAAAATTGTTTTTTCGTTCAACTTCTCATGATATGCTAAGTTTTCTTTCTTTTTCTTCTTTCGTCGCTTTCATTTCATCCGAAAAAAACGTCAAACATGTACAAATGCAACGAATCACGCGTGGTCACCTTATCAATTACATTTACGTAGGCGGTAACGTTATCTATATATTTTCGTTTTGTTTGTTTGTTTGTTATATTTAAGAATATTCTAAAACTGGTGTTTTGCACAGAGAAGCAAAGAAAAAAAGTGTTTCGGAGTTACGTAATTTTGTACATTGTCATGTTTGAATAATTTCCGTCAAAGTGGGTTCTTTTGATTGATGATTGCACTGTTCATAATTAGTTTCGTTTTTTTTTCTTCTTCTTTTTTTCAATTAAAAATTAAATTATGCTAGTGTTACTTAAATACCTAATAATAAGCTTGTATTAAATTTACGACGTTCGGACCAGACACGATCACGAAGTTTTGAAAAATATGTTTGTTTTTTATACCATTGTTGATGCGTTTTTTGCGTTGCAATTCGGGGAAGATGTCGAACGAAACTGATAAGTGTCTTTCGTTGGAAGAAAGTGATTTTTTTTTGTCTAAAAACTGAACGCCAAAGACAAAAGTGTCTAAACATGCTTCGAGTATAAGCACATTTACGTACATCTTTGCTAAGACAATTGCGGAAACGAATGAAACATCGTTCAAGCTTTTTCACAGTCAAGTCCGTGATGCGTTTTTCGCGAATTAGCTTCGGCAATGAATGAGCAATGTGCAACATATCCTTCTCTCGACTGCTCGTTTCGTTTCTAATAATTTGCGTTTAACAAAAAAACACCGTTCATTCTCCTTTTCTTTTCATTAAATCTACCTACGCGGAGTATTTCGATCGAATCGTAATATGAATGTGCGACTCAGCATTTATCAGTTTTTTTCTTCTTCTTTTCTTTTAAATCACGAAACGAAATAAATACGTTATGCGCTTATTAAAATGATTATTCCGTGTACGAATAAGACAATCGTATTCGTACGAGACAAGATCATTATCGATTACATCTAATTACGAACCTTGTGGTAAACCTGGTGCAGGAGTGGACGTGTGCTTCTAGGTGGTAACTCTCGAGGGAAGTGACCAAGGAATAATTGTGGATGTTGTAGAGATATTTTGGAGACCAGGGACCTTAAGCCTCGCAGCTTCCACCTCACTTCCCCCCCTCTCTCTCTTATTAACTTTTCGTCGACTAAATAACACCAGTCTACTCAAAATTCGTATTGAACATATTCAGTTCTTCGAAGCCAGTTGCGCCACCTTGATCCTGCAACATTTGCAGCATGTCGGAGAGTTCCTGGGGCTGTGAGCCAGGAACACCTTGAGCAGCATGACCCGATTGCGGTTGTTGACCGGCTACCTGATTATTTGATTGTCCACCGTCTTGCTGAGGTGCCTGATGTTGCTGACTCTGCCAGGCCCACATACCTATTTCGAGTACGTTAACGATATTTGAGTTTTCACGCACGACTGCTAGTTTCGCCAGAGATTGTATTATAGCGGAGAAAATAATACGAAAACTCACCAGGATTATTAGGCACTGTCGTGACTGAATGATATTGTGCCGCGGGCGTTCGTGCTCCGCTGCTGAGCTGTGTATACGTGGGTCCGCTTGGTGATCTAGAAGGGCTCAATTGACTGTACTGATAACCTTCTGTCACTGGCTGTAATAATGAAAAAATTGCATTAAAATACCAAAGACTTTTTTCATCGAATCTCGAATAATTCGCGAGCGTAGTGAATTACGAGTTTTTACCTGTCGACTCATCGCCCACGCTTGTTGAACAGGTGTCGGCGACGTGTTCGCCGGTTTTTGCATTCTATTCAGTACGGAGGACGAGGCGCTCTGTTGACCGGGCGAGCCATAAGCTATCGGCGATTGCGTTGTCTCGTATCCCTGATAAACATTTTGCGTACTGGCCGGTCTTGGCTGTTGTGGTCCAGCGGTCGCAACGGCGGCTGGATGTTGCATCATGTGATGGGAGGGATACATCGCATCGCGAGCAGGATGTCTTTGAAGAGAATAATCGAGACCCGGTTGACCGTACGCTGGCACGGCTTCGCTCTCGATCTGAGCCTCTCCTCCGCCGTGAAGAGATCTTGAATAATACAGAAAATCATTAATGAATCCTCGTCGCAATAACTCCTCCCCACATCCTTTATTCTCGCTTACTTCGCCGTTGTGTTCGTGCAGACGATATACTCGACATCCTGAGTGCAAGGATTCGAAAATGCGAATGCCGACGTCCTCAGCCAAACCCAATCACGATTTTTGGCTCGAAAGCGATAAACTGCAGAGATCACTTGTCCTTTGAGCTTCAATACTAAACAAAAAATGTGACCGTTCGTATAATCTTCTCAGAGTTCTAGCGGAGATTTAGATTTATTCTTGACAATTTTCTTATTACCTTGCTCGAAACTCTCCTGCATATGCGGCAGGTCTTCTTCATGGAAGAAATCGTAACACAAATGTCCGAGCAAATCGGACGGCGTGTATCCGAGAATCCCGCCGACCCTCTGGTCGACGAAGGTGAATTTACCTTCGGTGGAGTGTCGTGAGATGAATTCTAAATGGTACGAACGATTGTGAGACGAGCTATCGTTATTAATTCAATCGTTAAAGACAATCCTATGAAGATAATACAATTGGAAGGATTTTCTTACCGCTATTACTATTGGAACCTGCCAGGTCGCTGGTATTCGGTGTGCTAGTGACTTGCAAACGTCCAATCGCGACTAAGCAACAATGCGCGGCGACGTTGTCGTCGGTCGTCACACCGTCCGGGCCGGTGTGAACACCACCCGGACCTCTGTCACCTAAACCCACACCAGGTACACATGGGGTAACAAAATCACCTACAGTGTAAAATGCCCAATTAGTCCACTGTTCCTCGCGACGGCGCTTATATAATTTTTTCGTAACGTTCTCTCGTTAATTAATTGATTGACTTATTTTTCATTATCGATAACCAACGACTCCCTACATCGTAACGTCTCGTCACCTTCGTCTTCGCCCCCTGTGAATATTTATCATCTAGCAAGCAAATGCTAAGAGAAACGCGATATGAAAGACAAAAATAAAAGAAAATGAATCAAGTGAGTTGAAGCTACGCGAATTCATGCGATCGTTGGAAGCAAGGAATTTGCGAATAATAAAAGAGTGGGCAAAACTAATATAAAAAAAATAGAGAATAAAGAAAGAAAAAAACAACGAAATGCCGATTGGAACAATGGAATATCGAGACCCGTACCAAACTCACTTGTGGGGGGCCAATTTTTGATGTACCCCGTGCAGTGAACGACCGCGTAGCTCTGGCCGTCCCTCGCCGGTGGTCCGAGTGAATTTCTCTGCTTCATACGATGAAGACCGTGAGCCGCTGCCATGTCGCCACTAGTCTGAAGACTTCCGACTCGCATGCGACAAATGAAACCTCTTCTCGATCCCATACTGAGTCTAACGGAAGCTGGAAAAAAATTGAAAAAAACGGAAATGAAATAAACGTTACCTTGGAATTTTGTTCTATGGACTAAATCGTCCAAGAACCAATCGTAATTAATCGACTCACACTGATGACCCTCTTTCTTGACCGTACCGGTCTTCAGATCGAGAACTCTTCCAGCGTGTTGTGGATCGGCGGCGCTCAATTGTTCTCGCACCTTTTCCGTATCGTCCGGATGGACCTGAGTGTACAAAGTCGTGCCGTACCAATCGCTCTGCGAATAATTGAGCACCGGGGCTACGGAATCCGAGACGTAAATGATTCTCCCTGTGTCGCAGCTCACGACGAAAAGAAAACCGTCCGCAGCCTCGAGGATCAGATGTTTGAGCTCCTGATCGGTGAGAAAGGAAGGTTTGTACGTTCCGTCGCCGCTGGTATTGCCGGTACCTGTCGATGGGAATAGCGTGCTATGAAACCATCGTGTCGAGTACGACGAAGAATAAAAAAAATAAAGAAGAAATAAGAAAAAAAAAATGATATTCGAGGCAAAGCTCGGGAGTGAGAAGAAACGTTGAAGTTCGTCGATGCGATTTTCTTCCAAGGGAGCAGCAGCCTCGGGGGGGCGAATGAGGATATACCGAAAATGAATACACGGAGGTACAGATCGCGAGTCGGCGCGGGCTACTATCGAGGTGCAAGATCGGAATTGCAAAGTGAACAGAGGGATCCTGGAAGGCGGTCGAGAGAGAGAGGCAACCTAGCCACCGTACGATCCGATCTTCCGAGCCGATATAAAATCTCCTCTTGCCCCTTGGTTAAGTGAGATTCCGGGAAGAGGAAGCTTTAACGACTTTCAAACAAGATTTATCCTAAAAAAATAGTACAAGCTTTTCTCGAATCGCACGAAGATTTGGAGAACTATCTTCGCGCATTGGAGTAAAAAACAGGACGAAAATTAACGTCGAAGGGAACATAATACTATGGAAATTAATGAAATCTTGAAGGAAGAAATTCCGTCCAGCGAGGTAGAGAAGAAACGTGGCTCATTTTTTTTTCGTCGTAGTTGGGGCCTTCGTGGCGTACATTCTCTCGATCCTCGGTCGAGTCGGGTGTACGCGTGTAACCACGGCGAATCGTCGGATCGTCGTCTTCCCTTGCGACAGTCTCTACCGTGGTCGGCAGGTAAAAAAAAAAGAAAGAAATAAAGAGAGAAGAGACAAGTCCCAAGCCCCCCTCTTCGCTTCTCTTCACCTGTCCCCCATTTGGCTCCTCTCCCGGCCAATTTGTATTCAGTTGCTCTCTTGTCGGGAAAAGAGGAGAAGTGGCTATAAACAATGCGTCGCTGGCTTCTTCACCGATACGCGCAGCTATCTCTCACAAGGCCCAAGGAAACTTCTCGCTCGCTCTCTCGTAGTAAAAGCAACCTGCACGTGCTCTCCAACCGTGCTTTACGCTTTTGTAACTCCTTATGCGTGTCTGTGTTTCTCTTTCTCTCTCTCTCTCTCTGTGTCCTGCGTGTGTGTGGGTAAATCAAAACGAGCCAGAGAGACAGAGAGGAGAAAACGCGTTAAACAGGCGTGTATGCTTTGCTTACACGAGCAACAACCCCGCCCATTCCATACACCGGAAGCATATATCGTGTCTTCTGCATTCGATATCGCTTCTTCGCTGTGATTCCCGCTCGTACCAATCTCTCTCTCTCTCTTGTCCAAAAGCTTCAAGCCAACCCTTCGTTCTCGAATTTGAAATCTTCTACGCCTGGAAACAAAATTCTTCGTACGTTCGTTAGGAATCAACGTTCTCGTTATGAAAATCGACTCTGCCTCGTTTCTTCGTTATCGTTGCTCGTCAATCTTTCACACTTTAGTTCTTCTTCGGCTTCGTCGCTTTATTTTCGCCACAATCTATGCGAGCTTTATCCATTTACTCAGGGATAAACAGCTATCGATTATTGTCCGTGAAAATTATCGCAAGAAAATTATACAAAAGCAACGTGTCCTCGTACATTGCACGGTAGTACAACGTAACGTAATCTAAGTTCTTTTCTTCTTTCCATTGCGATAGTGGCACATGCGTGTGAATTGCGAACGTGTCGATTAACCGAGGCTGATGTTTGAGTATCTGGCACGAGCGATTAAATAACTCAAGGAGGCGAGAGACAGAGAGAGACAGAGATAGAGGGAGGGAGGTAGAGAGACGAAGAAAGAAAACAGGCCTATCTTCGTTTGGGTGGTCTAAATAGGATTGAAAGTAGCGCGGAGCACGAGGCAACGAGCAAGACCACTTGATTAAATTACGTTCGAAGAGATCTCCTTACAAAAGGAGATGCAACGATTTTCTCTTACGAGGACAAGACCGAAGTGAGACAGAGAGAGGGAGGTGGGAACGAGCTAATCGAACAATACGTGCCCAATCGCGAAAACTTTGCTTCGGAGTTGAACCGAGTGTTTTTCATTTTCTCTTCTTATCAGCTGATGTGACGATTGTCAACAATAATTGCGCATCTGACTCTCGATGGCACGTGGATTTCATCCAGTCATCGTTGATGAATCTTGTTGTACTTAAGCAAAAGAAGAAAAAAGACCTAAGGAGGCTCGAGGGAAAGAAGAAAAGCCACGCGATGATTTGCATTAAGAGGATGAATGAGAATCGATTTGTTTCGTTTTTAAATTATTTCCAATGGAATTTTAGCTTACCTCGCAATTGCTTCATATGAGCCACCGCCATCCTGAGAATGGTGAGCTTGTCGGGTTTTCTCGCCAGAGTCGAGCAGGTAGGCACCATTTCGGAAAGTTCTGAGATATAAGCGGTCATCTTGTTTCGCCTGCGACGCTCGATCTCGCAATGATTCTCACGGCTGTCGTGGAACAGAAAGAGAAAGATGAGTTAAAGAAATTAAATGAAATGCGAATAGAGGTCAAGGCTAAAAGCGCGAATTTCCGGAAGCGAGGAGAGTGGATAACGAGCCAACCGAGAGGGAAGAGCCTCGAGGGTCGTTTATCATTCTCCGACAACTTCCCATTTTTTCTTCATCTTCCAAAGACCTCTTAAACTGTTTGAAAAAAAAAGACACATATAAAACTAAATATTCGTCACAAAAACACACATTTTTCTAAACGTAATGACTCGACCGATTTTGTTTTTTTCCTAGGCGTCTTCATTCCACTTTTAAAAGTGTTTCCCGCTTAGCATTCATACGCACGAGCCCAATATCCGCGCACCCTCGTCGTACATTTAATAGCGTTTAATTTATGATAATTCACGGTTAAATTTACAAGTTGTCCGTGTGTACAAGAAGATCGAGAGAGAGAGAGAGAAAAAAGAGAGAAAGAGAGAGAGAGATGAGTTGAGTCAAGCGCGAGGAATCTCACACGCGAGAATCCTCGGATAATCGCGATCCACCGACTCCACGAAGAAGGCAAAAGAGTATTCTCGGTGTCGACGCTGTGCTCGTGTAAGCGTTGCGCTATACATTCAGCGATTTCTTCCCGGCGGGCGCGTGCGATCCACTTGGAATTGCGTTTCATCGGACTTTCTTCTTTCGTTCGTCATTTTCTAATTATCGATCGACGTATCCTTGCGTTGTCCACGCTGAGTCCACGACGAGACCTTTAACCGTCAGTATTTCGACCTTTGAGAAAAATTCATCCACGACGTGTGGTACTCGCCATCGAAGTTCATACATCGGGATGTATTTTAATACGATGAGTGTGTGTGTGTGTGTGTGTCTACCATTATGAGGAATAATACTATAATACGAGACGAGAAGTAAGGCGATCCGAGTGAGAGTGAGGCGAATACGGTGAGAGGACCGAAGAGAACTCCTCGAGGAGGAGGGTCAGAGGTCAGTACCGCTTCGAAGTTGGCCCCATCTCGGGATGCTCTCCTCTCTTCTTCGGCTCGAAGTAGCAGCAGCAAAAGTCCAACAGGCCTCTTCTCTCGTACTGCTATATATTTCTCTCTCTCTTCTCTTCTCTTCTCTTCTCTTCTCTTCCTCGTAACGTTTCTCGATTCCGCCGCTTCACGTTCACCCTGGCAAAAGGGCTTCGTACATTCGCCCCGCGGGTCTTTCGTTACCCGGACCTGCGTCGCGAATTACTTCTCTCCTCTTTTTCCTCCCCCTGAAAACAAAATACAGAAATGATATCCAACGTTTGTGTACAGTGCCGAGAGATACGATTGCTAAATCGTCTCGGTTTATTCGGTAATTCTTAACGTTTGTCGGTGATATATTCTTCTTTCTTCCATTATAGCTCGTACCTCGTGGCGAGCGGATGAGCGAGCGCGAAAAAAAAATTGGAAAGTCGGTTTTGTCCGCAATTCTTGATGTTGTCGCGCGAGTTTATCCTCGCCCTCGCTGTCGCGGTCTCGTCGTGGATATATTTTCGTCGAGGGTGAGCGAGGAGAAGAGAAGCGCGCAAGAACCTCACTTTTAAGTTAATAACGCAATTACCGACTGCCGCAAGGGTCCCCCTGAGGCCGCGGTGTAGAGAACGAGAGAGATAAAAGAGAGGCGGTGAAGTAATATTTCTTCCCTCGGCTTTTCGACTCCTCTCTCTTCTTTTTCTTCTTCTTCTTCTTCTTCTTCTCATTCCTCTTCTTCTTCTCCTGCCGCAAAACACATCTCGTTCTTCTTCTTTTCTCCCGTTTCACTTCTCTCGTTCGCGTCCACTCGCAGTTTCCTCCTTTACTTTCTTTTTATATCTTTTTTCCTATTTCTTCTTCTTTTTTTTTACGTGTTTCCGTTGATGCTCTTGCCGTTCTCTCGGTTTGTAATAACAGAATGAACCGTAGGCAGGATGATTCCTAGTGATTTTTAGCCGACCGATTATAAAGGACGCGTGCTGCATTTCTTTCTTATTTCTTCCTCGTCTTCGTTACCTTCTTCCTTTTATTTTTTATATTTTTGAATCTTCCCTCGCTGGCTCGAGGACACTCGCGGACCATTATACTTGTCGCAAATTCCAGCGGTCTCTTTCCAATTCTGCGACGAAGCGGAATCTTCTTCGAGTTTCGTTGTCTAAGAAGATATTTCTATTCTCGTCCTACGACGCTCTTCTCCATTTCTTCCACTTTCCAATCGTAGCCGGTGCCTGTACGTTTTTCGTTGGCAATCGATGTGAAAAATCGGCGTAGCTCCAACTTCTTGCGATTAGGTGTATCTTCCCACGCTATGGGAAAGAATGAGTTGCGGATTGTTGGTTCGAGTTCTCGTTTGCACTTCCATATAAACCGAAGAGTAGAAGGCAGAGAGAGATTGAAGAAGAAGAAGAAAAAGAAGAAGAAGAAGAAGAAGAGGAGGAGGAAAGAGAGGAAGATGAAGTGGATCGTTGGAGGAGTGCAACGAGTGAGTTAACCAATCGTGACTAATGCGAGCCGTGAAGCATTTTCCTTCTCTCTTTTCATGTGCAACGCAAAGTCGAGGAAAGAGATCTATCGTTGTGTACGATGAAACGAGTGAAAGAGAAAGATAGAGAGAGGGATCCAGCGTGAGTCGAGATCGATCGACATATTTCACGTTACCTAATAGCTCACGAAACTCTCGAATCGGTTCTACGAGTCGTGAAATCGACGAAAAGAGAAACAAAAACAAAAAAGATCATCAAAGGCATTACTTAGGAGGGCATTATATCCAAGACCCCTCGATAAGCAAAAACGAGGCTTTCCACGCTCGTTCGCCACAACTCCTCGGGCTTTTCAATTATCCATTGGACTTTTTCGTTGCCATTTCAATGGAACGATAAATAATACGAGAGTTTTGCAACACCGACCTGGCGAATCTCTCCTTGTCCTGAACGTTCTCGTCGTCTAATCTTCTGTACTTTAAGCCACTCGGATCGTCCTCGTCTGACCTGTAAAACAACGAATAAAGAAAAATGTATTAATATCAATTTTGCACGATAAATTATTCAATTACGAAAAATAATCACATTAAAAAAATTGTATCATTTAGAAAAATCTAGCCATTCATAAATATATGCAAAATTAATAAAGCTAGAACGTTAAATGTCCAAGTGAGAAAATTTCACGGATATCTTTGACGTTGGTGGAGAAGAGAATCCTTATCCATCGGTTTTCTCGAAGGATCGTAAATCCGTCACCGAGCGGGACCCACCGGCGCAACGGCAGTCGCCTCATTACCGCCGTTTTCTACCGGCTCGGGCTTGGATTAAGTATACGGGAATTATGCCGAGGACGTATATAGTGGTGTAGCCGTGTGGTGTACCATACGTATCGTATGTACGGTATATACGAAATCGGCGATGCGAGGGAGGCAAGAAGCCTCCAAGACGAAGAAGAAGAAGAAGAAGAAGAAGAAGAAGAAGAAGAAGAGTGGAGTGAGAGCGATAGGCAAGGTCTGTGCGAGGCAAAAGCCATGGTCCACACGCTGTACGGTTTGTACCCATAGAGCCCGGGTGATGCACGGTTCTGACCCTGAAGGGAAAAGAGAGCTCGCTCGTAGAGATATCCCCCATACTCTTCTCCCATCGAGCTACAGTCGCCTCCTTTTCTTCATCGTCGATTTCTTCGTCCTCTTTCGTCGGTGTGTACGTAGTACAGCACTGAGAGATAGTCAGTCCCTCAAAGAGAGAAAGAGAGGGAAGAAGGGAAGATCGAGAGGCCCTCAAAGTGGGGGTGTAAGGTCCCCATGAGAAAGAGCGTATCCGGGTGTATCGCTCGAGACCGCGAGCTTCGCTTCGATCGAGGCTTAAAGCTGAATTCGACGTAGTCACTTGATGTCGGAGTACGTTAGGTATGTATAAACGAAGGTGGAACTTTGTCGCAACAAGTACAATGTTGCTCGTATCCTTCTCGCAAAAAAAAATCACCAATGCGATTTGGTCAATTCTTCCTCTTCATTGTTTTCCTTTTTCTTCCGCGTTCACGCTCGGCCATTCGCTTCTTTTCTCAGCATTGTACCGGCGATACAAATGTATTTATTCTCTTGGCTTCGATTTACATTCAATGCCTCCCTCGCACCCAACGCGAGGAAGAAGTTTTTCGGTCGTCGTCGAGATCGTTCGAGATCTTTGAGAATCTCTCGAAGACTTCACGTATCTGTTTTGTATTTGAGACACGAGGAGGTATAAATCGTTCTCTCTTACTTCTCTCTCTCTCTCTCCGAACGTTTTTCGTGTAATGAACGACGGGCACGTTGACGTGTTGATATTGAGAATCTCCTTGGAGCCAGGTAGACGAAAATATGTGCCCAGAAGACGAAGACGAGAGATTCTTATTTCTCGATGGTTACCGTTTTACTTTCGTGATCTCGATGAGACATCTTTCTCTTTTCAGAAGACAAGAACGAGGATAAAAGAAGAGAAGACGAGAACAAAAAGAAACGGTAGAAAAGAGACAAGAGTCTCTCGGTGTGGGCCTGGCGAGTTCGGCCAGAGGCCCCGGGGTCTCGATACCCGGTGGCGCTTCGTTTCGTTTTTTTTATTCTTCCTCTTCCTTTTTTTTATATAGTTTTTTCTCCTGACGTTTCTTTTTGTTCATTGGTTCGCGGTCTCGCTCGCTCTCGCTGAGGACGCACAGTCACGACTTGACCCCGTACTGCTTGGAGACCTCTCATCGTCCCTCTCTTCTTTTTATTTCTTTTTTTCTCCTTTCTTCTCGTACCTCGCGACGTTACGATTCCTCGAGTCGATCGACAAAAATGTCATTCTCAACGTATCGTACAATAAGCCCCGGCTATTTTTATTGCCACGTGCGAAGATTTTCTCTCATTGCGCAAACAAAAAGAAAATAGAAAAGAAAAATTAATAATCTTTCGAGAATCTCTCTCGCTGCCGACGTTCGTCCCACGTTCGTTCCGATCGGGGAATATTGAATCGAGCCTCGCAGCTCTTTTTATCGAGGAGCATTATGTGCTCGAGGGAAGCTATTCGACGTTAGGGCCACGCGTACAAAGCGCGAAGGAGGCGGTCCAACGAGGCCTTCTTCCTTCCTTTCTTCCTCTTCTCTTCACAGTGCGGCACCACTCTCGTGACTACGTCGTTCCCGGCTAAACGATCGGCGCTTCCGTCCTTCGACGTATCAATCGACGAGCCGGTAATACGATGTAATTTTCATTGCTTGTAAAAGAGAAGAAAAAAAGAAACGACAAAAAAAAGGAAAGAAAAACAAATCGTAACGACGATATTTACGAGTTAATGAGTCATCGATGAGAATAGATGCGCGATAAACGTTGCACAATTGCTGGAGCCAATTTTGAACCGGTTCGTGTACGTTGGAATTTTTGGCCGAAGTAGGTTTCTCGCTGTTTCTTGTTTCCATACTTTATTCCAGCTACGTGACCAACGTCCTGGAACACTTTTGTTTATCCTCGTTCCATTTTCATACACGTATCTATATCTCTTCCTATTTCTTCTCCAACGTTTAACGTTTGCATGTTCGTCTCGTTGCAGTTATCCCAAGTGTGAAGAAACTATATGAACAGAGGGAAAGAGAGAAAGAGAGAAAAAAACGAAACAAAATGTAAAATAACGGAACGAGAACGCGAGAGGAGTATTTGAGAGATTATGTAATAACGATCTAGTCCGGCGTTAGTCAGGTGATCCAGTTGTTGGTGAGTTCGCGTAACGCACAACAGATCACAAATCTCTTCTACGTGACGAATTCACGAACGAGCCCGAGGGATTTCGTTCGATACCAGACGAGTGTGATGTTCCGACGATTAAACGTAGATGTAGAGATGGCGTTACGTAGATGAATCGAATTGTGTGAAACTATGGTTGAAAGATTAGATATTTAATATCGTCGTGTAGGAACGAACTACTTGCCACGTGAAAATAAAAGCGATACGATAAAAACGTGAACTTCTCGTTTATACCTGTACAATTTCCAAGATCCTTGTACAATCTTCTTTCCTCAATTTTGTCGATGATCTATGATTTTGTTTCTATTCTAAAAAAATCTCCAAGTGCTCTTCGTCAATATTTGCCTCGAATATACGTAGTTCCATTTGATATAATTTATTCCTCTCTCCCACCACTAATTAAAGTCCAGCTCGTTTCTTAAAATTCGCGGTTGATCATCAATCCCAAGCAATTCGATTTAAATCAAGACTAGAAAAAAAACATTTCGTAATACGACTCTGTATAAAAAATAGTAAAAATTATCGTCGAATTCGAATGAAAGAGAAATACGATGAAAAAGAAAATCAACGAGTTTTTCTCGGTGGACGAAAGACCCTGGGTTGTAACGCCTCGTGGCAAGAGATTGCGCTCGCGTCGTGTTAGTATGTTATGACTCGTTGAAGTTGCTGATTTCGCATAAACGAATTCCGTAAACAATATAAAGTATATATAAAGTATCATTGTACTGTAATGTAGGATTATATACGAGAGAGAAGTGTGCAACGAGCTTGGACATGGTCGATGTCGAGCGTCGAAGCTCGACCGTCCACCACGCCATTACATTTTATTACTTAGCTTCCCCGGTCGTATACTCGTCTACTAGCTGTATCGTTTCTACGACTTTGTCACCCAAGACTACCAATATAATCTCCTATACTCCTATATACGTACTCGTACGTACATATTATTTTTAATATTTTTCTTTTTGTCCCGTGTCTCGCCTAGGCCAACTTCGATATAAATCTTTCGTCGTTTAATATACGATAGTACACCCCGACGTTCGCCACGTATCGATAGTTGTACGCAAAACGTTTTACGTGTGTTTGTGTTTTATACAGGCTTATCGAACGTTACTTTGTTAGGGCGGTGTTGAGTTTTCGCGACGGTGTGTGCCCTCTCGGTGAACTCTCGATTTCGATACGAGATCCAGAACCGGGCCGGTCACGATTCGCGAAAGACAGAAAACCGGATGAGAAACGAGACGGGGCACGTTCGCACGCCGTTGGTCCGACTCTAGCGTCTGATATTAAAATATCGATAAGCTATATTGTCTAAATATCGTTCGCGAGGAAACAAACTTAAGGATTATTCGTATCGTTAAAATTTCATATGAAATAAAATACAAAATAAAAAATAAAAAATATTCTGCTTGTTTGGTAAATGTAAACGAAATTCCTTTTTGCCACGAGGCTTTCGCGATATTCGATGATATCGTTGCGAGATCGTCTTTCGATTCTTCTTTACCTTCGTCGTTTGGACTGTGGCGAATCGTTCTGGGGCTGTTGAACGTGATGCGGCGATAGACTCGGCCCGTAAGAGAGCGCTTGATTTCCGGTCGGAACGGAAGAGACACCCTGGCATTGAGTCGTTTGTCCCGAGGATGGTGGCAATGGAGGTGGCGGTGGTCCCAATTGATAAGCGACCGAGGTAATCGAGGACGGGGGCACGTAGTGCGAAGGACCGGGCGGCCCGTGACCCAGGCCAACCCCGTAGCCCGTGCTCCCCGTGCCGCCCCCGTACATACCGTTACCTCCAGGATAATCTATCTTGACGACGAATCTTGACTATCCAAATTCCACCTTTGTTTATCTTCTTTAATTCTCCCGTCGCACTCTTCAAGATTATTCCAATTATTTCTCTTTTCAAGATTTATATTTCCAATAGCTCGGGTCAATTTATATTTTCCTTTCGAGTCGAGGTCACTGCACCATTTCGTACAATTTCGTACGTTCACAGATTTAGTACAGAAAAAAATAATTAAAAAAAACAAACGACGATACGTACGGACGCGTTTCGTTCGATTTTCTCTTTTTCTTATTTCATTCTCTATTCGACTTGGATTTTTCGATCGGGCTATATATCGTCGTTCGACGATCGACGACGATTTCGGTAGCGTTTTGGAAAGTTTCGTATCGTCCCCGATAGCCAACCGGGAGAGGGGACGCTTTCACGCCCGTTGAAACGTATTACAAGAATTAAAAATAATTCTTAACGACGGAAATCGTGAAAATCCTTGGATTTATTTCTTTGCCTACTGCTTTTCTCGAATAACGTGGAAATTTTTCGATAGTAATACCACGATCCATCAGAGTTTCTTTGGAACATCAAATTTCAGCCTTATGGCACATCTTGATTGACGGAACGTTTATCATCCCGATACTCGAGGTTCATTAGACCCTGGACTCTCTCCAAGATCCATTACCTCCCTAATGGCTTTCATTTTCGACGAAAATATAAATCTACTCCGTTTCTTCGATTCGGAGCATCGCCGCTTTTCGAATTCCTTAATTCGCGACAATTTCAAGTTTTCTTCCTTTTGCTTCACGAGTACGAATCTCGAACGGAGAGTTCGTCAGAGCGGGGGGGGGGGGGCGAGCTTCTCGTGTTTGTAGAATCGAAGAAGTCACGTGATGAATTCGACGACGGAGCGACGATGAGAATGATGACGTCGAAGAACTCGAAGAATAAACGATTGCGATTTACCGTACTGTAAACTTATATAGATTTTATTGCGAACGCGTGAGTATGTGTACGTATATCCCAAAAATGAGGCAACGTGTTCGTTGACGCGCGAGGCCAGACCGAGTATCGTCGACTCGTCACCACCCACGACTCGCCACTGACTGATTCCACCATACAGCACAGGCACATAATGCCCGAGACTATCTCTCTTCTCCCACCACAAAACGGTGAATGAACCTGCCGGAGATCGAACAAATTCTGTAATTCAACACAATTCGTACAATTTTTCTAATTCAAGCATTTCTTTGTTTCTTTCTTTTTATTTTTCTATTCATACTTTTCTCATCCGATGAATGTTTTTCTTTCTTTTTATTCTTCAATTCTTTTTTAACGCGAGGCTCTACGAGAAGAAAAATGTTCTCGAGAGGAGAAGAAGAAGAAGAAGAAGAAAGCGGAGGAAGAAGAAACACGTGCGGGTCGAGTCTCGAACGCAACCCCTCGCGAAGACTTGAATGCTTCGCGCGCGACGACGACAACGAGCGAGCAAAATTGTTCTTTGGAGGGATTTCTCGCTCTCTTCGTTTCTCGCATTGTACCATCGACTATCTTCTACTCGAAAACTCGAGTACCTGCCACGTCCGGCTGTATGGCAGTTACGTACAGTCTGGTACGATACGTACGTGTGTATAGCCCGTACTTTACGACTGGCTCGACACCTCGAGAATCTTCTCAACGGGACAGGTTCATCGAAGGTAAGTTACGAGTCGAAGACAATAACTGTAAGTCTTTTTCTCTCTTGCTCTATCGCTCGTTCTTTCTCCGTCGTGTTTTCACGGGTATAAACGAGAAATCTCATCATAGAGTCAGAGACGAACGAGACTTTGCTCGTTCGACCATACTCTGTTTATTGAAATATTCAAATCGATCGAAGCGTTATTGCGTGATCGTTTGTGAAAATATGTTTTCTCTTACTTTCGTCTTTTGTACGTTAGTTATATTGTTTTAGACATTCAATCGGATTGCGTAGGTAACGCGAAACGATAGGAAATTGTATCGATGAAATTTCATCGAACTAGTTTTTAATTAATTTTATATTTAATTAGTTAAAATGGGATTCTGCGCATTAAGGATGCACGGTACGTAAAATCATGGGTGTAATGGCGGTTTTTTAATTTTTTTATGTTATTTCATCAACGAGGCGAATAGTTATCGAAACTTATTGATTTTTATGATAAATTACGAGCAGTAGTTCTTCCGAGAGCAGATCGGAGCAAAGACGCTTAATTGTTATAAATCGTTGTTTGTTAGATAATGTAATAATTTTTTTTATAATTAAGACTCACCCTATATTGCCCGCTCTGCATTTTTGTGCCATTTTGGTTGGGTCAGACCCTGCAAAACACATGTAGAAATTATTCATTGGAGTATTTTGAAAAAGCGGGCAAATCATAATTCCACCGATTGGCTTTTTTTTTTTTTTTTTATGGAAATGCGTAATTAATGCAACTTAATGGGGTGCCGTCTCATTTTTTTATATTCAAGTTGTGTTGGGATTCTTTAAATTCGATCTTCTGAATCGTTAGAGAATGTAAGAGAGACGGACAGAGAGAGAGAGAGAGAGAGAGAGAGACACACACACACACATACATATACGAAGATTTTCATTACAAGCTCGATTTTAGTCATTGAAAATTTGTGAATGAATCATAAAAACCCTTCGATGCGCATTAATTTACGATCTTTATAAGAACAAGAGTTTACTCGCACCTTGGAAAATCTCGTGAGTTCGTTGAACTCGAGGAACAAAAAAGAAGAGGAGAAAAAAAATTTCCCAACGTCAACGTCAAACTTCGTGAGAGGAACTCAACGTTTACCTGGCATGGAATGGGCGATCGACATTTCGATAGTAAACATTCAGATTAAGTTTATTCCCTTACACCTGTCGGAACACGATAACAATGGGTAAACTCCCGTGTGTGACCGTCAATTCACAATTGTTTTCACTCGATGAATCGTCACCAACTTATAACAAAACTGGGTGTTTACACTGTGTTAAGTTACGCCATTTTGAAGTTTTACACTCGCGACGTTTTATTTGCGACTGAGAAAAGAGCCGCCATCGAGTGCAACAAATTGGTACGGGAACATAGGCGCCACGTCGCGGTGCAAACGCGAACTAACGAAAGAGTGCGTGGTGCTGCCATCTCTTAGATTTCTATTACACTTTAATCGTATGGTAAAATATGCTCTCCTTTAAATACGCGCCAAATTCAATTCAATATTATTAATAATAGTTTAATAATTGTTCTACCTTACAAGTCCTTATAAAATTACAAGTTACAATTTTTAACTGCAAGTTTGTATTATTTACGACCTAAAACTGTACAAATCATGCATTAATCATGGTAAAGATTCTTCTCCATCGGTATTGAACCCTATAACTGGCCACTTGATCAAATGTTCACGAAGAATACTCGGAAACAATGAAAAAACTTTGAAACATTTTCCCATCTTGTCCTCGTCCATTATCATATGATATCCCGATTCAATATCTCTCTTTTGCTCATCCGAAGCGTTCTTCAATAGTATCTGCAATCTCAACTCAATTCCAAGCTGCATTAAAAAATTTCTTTGCTCAACCGGACCAAACGATATGACCCTGTCTTGCCGTTCCGCTGTCTTTTTGATCAATGAAAAATCGACATCGGCTGTTAAGTCTGCAGTTCCCGGATCAATCAGAGGATCGTGTTGCTCGTGTTGCCGAAATGACCGAAACGTATCGGTCTTCTCGCCGTTATGACCATAATCGGCTATTAAAGCAAATCCTCCGAATTTCTTAAGGAACGTCGCCAGATAATCGGTAATGACTAGAGTTTGAGGACTGACCTCGATATGATCTCTTCTCTCATCGGGCTGTAAGCGAAATTGTACTTGCAAACAAAAGTCTCGCGTTTTTTTCTTTTAAAAAATAAATTAACGACTTTCTTACAGAAACGAATGTTTTACTGGCTGGTGTCGGCATTCTTGTTATGATGTACCGCAATCTCTTCTCATCCACTGCTTTTGTATCTATGTCGATCAACACCTCGTTCCATTCTTTTCCAGTTTTCTACAATAAACGAAACTATTAGTTAAATTAACTTACAATGACAAAATTCAAAGTCCCTTATTAAATTATTCAAACTACCTGAAACTTGTGGACTGGCAAAGCATCGAAAAATTCATGAGCCAAAAAAACACTGAATTTTTTGGGTACATCCTGGATGGAGTGGTACCAGAAGACCCGAACTCCATCCTCGCTCAATCCTTGTCTATAATGACCGACTGCATTTTCCTTTTGATTAATGTGCTGAGATATTTCTTTGCTAGATACGCACAGATTTTTCGATTGTATCAACGACAGAGCGGGACTTATTTCTACTAAATGCAAAGACACTCTGTCGATTACTCGGAGTTGCTTAAAAACCTGTTGAGATTTTGAAAATATTAAGAAGGCTCGTGATCGAATTTCAATTTTTTAAATAAAATGTCGTCGATCGGCGTTTACCCTTAAAATATCTTTGGACAAAGTTCCTCTGCCGGGACCTAATTCTACAAGTTGAAAAGAACCTCCGGTGATTTTGGACAATTCGTTTATCACCCAGACACCGATCATCTGAACGTAAATCGATAGAATTGTAAATAATTGAAATTTGGATGGAACGAACGTGTGAAAAGTTATATACTTCTCCAAAGAGCTGGCTAATCTCTGGAGATGTTATGAAATCTCCCGCTTTCCCAAAAGGATCTTTATTCATGTAATAACCGGCGGTTGGATGGGTGAGTACTTCTTTCATGTAATCGGCTACAGTAATCGGTCCGCATGCTTTTATTTTAGCTACGATATCATTGTAGACAACGGAATTATTTGATCTGTTCTCGGATGGCAATTGGGAAGAATGAAAGATCGTCGGAAGTATCGATATTCGACGAGCATCTTGGCGAAAATGTTTTAATAGATTACTCTTCAAACGAGTTGTCTTTCTTGTAAAAAAGAAGGCCGTTTGCAACATAATGTGTGCCTTTGCGAAATTACAGAAAACGATTAAAATAAATTCTATAACTTGGCAAACAGTTCAATATCTTTAATTCTGAACTTTCGGACATGCACGATATTTGTAATACAACATTATTCCTGCTCTTTCGTTAATTTGTTCTCGAATGCGACATTGTTTTCACTAAAAAATATTAAACAATTCATAAAGTTTCACCCGAAATTAGGTTATGTTAAAATCTGGTTCCAAGTGTCTAGAAATACCCTAGCCAGGCTGCGTTTAGACGGCCCTGCTGGATATGTAAATAATCTAGGGATCTAGTAGCGGTTGTCTTTGATACCCTGCTAATTAAAGAGTTAGGTTATATTTTCTGATTCAAACGGGACATCGAACTGTTATCGCGCCAAAAAGCTGTCGAAAAAGTTATAAACATGACGAATATCGGTGACAGAGTAATCGTTTTAATTGATATGGATTGTTTCTTTTGTCAAGTAGAATCTCGTTTACAACCAAGCCTGCAGGGTAAACCAGTTGCAGTCGTACAGTATAATCAATGGAGATCGGGAGGGTAAGAGCATTTTATTACCCGTTTGTTTGTCAATTAATAACAATTTTCCGCCGTCTATTTATCAATAACCAAGGATTTGCTGATAGCGATGATAGTCAAATAAATTCATAGAATTATAGCTGTGAACTATGAAGCACGCGATTATGGTGTTACAAGACATATGAGAGGAAAAGAAGCAAAGGAAAAATGTCCGGATATAGCGCTCGTCAGTGTACCTTCGGTGCGTGGCAAAGCTGATACATCAAAGTGAGCCTCGTAGACATATAATCTAGAATCATTAATGCTCAAATCCTTAAAAATTCATTTACGCAATTTTACCAATTAGATATCGCGCAGCTGGTCGAGAAGTCATAGAAGTGCTAAAAAAACATTGTTCCATCATTGAACGTGCGAGCGTAGACGAAGCGTACCTAGATATCACAGAATTAGTTGATAAACGTATCTCATCCGAATTCCAGCCGCAAGAAGATATAATCAAGTCGCTATCCAACACATACATAGTCGGATATTGCGACGATGAAAGTAACGACGAAGGTACGAATAGTTTTAATCGCTTCTCTGAATTCTCTACAATCGACCGAAACGAGAAAACGTCTCTTCACCATACGTGCAATAATTGGTAGAACAAAGGAGAACTGGGGTGGAACAATGGGTAGCAGAGGCATTTGGGGAACTAGGCGACGAGCACACGAGAAAATTGGCCGTTGCCGGAACTATCGTCGAAGAATTGAGAGCCGAGATCTACGCTATTAGCAAATTCCGATGTTCGGCCGGAATATCGCATAACAAAGTATGTAAATGTTATGAAAAACGTTTAAAAAATTTTTTTCTAAACATTATACATATCTTCAAACAGTTGTTCATCGATAACGATCGTAGATTTTAGCAAAACTGGCCTGTGGTATCCATAAACCAAATCGACAAACTATACTCCCGACCAGAGCGGTACCTTCGCTCTACTCGAGATTACCAGTAAAAAAAGTTCGCAATCTCGGAGGTAAATTTGGCAATATCGTCATGGAATCTTTAAGTTGCAACGTAATGGCAGATTTAATGCGTTATACTTTGCAAAATCTACAGGAACGTTTTGACGAAAAAACTGGGTAATCGAATTCTACAATCGTTGCGAAAACAAACGACTCACCGTTTTCGTTAATTCGTAGTAATAAAGATAAAACGTTGTTGCAGAACTTGGCTCTATAACATAGCGAGAGGTATCGATAAAGAGCCGGTCGTCACGAGGCTTGTTTGCAAATCAATCGGAGCTAGCAAAAATTTCCCTGGCAAGCAAGCAATCGTAAAACTCGAAGTGGTAAGTTTCTCGGAAGAAAAATTGCGAATTTTGGAAAAATTTCTTGTTCTTTTTTTCTTTTTAGCTCAAACATTGGATCACCGAATTGGCGCTGGATGTGAGTGATCGTCTGGAACAGGATCTCGAGGAGAATGAACGCCGTGCTACGACGTTAACAGTCAGTTTTCAATATTACGAGAACCGAAAGGTAATATCGCAATCTCACTCGTGTCCATTGAAATCTTATAAAGCTGAGAGAATCGCGAATCAGTGTTTAGAATTTATAACTAAATCGGCGCAAAAGCCAATAGCTAACGTAGGAATAGCTGCGGGGAAGTTCGTTGCTGCCAAGGGTAGCGGAAATTTTATGAATTTCTTTAAAACCACCGGAACTTCTTCGAAATCAGAAGATTTAAGTATTCGAGCGCCTTCCGATCAAGTTATTAATAATAAGGTATCTTTGAAACCTGATGATAAAGAAGTCATCGCTCCTCAACGAATCTCCGAGGATTTAAATTCGAACGCGAAAGCGGAAGAGGAAATATTCGAAAAACCGAAAACATCGGTTGAATCATGTTTTATCAAACTCGCGAAAGATCATGGAGAAGATACAGAGAGTAGCGAGTCTATTCCACCGGAAAGAATCATTGAATCCAACAATTCTAACGAGTCTGCTGAGAATCGACAAAAGGAATTGGAAACGTCGAAAATTCCAGCAACATCGATCGACCTATTTTTTAACAAACGAACGCAAAATCCTAAAGGAGATACGAAGAGCGACGAACCTATATCACCGAGTACAGCAATTTTGGGCAGTAAAGAATTGAAGAAAGCTCTGAACCGCGAGAATCTGAAGAATTCGTTTTTCATGAATTTCTTGAGAGAAGCGCAACCAGAAGCGAAGATTGAAGTTTCGGAAATGTCGACATCGGAGTCTAAAGAACGGCAAACGACAGCAGAGCATTCTACGAAAACCGTGGATAGTCCAACACGAGAAATAAACTCGAACAACGGCAAAGAACAGGGAGAGAGCGATCTTCTCGTTCAACTTCGTGAAATATTTCCCGATCTCGATAACATAGATCGCAGCGTCGTTCAACTTTTGCCAATGGAACTTCAACGACTCGCAAATTCTTATCTGAAGCCGACTACGCATCAAAACGTTCAACCTATAAAAAAAGTGAACCGAACTGTAAAATCAAAAACAGACAAATCTAAGGGAACACCTTCGAAGAATTCGCTTCAGAATTTCTTCGTAAAGACAATTCCCAATACCCGTGACGATCCAAATTTTCTCAAATGCGCGGAATGCGATCAAATGATACGAGTCGAGAAATATTTCGAGCACAAAGATTTTCACGTCGCACAGAATTTGCAGCGTGAAATGAATCGTAATAATTCCTCGGGAGACGATAGGACAGGAGAATTGAATTCTTCGAAACGTCGGCGTTCCGATGAAAATTCAACGCCTAATAACAAAAGACCGAAAGGTATATCGTCCTTTTTCTGTCCATAGTAGTTAGAAACAATGAATTAAGGAATTAAATCTGTGATAATCATGAGTTTCATTTTGTCGTCGTTACAATATATCTATATAATATTTCTAAAGATCTAGGGAGTATATTAGCTTAGTGACGTATATGTTTTAACGTTACATGTTTTTTTTTACAATTAAATATATTAGTTCGTAGATTCGGTATTATCAGACGATCGGTAGATATCGGCCTATAGTATTAATTTTCAATACTGCTGCCCACCCCTGCCTCTCTGATTCCAACCGCCTTGAACCCTGCCGCCGCGTCCGCGACCGCCGCCTCGACCACCTCCGCCGCCTCTTTGATAATCTCCGCTTCTGTGATCGTGTTGATGTCCTCCTTGGTCGTGTTGGTATCCTCCCTGACCTTGTTGTTGGTATCCTCCCTGACCTTGTTGTTGGTATCCTCCCTGGCCTTGTTGTTGGTATCCTCCCTGGCCTTGTTGGTATCCTCCCTGACCTTGTTGTTGGTATCCTCCCTGACCTTGTTGTTGGTAACCTCCCTGACCTTGTTGTTGGTATCCTCCCTGACCTTGTTGGTATCCTCCCCGAGTCTGTTGATATCCACCCTGACCCTGTTGATATCCACCCTGACCCTGTTGATATCCACCCTTATATCCTTGATCAACGGAAACCGACGAGTACTTAGAATCCTGGAAAGGCTGGTCACGATTTTGACCGAAATTCTTCGAAGCATCCTTGTTGTCTCTGAATCCACCTCCTCCTCGTCCACCGCCACCACCTCCACGTCCCCCTCGACCTCCTCTGGAAGATTCAACGTATTTTTTGTTAGAATTACAATTGTTTTCATGAAATAAATTTTTTTTTCTAATCATAAAAAGCGACGAAAGTCGAATTGAGCATGAACGAAGGTGTACCTCGATGTATCGGCGACTCTATCTTTCTGCCAAGATGGCATCTCGGGTGGTGGAGGTTCTTGCTCGTTAGGTCGACCCCCTCGATCCGGTACCGCACCGATTATAACTTTGTTTACACCGCTCTGTGTATTTCGTCGCACGGAAGCGTTGCTAGTTTTCTCGATAACAGCCAGATCTTCTCGCGCCGCGAGCAAATGAGCAACCGTCACATTTGGTTGGTTCGACATGACGTTTCTTTTAACGTGATAAAGACCGTTCAGTTGATCCTCCTTGGGTTTTATCCTGTCCGACCACTAAAAAAGTCATTATTCTTTACTCAATGTCATTCGCATAGAGTTTCAGTCGTAAATGATTAAGCGCGTTCGTAAGAATTACCAGAAATGATTGTACTGTAACATCCAATCGTTTGAGCAACATTTCCCTTCTTATTTTGTACTCGACATTCATATCCTCGTGTAGTTTGTCCAATTTTTCCCATTGAGCCGGCGACAATTCGCCGACGAAGAGACCTTTGCCGACCAGAGCGGAAGGTGCAGAGGCAATAACTTCTTTTAATTTTGTTTCTAATTTCTTGAAAAGTAGCTCTTCCGATATGTTGTCCGGCGGTTTTGGAAAATTCAGCGCTATTAGCGTATCTTTCAAACATTTTGCAGTCTCGCTCTCATTCTGAAAGCATTAAGAGCATTTCTTTCGGAATTTGTTTACAAAAATTGATGAACGAATGAATAATTGAAATTATATGTAACGTTCTCACTATCGTCAACTCCAGTTTATTTGTAGCGTCGGGTTTCTTCGCCTCCATTATCTTACTCGTCATGAGTTCGGTCACGAGATATTCCAAAAGAATTATACGCTCTTCCTTCGTCGATAATCTCTGATTTACATTACCGCTCATTAATTGACGATTGACGCATCCTAATTCTTTGAGAAATAGACTAAGTTCTAGTAGAAAGGAACTGGCATCTTCGGGAGATGTTGTCGCGTGTATTTTCTCGTCAAGTTCACCGAACAGAACTAATCGATCCGCTAGCCAAGCTACGAGACCGGTAAATTCTACAGATTTTGGTCCTTTATCCAAAGCGTCCGATAACTTGTCAGCTGTGAGTAACGAGCCATCGTACCTACGTACGTTTTCATTGATTAGGATTTATGACTTTGTATAATCCACTAGACGAAAGATATTGTGACGAGTACATAAATAAAATTAAATAATTAAAATTAAATTAAACGATATTGTTAGAACGGCTACGAGAAGTGTGAAGTTCGGATCTGCGTGTCTCGATATACGTGTATAGTGTGACGAAGATAACCATAAATCTTACCCCACATCTTGGAGACTCTGAAGCAAATTAGATTCCATATTATTATTCGTTTTTTTAAAACGAAACTCTTTCCGATTTATCACTCTATCGTAATTATAAATTGCACAAACACTGCAATGAGAACTTTCTTAATATAAAAGAGCTTTTACAGATAACAATTTTACAAGGGACTGCCGGTCGAGATCCAGTCTGGACCACCATGTTGTTTTGTATTTTATCACTACTTTCGCTGCCTAGGGAACATTTTAATTACGCAGTGGGAACACTGGCAGTTCTCGAATATGGCTAACTTCACACGGCTCTTGAAAAGTCAAGTCAAAAATGGAATGTGACACCCGTTGACATTATCCGCGTATAGTCCGTGTAGTGTATAGTGTATCTTATTATTGCAGACGTATCTTTGTCGATCATATGAGAGTTGGGTAAGAAACGCTTCGCCGTTCCTGGAACTCTTTTTACATCATTCTACAAATTTTTGTCGAAATCATTGAAACGTTAATGCAAGATATCGTTTGAGCCAAAGAGAAGCATTGAGAGATCCCGAGATTGACATTCGTGTTAGACAATACAACAATCGAGTCTGTGTGACGTTCGTGTGCGCGTAACCTCGCCAACAATTGGAATGTTCGAAGAAGAGAAGCATGGAGGCGACAAACGTGCCCAAAGTGTTTGACGATAAAACATTTCGCGATGATACATCTCGACTTGACAATGACATAGAGATAAATTGCAAAGAATACGATGATTGCGGGAATCACGCTCGCGCAGCTAATAACAACTCGCGATCATGCAAAAACGACATATCGCCCGAGAATGTCAACGCACGATCTCATTTAAAATGCAGTCCCGAAGAATTGTCAGAGGAAAATTCACCGTTGAAGATCATCGATGGTGCAGAGAGTGAATTAACAACGAACACAGAGTCCGAGTCGACCAGCTGTGGAACTGAATTATGCACCGAAACGAGCAAGGGAGAATCTTCTGGTGCGGAGAAGGAGAAAGCTGAGGCAAGCTCCGTTGATAAGTCTCCAGCACCTCTGGCTTTTACCATCGACTTTGGCACTAACAAAGAAGTAGATACAGCTAGATATCAAAATTTGTTTCAACGTTACAATGCCAGACACAGAAGAAACTTATCCACTTCAAAGGTACTCCCATAATACATTTTTTCTCTCTCTTATTAAAAATATTCTCATTACCCTAGCTTATTAATCAATACCATTGATCGATCGTGTTATTGTTTATAATAGATTGAAATAAAAGCAAAAAAACCGCCCGCCGTGTCGTCGCCAAATTTTCTGCAAAAACAAAAAGCTCCGAGCGCTCATTCGGAAGGTTATTTCAGCAGCGAGGACGATACAAAACGTAAAGCCGATCAGCTGTCCCAGAAATTAAAAGAGCTAGGTGAGTCTTTGGATGATTACGATATATAAAAAAAATCGAACAAACGGCTTGGATACTATTTTCGTATGAAAAGTATGACTCATCGCAAAGATATCCTTACAAGCAGACTGGTAGCTCGGTAAGGAGCTCATTAGTATTCAAGAGGTGCGTCTTGTGTGAATCACATACCGGTGAACTCTTAAATACTTCTGAGCAGCGTTCGACCTTCCTTTTATCGTGTCCGAAGTAAATGTTACTCGATTGTTGACTAAAAATATTTTCAACGCAACATTTAATATTTTTTAGGTACAAAAGCCAAAGATATTTTTACGATATACAGTTTTTATTATTTCAGGTCTCAAAGCAACAGCAAAGTCTCAGGGTGCGACGAGAAAGAGCGACGTCATGTCTCAATCCTATACCGAAAGATCGTACAAAGATACAACATCCGGTAGGTGCAACGAACATCCCGAAGTTCCGAATTGCCGTGAAAATTTGTCCCTCGAACTGAATTATCCATCGAAACCTGGCTTGAGTACTTTCAACAATTTACCACATTCGGCGACCCTGAACGATCTCAGCGGCATACAGAAAAGTAGTTTCGAGGACGAATTAACGAATCGCCTGCAATATTCGCCGGAGAAAAAATATACGAAAAATATCGAGTACATCGAGATAAATCACGATTACGAAAGCGAGCGTTGCTTGGAAGTTGCGGGTGTGACATCGACTGAAAAATTGTCGAACATTAATTGCCTGACGGACAGCACGAAGTCGAACGAATTTGGATATTCCGAGATGACCGAGAGCAAGATGCAAATATCGAGCGTGAGCTTTACCGCGGAAGCGAGCGTCGACGAAGGGGAGAGAATGAATCTCGATATATTCAATGTAAGCAACGCCGACGCGGCTTCCGATGGAACGGTAAGCGAGGCTGGAACTTACACGATTCACAAAGATTACACGGACGAGGAGAAGGCGAGAATGGACATCGATAAGGCATTTAGCGTCGGCGTTATGACCGAGCAAGAAAGCGAGGAGACTTACGTTCACCATTTCAAAGTAATTCGATTTATCATTATAATCAATATATCGTTTACATAGAAATTTAGAATAATGCCTTGAAAATCTTTTTTTTTCCACAGATGACAAGCTCCAGAGACACGAATACTTGGATATCGGAATGGGCAACACAGGTCGCTGAGCACAATTCCCTTCCACCGCCTGTAGGAGGTTCGACAGGGCGAACACCACCGCTGAGTCCCTCGAAAATACCATCGCCCATCTATTCCAGATGTCAGAGATCATCGAGAAGTCGTTACGTTAGTGTTTAGCAGTCCGTTTTATCGCAATTTCGTACGAAATCGAAATATTTTTGAAGAAAATTGATTTTTCTTTCCAACAGGAACAAAGCGATAGTAGTTTGGACATGGAGACTCATCTGCACATAAAGGAGAGACTCGGGACAGGATCGAATCAGCATACGAATCTCATTGATTCGGGTGGCGAATCCGACGAGGATACAAGCAACAGCTACGTTACACCGCCTCTCAGCTCTCAGCGTACGCCGACTCACGGTGCTTCGCTCGTGCGTCGCGGCAGTTTGTCAGAATCTCTGCTCAAGCGAGCGAACGCTAATGAGTGTCGTCGAAGCGTGAGAAAATACGCGGACAAAATTAGCAAAAAAGACGATAATGCTGTAAAAAGTCCGTCCCACGCCTTGGCGTGCCTTCATCTGGAACGAAGTAGTTCCTTAGACAGGTAAATTTATGTCGTAACATAATCTACCTTTTAATTCAATGAAATATCCTAAATCCGTGAATTTATACTCGCAGAAAGGAATATACATCCGACACTGCTGAATCTAATTCGTCCAGAAAGAGTAGCCTGAAGAATTATACCGACGACATATTAAAACACACAAACAGTCCTATATTAAATCGCCTAAGGCCAACCACGCCAAAGCTAACCAACAGTCCGATATTAGCACATAAGGAATTATCAACGAAAGTAACAAACTCACCATTGTTGGATAAAACGAAAAATCTTGTCAAATCGTCTACTCAGGGACAAAACATCGGTTATTTCACGTGTACGGAGAGCAGGTAAGATTTCTAAGAGAGAATTTACAACTATTTACCTTACGCGTAATCGCTGATTCGTCGATTTTTTGTTTGTTTTTCAGTCCTTACATGCTCAGAAAGTCTAACAGTACGAGCAACTATCACGATGAAACGTCGATTCATCGTAGAAAAGAATTATCATCCAATGTTTATCAGAACAGTCCGATTCTTCAGCGCAACACGAATATTCAACGTTCATCGAGCAACGCGAGCATACGAAATACGAAATTGAAAAGCGTCTTGGCTCGACGCAGCAGCTTTAATAATAACGAGAACGATCGTTTGCCATCGTCCAAAGGAAAATTCAATACGGTCGGCTCGGATAGCAGCAGCGAAACGGGCGAACAGCAGACTGTTCCTTCCGTACCTCCTATATCGTCGGGAATTAAATTGAACAGGGCTTTTAGTATGCGAAGGGGACGTTTGAGTTGCGAATCCGATACGACACCGAATACGACACCCGAGGAGAGACGAAGGAAGGCTCAAACGGAGGTTAAATCCGCACCCTCCTCGGCTAGGCAGACGAGCCATTATCGCGGACGAACGAGCAGCGTTGGTGCGAACAGCAAAGACGTTTTTAAGAAACCGGAACCTCCGAAGCCGAGAGCGCCCTCGATATCGCGAACTGATACCGGTAGATTTAGTATGAGGGGTCCGAAAACATCTCACGTAAGGAATTACGCATTTGAACTTGTTTTTATTTTTTTTTAATTTTTTTATCGAGACAAAATCATTGGATATTGTCGTTATTTTTATTTCAGGCTTCACCCGCTGCACGGCCTAATCAGAAACCCGGTAAAGATCACAAAAAATCGACGAGAAGCAATTCTACGCTGACTTCGAAGGAAGTTGAGTTTCAGAATTGGAAAAGACGAAAGAGTTATGATCCTATGAAAGCTGCGGCAGAAGGAAAGAAGAAAGCCGATGGTCCGAAGAAACAACACAGTGTTGAGAACGGTGCATCGAGGTATGAAACTTTGAAATACGAACAAAAACAAAATAGATTATTTCTAGTTATTAATTTACAATTTTGTCGGCTAGTCGTGACAATTCAGTCCTGCGATCTGCGAGTTTTCACGGAACGCGCGGTACTTTGTCGCTTGCCGACGATTGGTCCGACAACGAGGTTGAATTCGCTCACAGGGATGTTCAAGCTCCGCCGCCTTGCAGTCCACAATTAGTAAGAAAATAATCATTCGGACCAAGTTAATTGAAGAAAAAAAAATGAATCCTATAAGAATATTCGTTCATGGACGATTTTACTATTATTTTTTAGGGTAGCGACAGCGATCTAGAAACTTCGTCGTATCTTCAAACTACTCACAACGTGATGTCGGCTATGTCGGCCCGAATAAATGTTTATAATCCAGCTTTGGTAGATTCCGGCGGTGAGAGCGACGAAGATACCAGTCACAGTTTCCGACAGGGTACGAACAAAATGACTCGTGAGACAAGCGACACGGAGACTAGCGACGAGCCTCAAGCGGTGACGCAATCTCCGATAACTAATACGAAATATAATAGAGCTTTTAGGTAAAAATTTCTTATCGAGCTTATTTTCGTCGGCGTATTTGTTTAATTATTCCCATGTCTGTAAATCTTGCTTTACGTGCGCAGTCTTCGAAGAGGTAGATTGGAGCCTCAAGAAACAAAGTCCTCTGTTACCACGACCAAGCCTAAAAGTCTGCCTTCCAACACTAAAGGAAGAACCGAAGCAGTGCCAAGAATCTCCAGAACTGATTCAGGACGTTTCAGTATGCGTTCGCAAAAAACTTCAACGAATGTAAGATTTCCGTTCGACATTAAATTCCTTCCTATTCGATCTTATAGAATATTTAAATGTGTCTTTGTATTTTAGACGCCCAAACTCAAGCAGAAAGAGACCAAAAAACAATTGACTCCCAACACACGAGAGGTTGAGATGCAAAATTGGAAACGCCGAAAGAGTTACGATCCCATGAAAGCTGCTATGGAGGGTAAACGTAAAGCTGGTCTCGTTAAAAGAGACGTTAATCCAAATTCGTCTTCCAGGTTAGTTATCCGAACAATTCAAAACTGAATGTCGAATCGATCGATCGTAAAACTTGCATGAATTTAAGAAAGTATAGAGTAATCATTTCACCGTATTGTTCGTGACCTGTAGCGATCGAAAATAGAGATAGACTTCACCGGTACGAGAGAGAGAGAGAGAGATTGGTATGAAAAAATTACGTGTGTCTTCTACGTGCATAGCGCGTAGCGTATTATTTTTGCTTTTCCAGCCGAAAATTACCTTCGTTTTAATTTGTGTTGAGCTTTTGCCTCCTAGACTTTAATCGTACAATGCTTACTCACGCACCGCGATGACAACGTTGAGAATCCAAAATTGGATCGAATTTGCTTCGTAAATACGTTTATGACATTTTTTCAGCATATTACAATCGTGTTCGCACCGCAGCTATAACGAAAATTGTTTCTCCATATTTATCGCTTATCATCATTATTGTACGTATTTTCAGTCATGTGTCAAGATCTCAAAGCTTCCACGGCCCGGCGACTCTCGGAATAAGCGAGTGGAGCGACGAGGACATTTCAGCATCAGCGGATGAGGCACCTCTGTATTAGAGGTTTGCCATTCTTCAGTCTGCAAAAAAAAATGTTCTTCTCTCTTGCTAACAAACTAGGCCGTCCTCTGACAGACAAAAACAGATCTCAGAATTTGCCGGAAGAGGTAAGAAAAAGAAAAGAAAAAAACCCATGACCGCTCACATTTTAAGTGTACAACCGTTTTGGAAAATCCTCTGAAACTGATGGAGATATAACGACTAGCCTATGCATATACATTAATCACCACTAAATATCTTCCATTGAAAAGGAATCCTACGCGAAATATTATAATACGTTATATATATATATGTGGCAAAGCATTGTTCTCGCGAGAGCTCTCGAAGAAAAGAAAAAGAAAAACAGTTAAAGGTGCTTTTGAATTTTCATTATACCACATCGACGATGATGAATTGTTACTTGGTTCGAATAGAGCAAAAGATGTTAAGTACGTGTACAAAAAAAAAGAAGACAAAAAAAAGAACGATTAGTTTATCGGTTTTTACGCCAATTTAAGCATAGGTTATTGATATTTGTATAAATAGAAACTTTGATTAGTTATATTTTCGTATTTTCAGATGTGAATACACACAAATAGCTTTGTTGTTTATAGTTGCAAAAAAAATGAAGAAGAAGAACAGTTCTTGGTTGGTCTCAATTCGTTTATTACACGTGATTCGCAGAGTCGATGAAATAAAACATCTAAAATTTATTTATTGAAATTATAAGAGAGGGCAAAAGTATATATATATATATCTTCGTTTAATGCTCGAGTATTCTGTCCGATACTTGGGTACTATAATTGTTGAAAGGCTATAGTAGCTCAAAGAGCATAATGGAAATGCAATGCGATGTAATGTGCAATCCTTCTTCGGTCATTCGTGATTCTTTGATGTTTGTGACGTAAGATTCATTTCTTTTTTGCAAATTTCTGCGTATGAATAAAAGAAAAATTTGTTTCTCTTATCCGAATGGGCGATTGTCGAAACGGCATTTTTTAAAAAAATATTTCGTAGTAAAAATCAGCAGCGAAAACGATATTGAATTATGATCAGTACGAATACTCGTATTCATTCAATTTTACATATACATTCATGATACAATGAGAAAAATACGATTATCTTCACTGTTAGTTATTAGAAATGTCACGTAACGCAATACGGAATTGATCTTAGTGTTTTCGGCGCTTGTCACGATCGTCCCTTCGTGGCTCGCGTTCCTCCTTGCGCTTCGTAGCGGTGGCCGAGCCACTGGCACGTTTGGCCTGTTTCAAGAACTGATCGAGACCGAAAGGATCCTCCTCGTCTTTCTCAAACTGAACAGGTCCTGAACGCGTGGCTGAACGATCTGTTCCACTGAATTCTTTGTCGGGAACAAATCTGCGAGAAAAACGTAGAAAATTCGATAATTATTACGAAAATTAATTCGTTGATAAATTCAACGTGGATTTTCTCTTGCCTGTTCGTATTGACGAGCTTCTCGAGATCATCTCCGTAATTGTCCTTATCGATATTTTTCCCGGGTCGATAGATGTGCGAGCCTATCGAACTGCTATCTCGCCAAGGTTTGTCATAAACGTTGTACTCGTCGTCATGTCCGTATCCGCTGTCCATACCCTTCGTTGTGTTGAAAAGTCGCTGATCGAATTGAGCTTCACCCGTATTTGAAATGCTCTTTGCCGGAAGACCGAGTGCAATTTGTTCGCTGATATCGCGTTCGCGCTCGCGTTGCAAACGAGAACGTTTATCCGGAGCAGCTCGTGCCAAATTGCGCTCACGGGCGCGATCCTTGTGTCTCTCCTGACGCAATTGATCACGCTCGCGCGTCTCTTCTGCTTTGTCTAGACACCAGAAGAAGAAAAAAAACAATCGAGTCAAACTTCGGTTCTCGTAAAACTTTCGAAATAATTATTACGAGAGCAATTTTTATTTACCAAGAGCAGCAGCCGATTTCAGACCGGCACGTTCCTCTCTCGCCTTCTGAGCAAGCTGTCTCAAGTGATCCTCTTTCTTCTCCTTCTCCTTCTGTGCCAATTTCTTCTCCAATTGCGCTCGCATCTCAACAGCCTCGCGAGCTTTACGATCAGCGATGTAAAGCGCCTCGGCGAGTTTCGCGAAATTCTCGTTTACGTGAACCTGCTGTAGACCACGTCCGTCCGCGGCTAGACGTTTATCGAGCGGTATCGTATAACCCTGGAAACGTATGAAAACAAAAAATCTTTCATGAAACTCACGGACGATCGACCGGCAATGATCTGAAAAGTTCGCTTACCTTGGCGTTTTTCCAGTTACTTATACACGGAGGAATTTTCCACTCCTTTTGCTCTTTAACCGTGACTTTACGAGTGGGCGAGTGCATTACTGGCGCAGGAGGCGAGGGTGGCCCTCGTGGAATTTTCTTGTTAATTCTGAAATTAAAGGTATCTATAATAATAATAATAATGTGGGAGTTTATCGTGCACACCCTCTTCGGGTTTTTACACACCTATTATTCTACAATTCTACCATTCTATCATTTCATCCAACCTATCCTCCGACATTCTTATTCGCGACCACGGCTGCAGCCGTTTTGCATTCCCCCTAATCTCCCTGTATCGCATTTGCCACGGACGAAGGGAAACTGCAGAAAACCTCCGCCGATACAGGTCAATTAAAAGTATCTATTTTATACACGTACATACGTAAGTGTATCGTACAGTAATGATAATTTTGTACATGATACAAATATCGCAAATTTGTAATTAGCCTGTCTAACTTGCCTGAATTTCGGTGGCTCCATTGGATCAACTTGTGCTTCGACCATTCTGATTACTCGCTGTTTAGCTCCGGAATTAAAGGACTGTCCTTGTTGCGAAGGTGTATAACGAATATATTGCGCCGGTCCTTGCTTTTCGGCACATCTGACCGGCATTGCAGCGGCTATTTTCGATTGCGTAATTTTTTCCAAAGCCCTTCGTGTTTTCTCCGTTATTTCATCAATCTCTTCGGCGTCCGGTCTCTGTAGACTGGGATCGTTCTCGTTCGTAATTTCAGCGGGCAGCAGATCGCTCAGTTTACTATATACAATCTGAAACAAATTGCACCGTTGATGAACTAGACTCGAATTTTTTTCTTTAAAATACGAACCTTGTCCTTGGAGTGTCCTTGTCTGGCTATCAAATCGTATTTGACTTTCCCTTGAGCATCCAACTGAATCGCAAGTGCGTTACTCGTCGATTCTTTTCCCTTGACACCCATTCCAAGTGGATACTGGGCAACGTGGATTTCTGGAAATGCTCCGCCATCGCCAAAGTCCTACGATCAAGGTAAATACGAACTTACATTATAAATAAAGTAGTTATCTTTTTTGTTCCATTTTTTTGCACATCATCGGAAATAAATGCGATAAAAGAATGTTGTTTATGGTTCGAAAGGGACTGTTTGGAAGAATAATGAGTTAATTTATTGAAAATGTAAATACAACGTGGTGAAAGGTGGCTCTTACTTCTGCATTTCGTGGCACCCAGCCCTTACGTTGTCCATAGGGAGGAGCAGTAACAACAGCCTTGACCAAAGCAGAGACCGGTCTCTGACGAAGTTTTTGTTCTCTGGCCTCATCTTCTCTATCCCAGACTACCTGGCTAGGAGCCGGAAGAAGGCTAAAATTGGGAAAACGAAAATTATGAGTTATTTCAATGACTTTGGACCATTACACTGAGCATTCGTGCTGGAGATTGAAAGAGTAATGTCGTTGTCTCCATTGTTCGCACGAATATTTTATATTTTCTTGGATCGCAACATTCGCAGAAATGCAAACGAAGATATAAATATTTTCGCAATAAATTCGAACCGATATTAAAGTAATATTGAATATTTCCGTAGAAAAGATATACCTTGTTAACGACATTTTGTTGACACTATACGCCATTAACACGGCGCGATAGTAATGCGCACTGGAAAGATTTTGATTCACTTGAACGCCGACAGAGGCGACACGGTACTGTCATGTTGGTACGTTGGTAGCAGTGGGACGGCCATTGATGCTTGACCGAGCATCCCGAACGCAACCTTTTCTTTTTTTTCCCAATCTCGTCTTCGAGAGAGCAATGACGATTTTCTGAATCTTCGTATTCTGTTAAATATTTCCGTTTCGTGTAATAAAATGGTCATGATTTCGAAGACTGCCGTTGGTCTCGCTGTCGGGATGGCCGGTATATTCGTGGGTTACTGTTTCTACTTCGACAAGAAACGTCGCAATGATCCGGACTTCAAGAAGAAGCTCAGGGAACGTGAGTTACCCGTGATCTTTTTTCTCTTAACTATCATCTCATCTATGTGATCTATACGAGCTTCACAACCGTCTAAATTATGCGTTTATCTCGGACAGCGCGAAACAATACTTCGTGTCGCTGCTACCGAGACTTTCACGAGTTACAAGTAATTCGTACATCGAACCAAACAAAAATTTCGCCTTATCCACATGCATAACCCATAGCATGTAAGTTCCGCGTGACCGGTTTAAAGTTATCCATGCTCGGATTGAGAAATATACGATGGCGTTGAGACTTTGAGCCAGTTTGTAGATAAACCCTCGCAGATTTCGTCGCGATGTTAAAAGAACGTCACCCTGTAGTTTAATAGCAAGATCATCGTTTATGTTAAATTAACATTGAAGAGGCGGAGAGGAGATGAATCCCGAATAGAAAGTTTCTTTCTTCATCAATGATATTTCACGCTTAACTCTTCCAAAAACACGAATTTGCAGGCAGGAAAGCCAGAAAAGCGGCGCAGAAGGTCTGCTCGATACCCTTGAACATGGACGATCAAGAAGTCGTTCAAAGATTTTTCTTGCAAGAAGTAAGACCGGATGCGCTTTAAAATTTTGACTTTCTAACCGAGACAATGTTTTCATGATTTTCGCTTCCCTCCTTTGTAAAAACAGGTTCAATTGGGAGAAGAGATGTTGGCGTCTGGAAATGTCGAAGGAGGAATCGAGCATCTCTGTAACGCAGTTGCAGTTTGCGGTCAACCTCACGAGTTGCTCAGAGTTCTGCAAAAAACCCTACCCCCACAAGTATTCCACCTTCTCGTGCAGCGGCTGCCTTCCGTCGGCCAGGTAATTCATTCTTCTCGACTCGTCGTTCTTTTTAATTCCCACTGTCTCACGCAAATTTCATTCGTTACAGAAAATTGCTTCTCAAGCCTCAATGACCGAAGAAGACGTTGAATAAGGCGACCACGCGATATCGCTGGTTACCTACAAATCGAAGCAATGTTGGTAATGATTATACATATTATATTTAAACGAAGAAAAAAAAAAAAAAAAAAAAAAAATATCACCAGAAAAAAGACAAAAAAGATGCATACTCCGTTCGTTTGGGCAAGGATCACTGTTGATTGAGCAAAAGTCCTAAATTACGCGCGTGTACATGTCGATCAAAACTCAAATTCGTAGCTCGCACTGAAATATCACACGTGGTGAAAAGCTACGACGAAGGAGTTGTAAATAATGCATGATAAATTGCGAAGGCTTTATTAAATTAAAGCCCCAGGAAGAAATAAGAAGGTAGTGCTATCTACTGGTATAAACAGTAATTACTTCTTTTTTAATTAAAGACCCTTCACTTTTGATTCCATACACAATTGTATGTATGTACATTTTATAAATAACATCCATATTCCTTTCTCTGCTATTATACAAGCAATAATACGTATATATATATATATAAATTATCTCTGATCGGAAATAATTGTCATCTGATCAACAATAAACCGCATGCGCTAGTCCATTAAGCTATCAAAAATTTCGACACGCCGTTGGATTTCTTTTCTCATTCGTTACAACCAAGAGCGCTTACTACGATTCAACACTATTAAAAATTTGTTCGGTTAACAAGAAAATTCTCGATATTTGCGCATCGGGACACGTGCTCTGAAGCATTGAACACAAATTGGGGAAGAAATAATATTTCGGAAAAGAAAGAAGAAAACAAAAAAAAGATTAACAAACTGTAGATGGAGTTTTGCCAATGACGCAACGAAACGAATTTCTTTACAAATGTAAATATTTACAGCAGCCGACAATTGTGACGATCATGTTTTTATGTACATCGAATTGGGGAAATTAGTAAGGCGAGTTTTTTAATTCACAAATCGAACGGCAGTGCGCGAGCCGCAACGAGGATTCGTTTGATAATTTCCCTGACATTTGGCATCTCTTTTTTTCCCCCATAGATTTCGGTATATCCACGGGTCGTTCATTGATAAGTAGCGAATGTAGTCGTGCGTATCGCTACTGGACTTTGATCCGTTGTTTGTCATTCAACGATTTAACTCGTGGCTAGAATTTCGGTTCTTGCTTTCGACATTATTTCTAAGGCATCTTTTCCTATGAGACTCTTCGCGATGTCTTTGCCGAGCTGCTCGGCACCGAGGAGGCTCATACTGCTTACTTTTCCTGGTGCTATGCTGCAGTAGAGACGAGGTTCTCGATACGGACATTTCCTGAAGAGAAAATCCAATACGTTAGAAAGAAGAAGAAGAAAAAAAAACAGAAAATGTGTAAGCGAATTTCCTTTTTGTGTGAAAACCGCAAAGTTTAATAATTACTTGGGTGGTTCTCGGTCTTCATCCGGTATGTATAGTTTTGTTTTTAACGTATCTTTAACAAGAGTTTGTCCATCGAGCGACCAGACAGCACCGGTAATCACTAGTTCTTTCTCTTTGAGTTCGGTAGACACGGCGACCGGAGCTGAACAACCGCCACCGAGAGTTTTGAGAAAGGAACGCTCGCACACGCATCTAAGGGTAGTTTCAACGTCGTACAGTGCCTCCAGCATGGAAATTATCTTCCAATCGGATTCCCGACATTCCACTCCCAAAGCACCTTGACCCACTGCGTATAACGTGTCCTCGGGCTCCAGAAGCTGTGGAAAAATGAATTTAGAAAAATATCTTCAACGCTCGAAGGGTAATTATAGGATAAAAATTGTTTTAAACATTTTCTCACGGGAAATTTGATATGTCTGAAATATTTTGCATATTTCAGTAAAACAAGGTACACGTTACCTGACTTATTCTGTCCTCCCATCCCATTCTCTTCATTCCAGCAGCAGCGAGAATAATCGCCGAATACGGACTTTCGTCGTCGTCCAATTTCTTCAATCTCGTGTTCAAATTGCCTCGTATATTTTCGACCTTCAAGAGAGGCATGTTTCTAGCTAATTGAGCCGATCTTCGTAAGGAACTCGTACCGATAACGCTACCCTCTGGTAACGTATCGAGTTTATAATCTTTCATTTTTTTCGACATCACGACCGCGTCTCTCGGATCTTCTCTCCTTAACAAAAAAACAAAAAAACAAACATTTTATTTTTACAAATCTTATAAAATTTGAAAATTGCCAAAGGAGATAATATCAGAAATTTTTGATTACTTTAAAATGGCACCTAGGGCCATCCCTTCGGGCAGCGTGGTCGGCAAATCTTTGAGCGAATGAACGACAAAATCGACACCACCATTTTCCAATGCCAATTCCAATTCCTCTGTGAATAATGATTTCTCTCCAATTTTCGGTAAACTCTTGTCCAATATTTTATCGCCTTTGGTACTCATGGTAACTACGCACGAGAGAATAATCAACGATTTCGTAATCGTAACTTTCGCTAATTAATCGGCCTATTTATCGATCGAATCGATAAGTGATAACGAACTTATCGTATTTTCGATAACGACTTGCAAAGTCGAGCTTACCAATTTCGAATTTTTGTTTCGGATAAATGTCCTTCAGTGTGCTTATTACGAATCTCGTCTGGATGAGAGCCAACTAAAACACGTGAGGCAAAACAGACGGTCGAAGATTCAAATCGTAAGAAAGAAAAATCTTTGAGACTCGTAACGCGACGATAGCGTGACGGTAAAAAAAAGTATCGTGAAAAATAGAAAAGCGCTGAGTAAGCATGAGACGGTCAATGATACGAGGTAAACATCCTTTCCTTATCGCGATGTGAGCGACTATGATTTCACAGTAAAAATCAATGAGAATAAATCTTTCGAACCGTGACCCAAGAATTTCGTGTCGCACGTGATGCTGACGAAAGTATATAAGCGCCCAATTGCTCGTAATCGAAATAATAAAATATATTATCGACGACTCACCTCACTTTTTCTCGATCCAACGCGAACAACGTCCGGCTGCTCGAAACTCGCCATCATTTTTTCCTTATTTTCATTCATTTATTCCAGCGCTTATTTAGCGTGGACAATTGTGTAGTCCGCGCGTAAGACGTATATATGTTGTATAAGGTATGTACATACGTCAGAGAGAGAGGCTTTTATCATCGAATTATTCCCACCCCAAGGATAATATATATATATATATATATATATATATATATATATACATATATGTCTTATATGAATTGTACGTTACAAACTCGTTAAAACTCGATCTCGGTGCGAATTAGGTCAAAGACTTCGAAGAGAGACAACTTTCACCGATGAAATAAATCCTACGATTCACGATACTTTCGGAAAATATATCCAGCGCGCGAGGGTTACGTCACGGAAGACGAACGAAGAAAAATTCCTTTTGTGATTTTGGACTAGAAGGACTCCTTTACGTAAACGACGATCTCTTTTAACTTATTATTCAACACTTTTCGATGTACGGAATAAAAAGGTTATTGCGGCACACGTGCGATATGCACACGGGGGGGGGGGGAGGTTACTCCAAAATTGTAGGAATTTATTTTCTTCACAGTCACTGTCACTGCAGCAGATTGTGAAGTGTACTAAACGAGAGTCGTGAATTTTGACTTCACGACTACATCGTTTTTTCAGTGATCGTCACGGTACTACTCGCCATGACAGCAAAACACACTGTGAGGGACGAGCCAAAAGAGCAAACTGAGGCGTCGAGCAATGACTGGACGGAGTAGCTGGCCAGAGTCGAGGCGGAAACGTGAGATGTGAAAACAGCAGGGAGGGGGTAAAGGCCTTGCGGACTTGAGATTTCAGTCGTATCAGGTACTGTCTTAGAATGTTGTAAAAACTTTGCCGGAGTTCCAGGCTGGACTAGAATCCTGCTGAAAATATATCGCTTGAATATAAAGCGTTGCTTTACCTTGACATTTACTCCAGTTATGTGTATTAATAGATTTTATTATTTTCTTCTCTCTCTCTCTCGAACGATACAACGTATTTCTTATTGTATTCTGATATT
Source organism: Netelia inedita (assembly GCA_964017225.1). Lineage (NCBI taxonomy): Eukaryota > Metazoa > Arthropoda > Insecta > Hymenoptera > Ichneumonidae > Netelia > Netelia inedita. The sequence continues at coordinate 3,015,511 of OZ024924.1, read as the reverse complement.
CATATCGCATGTACTCGTTTTGTCTCTAGAGAGCACGAGGGTACAGTATAATTCACGTATAAAGCTAGATTTCATAGATAGGAAGGTCAATCAAATATAAACGGGAATTCTTTTTATCAAGATTGATCGAAGGAGGCGCGGGCCGCCTAGCCACTTTTTCGTGATTTATATCCAAGTCCATCCGCTCGACTATCGCACCTACTATCATTCTAAATCCCCTTCGGTTGATAAGAGAAAGACGAATGAACAAGAAATAAGGAAAAAGATCAAAAAAATTCCAATTACAATTTTATTGTTTTCAGAAAAATCATGTTCCAAATTTTCCTGGTTATATTTCACTAATACTCGCAGTTACGATCAAAATCGTAGTGTATAAATATCATAGTATGCTTAAATATCGATATATATATATATATCTATATATAGCCAGGAGTAAAACTTCACAATTTGTACCATTATAGAGTAAAGCTCTGTTTTCCGGTATTATCGTGTTACAAAATACACAGGCGTGCTTTTCGCGATTTTTTGTCGCAAGCTTTATAAAAAATAAATTGCACATTTACACGATACTGTAGGTCGATCGTATCTTACGTCCAACGGCGTCGAGTTTTTAACTTTCGAGCGCCGAAGAAACGGAAGATAGATGAGAAAAAAATTGACTAGCTCTCGAATATTATTATAGCGTATCTAACATTACAAATTGAATGTTATCGTTGTAGTGTATTGGATCGTGGTAAATCTCGATTGCTTCATTGTAAATTACAGCCACTCTCGTTACTGGGCTCTCTCGTTGTTTGATGTATAGTTTCTTCTTTAACAGGCGGTATGTCGTGATCCCGCTCCGGTTTTGCCGCTTTTGCCCCTATCAAAATGCGATACGTGTCTTGCGTCCACACCGAATGTGCCGGTGCCATTTGAAAGTCAATGGGACTGACGAGACCGAAGGTCGCTTTCGTATCGAGGCTCGGGATTTCGCCTGCTATTGTGTGGTGATATCTGTAACGAAAAAAAAAAAAAAAAAAAAAAAAAACGAGATGAACATTCAAGATTGAACGAGAATAGAAAAAAAATACGTATACATAATTTTTCTAGATAAAATGATTTACATTAGGCCATTTTCTCGATTACATTTGTCGAGAGTTCGTTTGACCGTAGGCTCCAGACGCCTGAAAACGTTGTGTTGATCGGGACGAACACGCGGTGCCGGACCTTTCGTCGTGGCATAAATTTTGCACAGGTCTTTAGCTTTGTTCAAACAACTCTCGCTCTCTTGCAACGCTCTTATAGCCTCGCCACATTTGTCAGCAGCCAACAGATCCTCGCCGCAGTAATTATAGGCCTGTAAAGTTTACACAATTGTTACAACACTTGTGACGACCCAACGAGATAATCAGGCTTGTGTTTAGAAATTCTTTCTCATGTAATTTATCATTATTTTTCTAATTTTCTTACGTAGGCACGATAGAAGGACGCCTTTAGCTCGAGATACTTGATCCACTGAGCGGAAACTTCGGGCTTGAACGGATGAAGCGTGTTCGCGGCATCGGAAAATAATTTGCTCGTTTCGTTCGCCAAGGCCGATATGAGACTGGGATTGTGCTTCAACTCGACTGCTCTTGCGACGGTGACTAAAATTTTCAGAGAAATTCAATAATTTATAGTTTTATAATAAATCTCGACAACATATTATCGTCTAAAACGCTTTTTTTCCTTTTCTCGTGAATTTCGTTCGTTAACGATATAAACCACAAACCTTCTTGAGCCTCTGCGGTACATTGATTTATGTACGCATTGATAACTCGTGGATCCATGTCGCTACCCAGTAAAGGAGGATTTGCAAGTTGAGGCAAGAATTCCGTTTGTACGAACGTGAAAATCCCAGCTGCTTGTCTAAGAGTACCATGAACAGCCTTGGCTTCGTTCATCGCCACTCTGAACGATGAAACAATGCAAATATTGTTGACGATCCATAATGAAGAAAACGGGTTAGAAACCATCGAGATAAAATAAAATTTACGAACTCGTCTTTAGCCGCGATCATTGCGGCGTGTTTCATGAACCAAAGACCCACGTTCATGCTCATATTTGCCGCTTCGTAGACCGAATCGGCGCTCGCGCTGCAAAATCATTATTCCGACGATTAATTCGTTTTATTATCATAATTATTGTATCGGAGCACGAACCGTACCTAGCGGACGATCCTAAGAGCGAGTGCGTCCATTTGAAAACAAACGCATTTCGCAGTTTGCTCGGATTGGGCCTTCCGACTCTTCTCGACTGTTCCTCGGTTGTCTCGATTTCCCATATTAGACCGTACAAAAGGCTCAAATAGGCTGCGAAAGCTGGTTCGATAGTATCGCTCGTATTGTTAGGATTTCTGATAAGATCGAGCAGACGATGTCTCGAGAGCTTTAGATCGCTGGACAAGAGAATTTTCTTTAGAATTTTTTTTTTTTTTTTTTTTTTTACGCCGTCCGATAACTTTAATCGCTCTCGTATCGAGGTCGCGCAAAAGCAACGTCACAAAAGGAAATCCTTTGAAATTGGTTAATTATACAAATAAGCTTATAGAGTGTGACGGAGTGCTGAAACGAACCTGCAAAGTCGTCTCGTAGCCTCGGTTGGCTTATCAATCTTCAGATCGAAATTTTGATTCGTCGTTGCTTTCAGTATATTGCGATGAAACCAGTGAGCCATTTCGAACTAGATTTTCCTCATACAATGTCGGTACTTATATTCGTTATATTCTTATCGCAAAGTGCACAATCTGACAGAACGACAGGTAGACACAACACAACACAACACTGTCTTCGACTCATTCGACTGACTGCGCTTTCCCTTGAGACTTTGCTTTGCTTCCTGCCCTCTTTTCAGCCAAGAATGTAAACAATAGGAGAGGGCAAAGTCAGCTGGGCAAATAAATTAATAAAACTACTTTACCATGTCGCCCTGCGTTATCAGCTGCCGAGCTGGCGGTTGTCTTCCCTCCACTCTTCGGGTATATTGACACCCCCACTTTAGCTGCCTTACCAACCACAAACGGGTTGGTTTAGACGTACGAACAACCACTACAGCAATGTCGAAACTCTATTATTCTCTCATCGTTATAACGATCATTGTATAAATAAATAATCCATTGTTTAAATCGTTTTTCGTCGTAAGAATAATAAAAGCTTGCGCACTTGTTCGTGAAACTACGCAGACGGATTTACCCAGAGGTACGTAGTTCATCATGACAATCCATTGTTTCTCAATCTTAGTTTTTCGAGCGTACAGTTCTTATAGTTATGTATATAGCGCGACCAGTTATTGACGTAAACTCTTTTCATACAATCATTCACAAAATTAATGGGTACTGTCTTTACGTTGACGCAATAAAACTGCATCGATCGTTTTGACGTTACACACCTGATTCTTACGTCGATAAAGCCTTTGATCACGATAATTTTAAAGGAAATATTTATTTTTTCGTATCTCGCGAAATCTTGGAGGATAAGTGATTGAAACCGAGTTTAAAGTTCCTTTCACTCGTCATACATCCTGCATTCCAGTCATGCCGTGTATTTGCAGTCGTGGAATATCATCAAGATGGATCTTTTTAGATGTATCGACAGCCCCACCTAATACTACGATTCCCCAAAATTATTGCATTTGCACAATTTAGAACGAGCGTTTGAATTTTTTTTATCGAAAGACCCATTTTCGTATTAAAGTGAATCAGGAATGCAGGAATGGCTACTGGGAGTGGTGGAAACTTCATAAGCAAACCCGCAAGAGGATGGCTTCATCCTGATCACTTGGTGAGCAAGGAAGGAATCACCTATGCAGTCCGAGTGAGTCAAACGAGATAAAAAATACATAACATTTGTTGAATCATTTATTTTACAGATTTGTAATATACGCTTATTATTTTTTGCAGTATATCGGCTGTCTCGAGGTGTACACCTCCATGAAGAGTTTGGACTTTGAGACGAGATCGTGCGTGGCCAAGTAAGTATTAAAACTAACCAATCTAAAAAAAAAATTATAGGCTGTTTTAAGTTATTTTAAGAAATAAAAAATATTAGCATACTTTAAAAGCCTACTTTGTGGTAGTTGAAAAGAAAAAATGAATCAGAGATTTTTCTTCGATTGCAGAGAATGTATAAATCGTGTTTGCGAAGCAGCTGGACTTAAATCGGCGGATAAGAAGAGGCGAGTCGACAGAAAAGTATTGAGAGCTATAGCTGACAAGCCATGCATGGATCATGCGGGTGCAAATATCAATTTGACTATCAGTAGTTGTAGCTTAGCCCTAACGACCCTGGAGACTGGTCAAATAATCGCTAGACACGAAATGCCACGAATATCATTCGCTTCGGGTGGAGACACGGTACATTCGACATTCACATCTATTCTTACTCGTAAATTGTATTCCGTTATAATCAAATTTGTTCTTATCAACAGGAAATCCTCGATTTTGTGGCGTACGTAGCAAAGAATATGCAAGACTGGCGAGCTTGTTACGTCCTTGAGTGCGGCGGTGGTCTTGCTCAGGAAGTTATATCAACGATCGGCCAAGCATTCGAACTGAGGTTCAAGGAATTCCTAACAAAGCCTTCTTCCTTGCAGTGAGTCGATTATTTCTCAAACAATTGCATATTAATGAAGAAATTTAATTGAATATATTTTACGATCGATCAGCCCGGCGCTTAATGGAATACGAGAACCCGATCGCGACTATTACAACGATCTTCCCGGCAAAGTACCACCGGATATCGGACCTCCTCCCGTTCCTCCACTTCCGATAAACGCCTCGACTCTGCCCAATTTGAAACATCATCATTCCTCCCAGAATCACTCATCTTCTGGCTCGAGCAGCATTCAGTGCACGGCGCTGCCAGATCCTTTTCCAAATAGTCGTGGAAAACAGACGCAACAATGGCCAGGTAGATTAAATTAAGTTGCATTAATTGATTTATTTATACAATTATTTATACGCGATAAAAATGATTTTTCGCATTTATAAGACGTAGAAACATGAACGTATAAATAATTTCCCAATTTCATCCTAGAAACGGGAAATCTGATCGATCTCAGTACGGATAGTTCGTTGAGTAACGTTGCAGCAGGTGCACAGGCAGAACACAATTATGTGAACGATACGGTGATAACGGGGAGACGGGACAGTCGTCGAGAGCCAGCCTCGTTCTTCGATGCTTTTGACATGCGTGCGTACACGAAAAATCAATAAAATCATTTTTTCTTGTAAATATTCATTTTTTTATACAAATGATTTTTGTTTTTTAGAACCCTTGAGTACGGCGATATCAGAAATGACGAAGCTAAGTCCGCGAACACAGAAACACCAGTTGAAGCAAGAAGTTTGGTTTCATGGTAGCGTCAGTCGTAGCGAGGCTGAATCTATGTTAACGAAGGATGGAGATTTTTTAGTCAGAGAGTCACAGGGTTCGCCAGGGCAATATGTTCTTACGGGGATGAACAACGGAACACCCAAGCATCTTTTGCTGATAGATCCCGAGGGTGTGGTGAGGATTGAAAAAACATTATTTTAACCTCGAGATCGATCTGTTTGGAAAAATGGGAAAATTAATGAGAAATTCGTCTGTTTCTTTGGGTTTTAGGTCAGAACGAAGGATCGTATCTTCGACAGCGTAAGTCACTTGGTGAATCATCATTGCGACAACGCTCTGCCCATAATTTCAGCCGACAGTGCGCTAGTTCTACGCTATCCGGTTCCTAGACGTACAGATTACTGATTTTCGGCCTCGCGCAGGTAGCGATAAAAACAAATTAAATACCGAGAAAATTATCGTCTAGAAAGAGAGTGAGAATGATCGAATGAAGGTTTGGGCATCGATCGTTTTATCCGCGATATTCCATGAACGAGCATCTCCATTTTTCTGACGAAGGAAAACTCGTAAGCCAAGCATAATTTAATCATAATTAATTCTTCCTACAGACCCGCGATAATTTTATTTTTATATGAATTTTCCAAACTTCCCCACGTAAGCGTATATAAGTAGAGATATTTTAATTGCCAATTTATCCGAGCGACTTGTACGCGGCATGGTCCAATTCGACGTGCTCGAAACGGTTGCCCTCGGAATTACAAGAAAAAAGAAGAAAAACAAAAAAAACACGAACAATATCTGCATCAATGATATTTTAACTTTTATATTTTCGTACGATGGTTGGATATTTCAACGTACGAGACACCTGCAATCTCGGCATTTCGACAATTTTTTCGTTAGATTCTTCTCTTTCGCTCCCTATTATTCATTATAATCGACATTGAAAAAATAGCACGTATACGTGTAGTGCGTTGGTGAATCGAATGAGGAAAAATCGTATCGATCATCGACGGATATTTCTCTATACAAACAGCAGACCTTTTTTTTTTCATTGCAATGCAATATGTGGATGCAATTTACGGTCAGTCAAACCAGTTCTGACATTCTCGTACAATAGGCACAGTCCCAAAATATATATTTATTAAATATATTTATATTCCTAGAAAGAAGAATGAAAAAAAAGGTAGTGCGGATAAGACTTATCCATTTGTTGCCATAAGGAAAACATCGAGTCTTTAGAGCCGTTTTTAAAACCAACGATTCAAAACCTTTGTTGGCCTATATTGAAACTCGTGACGCGTTAATTTATAAGCATCGAGTCACTTTTATTATATGCCGCCAATAAATTCTTCTACATCGTACGAAACGTTCAAGGACACACTTTCTTCATTCTCCGATGATCTCGTCACCACCACCGAGATTCGCCAGTTGGGAGAGCGTAAGCGGTATGTCCAGGTCGTCTTGTGAGTTCTCCCGTAATTCTCCTAACTGAGAAGAATAAATTTTCTTTCGAAATACAAACGTATAGTGAATATATCTTTTTTTTTTGTATTTCAGAAATACCAAAATCTCCGGTGGATATTCATATTTGAACTTGCGCCTTTCGACTCTAACTTCGCTCTGTTTTTTCGTTAGTTCTTCGCGAACTTTGTAAATCACAGAATTTGGCAAAAAACCAAATAGCGGCAATTTTGAGGATTTCACGGTAGCTCGTAAATCTTTCGAATAATCGTTCAAACTCGAAACACTGCATCCTGTGGAATCTTTCATTTGTTAAAAGCAATATACAAGATTTCCTGGAGAACTGTAAATATCGGCTCACCGTGAATCATTCTAAATACGTGAGGCTCGTTGTGAGCTTTTTTAACATCAGCAAATTTTCGAACGTTATTCCAAATATCGTGAGCTGGTGCAACTTCTTTGCCGGTTATCTTGGACGACTGTAACAAGTCCGCAATGTGTTTTTCCCACGCTTCGTTGCTCATTATTGACTTATAGCCCACTAAACGCGAGCCCTTGATCTCGGAATTTTTTATTCGCAAAATATCTATAAAAAAAAACATTTTGGGTCCGGAAAGATTATCGAAAGGGAAAGAATGACGTGCCAACCTTCGTCTCTGTATCGCAGACTCTGGACCATTTGTTCAAGCATCAACAGCTCGAGTTTTGGAGCATCGGAATTCTCGGTATCGAGAGAACCAAAGGGTGTGCTGCTAACTGGATGCAAAGCTTTTTCACGATCCACCTCGTTTTCGTAAATTCTATAATTTACGTTCTCGGGTATCGACTCGTCGTCGGATTCGTCTCGAATGTCCTCGACTATCAAACGCGCTCTGTATTTCGGTGACAAATCTAACATTTCCCCAAAAATCGTAGTAAATCAATTAGAAGAATTAATTATCGCATAATGGAACGATCAATTTTTTGTTCTCTTACAGTTTTCATAAGGAATTCTGTACAGGTGTTTTCCAGCACTGAAAACTATATCACCGAGGAGAGAGGAGAATATTACAGCTCGAGAGGATGTGTTTATCGTCAGAATCTTCAGAAGTTCGTTTTGCCCGTTCCAAATGCGAATGGTTTTGTCCGCTGAAGAGGTAGCACAAATTTCAAGAGATTCCAAAGTCGCGACGCTCATTATGAATGCTGAATGATCTTTCGATGGATGATGATCCAAACGTACTGGGGTAAGTTATATATTGAAAGCATTTAAATTGATTAACCGAGATTTTCCAATAATTGAAAAAACGGATAACTTTTTTATTTTTCTAAAAATCAATTTTCAACTAACTTCTCGCAGTCGTATCGTACATAAAGATTCGATGATTTGCTGATTGCTCGGTACTGCTCAGTATGCAAATCGTTAATCTAGATTTTTAACGTTTTATTAAAACATCAAAATAACTTATTTTTTGTTAAGGTTTGAAATTTGTTAATAATCAAAGTGGAGTATTTACCCCAAGGAAGCAACTCGAGTGATAGGCAAGATGTAATAAATGCTGTTCATCAGGACCAGCGGTAACTTTATATCGGGAAAAATTCTCCAAATTTTCACGCACTTGTCCTTTCCGAGTGAAACGACTCGGCGAGAGCGCGTCGATGAACACAAATCTAGAATGGAACCCTCGTGAGCTGAAACAACGCACTCGTGTTTTCCACTCGTTTCTCCGATTATCACGAGATTCCCATCCAACGTTCCGACGATTATTAACGTCGAAACGGGATTAATCGTAACTTTCTCTTCGTCATTGAGAGGGATAATTTTCTCAAACGTTTCGTACGCCACGATGCAAGTTATCACGTAATCGTCGTTCACCCAAACGTGTCTGGGATTTTGTCAGAAAATTAATACACTCGTCATCCTTTTGTTGCGCTATTTCTCCGGTTTTTTAATATTTTTACATACTTTAGTTTCATCGGTTTCATTTTTACGCTGCTCACCAGTATCTCTCCCGTTTTTAAAATAATCGTGTACATCCGATCTATAAAACAGTAATGAGAAGGTAAATTTATAATATTCATATTTGTAATATAATTACAAAGAAGATTTTTCTAATTTTCTATGGTGAACGACGTACTCGTAATACCGCTGTAAGCTGCGGCGACAATTTCCAATTTTGGTGAGAGTAATTGAACGTTAATCTGTCTTCCCTTCCGCGACGATAAAATTCTTACAATATTGTCCGAACTGGCAACGATTATACGAGTCGGAAACAACGGATTTGTCGTGGAGTACAAATTCGTTGCAGGTGCTCTACAATTGTGAAACATAAATTTCATATTATGTCTTCGTGTCGTCGCTTTATTTAAGTGATCGAAGCTCAAATTGTAGAAGAATTTTCTCACGTTAGTGGAGCGTAGAAGACGTACAACTGGTTCATTTGAAAGCAATTTAATTTACTTCCCAGAGTTGCCACAGCAGTCGCCGTTTCATTTACAGCAACGCGCCAAACTTCGCCAAGCTCGTGAAATGATTCCATCTTGTCGCGAAGATTGCAGCTCCACACTTGCAAAACATTGTCGTCGCAGCATGTTAAAAAACCGCATATCGATGGATGTCGGATTATCGATCGTATTTGAGCCTCGTGAGCGTTTGGACAGGACATTATGCATTCTAATTCAAAACTCCATCCTGATACGTTTCCTTGCTGATCTCCAGTTATTATCCATTCGCTAGTTCGATGGTAGTACAATGCTGTTATAGCTGCTTTTGTAGCCGACGATCTTTTTGCAATGAATTCAACAGGACCTGCGCTGTCTTTATTAGATTCCAGAGGCAATATGTAGATCGTCGTCAGATAAGAACCACTCAGGTACAAAATAGCTATAAAGTCATAAAACTCTTAACAAAATACTACATTACCGAAGAGAACGCGAGGTATTCTTTTTTTTTTAATTTCTCGTTTCAGTGATCTCATAAAAGTACTTGAAATGTGCAAAAATTTGTCGAGTGACTCACAAGAATGGTCTACGAGGGAAGAATATTCGATTCTCCACAAGGCTCCATAGCTGCTGTCCAGGTAATTAAGGGTTTCGAGACTGTTCAAGGGATGCTCGGTATCGTGCATTGGATAAATCTGGTAAATGATCTTCATAAATTTTTTTTAAATCGATCTCTTGGGTGAGATAGTACACGTACAGTTATTTTGTTAATACCAACGACGATAAGCTTGTTACCGATCGAGGAGTAAAAAATTTCTTCGATTCTAAATTCATTGCGAACGATTTGTAAAAGTTTGCAAACGGAATTAACAATCCATATTAAATCGTCGCGAGGAATATAGCAGGCTAAGACTTTTGCATCAGGACACCATATCATTCGCGTGAAAAGCATTGTCGAACTAAGTTGGTAAGGAGGTCGAATGGGTTTTCCTTGCATGGAATATCTATGAACCATTATTCCAGTATCCAAAACGAGATACTCCTGGAGTACAAAAGGAACGAATGTATACAAATAGCTGGGGAGTGGAGTGAAAGTGGCACAATGGAAAATTCACTATGATACCTGAGTCTCGCTACAATAGCAAATCTCCGCGAATGTACCGATCAAAGGAGTCGAAGAGGCTAATTTTAAACCATGATACAAATTTATTTCACGTATTCCCTCGAACATATCGGAATCAACGCGTGTTCTCGTCAGACGTTCGCGCATTTTATCCACTATTATTTTCAATACTGCATTATTCTCTAGAACAGTAGAAGTATCGGATTCTGACATCTTTAAAGTTTTAAATATTCAAAATGTTCCCGCTGTGCTCAGCGAACGTGCGCAGAAACCGATTTGAGAGTGTGCAAATCCCTAGTAACTTCACTGCTCGACAGATGGCCGCAACGCAATAACACGAGTGTATTATTTTAGCGTGTACTTCAGAGCAGTCCTTTGTATGCAAAAATCAAGAGATCATTTACCCCCGTTCGACCCGATGTTTATACTCCGAAAATAAAGATCATATGCCTGAAACGGATCATTGCGATAGCGCGGAATGGCCTTGTGAAGTATCGTTTCGCGGTTAATTTTGAGTTTTCTCGAAAGATTATTATTCCGTCTCCCGTTCAAAACATCTTTGGACCCGTTTCAAGATAAAATGACGTTGTCGTACGGAAGAGAAAAATTTGGCGCGAGAAAGACCTGACCAAGTCACTTGGCTATTTTTACAACGACAGCGCAGGGAGATCGATACATTTTTGCGTGTAAATTCACTCGAAATAGATGTCGTCACCACGTCTCGTCTCGTGTAGTGTGGTATTTATAACGTAAATGGAACGTCGAATAATGGCTTTTGAGGTTAGCGAGTCGCAGCCGAGCGAACAGTCGTACTTTCGTGTCTGTTGAAGGACTTTCGTGCTTCGGGCGTGTTTTTTTCGGCAGTGAACCTCGCCAGGTTTGCTACGACGAACTGTTGCGATCGTCTATTCGTTTCCGTTGAATCATTGCTTTTGCCGAGTGATCAGCTGGTTGTGCGAAACAACATATCGCGTACATGTCAGATTCGCGTGCAACGATGGCCGAGGAAACGGACATTGACCAGTCATTGGTATATCGTGTTTATTGCATGGCCCGAGAGGGAATGGCGATGACCCTTTACTCACTTCTCAATGATCAACCACAAGATCATATCGACAGTCTTCTCAATGCGGTAAATATATAGGAAAAAATACAACAAATAATACAAATTTGCGCATGATGAAATTACGAATGTACACACTCGATGAACTACTAATAACGTAAATTCCAATAATCTGAAACTTCTAATCGGGACACCGAGAGCTCCATCATTGTTACACAAAGTTTGTGTAATCTAGCAATGTTCTAGATTGTCAATCGTTATATAAAAATAGTCCTGGGTACCGAATCTCATGCCTATCGTTCTACTGGCAATGAAACGTATATACATCGTTTATTGACACGTGCCCAAAGCACACACTTTGGTTTTTTGGCCAAGAGCCAATAGAGTCTACGCACAAAGCTCTGGATCGAGGAAATGGCTCTACAAAGGAAAATGAGAGAGTTTCTTTGTTCATTAAGGATTTGTGGGCATTGACCCAAAAATTGTGATAAAATTTTTTATTTTCCCTGCGTTTGAATATACAAAACTGCATATCGTACTTTCACACTTTCAAGGTCATTCACTGATCAATTTCGTAAACATACATTATCTTAAAAAGTTTGATAACTGTTGGAAATTTATCCGAAACGTTGTTCAGGCCGAATATCTTCTAATGAAAAGAATTCTGCGATTCAATTCCAGAAAGTTATCGAGGAAAACCAACGATGTAGTCCGTTGATAATTGCCGCGAGATACGGACGCGACAAAGTCGTCAAGATGTTAATCGACAAATTTAAGCCCGAGCTAGAGCAGGAAGGGACTGTTAAATTCGATGGTTACGTCATTGAAGGTGCAAGCGCTCTTTGGTGCGCCGCAGGTATCGAACTCGCGATATTAAAATACAATAAGCGATTTTAATCTTTAAGAATGAAATAAAATTAAATTGATTCATCTTTACGCAGGTGCGGGTCATTTGAACGTTGTCAAAACTCTTGTAAAGTCTGGAGCAGATATCAATCACCCAACAAAGACAAACTCGACGCCTCTGAGAGCAGCGTGTTTCGATGGCCGTCTTGACATCGTTACTTACCTGACGGATCACGCGGCAAACATTCACATAGCCAACAAATTCAACAACACTTGCCTAATGATCGCGGCCTACAAGGGACATCACGACGTTGTCAGTTTTCTGCTCGCCAAAGGCGCGGATCCGAACGAGAAAGCTCTTTGTGGAGCAACGGCGTTGCATTTTGCTGCGGAATGCGGTCACTCTAAAATTGTCCTGGAATTACTGGAACGCGGCGCTCATATAATAAAAAATGTCAGCGGCATGACACCGATAATAGTCGCGGCGGAAAGAACTCGCGCCGATGTCGTCAATACTTTTGTCACGCAAGGAGCCGTCACAAAAGAGGAAATCATAGACGCTTACGAACTGCTCGGTGCTTCTTACGGAAACGATAAGGATAATTACTCCTTGACGAGTGCCTGCGACTATCTCTATCGAGCTATGGAGCTAAGGTGATTTATAGAACAAATTCTCAGTAATCTTCCGATAAGCTTCGCAGAGGATTTTTAGCACGTCACGACAAATTATCTTCTCTCAGGTACAGCGATCCAGAAAATATTATTCATAAGAAACTTGGTGAAACTGTGAAGGCCTACGAGTATTGGAGAGAGTGCGAGACTTTGGACAAATTGAAGACTATTATGAATAACAACAACGCCATCCATATGGAATCTCTCGCAATCAGGGAGAGGATATTGGGTGAGAAAATAATTATCTAAAAAACAGTCCGATTTAAAAAATTGTCTTCCCTAAACGTTCGATGGAAAAATGGTTTTAGGCCCGCATAATCCGGAAGTACCGCATCCGATAATTTATCGCGGTGCTGTTTTCGCGGACAATGCAAGATTCGACAGATGCATCGATCTTTGGCTTCACGCGCTTCAACTACGGCAGCTCAACAATATAGCCGTTGTCAAGGATCTGTTGCGTTTCGCTCAAGTCTTTTCCCAGATGATACACGTCGGTGTCGATCTACAGTTTCTTCAAGTTCTCGATGTTCTTGAGGCGAGTGTTATCGAGCTTGGAAGGAACAAGGCGAAAATTGATAACCCCGATCCGAAAGATGACCTCGATCAGTGTATCGTGAGTTTAAATTCTTCGATACGTAAATCGCATCTCGATCTACTTGAAAAGATTTTTAAAAACGTTCTCGTAGGAGGAATCGGAGTCGAACATCACGACGACTCTCTACATTTTGACAATACTAACAAAACTCATGACTTTGAACGGCTACGAAAAAGGCTACGATGAGGCAGATGTTAAAAAAGCTCATTATCTCGTTCACAAGTTGTGTGCACTACGTATGACCCTTACAGACGGTCAAACGTTGCTACACCTAGCCGTCAATGCCAAAACACCGGTAGATGATTTTCACACCAACGACGTATGCAAGTACGTGTTTCGTATAATGATTGGAACGATACGAAAAGAAAAGCGATCACGATGATAATTAATTCGAGGTTTTTTCTCGTCAACAGATTTCCCTGTGCAGCTACGGCCAAATTATTAATTCAGTGTGGCGCCGATGTAAACGCAATGGACAACGACAGGAACACGCCGCTTCACTTGATCGTCACATATCAAAAACCAATTAGGTGAGTTTCTTATTCGCTAATCTTTGGAATTTTTTAATCTCAAAATTAAGAATTATATTTTCAATCATTTTCTTTTTTTCGTTCCAAGTGATTTCATGACATTGCATTGTATAATACTGGAATTGATCGATGCCGGAGCTCATGTCGATACGGTTAACAGTCTAGGTAAAACGCCATACGATGCCGCGACGACCGGTAAGTCGAAAATACAAATATCATTACGACAAAATTGCATACAATCGAAAAAGCATTATCACGATGGTTATTTTTTCTCAGGCGTAGCAGAAATAATATTGCGTGCCCAGACAAAAATATCCCTGAAATGCATAGCAGCCAAAGCCGTGAAAACTTACGGTCTCTCATACAGTGGCAACGTTCCACGCACACTAGAAAGCTTTATCGAACTTCACGGTTCGGGACTGAATCAGGGTTAACGAAAGAGATACAGATTGAGAAAAATAAATAATAATACGAGATGCGAGCTCGCGCTAAACTCGAACGTAGTTCGAACCTTGGCTATCGACGTGTCGTCGATTAACGAGCGCTTAGGGTATCGAAACGTAGAGGCATTTGCATCTAAGACTTCTGTGTGTGTATTAACATACCATATAAGTATAGAATCGAATGAACGCAATTGATAATGGACCGCGCAGATTCCATTCAAATCTATAACAGCAAAAATCTTGTAAATAGGAATGTAAAATAAGAAAATGTTATTTACCACGCAACGTACAAAGAAGATAGATATGTATAGTATTCTAAAGGATGTGTATACTCGTCTTAAGTAAGTTTCATACAAATATTTCACTAAAGCCTGGAGGAAGAAAAAAAAACGCTAAACAAAAACCGAAGGTCTTTTTTCTAAATGATATATACGTTTATTTATATATTATATGAAAAATGTTAATTTACACATTGTTTACGATAAGTATCCGAGATGCTATTGAAATATCAATGTTCACTGGCTCGAAGATCAAAGTGTGATTAACCCTGTTGAATGAAATACGTTTATAAAGTTTCAATTTTTATGGAATTTATTTCAAGCTTCCGGCTTTTAAAACTAGATGGCGCCACTAGTCCGTACGTGGGGTAACCTAACAACAGGAGTTTGTCAGTCGAGTATCAAGGCGCGACGCCTCGTTTCGCGTGCTTGCCAAGATACGTGAAACATTTCTATCACGAATGGCAGTGATTTCTGTGCCATGCACGATTTCTGAGAATGTTATTTTTCATAGGTAGGTTAAAAAAAAATCGTCTTCGATCGAACGTTTTCGAGGGGATGGTTGATACGTGCTAATAAGCAAAAATGAAGGATCGAGAATGACGTTTGTATTCGAAATAGAGCATTGTTCTTTTTTTTTGCGTAATGTTAGAGGTAAAGATAAGAGTACAATCGTTAGACTTCAATGGGATCGACGACAATGGCGTTTCTCTTGGGCTCTTTGGGATCTTCGTTGGATCTTGGAAGTTCGTCCTGTCCTCTTATCCTAATGTTGTGCTTCTCTTTGTATTCGTTTATTTCAGCACCTTTTTTCTCCAATTGATCATAGAGCGCCTCTATTATTTTTGAAAGCT
Organism: Netelia inedita; assembly: GCA_964017225.1. Classification (NCBI taxonomy): domain Eukaryota; kingdom Metazoa; phylum Arthropoda; class Insecta; order Hymenoptera; family Ichneumonidae; genus Netelia; species Netelia inedita. The sequence continues at coordinate 2,999,871 of OZ024924.1, read as the reverse complement.
AGGAAAAATGCGAGATATAAGCAAAAATAACAATTTCGATTGAAAGGTTTATAATAATAATTTTCATACCTGTTCCTTGGTAGATACGAGTGCAGGAATTACATCCTCGACAACACGTTCGCACAAAATACCTCCGATCATTCTATAACACTTTCTTTTTGGATCGACATTTTTCAGAGTGTCGATGACGATTCTACGATTGAAAGGAAAAAAAACAAAAGCATTTTATTTATGACATGATTAACGGAATTCGACTATCGGAAAGCGCGGAGAGGTTATGTTTGGTTGATTGCGTGCGGCGTACTTGTGCTCATTCAATTCCAATTCGAGCTCGGACAATTTGCTGGCCATCACTCGTTGATCAACGCGAAGAGCCTGAAACCCGGCCAGTATGTTTTCGTTCGATTTACCACCTTTGTTAAGAGGCTTTCCTACTGTCTTTTTGTCGCTTGCCATATTAGGAGATTTTACAATAAACTCTTTCACAGTGAATCGAGGTCCAGACTGACTACGGTCGTCCCGTTGTCTGTCGCAGTCGCTCCGCGTTAATCGACGTTCCAACGATAGACGGTAGGAGGCGCTCGTAGTATGTTGTTTCCTTTTTTTACCGCAAGATGGCTAATCACTTCCATTCGCGTGATATAATTTTCTCGTTTAAATCAGTTCTTTACATTCGAGAACATTTTCGCTGACAACAGCATTGATATTATTATTCCTTTTTAAAAATTGTTCAATATTCTGGATAGGTAAATAATCAGTACGTAAAAATAAGCATTCAATAAATCGCTTTACTTTTCAGTTAGAGGTTGTACAGTTATTTTTTTCTCCTTGTATTATCCTTGGATTACAATAATCATATAAGCGATACAATTAACTATGGTTTTATATTTTGCGTAGCCCTTTAAACGTCATTTTCGAAATCTTTGGGATTCTTGCGGTTGTGTTGGTAATGCGCTTCTTTTACGGAAGAGTAGGTCAAGTAGCCCATTAAAAAAGCTGTGGAAGAATAAAACGTTAAACGTTTAGGATATCATAATTTTGGCAAAGTTAATTATGTCAGCTATTAAATGACGAATGAACACTTACGTGGTACGACAATGAGGACTTTCTCCCGAACTCTGCGAAACATATTGGGTACTCCATGGCTTATGGCACCTGCGAATGCTTTTTGCTCGTGAGGGCTGAGGCGGAAGAAAACAACGCCGCGGATCTTGGCAAGGTGACCGAACTCCAATCCCATTTTGCTAAATATCTAGAATAAATTCGTTCTCATGTACTCTTGTCGAACAGTGAATTAAGTATTAGGAGATAATCAAACGTTCGTGATTTCGACACATCACATAATCGCGATATCAGAAATCTCTTTCGGCATTCAGTTCTCGAGGCGGAGATAGTCAACAAAGTTTATTGTCGAAATCTCTCGAGTCGTTATTTTGTTCGTTATTAAACAATGAATTATTGCATGCGACATGATTATATAATAATTGTCTGGTCCACACTCACTTATTTGAGCAATCACGAATCAGAAAACCCACGAACAGCGCACAGTGTTCTCGAACTGAGTGAAGTTTACCGCGCAACACGAAGCCACGAGAGCGCGTCGATCGAAGAAATGCAAATTCCCTATTGCGGTTGCTAGTTACTAAGCAAGGTAGGCACCTTCGTAAAAAAAATATCCCACACGTACGGCGCCATTTTGATTGTCATTTCCAAAGTTCTTGTCAAATTATTCGGTTCTCTTATAAATAATCAGTAACATTCGATCCTCGCATCGACTAAAGGTTCCAATTGGTAATAAAAGTGGGGTTGTCGAGCCCGGTGCGGGAAATATGATGAAACAACGTGAAAAATTCGAACTGAACGATTGTATCTCCATAAGTCCGAATTGTCCGTCAGATATCATGATTTTCTCCGTGTCGACGTTTGCAACCTACAAAATAAAGTAAAACTACGCGTTCGTGGGTGTTTCTTCTATTTTTCAGTGTTCGTTTCTCGTGCTCGATGTCAGTGGCCTCCTTCGCAAAGTTGCACGTTCGTCCGCAGCGTGGACTAACGATAGAGTGCGGTAATGTCGTTCAAGGGATTAAAGGGAAGAACGAGAGGAAAGGTAACCGTGGAACCCGTGGAACGGCCAGCGGACAGTTGCCCGTGCGCGAGGCTTCATATACGAGCTCTCGCGTGTAGCTCTTCGGTAAATTAAAAGAAATATACATCCTATATATCCGCACACATATATATACACACACTTTCGTAAAATAACAGAAATTTCAGGAGGCTCGTTTGTGCACACGAGTAAGATCAAGTGTGTCGTTAGTGCAAGTTGTATCATCCATTAAAAAAAAATTGTGCATTCGCGTGTGTGTCGTGTCAGAATCGTGATATAAGAGAGTTGCGTGAAAGAGCGAGATAAAAATTCAATCGAGTGTGAATAAGTCGGAAAGGAACAAACAAGAAAAAAGACCGACAGTGATAAATCCTTGAATCGTGGAATCGTCGGAAGTGAAAATCGTCGAGGATGGCTGCCCCAGGTCCGCGATTCGCGATGTTTCTCCAAGTTTATTTGACGCCAGAGTGAAAGGGCGGCACGCGGGGTTCGACGAGAGAAATAAAAAAAACGCGGAAGAGACAAGAGAAAAAAATCTTCGCGTTGTTTTTTCCGGTGTTATTGCTCAGGATACGTGTAGCTTTTTTTGTTTGTTAATTTATCGTTTTTTATACGAGGCAATCGGCCTGGCGCACTGGGGGCAATCTTTCTCTCTCGCTCGGTGGCTGAGGCCTCCTTTTTCGCCTTTGCTGCGTAACTGCGGGTGGCGTCGTGGCCGCCCGTGTAAACTCCCTTTCCGTGTGGAGTCATGGTCTCGAAACTCGATGTAAATATCGGGTGCGAGGCTGCAAGGCTCGCGACCACGACGACGACGTCGACGACGACGACAACGACCTCGATGGCGACTACGCGACAGCAGACGCAAAATCGTACTCCGACTAAAACGGATAATCAACAACAACAACAACCACAACAACAACAAATAAAAATGGATAATCAACAAACGAGCCGTGTTAACATCAAGGAAATGGCAGACAGGAGTGAATCTGATTTTGAGTTCGGGATTCCCCCCGAGGCCCCGGTCTTCGAGCCTACGGCCGAAGAGTTTCTCGATCCTCTCGGTTATATCGCCAAAATACGTCCTATCGCCGAAAAATCTGGAATATGCAAGATAAAACCACCACCCGTGAGTAATACAACAATTTTTTCTCTTCTTTTCTTTTCTTTTCTTTTCTTTTCTATTCGAATGAATTCGAGCGCGAGACTTTCCTCACGATTATGAAAAAAATTCTTTCTTCGTGTTTCTTCTATTCCTCGCGGATCCCTCGTGCACGCGCTACGGGGAGTGGACGGGAAAACGTCACAAGTTCGTCTGCCCTCGAAAACACGCTTGTCCCGAGTTTAAACGTTCGTTATTTCGTAGCGGCCACACGTCGAGGAAACGCTTGTAATTATCGTCCGGGGACGAAACGAAAATTTTTGACGAGAGATAAATTTTGTCGTCGCGCTGACAAAGAAGCGAGATACCATAGGACGCCTCGGGGATTTTCTTCCAAAGATTTTTTTTTTTTTTTTTTCGTCACATTTTCAAATGATTTCTCACGACTCGCACGAAATGCTTCATTGTGCGTTCCGCGTGGGGACACTAGCGAGCGACGTTTTTTCGTTCCTCGTCATATCGAACGTACGAAACTAACGGAAAAACGTTCGAGGGGCATAAGAGGCTTCGTTTTAGTTCGATCGAACGAAACGAGCCAGGTTCGTGCGTTTGACCAAAAAAAGATATTAGAGAAGGAGAGTGACGATACACGGAGGCGCATTTCTCGCGTAATAACGACTATTGTGGCTTTTCACATTGAGTCGTCCTCTCGATCCAGAACCGATTTACACCAGTTCTCTCTCTCTCTCTCTTTCTCTCGTTCGAGATTCATAACACAATGATAATCGCTCGCGTAACGCAACGGTACATGAAGCATTTACGTGGGCGTAAATACAATTTTTATTTCGCGTTGTCACGGGCCTATGATACAAATATTTTTTTATTCTCGTCAAACAACAATTGGATCTTGCAAGGGCGGTTAATTAAAAAAAAATTCAGTTCTTTTCTTGTCGAGCATTTTTTCTTTTTATTTCTACGAAACAAAAAATCTCGTCCGTTCTTTGTTCTCGTTTATGGGAAATTTTCGTTCTCGGATGGAACGCGACGCGCTCGTTGGTAAACCGTCTTTCTAACGCCAATTGTCCGGTGGACTGGGGGTTCTTCGAGCGTGTGAGTGTGCATCTCTCGCGATTTTTTTTTAACGTTCCTTCGTCCACATTGCGTCACAAGTCCAAGTAACAACGTCAATGTTCACCTCGGCTATAAAATTAATGTGTTAAGTTTTATTTTATTTCTTTGCATTTATCTTTATTTTTGCGATTCGTCGTTACTTCCGGCGTGGGTAAAATACGCATCGAACGAGCTCGTTCGTATAGAATTTTCCTTTACAATTAATCCTATTTATAATTCTACGAGAAAACAAATTTTTTTTACTAGAAAAATTAGCTAGACGATAGATGTCTCGCGACAACTTCGAGCTTATCGATTACTCGCATCGACGATGAAAAGAAAGAACATAAAAACAAAGGCAACGGTCCGAGCAGGATCGCGATTAAATTTGTATCGAGCGATTTTTCTCGTCGAGGGTAATAATACGGCAAAATAAAATAAAAAAAAAATAAAAATTATGTCTCGCATCTGCCCGCCAGGGGCAAGGGGATTACGTCAGTGAAACGCAGCGTTGGGTGAGCCTCCGGCAGAGGGGTCGACGGTACTGAACAAACGGCAATTTCCATTGTCCGAATTAAAAAAATAAAAATAAAAAATAAATTAATTGGTTCGAACGATTTATCGTAATGTAAAATTAACGATCTGACAAAAATACGGCGAGTGACGTGAAAATAAAAATATACAAGTCAATAACGTTATAATTATCTCGCGAGAAAGATTCTCAAAGTGATTTACGCGTCGGTAAAATTACACGAAGCGATTGTATTGGGGGATTTTGCGAGTTAACGGTACAAATCACGATGCGGTTTGCCGGTACGCCGTGACGAGAGAGGCAAAACCATCGCAACGCGATGTACAGATATAATAGAATATACGTGTGTACTATGACAACGGTTTCGTTACAAGCGTAGGAAAGAGAGAGGCATCCGCGAAGGTTTTCACTTAAAATGGCCGGAACAATTTCGTTTCGTGCCGGGTCATAGAGGAAATCCGGTAACGTCGGCTACGTTCATTCCTCCCCCCCCCCCTCTCCTCACCGCAAATAAAAATCCCTAGAAAAATTATTCTCTTTCTTTACATTTTTTTCACAAAAGAAACGAAGCAAAACTCAAAAAACTAATTAAATAAGAATTAAACGAAAGTTGCAATTGATGTAAATTCGTTGATAATCGTCTCTCGTTGTACAAAAGTGTGGAAGACGGTTTATCGACAGAGGTGAAACGTTGCGGCAGGTCTCGGGCTTGCTTTACACACCAGTCAGGGAACGGTAGCGTGGGAATTCTTCTGTCTGTCTATTTTACTTCATATATCTCTCTTTCGCTCTCGCACGTTCGTGGAACTATTTTCACCCTTGTGAACGTCGAGAATACGTCTTCGGTTATCACAAATCAATCGATAAAGAACGATCGAAGGACGAGTTAATATTTCAATGTGAATTTGCGCGAGATACAATCGAGGAAGGAGAGAGTAAACTACGGGGTTATGTCTCGTTTGCTTTTCTTTGTTATTTTTTTTTCTCATTGCATAAGTTTCGTCGATGTTCAAGGACCATGAACGATCGAATCGTGGAAGTTGGTCGAGTGAGGAAGAATCGTGCATGTGTATATGCATAATATCTACTATGTGTACGTGTAAGTGTGTGTTGTGTGTGGCGGGTGAAAGAGCCGAGTGTCGAAGGAGGGGGGGGGGGGGGGGGAGGAGAGAAATTTCCTTGTGTCTTTGGCACGATGGCACGCCGGTCGATAGAGAACACTATTTTATGGCTACCACCTCTTTCGCCATCTGGCATTAACGACACGCCGATGCGGACAATAAAATTATCTTTTCATTCGATCACGTATGATTTTATTCTTTTACGTTACTGTAACGTAGATTTTATTTCTCATATTTCTCTTTGTCATTTCTCTTTGGCAACGAGTATTTTGACGAAGGGGTCAAATTTGTTTGCGTTGGGATGGTTTCACTGTCGCTCGTTGCTTGCGAACGTCGTTGGACCACCATTAGAGCGGAGGAATCGACCGACGCGTTACAGCCATTAATTTTCATTGATATTTCGTTTTTTCAATATTTTTTCAATAGAGAATCTTACAGGAGTGTAAATAAATTTGAGATTTTTTTAAAAGAGTTTCAAGGGGGGTTGTAGTTGTTAGCTACATCGAATGAATCACAAGCCCGAAATTAGCGGTTGATTTAGAAAGATGTATGAGTCAGGATTAACGATATGTATACACAGTTATATCAAAAGAGAAGTGAGAGAGAGAGAGAGAAAATAGAATGCGACGTGAAAATTGGATCGGGGATACAGTGGCTTTCGTGTACTTCAAAATATTTTGAACGAGTTCAGTGACTCGTGCGAATTCCATGTTTGTCGATATCTCACGAGTGCTCGTTTTTTTTTTTTTTTTTTTTTTTTCTTCTTCAGAACTGGCAGCCACCGTTCGCCGTTGACGTCGACAAGTTCAAATTCGTACCGAGGATACAGAGGCTAAACGAGCTCGAGGCAAAAACGAGGATAAAATTGAATTTTTTAGATCAAATTGCGAAATTCTGGGAGTTACAGGGTTCTTCGCTGAAGATACCGCTCGTCGAAAGAAAAGCTCTGGATCTTTATTCGCTTCATAGGATCGTCACCGAAGAAGGTATAATTTCTTATTTAAGTTTGATCGATGCGATAACGGTTTTTCGATAAAAACATCCCTCTTTGTCGTGCCACGTTTGTTTTCACACTCGTGCTCGATCTCGTCCGTTCACTCCTGTTTAATCGATAAATAATTGACCTACACACACACACACAACGTGCGACTGGTTTAATATTTTCTATTTATAGGCGGTATCGAAAATGTAACGCGAGAACGCAGATGGGCAAAGATCGCAAATAAATTGGGTTATCCATCGGGACGGAGCGTCGGCAGTATTTTGAAGAATCACTACGAGAGAATTCTTTATCCGTTCGACGTTTTCAAACAGGGAAAAACATTGGGACCGTTGGGAGAAATCGTAAGTATTCGCCAAAAAAAAAATCAATCTTGAAGCATTTTTTTAATCCGTTATTTCCGTTTGTTCAGTTTTTCTTTAATTTTCGAATAATTTTTTTCAGAAATTCGAGTCTGATCCAGAGTTCACGGAGAAGAAGGATCGTGACTACAAACCGCACGGCATAATATCGCGACAGCAAATAAAACCCCCACCGGCAAAATTCTCGCGTCGTTCAAAACGCTTTGCGGGCGACGATAAACAGCAGGATGTCGGAAATATCAAGAACGAGGAGTGCAAAGACGAGTGCGACTCTGATATGGATTGCAAAGATTCCTTCAAGGAAGATCCGGATGATAAGGACAACAGTAAGGAGCTCAAAAAGCTTCAATTTTACGGACCAGGACCGAAGATGGCGGGTTTCAATACCAAAGAGGGCGGGAAAAAATCTAACAAAACCCGCGGTGTCAAGCTCACGTACGACTTCGATCCCCTCGCAAAATACATTTGTCATAATTGCGGTCGTGGTGATATGGAGGAGAGTATGCTACTCTGCGACGGTTGCGACGATAGTTATCACACTTTCTGTCTATTGCCACCGTTGACGGAGATCCCTAAAGGCGATTGGCGATGTCCAAAGTGCGTAGCCGAGGAAGTCTCAAAACCCATGGAAGCTTTTGGTTTCGAGCAAGCCCAAAGAGAATACACTCTGCAACAATTCGGCGAGATGGCCGATCAGTTCAAAAGCGATTACTTCAATATGCCCGTACACATGGTACCGACGTCCCTCGTTGAAAAGGAATTTTGGCGAATTGTTTCCTCGATAGACGAAGACGTGACCGTCGAGTACGGCGCCGATCTTCACACGATGGATCATGGCTCGGGTTTTCCCACCAAGACGAGCGTTAATCTTTTTACCTGCGATCAGGAATACGCCGAATCGTCCTGGAATTTGAACAATCTGCCTGTTCTCGAAGGCAGCGTGCTCGGACACATTAATGCCGATATCAGCGGTATGAAAGTACCGTGGATGTACGTTGGCATGTGTTTCGCTACTTTCTGCTGGCACAACGAGGATCATTGGAGTTATTCGATCAATTATCTTCATTGGGGTGAACCGAAAACTTGGTACGGAGTGCCAGGTGCACAGGCTGAAAGATTCGAGCATTCTATGAAATCAGCGGCACCCGAACTCTTTCACAGTCAGCCCGATCTGTTGCATCAGCTCGTTACTATAATGAATCCTACGATTTTGACTAACGAAGGTGAGAGAAGTGACAAATTTATGATTTACGATTATAAATTTCATCGATTTTTTCCAATGATAATGTTTTTATATCAATTTGTATTCGATATTTTTCAGGCGTTCCGGTATTTCGAACTGATCAGCATGCTGGGGAATTCGTCGTTACTTTTCCGCGAGCTTATCACGCTGGTTTCAATCAAGGCTACAATTTTGCCGAAGCTGTAAACTTTGCACCAGCTGATTGGGTAATTTTTTTTAGATTTTTCGAAACATTTTCATTCTACTGACTTTTGCACATCGAATAATGTTTTGTATCTTCGTAGCTAAAAGTCGGTCGGGATTGCATCACGCATTACTCCAATCTTCGGCGTTTTTGTGTATTCTCGCACGACGAGCTAGTTTGCAAAATGTCACTGGATCCCGACGCTCTCGACATTGGCATAGCAGCTGCGACTTATCAGGATATGCTGCAGATGGTCGATGACGAAAAGAAACTGCGAAAGGATCTGCTGGAATGGGTGCGTATTGAAATCATAATTCATCGATTGCGATGTAATAGAAAGACGCAAAAAAAAATAATACTCCTGTTTCATTCGTTCGTTAACTTGCGATTCGCGAGCTTTTATTTGGCAAAGGATTACAAAAAGAGCGATTGTTCGGCCGTATCTATTTAAAGAATCTATATTTGTACTTGGATTGTGGGTCGAAACCTGAGAGATATGCAGTAGCCATTCAATCGTTTCGGCATTATAAATTTAAAATATGCAGTGACCTTGCTATATTTACGGTCACCACATCAATTATCGCCCAATTCGCCTTGATTACGGAATTCTCTGACGCTAGAAAATTTAAATTTTCCCGCTATAGTGTAGTTGAGGGTAGGTGAGTGTAGATCGCGCCACATTCGCTCGTCGCCATCTTTTTTCTCGTAAATGCATGAGAATCACTGCGAATGTGGTATAAAGTGCAACGAAGAGGGGGGTGGGGGGAGGGTTATGTTCAGGGTATTTCAGTTAGTAGTAGTATTCTATTAGTATGCCTCGTGTGAGCGAGAACGATGCCTAAGCCCGCTCAGTTACAGTGCGCGCGCGCGGCCAATATCTCGGTCTCTTTCTCCGCGCTGAGCGCTTTGGTGGGGAGTAATGTGGGGAAGGGAGAGCGGCATTTTGTGCCACGCGTGTGTGCGTGCCGATACATGCTCAGTTCACTTGGTTCACTGGATATGATCGCAACGCTCGCGCGACAATGTGTCCACGTTAACAATCTCGTTAAATGTGTTCGGTCGCTATCAATCGTGTTCAACGTAACGATAAAAGTCAATCGTGCAATTTTCGTGCTGTGGATTACGACGTTTTTCATCATTTTCTCGACCGGCATCGTGCATATACCGGGAACCTTGATCGTTCGGCGTTGCCGCGCGTTGTTGCACGCTTCTTGTTCTATCTCTCGCGTATATACCTTTGTTGATTATGTAACTTTGAACGGTAAGTGGTGTAAACGCGAGGTTATGTTGTTCAAGCCATATTCGATGACTTTGCCGAGATACGTCTCGGAGTCTCCTCAATCGTGGAGCCGCCGTTTTTGTTATAAAATGTCGCTACGTTACGTTGAGTCACGTCTTTTTTTGGATTCAACGAGGCCTCGTATCTCTTTCACGCGGGATATCGTTAATATTTTTTCTCCCCTTCTCGTGTCTATGACTTCGTGTACGAACGCGAATGCTTACAGCTGGTGAACAGATATCTCGTTGAAATTCGCATATCTCACATTTTATTCGTACGTTTTTCGATGTTTTGTGCATAACCTCTTCTTTTTTACACGTTTTTCTCGCCCGGAATAACTTGGCCAAAGGCAACGTTTTCGTTTGTCAAATAACCTCAAAATGAAAAAAAAAAAACTTGTAATGTAACGAAGCCGTGGAGCACTCCAACAACATTTGAAAACAGAGTTTCTTTATGTATTGTGTGTGTGTGTGTGTGTGTGTGTTCATAGGGTGTCACAGAAGCGGAGAGGGAAGCTTTCGAGCTGCTGCCGGACGATGAAAGACAATGCGAGGCGTGTAAAACAACGTGTTTTCTCAGTGCAGTGACTTGTTCCTGTCACAGTTCTCAATTAGTCTGTCTGAGACACTTTACCGAACTCTGCACGTGTCCACCAGAAAAGCACACATTGCGTTATCGTTATACTCTCGACGAATTGCCCATCATGTTGCAAAAGTTGAAACTGAAGGCGGAGTCCTTCGACTCCTGGGTGTCTAAAGTTAAAGAGGCCATGGATCCGAAGGGCGAAAAGATCGAGTTGACGGAACTCAAGGATTTGCTCAACGAGGCTGAAAATAAAAAGTTTCCTGATAGCGAACTTCTGACCGCTCTCACAACCGCTGTCCAAGATGCCGAAAAATGCGCGAGCGTCGCGCAACAACTTTTAAACAACAAACAACGCACGAGGTGAGTACATAGCGTTTTAATCATCTTTGTTCGAACGACGAGAGTTACAAATTTCCCGAATTTGCATGTATTAAATTTTATAAAAAATAGTATTTTTCCCACTAACGTTACGCACAATGTTGTGGACAAAAACCAAGGTTTTGTCGTTTCTCCAGGACGAGACAATCCGTCGACACAAAGTACAAACTAACGGTCGAGGAGCTGACGCTTTTTTACAAGGAAATCACAAATTTGTGCTGCGAGCTCAAAGAATCCGACGGCGTCAAGTACATATTGGATCAAGTAGTGCAGTTTCAAAAAGACGCGGAGGACCTCGAAACGAAGAACGGCGAGGATTGCGATATCGCCAAGTTGGAAAAGTGCATAGACTTTGGAGATTCGATCTGCATCGAATTGCCGCAATTGTCACGCTTGAAGCAAAAATTGAGTCAGATTCAGTGGTTAGACGAGGTTAAATCAATGCAGGAAGATTCGAAATCGATAACGCGCGAGGATGTGGCTAAATTGTCGGAAAAAGGAATGACCATACCGCCGCATTTCAGTATCGAAAATATGCTCTCCAAGCTTCAACAATTAATGACGAGTATCGACGCTTGGGAGGAAAAAGCAAAGGTCCATCTTAATTCGAAAAGTCGTCAGAATATCGTTGCGATCGAGGAATTGGTCCAAGAAGCCGATGACATCGATGCTTATCTACCGAGTCTCGACGGTCTTCAGGATATTCTCACAAAGGCCAAGAATTGGACGAAAAACGTCGAGGAAATACAGGCGCGTGAAAATTTTCCGTACTACGATACGCTCGATGAGCTCGTTCGCAAAGGACGAAACATTCCGCTACATCTCGATGCTCTGCCGATGCTCGAATCGACGCTATCACAGGCCAAAGTGTGGAAGGAGCGAACGGCGAGAACTTTTCTACGAAAAAATTCGCATTACACACTCATGGAGGCGCTCTCGCCTCGCATAGGCGTCGGGGTCCACGCGTTGAAAACGAAAAAGAACAAAGGTGACGAAAGTATCGGTGCAGTTTTCGTTTGTGACACGAAACTCGACGATGGCAGTGATTCCGCCGATGTCGTCGCAGCTTTCAAATTGGCCGAGCAACGAGAGATGGAGGCGATGAGAAATTTGAGGGAGCGCAATCTTGTAAAAGCGAGCCTCGACGACTCGAGGTATTGCGTATGTCGGAGACCAAGATTTGGTCTGATGTTGCAGTGTGAATTGTGCAAGGATTGGTTTCATTGTGAGTATCGAAGAAAAATTTATTAAAAATTACGTTTATTGTTCTTTTTTTTTCTCAATACAATTATTTTAAAAAAAAAATCTTTATTTCTTCAACAGCCAACTGCGTTCCTCTTCCAAAGACGATGTACAAAGGTAAAGTACCGACGAGTAGAGAGACAAAATTTCTATGCCCGTGCTGTCTGAGATCGAGGAGACCGAGGCTCGAGACGATTCTTGCGCTTCTCGTCAGTCTGCAAAAAATTCCAATTCGCCTGCCGGAAGGCGAGGCACTTCAGTGTCTCACGGAACGGGCGATGAACTGGCAGGATCGCGCGAGACAAGCTCTTGCAACGGACGAGATAAACACGGTGCTCGCAAAATTGTCCGTACTGTCGCAAAAACTCGTCGAAGCTGCGGCGCGAGAAAAGACGGAGAAGATTATAAGTAGCGAATTGAAGAAAGCTGCGAATAATCCGGAACTTCATCAGCGAGTACAGGCCATAGCACCGCTCAGCGGAGTTCATTCCGACGACAGTGTTCTAAGCACAGCGGTGAGTACATTAATTCTGAAAATAACAAACGTAATCCAATTTTTCAACGTCTTTCATCTTTAGCGTACAATATTCTTAAATAACGTTTTATTAATGAAAAACAAATGTTATGATTTTAGGACGACGACGACGACGTAGTGACGATCGACGGCGATGAGCCAACCTGCAGCACCTTCAACAGTAACGAGCACGCCTATTCCTATGGTGAGACAAAATTTTCGTTTGTCCCTTTGCCCATTTGTAGTTTTAGTTTTAATTGTTTCGCGGTTGAAATTTTCTTGCGAGGGGTGGAGGGTGGGTGGGAGGGAAAAGGTGAGGTTCGTGGTCATTGACCGAAATGAGGGCGTAAGGTCGTAAAGGAAAACAAAAAATCTACCGTTGTATTCTAGTATCGAAATTCCAACGAAAATCGCAATCTCAAAACTCGGAGACTTCCGTAGTACTGTCGGAGAACGCGAGAACGCGATTAGAGGAGCTCATGATGGAGGGCGACCTGCTGGAAGTGGCACTGGACGAAACACAGCACATATGGCGTATTCTCAGTCACACGAACAGTCCGAGCAGTGTGAGAAAATATGCGGCATTCGAGGAGGTCCAGTCGAATCTCAATAGCGACATCAAGGACGTGAAGAAGCGCGGCAGAAAGAGAAAATCCGAGGAATTCGAGCTGCTGAAGAAACTCGGCAGGCCGAAGGTCGACGAGAAGGGCTCGACGGCGAATGTCGTCAAACGCAAAGGCTTCAATAATAAAGAGAAGAAGATCGTGACGACACCACCGGCAACGACCACGACGCCGAGTCCGTTGAAACGCGGCCCCCGAAAGGTACTTTTTATTTTTTATCCCGAGAATCTTTCGTACATCGAAATATTGTGTAAAAAAATCGTCGATTCTTAACGGGGCCCCGGGCTCTCGGACCTCTGGCTAGCGCGATTTCAGTCTAATGTGAATTTCAGATGAAACGAAAAGAGGGCGAGGAACAATTGCCGAAAAAACGCGGTGGCAATAGGAAGAAGACGAAGCAAGATACGTCCGACGAGGAGGACGATTGCGCGGCTGTTGATTGTCTACGACCTAGTGGTTAGTTTAGACGTGATATTTATTTTTCCAGATCTCGAGAAATCTTTTTATTTCCGTCGTAAAAACAATGTTTGTGTTTCGCACAGGTCGAGAGGTCGACTGGGTACAGTGCGACGGTGGCTGCGACGGCTGGTTTCACATGCACTGCGTCGGTCTCGACAGAACAGAAATCGCCGAGGAGGACGATTACATCTGCAGCAATTGCAAAGATCCCGATCAAAATGCAACGGTATGAGAAACAATGCTATGATTAAAAAGAAAACAAAAAGTTTATTGCAAATTCGCGCAACGCGTTGTTTTCGTACATTTTTATTTACCATTTCGCGACGCTTTTCAACGTCGGTACTTTCTATTTTTTAAATCCCCAATCCCCCCTTGTTTATTTTGTTTCTCCCGTCTTTCATTACAGATTCAAGAGAGCAATCGTTTTATCCGCTGAGAGTTACGGATTTGAAAAAAAAAACAAAAGAAAAAACAGTGCATCACGTTATTAAAAAACAAAAAGATAACCACAAACATTTAAACGAATCGACACACGGTCGATACACGAGTGACGGACTAAATCGTTGCCATAAGGTTGTTATCAACATTTCTAATTTTTTTTTTCTTTCTCTCTCTCTCTCTTCCTTCCTACATTTTTTGTTTATCTCCATTTTACGCTCGGTGTTTTCGTTACGACTCTGTTTTTCGATAGCTCCGCATTCGCGTTATCTTGTAAAAGAAAAACGAAGGTGGTAAAACGTTTGTGGGGGAAGCGTGAAAGAAAAAAAATATTCTCATAAAGGGACGGTATCTTTTTGTTTCTCGTGTTCTCGTGGTCAACGCGTTTATAGTCGCGAGAGGCAGTACAGCTAGATGAAACATTAGGCCTGGATGCACTTGTTTCCCTTTCACAGTCCCAGGGATACCACAGCGCTGACACCGAGCCGGAAATCCAGGAGGTTACGTCCTTCGTCAGGACCTACTAGTCCGTATTTGGTTTCTTTTCCCACAATACTCCCAAGACACCCCTCGAAGCCGCCCTCTCTCGTTATCCTCCCCCAGAAAGAGAAATCGCACCTCAAAGTTAGCTCTGCACAAAGTTCTACGGGAGAGGAAACGAAAGAGCGAAAAAAAAACTCTCGAAGCACTGGAAGATGTCGAAATCGCCTGTCCAACTTCCAAGATACCACGGCCCGGTCGTCGTCTCCGTCATCTCTATCGTACATTATTGTGTTAAAAAAAAAAAAAAGAAAAAGTGGGAACAAGCTGTGCGCTGTAACGACGAATTAGGGGACAAAATAATGAACAATGTGAAACTATTCGTTCGTCCGTCTCACTCTCTCGAATCCAACGATTTGAAGAAGAAGAAGAAGAAGAAAGGAAAAATGAAAAATTAACCATTACAAAGGATGAACGATATTGACGTGGGAAAAATAATCGAGAGACCTCGTCGTTTCTTTGAGGAAAGAAATGTTTTTTATCGGCTGTTATCCTGTGGCGCGTCAAAGCCTTAATTATTCCTCACTTTCCCCTGATTTGCGCCACGTGGTGTGTACAGATATAGACTGAAAGAAATATGTATTAAACAAACAAACAAACAAACAAAAAATTATAAAAAATGAAGGAAAAAGATGGGAAACAGATACTAGATATTAAAAAAAAAGAAAAAAAAAATATACATCGCGGTGATATAGTTGGCGTGGAAGTTTAACGATGAGAGAGAGCGAGAACGAAAGATTAGCTTATTTCCATGCAGATATTTGTCATATCTACCTATACGCTATATATATACATAAATCTATATATATATATATATATACATAATAATAATAATACTAATAACAATTTTGACTTCCCACCCTCGAAGAAAAAGTTACTCGGTCGTTGGTGAGTCCTCGAGGCTCGTTGTTCCGTTCGCTCCCTCTGTTTCCGCTCTTCGTGTTTATAGTTATTTTTCTTTTTACTTTTTATTTTTTAATTTATTACAATAAACGAAAGAATAAAGATAACGTCGCGAAATTTTTACGTTTGGTCCGGAGTTCGATAAATCAGCCTACCGATTTTCGTTTCGTCGCGTCATTGTCAAGAGCGCGTGAAAAAAAAAATAAGGAAGAGCGTGGTGTGTTTTAACTCTCGAATCGATTATCGTGTAAATAAAAATACACTTGCGTTCTACGCGAGAGAGAGAGAGAGAGAGCGCATTATTGTTTAAGTCGAGAGAGCGAGCTTATCGTGATTTTCTTACATTCACGTTGAGAAAAAGAAGCGAGTAAGAGATAAGTTTGTGTATGTGGTGCGAAAAAGAGAGAGAGAGTGAGCGAGTGAGAAATGGAGGGAGAGGCCATCGGCTTGTCGCATTGTATAAAGAGGATTTAAGAAGACGAAGAAAAAAAAGCTAGCGCAAAGGAAAAAACGTTTTATTCTAAAGTTAATGAAACAAACAAAAACATGAAAAAAAAATAGCGTTCGCATTGGACACTCTGAAACTTTGTACAATTATTAACTGTTAAAGAAAAGGTTAATCTTGAGTTTTTAAGTAAACTTAATGTTAACTTAACATATAGGTATACATATACATATATATATATATATAAGTATAGATTGTATACATATATATATATGTATACGATTTAGGCATATAAGAAAATACGACACACAGTGTGTTTTAAATACGAGGATACCCTAAAAGTACGCGGTTTCATTTAAAACAGGCTGTGACCAAAACAAAAAAGAAGCATAACGAAGGTATAAGCATCTTGATAAAAATTGGAGGAGAACAAAACTAAAACAGACGAAACAAACAAACAGACGGAGGTTTGAACCGTGCTATTTTTTAAAGAAATCGACGGCGGACTTGTCTCGCGTATCATACAAGACGGAAAAAAGAAACATAAATCCCGATTACATGGAGAAAGGGGATCCGTTATCTCTGTTCGTTTCATGTTTTTTTTTTCTATTTTTTTTTTACTTCATTGAATTATCGTTAATTTCGAATCATAGACATTTTGTGTTTGAATCGAGGTGGGAGTTTCGCTTTTTTTATTTTTCGTTATTTTCTTCACCTTAACGATCATTCGAGCAGACTTTTGTTTTGTTTCTTTTTAATCATTTATTTTTTTAATTTTTCGAAGCTCCCCCGTTTTCATTTTGTGTTGTCCAAACTTGTGTTAAAGTTCTTGCCGGTGGTTTAATGACGACCGATCGTGAAAAATTTTGTCGACAAAAACCGCCGTTGCAAAAGGTGATGAACCAGTATTTTCATTCGGGACATTGTACTATATAACATGGGTACATCTATATATTTATGTTAACGACGACCTCTCTGCCCCGCGAGAACATTCTCCACGTATCTTTTTCAATTTTTATTCCGACCCGTAGATTATTATTGTCTTTTCTTTTCTTTTTTTTTCTCTCTATTAGATCGTAAAATGTATCTCGTTGGACGTCTTTTGTCCGCTCTCGTTTTGCGCCGATATACGAAGAGTGGATTATCGGAGTTTCCGGAGATGAAAAACAAGCATTAGAAGACGCGGGAAGCTCCGTAAAGAAAATTTCCTTGAAAAAAAAAAAAAAATACGATACGCGTGAAAAAAGAAAAATTATTAAAAAATTGGACGGGACAAATCTCTTAAATATTCGAAATCTAATGAGATGATAAGTGTAGTCGACAGCATAAAATACCTATTTTACTATACTACACGGAATAACAAAAAGAAATAGTCTAGCTTAACGTACACATCTACAACAGCAAAAACAACAAAACAAACAATATTATAAACGTAAATATATGCATATAAATATTTTATATTTATATATAATATTTATATACATATAAATTTACGTGTCACAGCAGAGATAGATGTTGATGAAGAAAAAGAAGAAGAAAAAAGAAAGAGGACGAAGATTTAAGCGACGATGTAGTTATAGTAGAGAATGAGAAGCGACGTTTGTAAGATTATATCGTATTGATTTCTGGTAAAATATATTAAATGTATAAGTGTATCATCAGATATCCACTGGTACGAAAAAAAAAACTACAAACTACAAGGGACATTTGTGTATATTATCAGCGTGAAAACCTGTTGCGTAGATTAGAAAGTAATCCCAGCTGTGTAAAGATTAGTGAGACTAGAGTGAGAGAGAGAGAGAGAGAGAGAAAATTTAATCTAACCATAAAACTGGTATGACCGGGGCATGTGCTAGAAGACTTGTCTCGTTCTCCAACGCGATAATTTCGTGCATGCTCTGTAAGATAAAAATTTGTCAGTCGGTCATGGAATTTTTTTTTTTACACTAGATATATTGTACCGTCAGTTTTGCCATTAGAACCGATTCAAATTTTGCAGCCCTAATATAGCAGTAGATCAGTAATTTAATGCTTTGTTGCCTGTTTGTTACATTCGTTGTAAATAGAGAGAGAGAGAGAGTGAGAGTGAATGATGCGAAACGAGATACGGCTTTTAGAGCGGAGAGAGAAGAATGTACGCTCGTATAAGAGAGAGAGAGAGAAAGAAATAATGCTTGTTTGAGAATATTATATGTGCTTATGCAAGTGCACCAGATTCCAATCCGCGAGGGCGTTCGATGACGTCGCGACCAGTCTCGAACGCGTACTAGAAAATGAGGACAAAGCTGAATTTTCCTATGAGGTTCGAAGGAGCAAATGAAATTTTGCAAATCGTTGATTATTTGCAGCTGGTTAAAATTATAATTTTGATCGAATCAAAATGTTTACAGCCTAAATATTTAAAGCGTCTTGAATCTCTAATTTCATTTGCTCATCGAATAATATTGTGAGTACAAAATAGAAGTAAGAACTTAGAATTCTTATGGAATTACTTTTTAGGTAATGCAATCGGAAAAATCGTTTTTGTCATTCATAAATTCTTACTCGGATGAGTCAGAACTTCTGGGGTTTTTTTTGCATGCGCCAAGTAACGATCCTAGCCTCAGGCTGGCCTTAAAAAATGACTCATCCGGTCTCGAGGCTTTCGCCGAGATTTCCATGACAAATGACAAATGGACGACTGTGCGAGCGACTCTCAATTGATTTTGCAATCATGAGACGGTTGCTCTTATTACAGAGTCAAATCGAAAATATTGTAAAATTTCTTTTCGTATATGTTTTTACATGCGGTTTTCTGTATATAGGGGAAAAAAACGTCAAACATCCGTGTTGTTGCAGCTCTTTCGTAAATATCCAACCGTATGGTTATTATCGAACGAGCCGCAATGAGTTTGCATTCCGTCAGTAGTTACAGACACGCGAGAAAAAAGAAAACAAGATGAGAAGCTTGGGCGGTCGATTTAACAATACGTACGTAGGTCGGAGCCTACAGCTAGACGCGCATACAAAAGCGGAAAAGGATAGCCACCTGGTGAGTAATAATAGACATAAACTCGACAAATAGAAGAACAACACAAAACTAGAAATATTTTTTGTATGAAACTGGTTAATGTGTACACGAGCCCTTTATATCTAATAGCTCGTTTATATATTGCACAGCTCCTATTTCGAGAATCGTTGGAATAAACATCAAGCATCGACTATCGAGAAAAGAAATAAAAAGAGACTACGAGTTTCGCAGCTGTGTAAAGGGTCGTTGTTCGTCGCAGTTGATCGTACTAGGGAATTCGACGTGTCTCACGGAGCACGTAAAGCGGATAAGTATTCACCCGCATCGTGGCTTCCGCATCTACAATTTCGTTATTTAAAACCATTCACTCTTCTTTGTGGAGGGGAAAGCACGAGGCAAGAACTAATTTTCTCTTTCGAATCGGTAATTCTACGGGCGATTCGATAAATCGATCATATAACCAAGTAAGCGGGAATTCCTTGAACTAATGACGAAATTATTCTCGATAAGGATCCCAAGGAGGACGTTTGCATTGTTGCGTCTTTGCCAAGTTTCGAAACACCCTGCTGATAAGATTTACCCGCGATTACGCACGCAAGATACGAGTGTTTCAATTATGTATTCTTTTTTTTTTATATCTAATCGATCGTAAACTTCGAACTATGACTCAAAAAAATACTGCTTATTCTACAATCTTATTTATATAAAGCCTTTGTCGTTTTTATCGTTTTGCGTCAGACTTGTATGTTTGTATACATATACGGTCGAGTACGAGTCGTTCCGCGAATTTTACAAAAGGCGTGCCTTTAGTCGGAAAGAAGAGAACTCGTACACAGGCCGGCACCGGAGGACGGTAACAAAAGGTTGGAGGTAAAGACAATAAATGTTTCGTAAAGGTAAGATACGAGATCATTGCTTCGCTGTAAACATAATATACATATAAGCACCTATACATTAGTGTGTGCATCTCGTCCGCGGGATGCACACGTGCGCGTACATTCTACCGGATTCTCTCTCTTCTCTCGAACCACGAGATATATCGTTGGTTCTTCCGCGGGGGGGCTTTGCCCTGTGCGAGCATTGTCGTCAAGAAGTCCACCTTTTACTATCTTTTTTAAACAGGTTAGCCCCCTTCGAGAGAGAGAGAGACAACAGAGGTCTCTGACACGCGCGCTGTTGCACTCGGAACGCGACCAGGTGGCGCGCAATGCTTAACCAAAGAATTTTTACCAGGTTTACCCTATCTTATCGTCACCTCGCGCGCCTTTTATATTCCCTCGTATATTTGAGCCGGCGAATGGAATAATGACGGAAGCTGTCATGGGTGAGAGCAGAACGGAAAACAAAGGAAAAGATCGTGCATGGGTTCGTAATTTTGCAAGTGTTTCTTTGTAACGAGTCAAGCGGACCGTTCACTCTTGCATTTGATACGAATCGTCTTACCGCTTTGATCTTTCATCTTGCGTATTAAAAAGTTATTACAGTTGACATTGTACGCATCAAAACGCGATAAAGAATATTTTATGCTTAGGCATTATCCTTTGAAATGATACGAAAATGAAAAGCCTTGAGAAATTCTCAGGTGAACCTGCGTTTTGTTTTTGCCCTATGCGTATGTATATGTATATCTACGTGTATAAGGAAGGCTGTTCTAAAACCCCGTGGGGATTCCCCTCCGCCCTCGTGTCTCATCGACACATAACGTTATGTACATTTTTTACAAGACATACGCGAGTACATACGATCGTACTACGATGAAAGATCCAGAGGCCAGAAGGAAAAACGCCGATCAAACGAACCCACGTAACTCACTCCCGATAAAATAAATTTATTATCACCCTCGTGTATATCGTATACTACGTACGCGTAATACATCGTAATATCTACTAATTTCAATCCGAGATTCACGCGCACATTTCAAGGAGTCGAAGAGAGACGAAGCAGAGTAAAAGAGATCCCCGCATACAGCTCTAGTGACTCGTCGTCGGTGACTCGATCTGCGCGCTGGTTGAACGGAGAACGACAGAAAGAGTGGGAGAGATAGAGAGAGAGAGAGAGAGACAAGGCTCCGCTTCGTCGTTCTCGGGGCTATCACGCTGTTTGGAAGCCACCACGCTTTCAGTGTGCTCTAAGGCTGGCAAACGTCGAGACGTGTATCGAGCCAGCGTTTTTAATTCACCGTCAAATTAATCGCGTAAATCCCTCGACGGTTGTTTCTCTCTCATACGGTGTTCAGTTCGTACAACGGTCCAAGGATTCATAAATTATTCTCGCTAAAATCGTTGGTATCGATTTTTCTCGATCGATCCAAAAAATCGAAACGATCTCGTACGTTGACGTCCTTCGAATTTGGATCGAACGTCGTGCGTGTGTATTTGACGCAACGTGTGACTCGGAAATTGTTGGAGCCCGTGAGTGAGGTAGTAGGAGTTGTGTGAAAGAGAAGAGACGAGAAGGGGCGTGGAAAGGAAGAGGCCGAGGATCACGGAAGGATTATTCGGACAACATGGCCACCGCTATAGACGACCGGCAGGAACTTCTGGAACAATTCAAAGTCGTGAGTTTCTTTTGTTTAATATCGTTCTTTCGAAATATCGCGGACATTCGGCTTCGGGAGGGAATCGAAAGCGTTCCACGCTTCGTTCGACGATTGACACTGAGCGTCAAAGCGATGATTCTGTCGCTCTTTTCTCTCTCTCTCTTTCGTTCCCCCTATATCGATCCGTGTGGTACTATTCACATGCTTGCTTCGCGTTTTAAACCTGCAACGATGATGCCGCGTGGACGCCGGGGGCTCGCCTATATATACTGCGGAATGCGCCGGGTGTCACCGCCCTTTTTTTCCCTGCTATCACGATTTTTTTTTCAACTCCCATGAATCTCTCGACCGAGAGAAAGGCCCGGAATTCGTCCCGAGGATATTAAACATTTTTTTCTCTCATGTTTCATCTCAAAACCCGTCGTACATAATTTACAATTACAACGATAACATCACATACACGAATTCTTCTTAAATCCAAGCATTTTCAAAACACTCGACGATCATAAAAATGCAAATAAATTATTGAAAATTTACACATTTTTTTAGAAAACATTTTATAATTAATATCCATTCCCGAGACTCACGTGCGCGTCCATGTCGTGACATTGGATGTGCCTCGTGACCGAGCGAGAGCTCGCGAACATAGAGAAGCATTTTTTTGTTTTCACAGCACGAATTAACCGCGCACGTGTGCTCGCCATTCCCTAATATAAAGCCATTTGCGTTACGTACGTCAGCGTTGAGTCATTGAGCGAAAACGAGGAAGACACACAGAGATAGAGAGAAAATAGTCGTAGAATTAATTCGTCAGACTTTGGGTCTTCTTCGTGGAAAAAAAAACAAGGTGAGTCGATTAAATCTACAACGATGAGGTTCAACGACGTCTTGACAAACTTTTCGCGCTGCCGGCTTTTCGGTGCAGGAAGTGTCGAGCCCCTTCGCACTTTGCACTCGACATAGGTATACGCTTACAAACCTACGTGTGTCGACACATAGATGACTCTCGTTCCACGCTGACCACACCTTGATTTATATTTCTTTACGTTTTTACTACAATCGTTCGCCATTGATCACTAACTTTACGACGTTCGTTTTAATTCTTTTTTCCTCGAGTAGAACAGGTTCTTTTTAAAAAAAAATTCATCATCGTCGAGACTCGTCCAATGGAAGCAAAGAGCCAGAAGTCGCAGAAACAGAGCGTACGCGAGATACACCACGCGGTCAGGCATCATGGAACCCGGCGGGAAAACTCAATCGCCGAAACGTGCGATTCATCGACGTTTGTTAGAATCTTGTACGTATCGGCAGGGAATAATTTTCACCTTTGCGATCTGAATAACGCTCTAGCGGCGTTGCGACGAACTAAATTTCAAACGGGGGACAATTTTTCGTCTGGGATTTAAAAAGTTTGATGAATCGACCGTGTAGAACGATCGTCATCGTTGAATACAATTTCTACGAAAATAGTTTCGGGTTAACGGACAACGAGTTTCGATTATTCGTGACCCGTTGAGAAATTCTACAGCGGTCTGGAATCTCATAACGAGTTATGAAATTCCGTTTAACGGTAAAGCAGGGAATACGGGTTTGACGATGTTCTTGCTCGAGGTCGGTGTTATTATATTAACGAGATTATAATCGGATGTAAATATTCGAGTAGACGAGGGAAACTGTAGGAACCGGCGTGTTGGTTACAAAGATTGTTGTCTGGGTTAGAAGAGGAGTTTGTGGAAGAAAGGGTGCAAGGGCAGAATATTAATCAAGCTGCTTGAAGTTACAAATTTGTGATAAATTTGTTTTTTTCGGATTTTGCTACAAAAAATTGAGTAAAACGTCCATAACTTTTTTGAAAAATGACCCAGCGAATTGGTTCTGCCTCCATTCTATTCCCAAAGATTCAAGCTTCAAAACGCCACCAGAACCATCATGCTTCAATTTTCTATCAATTTTCCACAGATTTTTAAACCCACGGTATGAATTCTCACAAAACATTTCCATACGGATAAAGGACGAAATTATAAGGACTAAACGGACCGGGAAGACCGCGAGAAGACCAGGGAATTACAAACACCGTGAAGACCAAACGGTGTTAGGACCAGAAGTCTCCAATGACTCAGTCTCACATCAATTTAATGCCTCGAAGCGTTGGATGACGATGATGACGACAAATCGCGTGTTGCATGCATCGCTCACTGAAACAACGACCTTGTTTGCCCGTTCGAGTGGTGGAACAACGACGAGCAAACTCTGTCCCGGAGCGAGACACGAAGAGAAAGAGAGAGAGAGAGAGATAGAGGTTGGTGGTTGAAATTACTTCCATCCGCCGGTGTATTGTCGAAGGAAAGTCTTCAATTATCTTATTGATCGTTACAGCGACGAAATTTCTCGCAGTCTCCCCCCAGTTTTTTTCTCCAACGAACCCATACGACCTGAGAGAGGAATAATTCTATGCGACAAGGAACTTGGCCTGTGCTTCATCGCTTTTTTCACCAACCAAAGCCACATGGCTTTTGACCGACCCTCGTGGATTATTCTTCATCGTCGAGCTACGAAAACGCCCTGTGACTTTGCGTATAACGTTAGAATCCTGCGAGACACGTATATCTATATTAACGAGACGTTGCGGGAGGGTTGAAAGCCGCGTCTGCCGATTCCCGGGGTTCGTTCTCGTAGTCACGGTAACCGCGTATCGGCCCAGGAAGAATCTCACCGAGAGATTTGCGTTTTATTCAATGGGACTCCAATTTTTGCGGTTAAATTTTCCTATTTTATTTTTACTCGGATTCTTATTTTAATTTTGAAATTAAAATTGTCAGCGAGGATTGGGAAGAACAATCGTATAGGGAGGAAGATTAATTCGAGGGAGAGAAGTGGCAACGTCGTTTCGTTTCTGCCCACGCTATCTCTTGGTGTAGGGATCGTTTTTTCTTTTGTATTTTTTGTTGTTGTTGTTTTCTTCTTTTTGTATTATTTATCACGACCCGTTCTATAATTCACCCTCGGGGCGTCGTAGGGATGTACTCGAGTCGTAACTGACGCGAAGGGGACTCGGGCTTTTCTTTATCGTTTTTGCATATCGAGCGAGCTCGTTCGACCCTCCTGCCGTTACAGTCGACGATTAAATTTTCAAACTCGCTGATCGATTTCGTACTTTGTTCTTCTTCTTCTTTTCTTTCAAATATTTTTTTACCACCACTTGGCTATCTCCTTTTTCAACATTTTCGAAAATTCTCCTCTTGTTTCATCCGCGTTTTTCGACTCCTCGGATATCCGAGAAGTCGCTATTCATAGAGTCGAATGCCTTTTTTTTTGTCGCGTCAACCGCGAAACGCGAATCTCGTCGCGTTTCGTTTCTTTTTTGTTCTTCCTCGTTGGTCGCCAATTCGTTCGGTTTCGAGGCGAGTCACCCGACGCGAAATAAATTTTCATAATTGCTAAGCATCGTTACTTTATCGTGAAATATGCGAGCGTAGACGACTTGAGCTCGTCGGGAGATACGCAGTTGTTACGTAACGACGAGCCTTTTCTTTTTCTTTCTTACCTTTTTTGTTTTGTTTGTTCTTTTTTTTAATACGACCGAGTTGCCACTTTTCTCCTTCTCCCCCGACCAGCCCGTACAATTTCGTTGTCGCACTTCTCTCGTGCCGCCTTTGGTGTTGGCGACGATGGCATTGAATTGCACAACCGAACGGCGTGTGTGCTGGGCCAGTTGGGAAATATAATTGGAGCGAGAGTGCATTGTGTGGAGAACGATGTAACAGGCCCTTTAAATTCTCCATCTTTCTGTCTCTGTCTCTCTCTTTCTCAGGAAAAGAAAAAGTAAGAAGTTTCTCTCTCGCTCGTTGGACGGATCTTGCTCAGCATAAATTCACAATCTTAAATTTATCTCGAGAATCTCTCGAGGCTCCATATTTTCCAAGGACCTCGAGGGGCAATCTGGCCCACGAGACTCGTCCGATTAAATTATCTTATCTTCTAGACAGAAATATTCAAAGAAATGTTTTTTTTACGAGTAATCTTGTCAAATTTGTAACTCACGAGTTTGAGATTGATCGTCGAGGAGAATTTTTCAACTCGTTTATTTTGCTACATTCTTATTTCTTTTATTTTTCACTTATTTTCAAAGTTTACTTTTGATCATTTCTATTTAGATGAATTTTTCTGCTTTTGGACTATTTTACAGTTTCGTTTCGTTATTTCTCGTGGGGTAAAAACGTAGAAACGGTTGTTACGTTGGCGAGACGAGGGACTCTTTGTACATTGAGTAAAGTGGAAAATCGCTCTCAGGCAGAAGACGCGTACCACGAACCGCGTACCTTTTTTAGGCCCATCCATTACACATGCTTCTCTATCTCTCTCCCGCGTACCGTTCGTGTACAAGCCCTCTTGATATTAATGATAAATGAGGCAACGGGCTCGAGTGATATAGCGCTTAAGTGGCATTTTCACCGTGAACGTTCCGAGTACACCGTGGCCACTCCAGTTTTTCTCGTTTCCCTTTTAAACTCCTACGATTCTCTCACCACGACAGAAAATTTAAATTCCCGTTACTAAAATCACATCATTGTATAGCTTCAATTTTTTCAATTTTTTAATGTCATTTCGTTAGACCGTAAATCGTTTATTTAAACCGTATTTTGACGCTCTTTTAAAGTAGCCCGTAAAAATTGTCAATTCACGATAATTCACGATAAAGCTTGGGCGGCAATCTCGCCGATACGAGTCTTTCAACTTCACCGCGTTTGCTCTTCTCTCATCCGTACCGACCCAAAGTTATGAAGCATCCGCTTTAAAGAAAAAAGAAAAAAAGCCGCTAAGAAATTCCCAAGCGGCGCGTCTTCATAGTCGCGTTTCTGCATTAATGCCTTGGCTGCATTAATTTCACGCTTGTAACTGTGAAATCGTCGTGGTCCAATCGTACCAACGATCTCACAGAGCACCGGCTGCAATTTTCCTTCTACTTCCTGTAAAAAATCTCAGACCCCGTGGATCGACGATTTTCTATCGAAAATTGATCGATCGATTAATTTTTTTCTTAATTCTTAATTTTTCCTACGACTCGTATCATCGAGAATAATTAAATTCGATTTTCCAATAAAAATCCCACGGACAGGAATAAGCGTCAACGATGACATTGATAATACACAATTAGCATCGAGCTATCGCTTCATTACGCGTCCGGCTGACTAAACTCTCGCGATCACGCTAGTTTCGTGATTCACGATCGACGATTATTAATCGCGTCTGGGGATCGCCTTTCCCAAATGCGTGAGTCACGATTCCAACTTCCCGTTGGGAGAAATAACTAGAATAAAAGAAAAAGAGGAATGAAAAGTATTAGCCGAGTATAAAAATCGTAAACGTACTCGAGATTGTTAGAAACGATAACGAAGAATTTTCTTTTTCAGATTTCTTTGATTTTTTGATGTTCGACGTTCTGGAGACTTTTTCGCACGGGAAGTGAGAGAGATATAATAGTGGCCACGTGCGCAAACCGACCGGCGAGACCCCATGGAGCGAACGTCGCGGTGGCACGCGTCCGTTTCCCCCTCGTTCACGAAAACAATATTTCTCTCTTCCCCGAGTTATGTTTTCTAAAACGACCCGGTGGTCGTTTAAAAGGAGGAAAAAAAGAAAATATAGGAAAACAAAATTGTCTACGTCGCATCGAATCATGGATTGAAAATCAATCGAATTATTGTTCGATCTCATCGTTTTACAAAACGAGACGATAATGAGGGAATCTTGTATCTCGTCCAGATTTTCCATACGATACGAGACGCTTTATCTATCGTCAGAAAATCTGTTCCACGTTTTACAACGAGATAACGACAATCTCGTCGTTCGATCTCCGTGACACGAGACGCAAGAAAACATGACAATGTTTTCTTCAATTTTTGACAAAATTCTCGTCAAACGGACGGGGATTAAAATATTCCTTGTACTTCTCGTTTACGTTTCGTAACGACGTTTTGAATGAAAACACGGAAAGGTAGTATAGCGCGAGCGTCTCGATAATTACACGGGAGAATCGCTGAATCAGAGTTGTACGTGAGGTATTAATTATTTATATTTGTCCAGGGCAAAACCTCTCGCGCACCCGTCTCAAGTTGGTCATGGAAACGAGGCTTTTATAAACGAAGAAACAACGCTGTTACTGATTTTATTCTCACACATGATACACGTATGTATAGATATATATAAATACGTGTATCAAAGTACTTGGGAACTCATTCTCACGTACGAGAGAGGGCCGTTTCTCGTACCGCGTATAAGCAATATAAATATAGAGCGAGAGAGAGAGAGAGAGAGAGAGAGAGACCCCTTTGTCTATTACTCACGTGTGTCCCACGCTCAGCGTCTCATTACACCTCTATCGTTCCCTCCCGAGCACTTTATAATTAAACCTTCTTCTCTACCCCGTGGCATCTGCTCGCGATTCTCGGACTCGTCGCGTGGTCGAAACGAAAAAAAGAAAGAAGAAGAAAAAAAAAGAAAGAAAAAACAAGTTCACCAACCTTCGTGGAATTTTATCCATATTTAATGTAAACGACTTCTCTTTCTCTCGATGACTTTAGATACGTAAGAAACGAGTCTAATCGATCGATTAAAAACTCTGATCGACGAATGAAAATTTTTGTCGTTTTTTTTTTTATAAAATCAGCGTCGAGACGTTCGAGAGTAAGATATCGTGGCTCGTTGATGAGTCACGACGTATCGTATTGCTCGTAACCCCACGAGGTTTTTTTTTCCTCTTCGAGTCCAAGTCGTTCGAGTTCGGCCAAGGCAAACTGCCAATCGGTCAGGTGATAAAGAGGCGTCGAGTTTCATTGTAAGAAGGGTCAAATCTGCTCGAGGGAAAGACCGCGAAGAATCGATTACGCGAAGTCCCACTACTCGCGTTTAATAACCGAGGCATGAAAAGAAAGAAAAAAATACAAATATATTGTCGCGCTTGAAATCGAGTCTTACAATATGTATACGCGTGAATGCCCGTGTTGATAATACGCGTCGAGTCGACGTGCGAGCGATACGAATTAATTAAAAGCCGAGTGTGTCGAGCTACGCGACTCGGTAAATAATGAATCACGTATCGCAAACAGTTTTTCATATCTCAACAGACACCAGCGTTTCGTATTACTGAAACAAATTGCGACAGTTTAAGCGGTTGCATTTAAACTCCTCGTTGTCGAAATAACGATAAAACAGCGTTGTCTTACAACGAGGGTTGACAATTTTTCAATTCGGTTTATTTTTGTCTCGTTTGTTTCGACGATTTTCTATTTTTTTTATAATCGTTGCGGAACGAGCCTGGGATGCACTTTGTCGAAGGAAACGTGGTCTTAACCGCGATAGAGGAAACTAGCTCGAATATCAAGCCTCGCGATACGTTCCTCGTACTTATTTTTTCTACAGTTTACGTTTTCAACTCTCGATAAATATTTCTTTATTTTCCGAAGTATTTTTCTTTTCATGCCTCGTGAGGGAAGTCATCGAGGATAAAAAACGACGCGAATAAAGCTTGAAAACAATGAAACATTGTAGCCAAAATGAGAGAAAGGAGAAACGGTAAAGAAAAAAAAACAAAAGAAATGACAAAAATAAAAGATAAAAAGAAACTGATGTTATTCGTCTCGATTTTCAGAATCCGGGAGCGCCTCGCGGTTCGTTCGGACGATATTGGCCCACGCGACGTGAATTCCAGTGAATCACACTCCGGTCCTTCGCGTCGACGTCTTATCTTTAGTTTTTAAATGAAAAAGAAAACGAGAAAAAAACAACAAGCACCTTATCAACTTTGATATACGCGCGAGAGCGAGGAGATAGAAATTTCACGAGTAGTAAGCGAGAAGCAATGCGAGAGAGTAACGATAATGATTAAACGATGAATCAGGTGCGTAGTAGAAAATAATTCGTATACGAGGACAAGAACGAAATCGTGAGCAACCTTTGTCCAGACGCGGAGGCAGATATGCTTGATGCGTTGCACACTTGAAGCGCTCATATCCCGTTCCCACTCTGACCACGGTTAATATTCCGTCTGACTAATCCTCGTCGTGAGTTTATAAATGGCACTTTCGATCTTAAAAAACAGCTTCGACCTTAATTACAATCACGACGGAAACAAGAGGATTTTCTTTTGTTTAATGGCGAAACGAAATTGAGTCATTGAGCCATAAAAAGTTTTAGAGATTTAAAGATACAAGTTAAAAATGTAAAAATAATTGTACAGTCGTTCGTCGTGATCGAATAAGTAAATAGCACGTACTCGTTACAACGAGAGTGAAAACGTTGTTTTTTGGTTCGCGCGATACGAAAAAATGAAAAAAATTATAACGCGTTGTCTATTGTTCCGGACGATTCAGGCGCGTCGTGTGCTTTTTTTTTGCATCGTTGCAAATTACTGCACGCGGTGTGCTCTCTCGGCTACGATCACAGGGGGTTCGTTGTACGGAGTAATCGTTAAAAAAAGAAATAAAGAAAAATAAGACGAAAAGAAGAAAGGAAGAAAAACGTTGATGATGTACGGTGATTAAAAGTGCTTCGCAGTCGCTGTTTTACGAGGCAATCGTCGGACGAACGATTACCGCGGACACTTTTTGTGCGTTGGTCGTAGAGCGCGCGCGATGCGTGAATCAACGAATCCGAGCGAATCAGACCGAATTGAATCAATTAAGAGCGATCGATGTCGGTATCGTATCCTCCACTCTCTTAACTTTTTTCTTCTCTTATTATTTTTGATTTCTTTCTTCTCTTTTTCGCGGATATACGTCCGCCATGTTTGTACAGTCGGAGCTCGATTTGCATAATACATTGAACTTGTCCTCGATGAAGCGTCGATATATCCTCGAGAAGGACGACAAGTGTCAACATGACGTTATAGAGTCGAAGATAAGACACTTTTTATGCGAGAGACGCGAGACGAACGAGTCGGTCGGCGCTTACTCACGTAATCGCGTTGGCCTGATTTTGTACGGACGTCTTATACCCATGTCGTCATTTTATAAAGCCTGTGTAATTGCTCGTGAGCTCTCTCTCTCGCTTTATGCGTCTGTGTGTGTGTGTATGTCTGTATGTATTTCTGTGCTCTAACGAGAAACGCAAATAATTAATTATATACGAGCGACGTTACTTAATTAAAATGAAAAAAAAAAACAATGTACTAATTGAAATTTCAATTTCATCAATGAAATTTCTCAATCTCGGGAAATGCTGTTTGTGTAAGAAAAGGAAATTAATTTTGTAAATCGCGAGAAACACGAAGGAAGATATCGTTGTCGTTACGTTCGAGACGTCTCGGTTGTTGCGAATATTTCAAGCGCGCCGTATCGGAATCCGGAAAGAATATACGTACGAGAAAAAGAAGAAAAAAATAAAAAGAATACGCGAAACGATCGGTTTCGCATGGTACGCAACGGCGAGCATCGAATCCTTTCACCTGAGAAAGCACGAGGAATGCATGACAAGCGGGTGCGCTCAGCGATCTCGTGTGCGAGAAGTAATATCGGTTGTAAAGAAGAGAAGAAGAAAAAAAAACTATACGTACGTACGTGTGTTTCTGCGTTTGTGTCAAGGAAGCGAATCCAGGAGATACATTATTTGCATTTTTGTACGACGGAAATATCATCGAGCGTGGGTTCTTTACCAAGAAGAAGTTTATCCGTCGACCGCGACACGATAGAGATATTAAAATATTCTCTCGCGTACACGGAGATTTGACAAAATCAAAGATTTCTCTCTTTTTTCCGTTTGTTTTGTTTTCATTCGCTTCGATGGCTTTTCCTTCGTACCGTCCTGCGGTACTTCAGGGTAGCCGTTTTACTTTAAATTCAAGGCTGTACAGGCATGACGATTGTCCGTTGACTCGCCGATACGTCCTCGGTTTCGAATCGACTCCCACGTGCTCTAAGACTCGTGCCGAGACTAAGTTTTCTCGAACGGGTAGCCATAAACGTTACGCGTTACTGTGATTGTATTTAAAATGAAAAAAAAGAACAGCTCGTTTGGCTCGCGAGGTCGCTGAGTCGCGTTTCGAAGAAACGAGCCGAGACTCGACGTCGAACGAGCGAAACTGTATTTTTGTTGTGACTAATTGCGAAAGGAATTAATTTGATTTTTGGCGTTACGAACGGTTGAAAATTGATTTTTCTATTCTTTTGTAATTAACATTTGTCATATTGTAAACAAATAATTTTATTTGTTTGTTTTTATTGATGCAATGATGTTAATTGTCCAAGAACAAGATTAGAAGCGCATCGTTCGAACTATCGTAGTTTTCGCACCAAGACCTTGCGTCACTTATAAATCCACTCGAGCCACGGCATTATTATATACTTCACACGCGTATACGAGAATTAGAAAGAGAGAAAGAGAGCTTTTACTTGAAACTCGCAAATTTTTTTTTTCATGTTATTATCGTCCGCTATTGACGGTTCGATAAGGCTTCTGTGATAAGCGATCGTGCCCGACCGGACTCAGTAACGAGCCGGACTCTGGGACGATTTCCTCACTGATTTTTCGCGCTTGGTCAATCCGTCGAATAATTATCCTCGAAAATGGAGATGCAAAGTATGCCAAAGTGGGACGTTATCGAAGAGTATCTCAAAGATTTCAACTACTTCTGTCAGTTAGTGAGTAAAAGTTTCTCGGGGACGTGATATCTGAAAATATTTAGGCGTGTCGACGCCCTCTTCTACTCGCTGATCGTATCGTCGAATAGAATTCCTCGAATATTTTCGTATCGCGTGAAAATTCATTGACATCACGACCGGTGTGAGCTACGTCATCGCTGATAAAATCTGGAATTACGCGTGTCTGAGGTGTTTCGAGACGGCACGAGTGTTTATGGGCACTCGAATTATTGACGATTTGCTTGGGCAAATATTGCGAGAACGATTTGTCGTCGTAGGAAAAATTTGTAGCGTTTCTCCATGTGGCTGAGTCTGACTCGCTGATCTATGCGTTGAGATATTTTATATACGTGTCTTCGATTACAGTGATCTTGTTGATATTAATAACACAGAGATGTATTTAACAGAACGATGCATTGTTGACAAATTTAGAAGCTGGTAGCAAGAATCTTGATCCGAATTTCCTTTCGGTCGAAGAAATTCTGTGCTTTTTCTCGCAATTTCTTTTTTGTAAAGACAATAGTTGGATAATTTTTCGTTATTGATTTCTAATTCGTTGCTCTTTCGCAGATCGACGAGAATGGGGACGGTTTCATCGATCTGGCGGAATTGCGAAACGCACTGGACATATGCGGTTTCAAAATGCCGGGTTACAAAGTACGCCAGATGATCGAGGAGTACGACGACAAGCAGAGATTACAGCACAAAGGACGTTTGTCGTTCGATGAATTTGAGAAATTGTGCAAAGAGCTCAAAGCGAACGAGCTCGGTTCGACGTTTAAGCAGGCTGTCTCGAAAAAGGAAAATCTCGAGACTCTTGGTGGTATTTCCGAGGCATCGAGCGAAGGTACGACACACTCGGTGCGTCTCGAGGAACAACTGGCTTTCAGCGATTGGATAAACGCGAATCTCGGACACGATCCTGATCTAAAACATTTGTTGCCGATTCATCCGGAGGGAAAGACGCTTTACGACCAAGTCAAAGATGGAATTTTGCTGTGGTGAGTTTAACAGTTTCTTATCCGTTTATTTTGGACAATTTATCAAGAATTTTTGATAATATCCCGAGAAAGAAAATCTTTTCCACAATTATGAGAAAAAACGTGTTTGAATTTCAGCAAAATCATCAATCATTCGTGTCCCGATACAATCGATGAGAGAACGATCAACAAGAAGAACATGACGCTGTACAAAAAACATGAGAACTTGACTCTCGCACTATCCTCGGCCCAATCGATAGGTTGCTGCATCATAAACATAGACGCTCACGATCTCACGAAAGGAACCCCCCATCTAGTTCTCGGACTGCTTTGGCAGATAATACGTATCGGCCTCTTTAATCAGATAACGCTCGAGAATTGTCCCGGACTGACGACTCTTCTTCAGGACGGCGAGAAAATCGAGGATCTCTTGAGCTTATCGCCCGAGGGAATACTTTTGCGTTGGGTAAATCATCATCTCGAGCACGCCGGTATCGCGAGGAGATGCAACAATTTCCAATCGGACATAACCGATTCGGAGATTTATTCGCATCTCATAAAGCAAATAGCTCCAAGCACCGCCGGCGTTACACTCGAGGCGCTCATGGAGCCGAATCACACGACGAGGGCGGAAATAATGTTGCAACAGGCAGCAAAATTGGGTTGTCGAAGTTTCGTAACGTCGAGCGACGTCGTTAACGGTATATATAAACTCAATTTGGCATTTGTCGCGAACATGTTCAACAATTATCCGGGTCTGGACAAACCCGAGACGATAATCGAGGGACTCGAGTCTATCGAGGAGACGAGAGAAGAAAAAACCTACAGAAACTGGATGAATTCCATGGGTGTCTCGCCTCACGTAAATTGGCTATATTCCGATCTCGCCGATGGTCTCGTAATCTTCCAACTCTGCGACATTATTAAACCGGGTACGGTCAAATGGCCGAGGGTGCACAAGAAATTTACGAAACTTCGAAAATTTATGGAAAAATTGGAGAATTGCAATTACGCCGTTGAGATCGGAAAGCAGATGAATTTTTCTCTCGTTGGGATTGCCGGACAGGATTTAAACGATGGCAATGCTACCCTCACTCTCGCGCTTATCTGGCAACTCATGAGATCTTACACGCTCTCGTTGCTTACGTCGTTGTCCGTAACGCCTGGTAGTCGAGAAGTCGACAAGGAGATCGTCCGATGGGTTAATTCGAAGCTTCAGGCCGCTGGAAAAACCAGCAGTATCAAAGGTTTCCAGGATTACGCCATTGCCGATGGAAAGCCACTCCTCGATCTCATCGACGCCATTAAACCGGGCACGGTCAATTACGATCTGGTCAAAGCGGGAGGCACCGAATCGGTAAGAAAACAAAAAAAATTAAATAAATATCTTTTTTATCTTGAAATTCCCGATATTCTTTTCTAATTTCCTCCTCTCTCTTTTTTTTTACTCTCCAGGACAACTTGGACAATGCAAAGTACGCGATTTCCCTGGCGAGAAAATGTGGCGCTCGAGTGTACGCTTTACCAGAGGACATAACGGAAGTCAAGCACAAAATGGTGATGACCGTGTTCGCGTGTCTAATGGCGATGGATTACATTCCAAACATGGATTCCGTCCAACAGAATAACGTCAACAACGTTAACAACGTGAACAACGTAAACAACGTGAATAATGTTAACAACGTCAATAACGGACAATAATGTAGGGTTCTCGAGAGTCATCTTGAGACGATTTATTTCGCGCCGGGTGTGACCCCGCACAGGTTTCATTGACGAACGTAATTATTTGTATATACACTAGAACTTAAGCTAGCTTGTTCCAAAATCCAACGCGTGAATTTGGCTTGACGAGCTTCGTGGCATTGCGCGCGATCCATAATGAAATTTTTTCTCTTCGATCAATGAGTCCCACTTTTTTTTCTTCACAACAATGAAATCTTGAACGTAACAACAAAGGACACACGTAACATTCCATGTTTTTTATAATCATGAAACTCAACGATTTTTATACGAAGTTTGTACGTACGTAAACGCCTCTATACAACGTTGCACGGCCATATAATAATATTTGTATACATATATGTATATTGTATATGCATATGTATATATAGATATATCTCGATGGTTTTGCATCTGTAATCTTCGACTAAAATTGCCTCGAATGGCCAGGCCTTTACTTCTTAGGAACGAGAATATTGTTATTTCATATTTCTTTCGTCGTGCGCTCGTTGATCAGGATTAATCATTATATTCGAGGATCAACACGCGCAGCAAGTAGGTATTATCAATCGTGCCATCAGAAGAGTTTTGGTAGATAATAACGAGAACGGTGATTGCGCGAGAACTTATTTTTTTTTCACGTTCGCGGATGCAAGAACTAAGAAATCCGGCAAGTGACGAACTCCACAAATTAACAGTAGAACGAGGCGCTCTTTTTCTGTTGTTGTTTTTTTTTACAATCACTAGGGTATAGGGAAGATATACAATAGTGAACGAGTGAGACTGTCCAATAACATTTTTTCACTAACAATTTATAATCATTGTTTGAAACGTATGTATACGTACACTGCGAGCGAGACGATTTTTTCGTGAATGCAAATTTACATCGATTTTTTTAAACGTAAATTTATACCGAAGTAATGAAAAAAAGTAAAGTCGCCATTATGAAAGGTAGACGTGGCGAGAGACCATGCGTCAAAGAAATCTAAACACAGAACGGTTCCTACCGATATGCCCGGGGCATTTGCAATTTTACATTTCAGAGATGATGGAGAATTATCGATAAAAGGAGAGAGATTGGGTGATAAAGCCAGCGGGGCGAAAGCGGTAAAGCATGTGGGGTAAAAGTCATTCGATAAGTAGTTAAAACGACGTCTAGATCTATATATATATATATATATATATATATATATATATATATATATATATAATTAATATTATTATTAGTATACTTAGAAGAGATATGCGTGATCGGCCTGCATCGCAATTTTCATTATCCAATAGTATAGAGAAAAGGAAGTAAAATTAATTGATACAATTAATTGAAAAACAAAAGTATCGAATCAGTAAAATCAAACACCATTTATGTACCGACGCGATAACGAAGGGGATGTACATGATCGTAGCTTAGCAATTAATATTTTTTAGGTATAATCGTAATTTAAATAAAAACAATCGATTTCAACTACTTTTTACCTCTATCCACTTCCAAAAAAATATATATAAGCGTAATGACATCGATGGAATTTAGTTTGTAACGCGTGTGACGATTTTGATGCTATTCTTCATTTTAAATAATCACGTTCGGCCTCTACCAGCCTCGGAGATGCATCATTTATTATGGACATGGAAAGATCCCAAGTGGAAACTGCTTATGTTTGTAAATCTATACTGTTTACAAAAATTATAAGAACTAGAACGTATACTGATATATTCTTATTTTTTTGCAGACAAACGATGTTTTAGCATCTACACTTGTCACAACTTATCAAGATTGACACTGTCGCTTACGATTAACCTTGGTTACTTTGATTATCGTCCGGAGCTGATAAAGTCGTATCGACAATTACTATGTGTGATGTGATTTGCTATTGCTCGTCGCATGATCAAACGGTCGTATATTATAAACTTACTCGAAGTATGCAGAGTACAGTGGGTCAGAACAACGTCGAGCCTTCAACGACGAAGACATCTCATTAATTCTCCGTTAAATCCTCGAGTCAAAATGCTGTACTGGCTCATTCCGTATCTAGGTAACTTTATAATTCCCATTTATATTTCAAAAGATTAGGAACATATATATATATATTTATTTATTTATTTATGGAATAATGTGATTTATTTTCAGTCGCGTTCAATACGACGGGTTCTGAGAATTGGACGCATGGACCCGAGTATTTGTTCAACGCCGAAATAGAGAGGAGCATTAAACTTGATAGCAACCGTACGATGATGGGGGAAATCGACATTAATTTCTCTTGTAGACCACTGAACGAGAGTTCCATTCGCTGTCGTGTCGAATCAGCTGAAACCACAGATTCCGAAACTCATGGAAATGCCCCCAACGAAGAGAAAAAAGAGGTGAAACAAGAATTCAATGTTGCCCATTGGGCCTTTGAAGTACAATTTGATAGAAAAGGTCTTCGTTCAATCGTGTCCCTGAATAACGAAGAAGAAGAAATGCGTCGCAATATAATTCAAGCGATCTTTGATGCTATCAATATCGGCTCGGATTACATGAGTGAAATTAAAGTCGGGAGATCTTTGCTTTCTAACGAAGCATCGATGATCGGCGTCTGCGACGCGAGTGTCCGTGTCTCGACTTCTAAATCATCGAACACTCCAGGAACCCCGGTAGCATTCTACATGGACGTACCGTCCTTTACGGAGAGGGCGGAAAATGAGACCCTCACGATAATGAAAGACAGATTTGTAAATCATTGCTCGGAGAAAACACCCTATTTCTTCGGCAGCCATTTGCGTCCTGTCGACGGCGTAAATTTTAATGTTGTAAGTATTATTAATTTTCGTAATCATTTTTCGATATTTTACCATCAAATCTTTACATTCGAATAATTATTGACTATATATTTTTCTTCTCCGACTGTAGACGATATCGGAGACTGGATTTTTCTTCGGCAGACACCGCTTCAGCGGAGGAACCGCAAACGCGGGAACATTCACGGTAGAACGTCCAAATCCAGAGCACTCTGATACTACACTATCAATGAGCGGCAAAGCTGAAGAAACCATACATGTTAAACTCGAAGCGATCCGAGGAGCGACAGAGAAACTTTGAAATACCGTTTCCGAAAGTTCAATTATTCTGTCTATGGAAATATAAGAAAAATTGTATATTTTTTATGAATTATTAGAGTACGTAAGATACTCAAAAAGATTAAATAAAACACAGTCAAATCTGATAGAGAGAAGAAAAACATTAATCCTTATTCTCGCTGGGCTCAACATTTCGTTCCAATTTCCACGTTTACGACAACTTTCCTATGCGTATGTCGATGCGTTTTCTCTACTGAAGTCTCGTACATAATTCTCCAACTTGTTTATTGTTTTCCAGTATATTGTTTACCCGTAACCATGCCCTGTGTGTACGAACGTTGTCGTCGCATTATCATAAACATTAATTCTCCAAAGTTGGAGAATTAATCCGAACGAATGTGAAAATATTCATTCCCACGAAATGCCCGGGGCATTAGCAATTTTATATTTCAGAGATGATGGAAAATTAACGATAAAACGAGCGAGGTCGGGTCATAAAGCCAGCGAAACAAAAGCATTAAAGCATGTGTGTGGTAAAAGTCATTCGATACGTAGTTAAAACAGTGTCTAGCTAGATATATGTGTATACATTACGAATATTATTATTATTATTATATTTATAAGAGATAAGAATCATCGGTCTGCATCGCGAGTTTTATTATCCAATAGTACATAGAAAAGGAAGTAAAATTAATAGACACAATTAAGGTAGTTCTATCGGTACAGTCAAATCAACAGTTTTTTTCTTAGTTTATCTCCGTACCATATGATTTTTAAGCTTAAGTTTATTAAGAAAAGTTGTTGAAAATGCATTCAAGAATAACATACTATAAATTCAAGGTCATCCAAGGTGACCTATACTCCCTACGTACGTTTGAAAATCATGAAAAATAGTTTTTTAAGATTTTTTACAAAAACTACGGGAAGCTTCTTTGACGTATTATAAAGAGATGTGCAAAATTTCAACAAGTTTCACCATCTCGAAGTCGAGATATTTAGGATTGAAAATTGCAATATTTAACACGTATTCTTATGGGAGAGCGCCGAAAATTATGATTTTTAACAATAAATATCTCGATAACTACGAGGCTCAAACCTCTTCAAATTTGGCACACGTATGTAGATCATATCGTAGAAAGCTTGTGCAATTTTTCAACGAAATCCTACAAAAATGATTAAACGAAAGAACTACCTTAATTGAAAAACAGAAGTATCGAATCAGTAAAATCAAACAACATATGTACCGACGCGATAACAAAGAGGATGTACACGATAGTAGCCTAGCAATGAATATTTTTGAGGTATAATCGTAATTTAATTAAAAACAATCGATTTCAGCTACTTCTTACCGCTAACCACTTAAAAAATATTCAAGCGTAATGGCATCGATGGAATTTAGTTTGTAACGCGTGTGACGATTTTGATGCTATTCTTCATTTTTAATGATCTCGTTCGACCTCTACCAGTCTCAGAGATACATGATCGTTTATCTACATGGAAAGTTCGCAAGTGGAAACTGCTTGCGTTCGTAACTCTACTGTTTATAAAAATTATAAAAATAGAATATATACTGATATATTTTTATTTTCTTCCAGACAAACGACGTGTTGGCATCTACGCTTGTTACAATGTATCAGGATTGACATTTTCGCCTATGATTAACCTTGGTTATTTTTATTATCACCCGGAGTGATAAAGTCATATCGACAATCGCTAACGTAACTTGTTTTGTTGATCACACGATCAAACGCTAGGAAATTATAAATTTACTCGGAGTATGCGGAGTTGGTCAGAACAACTTCGAGTCTTCTACGACGAAGACGTCTCATTAATCGTCCGCTAAAATCCTTCAGTCAAAATGCTGTACTGGCTCATTCCGTATCTAGGTAACGTTGTGATTACTATTATTTATTAGGTAGCTTTACTTGCACATCTTTTTACAAAAGTTTTTTACAAGATACGTTGTGATTACTGTTTGTATTCTAAAAAATATAGAAACCTTTATATTTATGAAATAATATGATTTATTTTCAGTCGCGTTCAATTCGACCGGTTCTGAAAATTGGACGCATGGACCCGAGTATTTGTTCAAGGCGGACATGGAGACGGATATACAGCTTGAGAACAACATTACGGCGATGACGAAGATCGATATTAATTTCTCATGTAGACCACTGAACGAGAGCTCCATTCGCTGTCGTGTCGTATCGGCTGAAATGGAAAATACCCAAATCGATGGGAATGACGCCAATGAAGAGAAAAAAGAGCTTAAACGTGATATCGATATTGCCAATTGGGCCTTTGAAGTTCAATTTGATAGAAACGGTGTCCATTCAATTGCGTTGCTGAATAACGAAAAAGCGGACTTTCGCTATAAAATAATTCGAGCGATCTTTAATACTATCGATATTGGCTCAGATTTCGTGAGTGAAGTTAAAATCGGGAGAACTTTGCTTTCTAACGAAGTATCGCTAATCGGCGTCTGCGACGCGAGCGTCAGCGCGATGACGATGTCGGAATCATCGAAAGCTCCAGGAACGCCCGTAACATTCTACATGGACGTACCGTCATTTACGGAGAGGTCGGAAAATGAGACGCTCATCATCGGCAAGGAGAGATATCTAGATCATTGCTCGGATAAAACACCCTATTTCTTCAGCAGCCATGGAGGTTCTGACGACAACGTCGATTATAATGTTGTATGTACTATTAAATTTCGTAGTCAACATTCCATATTTTACCATCGAATCTTAACACTCGAACAATTATTCGTTATATATTATTTTTTCCTCGACTCTAGACGGTATCGGAGGCTGGAGTATACTTCGGCAGACACCACTTCGGCGGAACAACCGCAAACCTGGGAACATTGACGGGGAAAATAAAAAATCCAGAGCAGCCTGGTACCACACAATTAATACACGGCAATGCTAAAGAAACGATACATCTTGGACTCGAAGCGATCCGAGGAGCGACGGAGAAACTTTGAAATAGTGTATTGCTTAATTCATTCAAAAGATAACATATAATTTACGGATCACGGTCAGCCGAAAGTTCAGTTCTTCTGTTTATGGAAATTTGCGAACAAAATGTATATTTTTAATGAATTATTATAGTACGTAAGGTACTCAAAAAGATTAAACAAAACGCAGTCCAACCTGGTAGGGAAAAGAAAAAAAAATAATTCTGCTACGTTCATAATTTCGCTTCGAATCCCGCGTTTACGACGGCTTCTCTATGCGCATGCGCGCTATTATTTGTAACGCGTCATTTGACTCTCGTAGTAATTCCGTTGTTAGACGTGCAGCGTAGGTTTGAACGATTTGCGCTTTTTCAGTGTATTTCCTTTTTTTACAATTACGATGGTATATGAAGGATACGAAATAGTAAACGAGTGAGACTGTCCAATAACATTTTTCAGTAACAATTTATAATCATCGTTTGAGACGTATATATAAACGATATATACATAGGCTGCGAGCAAAACGATTTTTTTTTTTCGTAAATGCAAATTTACATCGATTTTCAAACGTGAATTTCTACCGAAATAAAGAGAAAAGTAAGGTTATCTTTATGAAAGGTCGATTAATATACACATATATATATATATATATATATATATATTATGATTGTATTTAGAAGAGGTACGCGTGATCGGCCTACATCGCGATTTTCATTATCCAATACTATATAAAAAAAAAGGAAGTAACCTGTATCGGCGGAGGTTGTCTGCAGTTTCCCTCCGTCCGTGGCAAATGCCATACAGGGAGATTAGGGGAATGCGAAACGGCTGCGGATAGGTTGGAAGGGTAAAAATAGGTGTGTGAAAACCCGAAGAGGGTGTACACGGTAAACTCCCACATTATTATTATTATTAAAAAAAGGAAGTAAAATTAATTGACACAATTAATTGAAAAACAACGGTATCGTAGCCTAGCAATTTATATTTTTTAGGTATAATCGTAATTTAAATAAAAACAATCGATTTCAACGACTCCTTACCGGCAGCCACTTTCGTAAATATATTTTGTACTTTATAAAGAAAGAACGAATTATTCTTCAGGCCGGGACGTAAATGTCATCAAGACCGATAGAAACTGTGATCGTGTCTTGGGCGATAAATTTGACGGTCCGTGCCCTTATCGTGCCCTTGGTGCGACTCGTCGAGACGAATTTATCGTTCGTTATCTTTATATTGTTGATGGACGATGTCTGCGAATAACAAGAAAAAAACACGTTGCGTTACAACGGTAGAACGTGAGAAACGCGAATGAAAGACAGAGAGAGAAAAAGGTTATGCTCTATCTAATGTATATTCACCACGTTCGAAGTGACCTTGCTGCCGTGTAAGTAATCATTATCACCTCCACTGCCGAAGAAGTAATCTTTATAATTTTGACATCTTCCAATATCTCTTGTCCGATTTAATTCTAAGATCCAAACGGAAGTCTCGTCGAATTCGTCAGGATGCGAGGTTAGCTTGAAGAATCCATCGTTGAGATTTCTCGTTCGAGAATCATCGAGCGGACGAAAATTGGCTCTCGTGGTGACGGGACAATCGTCGACGATAGTAACAGTCTCGAGTCTCGACGAGCCACGTCTCTCGCCATCGAAGTCAACATCGACGTTGAGCAGATCGACTATTTTCTGAATCATTCTTAACGAACGCTCGGATTTTTCGACGCACGAAGAAATCTTAACACCCGTATGATCGAACTCGAGGAGAAACTTTTCGCTCGTTATCGTTACCGGGTTCGAGATCTCGTCGTCCGATGGAAAAATCATCGTCGACGAATATCTCGCGAATTGTTGTTGGTGAGTTATCTTGGTATTCTTGAAACAACACCAGAGACTAATCGGGTCAGGAGTGCACGACATTACAGCCTCGAGATGATAACTCGTAACGATTTCCGGTGAGTTTAGGATTCTTGCGCTTGAATTTATCGCAACGTGAAAGAAAAATGTTGGCTTGTAGTCGAGACGTCCCGGTGGTACGACGAGATCGACCGCTGGAAAAATTGGAGAGGAAAACGCACACGATTACACTTTTTGCGATTATTCAATCGAGTATTTAAATTACGTAGATTTGTCTTTGTTAACGTAAACGTATACATGGACCGACCGAGGATGTACGGTATAACGAAAAACTTCATGACTCTGCGTGTTCTTCGGACTATTTGAGCTAGCTCTAGGTACCGTAACTTGGCTTTTATAACGTCCCTGGCCTAGGCCCGAACGCTCGAGCCTGCTGCTACACCGTCGGTTTCTGCAAATCGTCACTTGACGTAATTCATTTAATAAAACCTCAGTTGCATTTGCAATTGTATAAAAAGGACATGATATACGTACACGCGTACACACATCTCGCCTCTCTATTATATAGCGTAATGACAACGATGGAATTTAGTTTGTAACGCGAGTGACGATTTTCTTGCATATTCTTTATTTTAAATAATCAAGCTCGACCTTTACCACTCTTAGAGATATATGATTTATTATCGACACAGAAAACTCGCAAGTGGAAATTGCTTATGCTTGTAAATCTACTGTTTAAATAAAAATCTGTAAAAAATAGAACGTATACTGATATATATTTTTTTTTACAGACGAACGATGCGTTAACATCTACACTTGTTACAATTTATCAGGCTTAACGTTGTCCTCCATAATTAACCTTGGTTATTTTGTTTATCGTCCGGAGTGATAAAGTTATTATCAACAATTGCTGTGTGTAGCCCGATTTGCTATTACTGATCATGCGATCAAAAGCTAGCAAAGTATAAATTTACTCGGAGTATGCGGAGTTGTTCAGAACAACTTCGAGTCTTCTACGACGAAGACGTCTCATTAATTGTCCGCTAAATCCTCGAGTCAAAATGCTGTACTGGCTCATTCCGTATCTAAGTAAATTTGTGATTATTATTTATATTCTAAAAAATATAGAAACATTTATATTTATGGAATAATTATGATTTATTTTCAGTCGCGTTCAATTCGACCGGTTCTGAAAATTGGACGAATGGACCCGAGTATTTGTTCAAGGCCGACATGGAGGCCGGTATTCGGCTTGAGAACAACGTTACGATGATG
The DNA here is from genome assembly GCA_964017225.1 of Netelia inedita. Lineage (NCBI taxonomy): Eukaryota > Metazoa > Arthropoda > Insecta > Hymenoptera > Ichneumonidae > Netelia > Netelia inedita. The sequence goes on along the minus strand of OZ024924.1, from coordinate 2,955,681 downwards.
ACGAACTACGAACTTGATTTCTCTTGTAAACCATTGAACGAGAGCTCCATTCGCTGTCGTGTCGAATCGATGGAAGTCAAAGATACCGAAACTCCGGAAGATGACTCTACTCAAGAAAAAAAAGAGATTAAACGAGATTCCAATATTACCGATTGGAACTTTGAAGTTCAATTTAATAGAGCCGGTCTTCATTCAATTGCGTTCCTGAATACCGAAGAAGGCCTTCGTCGCAATATGATTCGAGCGATCTTCGAGGTCATCAATATTGGACCAGATTTCATCAGTGGAGTTAAAATCGGGGACTCTTTGCTTTCTAATGAAAAGTCGTCGGTCGGCGTCTGCGACGCGATGCTCCACGTCCAGTCCAGTCCTCATCCAGTAGAATCTGCAGCACCGCGCGTAGGTCTATACATGGACGTACCATCATTTACGGAGAGGTCGGAAAATGATACGCTCGTCATCAGCAAGGAAAGAGACGTACAGCATTGTTCGGTTAAAGAACCCTACTTCTTTAGCAACCATCCAGTTGCTGACGACAAGATGAATTATAATGTTGTAAGTATTATTAATTTTCGTAATCAATTTTAGGTATTTTACCATCAAATTTTTATATTCGAAGACTTATTTGCTATATATTTATTTTTTTGCCCCGACTCTAGACGGTATCGGAGACTGTAATATTCTTTGGCAGAGACTTCTTCGGTGGAGCAACATCAAAACTAGGAACATTGACGTCGAAACGTGAACATCCAGACCAGCCTACAGAAGTTAGGAGCGGTCACGTCAAAGAAATAATACGCGTTAGACTCGAAGCAACCCGAGGAGCGCCAGAGAAGCTTTGAAATGCCGTTATTTTTTAAGACATTGTAACCGTATGATTCAAGAATCACGGTCAACCAAAAGTTCGAGTCTGTTGTCTATTCAAAGATAAGAAAAAATTTGTATTCTTTATGAATTGTTATAGTATGTGAGATACTCAAAAAGATAAAACAAAACACCCTCAAACCTCGTAAGTCAAATAAAGACATCAATTCTTATTCTCGCAACGTTCAAAGTTTCGCTTTAATTCCCGCGTTTACGACGACTTCTCTATGCGCATGCGCGTAACTATTCGTAACGTGTCATTTGACTCGCGTAGTAGTCAGTCGTTGGACGACCAGCGTGGGTTTAAGTCCGCGCGCGTTCTCTAGTCAAGTCTCGTACGCGGATTTTCCAACTTGTTTATTGTTTTCTATTGATTCCCTTATCCGTAACCATGTCCTGTATATGCGAACATTGTTGTAATATTGTCATAATCATTAATTCTCCAAACTGTGTTATATCGTCGATCGTTCGATTGTGCGAACGAATGTCAAAACATCGAAGTCACGTGACGAGCCGGCATCGGGCACATAGTTGTTTACCATCGCATAGCATTCTATATAATTCGCCAACACGCACCGTACATGGAAAACAGTTTATTGCGATTCTATTCGTTCTTTGTGTCTTTGGTACGGATTTTCTCCAAGCAAGTACTCCGCAGCACTGAAGCTGTGAAAAACTCGAGTTCCACCCCTACCGAAGGGCATAGGATCAGGTATCGTTGGCAGAGGTCCACTCGCTGGAACGATATCTTCTAGTCGCAAAGTTATCGTTTCTCTCGCACTGACGGTCCAGTCTTTCAATCCCGATTTCGTGAGTATCGCTTCACTCTCCGCGCAACAAGTAAAATCATTCTTTGTTATTGTCATACGATTTTTCCATGACTTCTACAAATATAAAAGAAATCGAAATTTATTTAAATAATAGTCTTATCTCGTCTAACGAGCAAAAAAAAAGAAAAGCAATACGTACGGTAATAATTTCCGAACCATCTTCGTACGGATTCAAAACTATACCGGCAGTGCAGCTTGATGTTTCTCGCGATTTGTGTATTTCTATTCCCTGTCCATTTGCAAATGTTGTATTAGGCTTTATGATAATATTCCAAGTATTTTTTTCATTCCGCGGATTAACACCGTCTCCAAGCTTTATCGGCATTAAGCGATATGTCGTTCTGCACATATTCCCCATTGTCGAATTTTCTATAATCTCCAATTTATTCTGCGCTATTTTCTTTAGATACAGCGTGTCCATCAACGATCTTACAATGTCCAGACGCGAAGCCGTTATCGACGTTGAGGCGATGTACGTATCATTTACGTCGCTACGATCAAGATCGATGTTGTACTCGAAACTATGATCGACGTTGGATGGATATTGAGCCTGGATTTCTTTCGAATCGTTCAGTCTGCGATTGGTTCCATCGTGTTCTAGTAAGCTTATGATTATCCTTGGCTCGTACAGGATACAGCTAACCATAGTAAGATTCTTTGGTCGGCACTTGAGTTTTGTCGTTGTATTGTAGACGTATAAATTTCCCGTACCATCGAGACCGGGAACGCTACCGTCGATTCTTGCATCGTAGATCACTTCCGGACCGTACGTCCAATCACCGGGATTCGTTTGCACGATAGCGACTTGAATGAAAAGGGGTGAGAATTAAAACACGCATAATTTACCCTCGTAATTTAAGGAATTTTTGTAAAATCGTGTCGATAAGAAAATTTCTATGCCAAAAATCTTTGAAATATATCGCAGACCAATAGCGAAACTTTCGATCGAAGATAAATTTATTCGTTCTTACGGAGAAAAACCGGTAGAAGAGTAATGTCAATTGTGACCATGTTGCTGTTTTGTAAGTTCGACTGTCTATGGCGCGAGCCAACCACGTCGTTATATTTATAAGGGCCTCGTCTCTCAATTTTTATTTATTCTATTACAAGTTAGGAGGTGCGTCACGTAGGGCCAATTCGGTCGTTGCCGAACGATGTTACTAAATTATTCGCAATGACCCTGGGATAAATCATAGCCACGAAAATGACGCACTTCCCTCGATTATCCTCGTAATTGACTTTCCAGTGAACCAATTGGCAAAACGTGTCGCATCATACACGTTGCTTACAAACAAAATTTAATTCTCCAGCCAATAACAAAAGACAGAATTAGCGTATTGTTTTTAAAAGTTTTATGTAATTTTTCTAAAATTAATCGAACGAGATGGCGTTTGGGGGCCAAACATCCTTTCGCTCTTAAAACTCGCCCGTATCATCGGGAGAATTATTATTGCTGGTATTATCCTTTTCGTCGTTATTCCTCGTATTATTATCGATATTATGATCGTAGGTTTTACTGGTTGGATCGAATGTACCCAAGAACGGCAGATCGACACTGATAGGATCGTGAATGGGAAGGATCGGTGTGTCGACCACCTCGATCGAGTGTAAAGTCAGTATCGTGAGAAGGTTTAGCATAGTCGTATTTCCATCTGGCTGTTCGATATTCTTCATAGCAATGTCCTCGATCGTGTAGGACAATACGACCTCGAGATTCGTGATTATTCGACTGACCGATGATTTCTGCCAACAAAAAGCATCGAATCGTGCGACTCCTTTTCTTTCTTTTCATTCTTTTTTTTTTTCTTATTTGCAAACTTGCATATTTCGTTTACTAACAATGTCATAATGAATGGAAGTCATCATGGGATGATCGAAAAAATGATCGAAAATCAATAGACCGGGTACAGCGTGGCAGGTGTTCAAATTTCTCATTTTTTTGATACTCAGTATTTCGCCAACTCTTTTGTCACTCTCGTTCTTGGTCTTGTTGGCACTTTCTTTAGAACATAGGATGGTTTTAAGATCACGACCGTTCTCCAGTTTCGATTTCTTGATTTTCTGGCGTATGACCGTAACGAGTGTCTCGCATTTCCCATAAACCGATTCCTCGTTCATCGAGTAAATGCCCGTAGGCTCGTCCCGCATATCTACACCCGGCACAAGGTGTCCGGCCATTAGTCTGTAAAAGCTCAATTGTTTCAATGAACTTAGCGACGAGACAATCAGTCTCTCGATTCTCCCTCCACGAAATTCAAACTCGAATTGTCCGATGTAAGAATTGTCGGCTCTGAAATGTTCATGGTCGCAGAGTCCGCTCGATTTGGGGCACGTTGATTCGTGATAGTTCGTTTGGTACTGGGGTTCCACGAGACGACACGATATTACGCTATCCGTTCGTGTACGACACTTGAGCTTTATCGTAAAAATTGATACTTTGGCAGGATCCCTCACGTTTGTCTCCACGTTGTAAGTGAATTCAACATTGTCGCAAGAGCTCTGAGGATTTTTTACTTGCGACGGTACAACCATTGGATACAACGAGAGAAATATTTCTGAAAAAAAATGGGACGATATGCGAGAAAAATGTTGCAATTTTTTATTCGATAAAGAAACGTTATTAATTATCGATTGAAAAAATTCTTTCCAATCCGAGATGATATTTTATAATCCATTCTTACGGTGTCAATACAAAAATGAGGTAATAACGACACGAAATTCTCTACGTACTTAAAAGAATCGCGATTACACCTCGGTTGTTCATATCTGCGCACTAGCTTCGACTGGATTGAAGCTTTGCATCTCCCCCATTCATGTTTTATAGGATAATCGGCAATTGGTACTAGGCTCGACGGGTCTCGGTAACGATGAACTTAATGAAACCTAAAAGCCCCTTGAATCATTCACGTAGAATACATTCGATGCATTCGGAGAAGAAATGCAGTTGGAGTAATTGCGCTCGAAACGTCTATAGGTATCGCGTATATTTATATGACGCACTGAACTTTCGTAAACCGAAAACATACATAAGTAATTCTTTATATTATCGTTATTAATTAATTCTTCTTTTTATTACTCTCGATTTAATAATTTCGCAAGATTTTTCCACATTTTATTCTACAAAGCGTTTCAACCGCTCTTGATCGTTTACGCGCTACCAACGTTGTCCCATCGTTCACAGAAAGAAAATAATCGATACATAAATCGTTGTAATTTGTAGTCAATTGATCGTTAATTCTTTGATGTTTAGCTAAAATCATTTTTCTCCTCGGAGCTGTAATCTTCCTCGGAACTATCGTGAAGCCATCTGGTAGGAAAGATACTCGTTGTCGCAGATTCGGGAATAGTTGGCAATGGACCACTCGCTGGAACGATCCCATCGAGACTCAAAGTTATTCTTTCCACGAGCGTAAACGCAGTAGGCTTATCGGACTTGCTCGTGGTATTCGTAAGCCGGATCTGTACCACATTCTCGGTTTGTGAGGTAAAACTTCCTTCTTTTATCATCATGTCGCTAGTCGATGATTTCTGAAAATAGAGAACAAGCCCGACAAATTTATTTTCACTCGAGCTCGAGAAAAATAATTCTTTTTCCTTCTAAAGAACAATAAACGAGAGCAACGGTAACTCACGACTTTCGTGTCGACCCGACGCTGTTCCTCGCTCTTATATCCCTCTTCACTGCCGAAGAAATAATCGACGCGATATACGCATTTGTCGAGATTTCGCGTTCTTACTATTTCCTTCGTCGTTCCCTTGGGAATTCTCCTGTCAGGTACGATTATAATTTCGTACGGATTCTTAGTTCTCTTTCCCTCTTCCTTCGTGTCCTTCGACGATACGGTGTAAGTCGTTTTGCACGTACCGGTCGTGAAATTCTCCATATGGGAAAATTCAGTCTTTTGCAGCACGGGAAAATTAACACCGATGTTCAATTGTGCGATTATCGCTCTGGTCATGTCGAGATGCGTCGGATGTATCGAGGAGGATACTATCAATTCACTGAGACCGTCCGAATCGTATTTCAATTCGAACGGGTTATTGCAAAAACCTGACTCCGTCAGATCCGCGTCACCGATTTTCGTTTCACAACTCAGAAGCAAACGCGACTTTGGACGACAATGAAGCTTCATCGTTGCGTTGAACAAAAATGCGGTATCCGGTGATTGTCCAACTACGTAAGATTTAGAATCGATTCTAACGTCGTAGATCGCTTCCGGTCCATATCTCCAATCGTGCTCGTTTACTCCTATACTGGCGGCTGCGAGATAGAAAAATAATAATTACAAACTTGTAACTAAGATAATATTTGCGACAACGAATTTATTTTATACGAATAGCTTTCGTTTATTCGAAACGTATTTACCGAGAAAGAACGGTATTAGATTTACGATCATCTTGTCGCGAGTACGTTCGTCGTTTTGAAATACTTTTCAGTACCGTAGCCGCTTTTATAAGATCGTACGGTTTATTAGCGAGATGTAATTCGATAAAGCCTACTCTCTACTACCGTTGACGAATTATTGCGTAGAACAATTCGTGACGAAGGTTCGGTCATAGTCTCGTGCACTATACTTCACGTGCTTAACAGTCGCTCGACCGGCTGTAATTGTCAATTATAATGTTCTGACAAATCGAGCCATTATGCATTTGGTGCTCTCAAGAAAAGACCATTATCTCTGCGTATGTGTTGCAACGCTCACGATAATTTTCGAGGAATGGGAACATTGCGTTTTGACAATGTCGACGTCTCGGTTGTTGGACTCGGCACGATTTTTTTCAGCTTGTAGAAAATATTCAAAGAAACAAACTTTTCCTTCAGCGTTCTCTTATACTTTCTTTTATTTCGCGATATAAATAATTTCAGTAACACGAGTATTACATTTCAGAATTACGATTAGATAATCGATAATACGATTTGGAACAAATTACCCAAAATTATAGTAGAAGTAGGGCCTGTAACGAGAGTTATAACAAATCAAAAAAATACATTTTCATTATTATTATTATTGTTTCAGGAGGAATATCGGACATGAGCATTTCGTTCACTGAACGTGAGGACTTCCAGGTCTGTTTGCTATCACTTCCATATTGACTGGATTTTTCAATCTCGTGAATTTCTCTTCAGCCGGTAAAACCGATTCGAGCTTGAGCATCATATGATCGAGAACATCGCCCTGACGTCTTCGATCCTCGCCGAATAATTCGACATTGTTCACTGTCTCAGCGGTAAGCCCGTTTTTCGAAATGAATATTCGACTGGTCGATGATTTCTGAAATTCAACAATATGAAAATCTTCGTCAAACTGTCCTCGTTCACAAAATCGTTGATTAATTAAATCAAAAACAAATATATCATACGAGTTTCGTATAAACATCACGGAGTACAAGACCAAAGATGTAACGACTGCCGAAGAAATAATCCGTGCAAACTAGACAATCGTGCACGTCTCTCTGTTTCAGGATCTCGATCGATTCGTCGTGAAATTGGCCAAGATTGGAAAGTGCGAATAGCTCGAAGCCACGATCTACCAAATTGTTCGTTTCGTCGAGCGGTCTTCTGACAATCGTGTAATCGACCTCGCATTCGCCGATCGTGAAATTTTCCAATCTACGAAAATTCGCCGTGTACTCATCGGCGATACTCGCACCGATGTTCAACTGATTGCCGATCAGACGAGTCATATCGAGACACCAACCGGCCAATGGTGGATCCGTCTTCTCGATCACGTAACTATCGAGTCCCTTCTCGTTGAATTTTATCTCGAACATTTTCCTCATGACACCCGCCGTTTTGAACTCCTCGCTTTCCTCGACCGCCTCGGTGTCGTAAGCGCTTGGTTTCGTTCGCGCAATCTTCGTGTCCTCGAAACGACAGATCAGCGTGTCGTTCATGCGCGGCTGACATCTCATCTTAAAAATCAATTTATTACCCATCAATGTTCCTTTGTCGATTTCCAGATCCGTAATCATCTTCACGTGACCGGAAAACATGTATTCGGGACCGTGCTTCCATGTCACGTTGTCGTACGGCGCCGAAACCGCTGACGAAAGAGAAAAAAAACAATTGCAATATTTCCGTCGGGACGAATTCTTTTGTTCTTGGAACAATGAGACGTGAGTTTTAATTGTCGTTGTCTTTAAAAATAATCATTATTTATTTATTTTACTTATACTTTCGTTGTTGAAATGTATTTTTATTCGAAGGGCTTTTAAAACTTTAAATCACGCAATGATCTTGGATAGGATTTATCTAAGTTTCAACGAACCGGCGAAAAATGGTAGAAGCAGATACAACATGTTGTCCCTTCGTTGACCAAGAGCGATACAAAGTCAGTTGCGTTTTACGATCCTCCTTTTATACAATCGTGAGCAATCTGCCCGCGAGAATTGACCTTATGGAGCATGAGATAGGATCCTGCACGTTTAATACAGTGAGTAAAGAGATATCTAAATAGATCCGTTGCGTTTAATTGAGAATGTAACAATTAACGGAGACAACTTCGTCGAAATAATGTACGAATATTTAATATTTGCATCGAACGAAACGAGTCGTTACGAACCTCTCGTCCTTAAGTAGCCTTGAATAACTTTTTTTTATATCGCACTTATGAGCAACGTTAATATCGACAACCTTGAAGGCGTATTAATTGAGATTATCTTCCTCTTTTTTTTTTCTTGCGTGCCGTTTGTTCGTGATCGAGACGAAACGATCGAGGTCGTTAGAAGCGCGTTTGCAATCGTCTTGAAAATTAATTCGCGATGATAGATTCGAAGGAAAAGTGGGAAGCGAATATCTTGGGATTCACGGAACTATTGTACCGAGAAACTTAATTCGTTCGATTCAAACGATGAACATTAGTACGATATCGACTACGAAAAAAAAATATCATTGATTTATCTTTATATTTTTATATCTATTTATTCAAAAGAATCAAACGGACAATAATGGCGGATCGTATGAAATTCCAAGTGGGAATGTAAAAAATAAAACAAACGCGTTACAAGTTCACGGTCAATTATTTGACGCCGCTGGGATAAAATTACTCGCGAGCGAGCTCGAAACTCTGGGAAAACAATGCGGCGAAGGAAACCAGACTCGTGCCGAATCTTCGTTAGGCACAATCTCCCGAGACCTTCGCGGGACTAGCGTTTATCTCCTCGCGAAGTAGCATAACGCTGTAATTTTACTATTAGAGCAATCATCCTCCATAATGATCTTGTTTCGGGCCGTGCAAATCAGATGACGTCAGCACGTGTTATTCTTCCCTGGAAATCAACGAGCCGATTCTTCATTCCTGGAATATTTGTGCTCGACTAAATAAATCAGGAAAAGAGCAACAGACTTTTATTTTTGTCTAAAAGACCCGAGTCGAATTACTCAAAAGTAAAAAATTATTAAAATCGTGTAGCGGACGAAATATTTGCAATAATATTTATTTTCCAGAACTTTCGTTAGTCACCAGGTTTGTTTTTTTAACGAAAGGAAGTCCTCGCGTTTGTGCGCACGAATACAAACGTAGGACTTCCTTTCCCGCGTCGTATCAAACGTCACATTTTTTTTATTAAACAACGAGGATGTTGCGGTCCACTATCAACGGACTTAAGACGATAAAAGACGGTGGACAGTTTTCGCGTGACGTTAAAAGGGGAATCTCCGACCTCACTCTCTTACCAGTATATTTTTATTGCAGAGTGGCCAAGAAACCTACGCGTCACTGATTCTCATTACCTCGGACAAAAGCGCCGAGCGTTCATCGCGAAAGTAATCGATGAGCCATCGGAACTCACCACTTGACAAAACAAAGTACGAAGCTATTTTTCCATCGAACTCTATCCAACAGCATTTTCCGAATAACAAGATCGACACTTTCGATCGACTTTTTCCGTTTGCATTAACAACAAAATATTGAAAGGTGCGTATTTCCATAATTATCTCATTTTCATATTTTTGAAGATTCACGTACAAACATCGGTCTCGTATTTTTGTTTCCTTAATCGATCGGCGTCACGATTATTGCGACGTAAAATTCTTGGCGGTAAATATTTCGTGACTCCGATGTTTGTCTTTAAAAAAAGCGACGACCAACTTTTCTCCTTACCGCGAAAAGAGAAAATAATACAAAAGCGATTTATCACTCGGCTTATTCCATTTTTGACGCTAGGTTACGAGAAGTATAACGTTAGTCTGCCTTTCGTTTTTTAGCTCATTGTCTCATGGGGAATACCCGCATCGTCTTCTCCGTGTCATACTGATAACGTCGCAATTTTCGTCATCGATACTCAATTCTTTTTTATTCCAGAAATTCCCTTGAACCGTAGCTTTGTACGATCGAAGCATCGAACAAATTTATCGACGATAACTCACGCATACATTATCAACTCGACGATATATCGTATAAACGTCACGGACGAGTTTCACGGTACGCTCGTAAAAATTTCATCAAAAGAAAAAAAAAGCATTGAAATTCCGTCGAATCAAGTTTTAAAAGCATAATAATAATAAAAATAAAAATAATATGACCAAACGGCGGTCGAGAGAAAAAAGGTCGAACGGTAAAGTCTGGTTTTCCACATGGCGAACCCTAATTAGCAATATTATCTTGTGAACACGAGAAGCCCGTCCACTGATATTGTGTTATACTCCATCTCGATACAAACTTTGCTCTTCATTATGCCAACGTTTTATAATTCTATTCTTAGAGTTTAAACACTAGATCGAGTAAAAGAAAAACACAGCGTGTTTTTGTGGGTCAATAATTTCCAAAACAGGCGCAAGCTGTAATAATTTATGTTCTTAAAATTTCGGTATTTCCAAGTATATTGACACATATGCAAAAAAATTCAAGGCTTCGACGTTATCACGATACGAAGAAGAAGAAAATAAAAGAACTATAATCGCGAGAACAATATTTTCATATTAGTTTGCGCGTGATATAATTTGTTACCCATTGCTCGGAAGCAATAAGAAACTTTTTCAATATTATCTCGCTTACTATTATCATTATAATTATTATTGTTCGAGTTTTTTTTGTTCTCGGGACACGTTTCAAATGGTCCGGGCTAGTTTGCAATTTCTCGAGAGACAACTTTTTTTTATCTACAGGTAGATGAGTTCGTGTAGAAAAAAACATGATTTACAACATCTAAGGATCGTCGTTCATTTTCGGGCTATCGAGGTCTTTCTCTTTCCGGTATGACTTTGTATGTATGTATGTCATATCGTTTTGACAACATTGATCAATGATCGTTTTCACGAACAAAAAGCAGAAAAAAACAGCAGTCAACGCTATTGACGTTTACGATGAATGATAATCCAGCGTGTAAGGCCTTTTTTTCTTTTTTTTACCATTACCATTATCATTATGGGATACTCCCTCGGCTACGTAGTAGACCAAGTTCCCCACGATACGAGTCTCGATATCTTGGATTCTCTGGTGGTGGGGCTGGAAACGAAACCGTGGAGGAAGAATATCTTGCTCGGTCGCGATCCGACTATATAGTTGAAAGTCCCAGCGCCAAAGAGCACACAACGCTACGAAGCTTCAGTGAGAACGGTTCAGAAGTTATTTTTTGCATTCCCTGTTGCGACTCGAAAACGCGATTTTACGAGTCGGTGAAATTTTGTGAAAGCTAAACGAGAAAAAAAACATTAGTGTCGAATATGGTGAGTGCTGCATTGAAAATTTGAAAACGGGAATTAATATTTTAGATAAAAAGCAACTCGATTCGATTTAATTACCACGAATATTTTCAAACAATTTTAATTCACCGTCATATTTTTATTTACTCGTCGTTGAAATTATAAATCGATGAAGTAAAATCGAATTGATCGATCGATACATTTTTGAGTATTGTTTCTAATCGAAAAATTATTCTTTCAGATTAAATACGTGATCGTTATGGCAGGAATGGTTGTCCTCGCCGCGGCACAGCGATCTCCTTACGCCGGTAGTCCGGATCGTTCGTATCCTCAAGTTCTTCCGCAGTATCTTCCAGCAGCTGAACAAAGTACTGCAGGTGCAACGCCAGACGTTAAGAAACGTTTTGGGGAAGAATCCGACATGGCCTCGACAGAGAGTAATACCCCTTACGATCCGTACAACGATCCGAAATTGTTGGCCCAAATCGCTACATGGCCGAAGGAAAAACAACCGTTCTGGTACGTGAATCGCAAATGGATCGCTCAACGCCAAACTGCACCACCTAAAATGGGATCCGACACCAACAACGTAATCCCATCGGTCATCCAACGTGGATCGTTTGCTGGAGAATGGAAATAGAAGTGTTTTACTCTTTATTTCATTTATAAAAATATTTCGAAACCTCGCTTACCTCACACGAGTATTATACCGCGTGTTCCTTGAAACGAAACGTTCGCACTTGAAACATAACAACAGCAACAAAAACACGCCACGTACTTCGATAATGATATGCAGTTTTGTACTTTGTATATCGTGTATATGTAGATATTCTATATATATATATAGTTATACAACTTAAAACTACGTGAACTAGTCAGATCTAACGAAAGTACTTATTTACTTAATATTTCGCAAAAAAAAAAAACATCATTGTTCACCGTGCCTCGAGTCGAATCTCTCGATATAGTTATAGCGATATATAAAAAGATTTAAACAAATGTGTTGACGAATTTGATGAATCATTTAAGTTAGGGCAGTTCTTAAGAGAACAAGCTTAAAGCAAAGTCTCAATACAATTGAAATGAAAAGTTGAGGGGATTTTGGTGAATCAACTGTTTCGTTGAGATATTAAAATATTTAAGATCCTAATAACAAATTGTTCGTATCATTTTTTTTAAAGAAATATCGTTGTTACGGGTCGTTGGAAATACTGAAAAGGGTTCTTTTTGTGTGATTTATTGGAACTTTGATAAGAAATTGATAATCGTTAAGAAAATGTGAAATGAATCATCCCTCGTAGTTCTTATAGAGCGCACCTTGTGGCAACACCCACCGAAACATCTGGTTTCCCTGTAACAATAATATGCGTCATTCGAAGTTGAGGAAATCACCTTTAAGCTAGGATTGAATCCGTACGCTTTAAGTCGGTTGAAACGGCGCGTCGAGGCTGCGCGCAAACAAAATACTATACCCATCGTGCATTTCGCGAATTCGGGCTCCTACGTCACGGATATTTCCCTCTCTGTCTCACTTCGGCTAAAATTCAATCGAAGAGCCTACCTGCCTACCAACCTACCACGAAGAACACAACCGAACACGCAAGTGTCGGAGGTGGATCTGTATATTCTCTCGTTCGTTTCGCCAAGAGACAACGCGTGTTGCCCTCGCTCAATGATGTCTGCTCGTCGCACTTTTTCATCGATATCCTTCTAGGGCACGCTGAACCGTCTCTTGCAGAAAAGGGTGGAGCTCGGAGGGTTCTCAGGATTATGAACAACTTTTACGTCTTTTTCGCGTCAAACTGGTAATAACGTAGAACAACTCAATGATACGAAAGACGAAGTTTATTCTCTTTCCCGAGGCGTCGGATGCCTTGAGCTAATTTGCATCTAATATACGTTACAAAAAATTAATAGAAACGATAGTTTTCTCTATTCAAACTATCGCCTGCAATGGGGTTTGTGAACGATTGAAAAGCAAAAAATATTAGTTTTTTAATGATAAATCATTTTATTCGATTTTTGCATATTTAAAAAATGGAAATTTGTCATATATACTGGAGGAGGGGCTAAAATTAATGTACGCAGTTCAATATTTGTTGTTTTGCTCAAATCCCTTCGAGCGACCCCGGCAAGAGTCGTTCTGCTCGCAAAATCATCGAAAAAATATATCGCTCGGAAACGCGCGAGGGATTTAGTCCTTATTCGAGAGAAGAGAGGAAACATCGAGGAGTGTCTCCTCTCTGGGCAGTGTCCACCTCGTGGGCCTCGGTGGCTTCCACTAAACTGACAAAACACGTCAATAATAATAATAATCATTTGAAAAATAAAAATATATAATCGCAAATAACGCAAAGCACGTCTCGCGCTTGCTGCAAGTCTAACACGGTATACATTTTACTACCTATCCTTCTCATCTCATTCACTTCTCGTTACGCGCACCGTGTGGCAATGTCGGGGAGTGACAGCCCAACATTTTTTCACGGTCAGCCGTGGTCCAGCTGGATCGAGAGAATTGGAAGGGACAAGCCTCTGAGTAAGTGCGAGGAAATTCTGTACATACAATGCACAACGCCAGTCGTGATTTTCATAATTTCGTAGATTCGTTTTAATGTGCGATTAACCTGAGCGTCCAGCCAGCGAACATAACCTCACAAACGGCGCGAGTGAGACAGAGATAGGCCTTCTTTGTCCACTCGTCTGACTCGAGCGCTCGGTACAGCTTTCGCAGAGCTCTTGTATTTGACACTTTGCTAAACATCGCGATGACAATTTGTATCTGTATTGAGCGAAATTGTTGAACGTTTATCGAGAATTTCGTAAAATGCGCTTTCGAGTCATTTCGCCCCTTCGTTGACCCACCCGATTACATAATTGTACTCAAATTTTGTATAACGATGCTTCAATACAATGCAGATTTCGTCTTTTCCACAGACATAATATCTGTACTCGTTATAGTTGTACTCGTATCGTTTATGTCTAACTTTTTTTTAGGAAACTGAAGAAAAGATACGAGAGCAAATTTTTCTTGTATGCAATTTTTATACGATATGCGAATTGCATAAAAATGTTGTTCTTTCATTATAGGTGATGACGAACCAGAGGCTGAACCCTCAACCTCAGTCACACGACTGTCTTCGGATGGTAATAGATTTATCGTGTACCAGCTATTCCTAACTTCCTTATCGATACGGAGAAACACATTATACAAATATTAACCATTTAACATTTACGAAAAACCTTTCTATTTCAGACATTGATCTCTATGGATTTTGTCCTGAGAGGGACACTTTTTATGGTGTTGTATGCGAGATATGCAATGCGATTATCAAACCACAGGCCCTCATACAGCACATGGGTGCGTTGACGCATTTCTAACCGTAGTCAATTCAATTTGTTTCAAGGATATTAATTTTGCATTGTACTAACACGAGACAATTTTTTGGTTTCATAGAAAGTCGTCATTCTTCCGGCACGGTGAACTTGCCACCTCCGTCGACTCCTGTGGTAAAGCCAACAGTAAAAACGCCCTATTGCAAAGTATCGAAGCTGAAAAGAAGTCAACCATCGGGACAGATTCAATCTAGTAGCAAGATCAATCACACATTGACATCATCATCTTCGTCCTCATCGGCGGCGTCGATTAAACGCAGTGCGGAGCAGGCAAATTTGCAAAGTCTGTCGTCTCTTACATCGCCACGATCCCCCCTTGAATCGATAGCGGTTCAATCGTCGAATTCCTCGGTCGTTCCGTCGAGTCCGGTCAAAAGCCCCGTCAACAGTGGACAGCCGCGAAGAAAAAGGCTCAAAGGCGATCGGGGCTTGCTCAAAGATCGGGAATACGATCCCGACAGACATTGCGGGGTATGGAACGACGAAACTGGGAAACCGTGCACTCGTTCCCTCACCTGCAAAGCTCACACGGTCTCGTTGCGACGAACCGTCGTCGGACGGAGTAAAACCTTCGACAAGCTCCTTGCCGAGCACAGAGCCGCGAAGGAGTTCCCGAATCGAACGTCGAAAGTTACATTGACGGGTACAGTCACTGTATCGAATGCCGCCAATTCTGGTCTCGTCAATTCCTTTCTAGCGCCGAGCACACCCATATCGGCGAATGAGTCCGATCCAACGCCTGGTTCACCACCGGTACTCTCATTACCGGACACTTATCCGCTGCCGAAGGTGAGAAAAATCGATTGTCGCTTGTTTACGATACGATTTTTCCTCTATCAGAGCCTTTTCGAATTCTGTTTTGTTCCGTCTCTTGTGTCGTGTGATAAGAACGATATTGAAGTATCGTATGAGCTATTCCTGGTCGACTTGATGAAGTTTTGGCTTTTTTTTAAATAAGATACATGATTATTTGTGTCATTGTTCCACTAACTCCGTATAGCTTTTCCAATATTTTTAGATCTTTTTTAACCAGCGCTTTTACCCTGATTCATTTCTGTACAAAGCTTCGTTGCAAAATTTAAATATTATACATGGCCTACTCCAAGTCCATTTGCGTACAATATTTCCAAACATTCTATCATTCAAGATTAATTATGAGCTGGATACAAAAATGGAAAAACATGTCCATCTTTTTTTAAGTCAGCCCAATGTGGAAAAAATATGATGGAACGAAGTTGACGCCGGTCTATGTCGTTAATCAAGTCTATCACGAATATCGTCATAAATCTATTTCCATTTGCCTGTAGCCTGCCCGACTATGAGGTTTAAAAAATTCAGCTTGGAGATCAAAACAGACACCGACGACAGAATTTCTATCCCCATATAATTGAGTCCAGTCAGTATTTCATAGTTGCACGAACAAAGAAAAAACAACAACAATTACAACCGATTTTTTTCTGTTGATATTCTTTTTTTTGTTTTGTTTTGTTATTGCAGGCTGTTGATTTGCTTTATCGGTGTCTGGCCCCGCATGGCTCCGCTAAACCTGTAAGGCATGGTTACTTTTTTAAAAGCCCATTTTTCTTTGGCCTATTTTCCAACGAATATATTTCGTTCTCGATCAACGATCCCTCACGATCATTTCGTCTGATCGGTCTGATGTTTCTAGACAAAGCTCGAGGAGGACTTCGTCAACGAAGAACTCAGATTGGAATCGGCGTTGGCTAATTCGTCAATGGTTAGCTCTGGAAAGTCAATGCTGGCGCCGATTTCAGTCGTTCTTCCTTCGCTGTCGCCGATCACGTCAAGCAACGAACCTGTGGCAACGCTGATACCGGCAACGGTCGCACCGGCTGTACCAGTTATTCCTTCGACGTTGCCGGTGTCTCACACGATCGGTGCGACAGTTCTCGAGGGCGAGACTGCGATCGATGTCGATACCGCGGAAGCCATGACGCTCTATTCGCCCGTAAGCGTCTACAAGGACGCTAAGTCGCAGATTGTTGTTCAGATTCCACGAGGAAACAGTCTGATTCAATCGCCGCGAAATTATCAGGCCCAGGCTTCGATGCCGAGCCTGAGCATTTTTGAACCGGTCGATCAAATTGAACAGCCCCAACAACAACAACAACAACAACAACAGCAGCAGCAGCAGCAACAGCAACAGCAACATTCGAAACAAATGGCGAATGGAAAAAGACTCAATAACAGTCACAGCGTGCTGTTGAGTCCCCTGAGTCGTCACGCGAAAAGAAGCAAGCATGATTTTCGTCAAGAATTCTCGACCTCGATTCAGGTCGAGGCGACAACGACCTCGACGCCTTATCCTCATTTTGGCGATATAGCCTGGTCAAATTGTCACCCCGAGCCACTGGCTGTCAGCCGATGGCTTCGCATAACATCCAACCGTAAGCAGTACAACTTCAACATTCACTGACACAAAACCCCACCCACTCCAGGCTGAGGACTCTCGCGTAAAAACGTAATGTCGCAATGCTCTTTTCTCGCTATGACACTTCTGATTTGTCGTTGGCATGAAATTATCAATGACGACGACGATGACGATCTCACGATTTTTCTCGTCGTTGTCGTTATCATTTTGTTTCTTCGTCACAATGCCAAGAGTCCAAAGCCTGTCGAGATGGGTAAATCCAAGAATCGAGATCCACGAGATTCGCTATTGTCGCGCTGTGACGCGAACGAGAAATGTCTTTAGGTCTTCTTCTTTCGTTCGAGCTCACGCCGAGCAAAGTTTGCAACGTTTAATGAACAAATTACGCTAGACTTCTTTTTTTGTTCGTCTTGTCGTAATAAGAGAATAATTAACGATCTCGGAGTCGTTCCTATATTTAACGGTTGCGAGATAGCGAATTATTCGGTAGCCTAAATGAATTTTGTGTTGTAAGTAGACCAGGATGATTGGATAGAATTGTAAATAATGAACCTGGAGTTTCACAGAAGATCCTCGTGGATTTTTAGTTCTCGTCACAATTAGATTGCTTCGTTTCGATTTGATCCGATAGCGATTTATTTTTGTTTGTTTCGTGTGTGTATATAGAAATCATTGTTTGTAGGGACGAGTACGACGAACTTGGATATTTTAACTGTACATAAGGCAACGACTTTAGTATTACGATTGAGCTGACACAAGACGGATCGGAATGTTTTATTTTTTGTTCTCTTAGTCTTTCATTTGATTTACAATTTCGACTATTTCGCGATGAAAATCGCGTTGTTCATACGTGTGTATATTTTTTTTAATCGTTCGAACGGATCTCTCACTTTTTTTCGTATACGAGTAAAGTTTAAGATGATAAATTATTGATATATATATTTAAATATATATATATATATATATCCGTATATTTAATTGATCGTCAAGTTAGTTAAAATATTAAACGTAACGTACGGGTATTTCGGACGATTGACGAATTCCCAATTGACGCTTCCATTTGGTACTTTGCCGAATCACTCGTATGTGCGAACGGAGAAGAAAAATCGACAAATTGCATTTAGGACGTAAATCGTTTTTCGACATTAAAACGGGCATTAAATATCTCGCGAGGCTGGTTTTTTTTTTTTTTTTATTAAGCAGGATAAAAGCTTCGAACGATTTTCAGTACGAAAATAAACCGAGGCCGATAAATCTTGAAGAGAATTTATCGCACGTTCAATACGCCAGCTGGGTCTCATCTTTCAGAGAGAGAAAGAGAGAGAGAGGAAAGCAGAATGGAAAAAATTATAATTATAGTCCGAAAAGAAATAAGCGCTTGCCTAAAAGATAAGGAGTGACGATTAATGACTTTGTCAATAGTAAAACGGGGATTGTTCGTATCGTTGAGATTTCAGGTTCTCGGTAAATTGTAAATTATGTGTGAATTCTTCGTTAATATTAATCATTGAAGAAGTCACGAGAATTTTCGATTAAAGTAACTCGAGGCAAAACAGCAAAAAGCAATTAGCCGGCTTTACAGGAGATTCTCGAACTTCGAAATTTCTTCAACTAATGCTCAATCGAAACTTTGAAAGAATGACAAATGGCAATAATGTCGAGACCGAGGTACGAGCCAATATCGTTGCTTTCATTCTGCTCGCTTTCGTTGCTCCGATTTATATATTTGCATCGTATATGTTCGCAACGAAGCGGCAGTCTTTGAGCCACAGTGAGTAGAAAAGAAAAGGGAAAAAAAATTAGAAAGACGGAAAAACAAACAGATTTTTCGCTCGAATTTACGTATTACCGTTGTAACGAGGCGTTAATCGGATTAATCTAAGACTGCTCGGTGCGTGCGTGGCCCGGATGAATTGAGATAATTCATCTGGTGCCCGAACGTACGTCTCGTACGCTTAAACATTTTTTAAAAAAATGTGCATATGTGTGCGTGCGACTGTCCGTCGCGTGGAGTGAAACGCGAATGGCAACTTTTGAATGTTGAGTAATTATTCTATACAACCTGGGTTTCCAAATACCTCGATACTCTTTGCCTCATTAATCGATCGTGTACACTTTTATCGTGATTGCGAATGAACGATTTTATTTTGCTCCCACGATTTTGGGGCGAAGCGCCTGTAAAGAAATGAATTTTCTGCTCTTTATCATAGATTGTGATATTTAACTCGTATAAAAAAATATTAAGTTGTAGTTAGGTAGCGTATGTTGAGCGTAAAATTAAGGCTCGGGAATAATTAAACTGTAAATGTAGAGCATTTTGAAGCGAGGAGAAGAGGGTGCGAAGAAAAAACTTGAGCAAATGAAGAAAATCGATCGTAGGTGAAAAATTAGCTGAATAATAATTGAGCGAATTCGATACTTGTTACTGTGTAATAACCGTACCGAAATATCGTGCTTCCTGTTTCGTCTCTCCGATCTCAGAGAGAGAGAGAGAGAGCGAGAGAGAGGGGGGGAGAGTCCATAAGAACATTAAGAAAGAAAAGAAAAACAAGTATTATACGAGTGTGTAATTAACGCAGTTACATTAACTTTACCGATAGAATACTCAGTCAAACAATTTTTTTTCTACTTTTGTTGTTGTTTCGAACAACCTGGCGAGAATTCTCCGGCTACAAATATACGAGCGAAACGTACCTATAACGCTACTAGAGATAAGAGAGGAAAAAAAGGCGAAAAGGCTCGCGGTAAACATTGCATGTCGAGTTGTTTCAGTGTAACGTACTTGGACAGACTTTACTTAATCGAGAGAGTGAGTGAACAATAGAGAATTAATAAACGAAGCTGTCTAAAAAGCGAGAAATGATCGACGTGAATGTCGAATCGTATAACGCGTGAGTGATTCCAAATAATTGTGTAATTTACATTTAGTGACTATACTTTAACGAGCATAAGGAAAAAGAAAAATGAAAACTAATCAAGTAGACTGACGATTGAAGCGCGAGACGATACAAAATGTAAACGTAAAAGCTCCGCTACGGATACAAAAAAATTATTCTTTTCCATATTATTTACCTTTTGTCTTGGTAGAACGTTAATACGTGTGTGTATTTCGTAGGTACTTGAACGTATTCCTATGATATGTATATATATTTACATAAATATATATATATATACATATATACATATGGGATGGGAAAGTAATGTAAATAGAAATGTCAGGCGTGTGAAAATTGAATGTAAAGTTTTACAGAGACTATTGAAAAACCAGCGAGTCTCTAGCACATGTACGTATGCATAAAAAGCCTCGTATTTGCCACCGCCCCCCCCCCCCCCCCCCCCCCCCCCCTCGATGACCGATGAGGCATCAGCAAACGTTTCTTTTTTTTTAATTCTTTTCGACGTAAGATTCGTGATTTTTGTTTTTTATTTTAAACATTGACCGAGCGACGAGGGTTTGAACGAATTCTTGTGTTTGATTTTAACACAAGTAGGAAAACAAGCTTGTGGCATTTAATTTAAATACACATTTTATATTTATTTGTAAAATTTAATTTTTTTGTTCCTTTCCATAAGTGTGACACTGTTTTTTCCGATCATTCGCGATCCTCGATTCAATCCTCCTGTTCCAATGTGTGAAAAACTAACGACGGCGAAGAATGCCTAGGCCTCCAGGAGGGCTCTAGATAATAAAGCGTAAGAACTTTTTTGATCGACGAGATAAGAGAATGAAACTGATGAGAAAAAAACATGTTCCTTGAAGAATGAAAAGAAATATGAAATTCTTTAATAATAGTTCTCGAATTGCTCGTGAAGACGAGCTCGAGCCACGTATATACAGTCAATCGAATTTCCCCTGCCGACTAAAACGATTTTTTACATCGGTGCATTTTATATTGCATACCTTAATATTCAATGGTTTTTTACAATATATACATATATATCTATGCCATCGAGGAGTTTCGTTTCGTGATAATTGTTACGATCGATTCTTAGAACAAAATTCTTCCACACTGTAAAACGATCGTCCCTTTTTTCATAGCAGATTGTTGAATTTTTCTTTCCAAAACACGTTCCAAAATTCTCGACATAATTCCACGATTAAACTCAAAAAATAATTCCGCTAATTGCGTCTCAAACGTTATTAACTCGTATTTGCGAATATAAAGAAGAAAAAAAAACAAAAAAATTAACGAAAAACTTTCGGCCGTTGTCTCCCTAGATGATATATTTAAAAAGAAATAAAAATAAGAATATCTTATCGTCTCAGTCGTTCGACAAAAGAGCGAAGTTTGATGAAAAATTTAATCAATGCTTGGAAAAAAAGGTGACAAGTTTATTGTAAATGACAGTAATGTATATTACCGTGTTGTATATCGAATACCTCAGACTCGATCAATATCAGTATATTGTTATACAAGTGATCGTTACGTTAGGAATATTGTGCACATAAAGCTTTGAGCTAAAAATAATAATAAAAGAAAAGAACAAAATGGGATCTATCGGTATATATGAGACAGGCAAAGAATAATGCACCGAAGCATAATCCATTGTACTTAAGAACAAGTTTTTATTGATTTTCTTTCCTCTGTTATTTTTCTTCCATAGGGGAACGAAGGCGAAAGATTCTTTGGACGAATCGGATCTGTGTCGAGAGAGCCACGGACCCAGATCTTTGGAGAAGAGAGAAACGAGTCCACCCACAAGAAATTCCTTTTGTATCTCGTCGTGTCCATTGAGAAACGAGCCCCCGCGTAGAACGGATTTCTTTCGCGACGTGTTTTGATCTCGTCATAATTGGAAATTCAGGTATATCATTTATTAAATATCCAAGGTATTACAGCAGCGCTTGTTTTTTTCCTCGTCGTTCGATGAGAAAGCTTACAAGACTCGATTTTTTTTACGTTTTACTAATCTTCCTAATCAAAGCTTTCGTGTCTGTAAATGATTCTTGAGACTTTCAGGGACCTTTCAGGTTTCGTTTCAAGGACGACGTATCGAGTACAATTGTGAAGAGTTCAATGTAAGTATGAAAGGAGTTGAGATTCGAGCGGAGAAAGAGAAAGAGACAGAGACACGTGAAGCTTAAAATACAAATTGCAAATCCCCACGACTAACGCCAGCTGGTCCCATATCTTTCTTTTTAGCAAATGGCCCGATAAGACACTTCGAGAATCGTTTCGCTCGTACTATTATTAAATTCAAATGCACTCGAGAGAGTATGATTATTTTTTGTCCATCAGGCGTGGTATATTATTCACCCGAAGACTTAAGCTCGTATGTACTTAACATAAATAATCCCACACGTGCTCTAAACGACAAGTGTATACTAGAAATATCGTGTCTCGTATAATTTACAATTAGAACGACCGGAAGTTGTTCAAGCACAATATATATTTATAATGTAAAACGCCCGCGCTTATTTTCACCAAAGAATTTTAATTCCTCGATTCGCGTCCAGTAGCGCAAATTCGTTCCGTCATTGTTGCATATTATCTCTTTTCCTAAACTCATTGTGACTGCGTGGGCACGCGCGCTTTATCATTCCGTGTAGATCGGAGCATCGTACCGTGCGTTATTGTGCTCGAAACTTTGTCGTTCGAGGTCGCACCTAAACTTTTAAGTCTTCTCTCTTTCCGGACGAAACCTTCACGGTAGTTTTTTTTTCTCAAAGGGCTAGCTTTTCAAGGGACTCATCAAAATTCCAACCCTCCCCCACCTAATTCCCAGAATAATAAACATTCTTTTCACGCTTTCGCTCGGAAAGCGTGAAATTAAGCGTAGAATATATTTTTTTTTCGTGAACGTACGCAAGTAGTATCGAGGCGAGCAGTGATACACGCCACAAAAATGCGGTCCTGTGTAGGTAGATCCTAGATCACGGGTTTCTGTAAGGCCAAGAAGAAAAAGGAGCAGAGTCTCACGACTCGTTACAAAGATAATTGAATATTGATCGTTTCTTCATTAACTCATCATTTTTTTTTATTCGTTGCGTCGCTTCAAAGTACATAGTCCGAACGAATTATCTACAAACTCCCAACTTATCATAACAATAATCAAAACGATTAATAATTACAACACATATTTATAAATAACTCGAACAGCATTCACGAGCACGGAGTTTTTTTTTACAAAAACTCTAAAGTCCCCTTTTTTGCCTGAGATTGCCTACAAAAATCAAGAAAGGTCATGGGGCATCCCTTCGCCCCTCTCGTTCCTCGAGAGTCCCCATTTGCAGTACGTCGAGGGATCCCTTCGAGACGACACGTCGAGCTCCCTTGAAATCTCTACCTGATGGTCGGGGCACGGGAATCACGTTTGGGACGTTGCTCGAACGAGAGGGCACAACGAAGTCGACGTATGCATCTCTCCCTCTCTCTCTCTCTCTCTTTCTCTGTTAGCAATCTCCGCTCCCCACTGTGAGGTTCGTGTCGCGCGCTTATAGCCCACGAGCGTTATAACCTGCTCCGGTGTGTTGCTTCGGTAAGACTTTCGTGTCCGAGTCTCTCTCCTCTCCTCTCTCTCTCTCTCTCACACACTCTTCCTCTTTTTCCAGCCTCCGTTCTCTCGCGAGATGCTGAACACACATACATCGTATCCTCGTCGACGTCGTCGACGTCGTCGTCGTCGTCGTCGTACGAGGGTGGGGAGGGAAAAATATTCTTTGCGTCGAGGAGGAAGGGGCGTCTCGAACAGGCCGGTCTCGAGCGTTCCAGCCTGGGTATCGGAGAGCCGAGACCGGACCTCAGAATCCGCAGTCTCTTCGGCTCCTCGAGTGTGTGTGCGACATTCTCGATAATCGCGACGCCGAGACCGAGGCACTCTTCGTATCTATGGGGTGAAATAGGGACGCCATCTTTTTTCTTCTTCTTCTTCTTGCAGTTAACGATCGTGCGTTAACGAGAATTCGCGAGTGATTTCCTTCTTCCGTTTCTCTTCTTCTTTTCATTTTGTTTTTAGTTTAGAAAGAAAGAGAGAAACGTCACGCGTCTTCGTGCGAGGAATAAGTTTTCCGTGTGTTCTTCTTTTGTGAGATTCGACGTTAAAGACACGGGAGGCTCGGTGAGAGCTCGCTTACTTACGTATCTGGCGAACGAACACCGGGTTGATTATCGGCCCGAGGGTCATAGCGGTCATGGCTACTAGGAATATAAAAGTTCACCGATACTGCACGAACGGTGTTCAGGTTTGTACTTTATTACTTATTTCTGCCAATTTCTCGTTTTTTAAACCTGTCGAGAATTTAATTTAAAAATAATGTGTCGCGTATAGGACTCGGTCACTCGAGCTTTATTTTCCAATTATTAATTTCTGAGCGATCGAAACTCGACGTGACAACGTGACAAATCTCTGTGCCACGTTCAAGAGCGAACGCGAAGCCCGATGTTTATATAAACATCCTGTTACGTGGAACTTCTCTCGTTACATCCTAAGCGTAGTAAACCTTTGCGACCTTGAGATTTACGCACATAAGAGCTCGATCGAACGCCCGTGAATGGAAATGTCTTGTATTTTATATACACAACAGCGTGAGTTGCAAACCGCATTTATCCACATACTGTATACATCTATAGAAACCTTTCATTTTCGTTGTTGTTCTTTTTTTTCTTTTACTCAACGACTATACGACACTTTTACTCGCTTACGCGCGCCGGACTTTGCCAAGATTATATGCAAATTGATATGTTCGCTGATGTCACTTGCGTAGCGTTTACAATACCAGCGGGCTTCTCTTATTTGACGATAAAGTGATCGACGCGAGTCCCGCTTCGAATTTACGCCCTCCGTGGCACAAACTGAGGTAAGAGATGAATTGGGACGCTGCGCGTGGGCGTTGCGGTGAAACGAATAAGCTCTATCGCTTCTTTCTTTATTATGCTCGAATAGGAATTAGAATATAGGATTCATGGGACGGTTATTCGATCGGTGAAATAAAAAAAACGTGTATGTTATGAAAAATTTGTCTTTTTATTTATTTATTATGCGTGTTGAGTTATTTACATAAATTGAAAATTACAATTTCTGTGAGGTAATTGTTACTACGAATTGTAACTGGCCGAAGTATCGAATGTCCTTGTTCGATGATTCGTTCGAGATAATTTCTGAACACCCACGCTGACCTCATTTACGTTCTCCCCCAAGGGCGAATTTCCGGAAGTGCGTTAATGCAATTGAACAATAATATCGATGATACCGATAGATTAATATTTGTGCAGTCACAAGACTGGCAATCTCCGACGTATCCATTTATGTACAGTTCTAGTTCGATTGACTCACTTTCCATGCGCCATACGCCCATATAGTATCTCACTTTTGTGCGTGAACCGATAATTATACGAAATTAATCGTATTCGTTCGATATCGAGTATAATTCTTTCTATTTCCATTTCGATTAAATTAATTTTTCCCCGAGGATTAATAAAAGAAATGGAATAATTGTGAAAATTCGTAAATGCGATAATTTCGTATAATTCTCTGGGTTAAATCTTTGATTCTCGCACGAAATAATTTAATCGATCGGATTCGTTTTTATGGTCTTGCGGTTTTTGTCTCGATTCGATCATGAATGAAATGTTGCACACGACCGCGTGAACACGAGAACAAAAAAGGAGAGAAAAAAAAGTATCGCGTCATTGAATTTCTGATAGGCTTTTGCAGAGAATGCCACGTTTCGTAATTGTTTCAACGATTGACGGGCGTCACGAATTCCTGAAAAAAAAGGAGAAAAAAAACAGTTTCGTGTGTTTGAACGCGCGCACCGCGTTTCAGTGATCGTCGCCGATGTTTGGCAAAATTTACATCGCTACTTGAATTATTCACGGGATTTCGCTACAAAAGGTGAATACAAATTGTAAATATTTCAGTCCTTGGAGCTCTTTCGTCGTGTGTTAAGACCGATCATTGGCATAAAAAAACGAAAGCATGCAATATGGTTTAACGAATTGCTAAGAATGATTTTGAAAATATTACGAAAATCTTTCATATCGATATTACAAATTATAAGGAATTTTTTTTCGTAAAATTATTTCGAATGATTTTAACGTTTGATCGACTGCTGTCTCGTTGCTCCGATAGCTGTACAGGAGTGAAGAGATCAACGAGCTCTAGATCTAATATTATCATCGTCAATTGAAGCATATTGCACATGTCGCATATGTTCGTAATTGTAAACAATTAATGGGCGATTAAGCCAACGTGTATTGCACAATGTGCGAATAGTACTCTGTCTCGTTCTCGTCGTCGAGCCATGTCCAATACGAAATATTTCTATTATTCCTAGTGTTAGAGCAGCGTGCGTACGTGTAAAACGCTATGACCTCCTTGTTAGACACGTACGTCAAACAAGTACTGATAAGAAAAACGTGACGTTAAAACAATTCACGTACGATCGCGATCGATGCGGTGGAACTTGGCTGAAATCAGCAGAATCGACATTTTCTCCTACCATGGAAGATATCCAAGAGCGCTCGATTAAACCGATTGGTAAGATCGAGTTCTGTTTGTATAAAAATTCTTAGCGATGAAACAAGATCGCGTTTGATTTAATGATTATTTGAAATTATCGCTTACAAATCAAATAAGAAAATTAATCGTTAGTCCGGCAAGAAGAAAAGTAATCCTGATAATATCAAAGTCGTTTATGTTCGCCAATATTTCAATATGGATTTTACCAAATCGGGAAGGCTCTTTTTACGAGCGTTTGACTTTATTCGGTAAAGCTAGAAATGCAGTCGAGGCGGAAGTGAATTAATATGAAGAATCCTTAAACGGCAGGAAGTCTTGCCGAGTTTGCTCGAGATAAGTCGTCTCTGCAAAACCCCGTATGTGTGCAGGTGTGTCCGCCATACAAAAAATTACATTCTTCGTTGTCTTTCCGTTCTCCTTGAAGCTCAAGAAATAAAGACGAAGGTACGGAGAAAATCTTTCGTGATGTTTTTATAGATTAAAAATTGTTGAACTCTTCGAAAGTTTCTTCGCCAGTTTCCCCTTGTTATAATCCAAAGTATTAGGGTTTCTTCACAGCAGTCACGTTCCCTCAAACAGGTTTTCTTATCTCGCTAACGTACAGGAATAAACATTTGTTCAATTGTTGGGAAAACAATTAATTCCATCGGTAAATCGTCGGCTAACAAAATTCGTTGTTTTGCCTATTAGTTCAACAAACTACTTTTACGAGCGTGTGCTGTTTGTCTATTGTTTTTTATGTATGTGTATTGTGAGTTTGCTGTGTATTTCTTATAGGAGTGTGCTATGAGTGTACATGGCACACAGATCACACAGCCTACAGCACACTTAGGACACCGCTCACGTCACACTGAACATAGCACGCGCTAAACATTAGCTCCTTCTACCGTATTAAGTTATTGCTGTTCGATCTAAAAAAATATAACAAAGAAATTGGCGGTATAGATAGAAAGACTATAGTCTTACTATATTTTTTGGAAAAATTAGCGCTGTCCCAGATAGAAGTCACACATAACACATATAGCACACACAACGCATACAGCACCCAGCACACAACACACACACACAGCACACAACGCACACAGCACACACAGCACACAACACACGCACAGCATACTCGCAGCACACAACACACACATACACACACACACACAACACAAATAACACACAACGCACGTAGCACACACACAATACACACAGCATACAGCACACAACACACACAGCACACAACACACACATCACACAGCACACAACACACACAACACACACTGCCAGACAATACACATAGCAGACCACATACACGCAACACGTACACAGCGCTCAACACACAACTCAACACACACATTTCAAAATTGGACTTGTCTACGAAAAAGGGATTTTTCAGAACAACTCGACTCCGTGACTTTAGACAAATCGCTAGAATCACGGCAGAAAAGTTAAAAGTGTTCTCCGTGACTTTAACCAATCGGTTAAAGTAACGAAAAAGTAAAATTTTTGAGCGAAATCGACTCCGTGGTTTTAGACAAATCCCTAAAGTCACGGCAGATTTTGTTATATTTTCATCCGTGACTTTAGCCAATCGACTAAGGTCACGGCAAAAATTGTATATTTTCTTCCGTGATTCTAACCAATCGACTAAAGTCACGGAGGAAAATATAAAAGTTTTTGCCGTCAGATTAGCGAATTGTCTAACGTCACGGAGTCGATTTTTGCTGTGTGTGAATGTGTGCTGGGTGGTGTGTACGTTATGTGTGCTATATGTGCTATGTGTGATGTGAGTTTTGTGTGGGTCTCTATGTGCTGCGCATTTGCCATTGGCCAACGTTAGTTTTCGCAAAAAAATATAGTAAGACTATAGTCTTTCTATCTGGGATTGCGCTATTATTTGCTTAAAAAATATAGTAAGGAATAACCGATGAAGAATGAAATTACACAGCGGATACTGCTGTGCCCTTAATGTTTTACGCCAAAAACACAGTGGAATCAATAGATGCAATAGAAACGAAAAGAACTTCGCTGTATACCTGTTGTGTGCGTGAGAGAAAGAGCCTTTTATGATAGAAAGCTTTGCTATATTTTCTGGTTGGAAGTTGGGACTCGTCTGATAGACAGACTAGCCTTGCTGTAAATTTTTACTGAAAATTAATTATTTTTTTAATTAAAAATTGCTAAGAAACAACGTTGCGCTGGTAGTTCCATTTTCTATTAAAGGGCTGAACGAATCAATCGAAGTTACGATGTCGATGCCTCCATGTCCTCGTTCTCAAATTATACACGCGCCAAAGAGCTCTCCATCCTTTCTGATCTTTCTGTGCGAGGGCAAGAACATTCGAATTTTTCGTGGGTTCGCGTTCATGAGTTCCCTCTCGAACTCGAGCCCACCAAAAGGAGTCTCAAGGTTCTTTCAGTCGTGTTTGTGGCTGGCCATATAAATTATACCTCACAATCTTGGCCTGGCACTTTCATCTCCTGCCTCCTCGTTTTCCTCGGCGAACTTTTACATCGTATACGGAACGAGGATCTCGAATTTTGTCATATTGCTTTCTCCCACGACTATATCATACACATGTGCGTTTATCCATCCAGTCTGATCGTCAGTGTGAGACATTAGGTTTGTTCTTTTTCGGCGAACTCCCCAGAAAACCCTACACTAGTTTAATAAGTATACACTGAACTATATACCTATATTTATTGAATTAGTGCAGGGATTTCTGGGGAGTTCGCCGAAAAAGAACAAACCTAGTAACACTTTACACTGTTCACGTCTACAATTTTATATAAGATCCTTTCGTGACGAGTTTCTAAATAATGATCTCGGTTCCTTATAAAACTGGAGATTTTTTCATGAAATTTATCACGAAGAGTTCGTGGCTGCGAGACAGACTCGAGCTCTCAAGGGCATCGAAAATCGTCGATTAATAATCAGTCAGTCTATTACCAAGTGGCGAAAGTTCTTCATCGTAAATACCAATGGTGAGAATAGCGTTTTGATAGTGGGCAAGCAAAATGACGAAACCGATTGCGTATACTTATTATGAGAAAACATATTTATCGAAAATAAAAACACCGTCACAGAGAAGACCCTGAGTAACGTGAGTTCATTTTTAATAGTCGTTTAGTATTCACGCTGGAATTCGCATACAGCAAATTGCGCAACAACAGTCGATTTCTATATTTTCCTACAACGCTTATAAAATTATTGTTCTTACGGTTTATTCGTACAAATCTTTGTAGCGACGGTTTGTTTGTTTAGATAAATATAAGGTTTTATGAATAATGATAGTGCGATTGAACTGACTATAAAAGGCAAGTTTGACGAGAAATCGAGGGAAGGAAAAACCATTAACCGAGAGCGATTGCCTCGAAGCACCAACTCTTGGCTGCAGAGTTTCGTTATTACACAATCGTTCCTGACGATGGTTACAGTTAACTGACGAGTGAGTAGTCTTCGCCTTAAGAGCTATATATGTATTACACTCCAAGTTCGACGTTGATAGCTCGGAACGTCAAGTAAATCGCTCTTTACCTACTTGCCTTCTCTGGCAAAGTTGTCTATAGTTATACGTACAAGTAGCGCTTGTTGCACTTATCCTGTCATTCGTTTTCTGACTGGCGCAACAATTTTTTTTCTCCCAGTATTTTTTTCCCCATTCGACTCTGTATCGTCGAATTCAGTGAAGGATGACTCCGGCTATATTTTCATTGGCTGAAAGTTACCAAGAACATAAATGCATATGCATATATAAAGTCGTATGAGCAGAAAGTCTTGCGTGTCTTGGCTGTGTACCGTGATTAGCGAGTACGAGTTTGAATATCTGGGCAGAGTTCTCTATGCTTGTGTCATTCCAAATTTGACCAAACAATTATACTTAAATGCGCAAACTCTGAGGAAAAATAAAACATGCTCGTTTCGTCATGAACGTAAGAATTCAATCTTCTTGGCTAAATAATAAATCTTTAGAGCTCGGTACATGACGGCATACTATAAGCACGGAGCGGACACACACAGGCCTACATCGAAAATTAAATGTCGTGCCAGAAGAACATAAAGTTCGAGTAGGTCATAAGACGTATTCGATATCGAGAAAGGACAGTAAAAAATTGCTCGGACAAATTTCTGGATTTCTGGATGGGTAATGAGGGTCATTAATAAAATTGATTAAGGACGACACAGCTAACAGCAGACATTATATCTGTTTATTGATATCAATATATCTGTATATATTGAATAAATAAATTATTACCGAATTTACGAGTTGAATTTTACATTTATTTCCATACCATTCCTTCCTCAAACGTATTCTAAAGATTCTCTGACGGTCCATTCCGAAAGAGTATTTGCGAGAAGTAATTTGAAATGATTCGAAACGATGTGGCGGTCTCGTGAGTCCAGAGCTAAGAATGAATGGACTCCTTCACCTCTTGGACGAACCGAATGTTTCTAGTCAACGTCAGCCTAAGACAATCGTGCGTCACTAAATTTAGACGAACTCGCAGGGTGCATCGTAACGAAACTCCTGGCATATCTCTTTCTCTTTTTGGCATAGCGCTAACCGACTTGGTGAAACTCGCTCGTCTTCCTGTTTTTATTCTTACGGATGAGTATTCGGCGAAAGTAGCGACAAAAGAAGATCACTAGAGAGACCGTGAGAGGGAGAGGAAGAGACTCTCATAAGGTGACAAAAATACGGGACGTTTTTTATCGTATCCGGTTCAACCAAGCGATATTTTCGTGTAGCACAGAAGAAGATGGTAGACTTATTAACGGCCTAGTCGAGAGACACCTATGCGCAAGGCCTTTTTTTTTCTTCCAAATCAAAAACACTCTCGCTTGTTAACGAGTCTTATTTTTATAAACTAATAACAACGTTCCATCAACATTTGACGACGACGAAGGGGTTTTTGAGTTTGAGTCTCTTCCACACGAAGATTAAAATTAATGAGACATTTTTCGAGTAATATAACTACATGCATGTGCGTTTTCAAGAAGAAGCTAAATAAAAAGGAGCTTCTTTTTGGCTCGACGGCGTTTTTCAAAGAAAATCTTACTCATTTTCTATTTTCGGACTATTTTTGCCCTCGAGGTATTAAAAAATCTTGACTGCTACTAGCCAATCGCGTTATACAAAGGGTACGACGCTCAGAAAATATAGTGGAGAATGTATAGTCTTAGTCTAAGTATATAAATTGTTTGGCCTAAATTACAATTCGCGAAACCATTGAAATATCTAGAAAAAAATTATGAACATTGTCCAACAATCGTAAAGTCCTTCTAAATACATTAAACATCTCTTTCAACACAGGTAAAACATTTTTGTATGAATTCACAGTTATTTAAAGTATGTAAGACTTTTGTCAATAAAAATGTTTTATTTAACAATATTAAAAGACTTTAAGAATTGAATTAACGATTGGGGACATTATTTACTTTTGACATTATAGTACTTCCCTCTCTCTCACTCCCTTTCTGTTTCGCTCGCTCACCAACTCACTCGTTTTACTCGTAAAAATAAGTCTTTCCCTAGGTGTGTTATTCACGAGGCATTGTAAGCAACCTTGCGCACGAGCGTTTGAGAAGCAAAAGCCGCGGGAAATATTCCCACAGAAGTCCCACCGAGGTGTTTTTTCTCCCTCGTCGTTTTTCCATATTTTTCTTTTTCTTCACCGTTACCATCTGTGACAATGGTAACAGACGTGACCGACGACAGTCTCTGTGGAGAAAATAAAAACATACCCTAAGAACTTATACTATACGTAGATTGCATACATAATTTGATTTTACATTCAGTTTTCCAAGCTGATTTGTTTCAATGTCTTTGTGACAGAGTCGTTTCTATCTGAAAAGATAATGTTACCAATCTGTGACGTCATAGTCTTTGATTATTCAGAAGTAATAACACCGAGACACGCAATAAGATGTAACAATACAGTTAACGATTTATCTTGCAATAGATTCGGGTCATGCGAATTTTAACAAATTAAAATTAAATTATACAATTCAAGTTTTATGAAAATAATTTCCTAGTGGGTTATCATGTTTTTTTTGTACCTAGAGCCTATTGTTTCCACGAACTAACAGGTGGCTCGATATCCAAGTAGGCTGCGTAGGCGCAGTATCGATAATCCGTTATCAGGTTCTCTTATCTACGAGCTACGAATTAAAGTCGATCGATCTGACTATTTCTCACATCCAGAGCTTCTCGGCTGTCTAACGAACAAACCTCGACTATTTAGTATCGTATCTCCCGTCGTGACTAAAGTTCCCTCGTTTCAGCGTACATCAGTACGTCTTGTCATTTTTTTTACCGTAATACTCTCCGACGCACGTGTAAAATTTACTTGGAATCAGGCCATGGTTTTCTGTGTATGACACGGTGATAGCACGTAAGAAATCTAGAGAGAGAGAGAAAGAGAAACCGCTTACTTTTCATTCAACGAAGCTGCCGAACCGTGTGTGCGACTGAGTTGTATACGTGAGTAGCTTGTAACTTAGTTATATAGTACTTTGTCGGCTCAAGACCTTATTGCCTCGTGTTTCGCTGCTGCTTGTACAAACTTTGTGAGATCACGAGTACGTAGCGGAACCCTGCAAAGAAATCTTACGTAGTCGTTAATACACGCGAAAGACAGTCTCCAATCTCGTGAGAAATACGCGAGAAGCATTGTTTCCCCTTGTGTCAGAAAAAAACCAGCATTCATTTAGATTAATTTGGGAATTTCATGACAATGGTATTAAAAAATAATAAAAATCTGTACTCAACCCTTAAATGTGTGATTCGAAGATTTTTTTTACCATGGCCAAGGCCCGAAGAGGCAATTAGAAAAATTACCCTCGCAAGGAGGTAAATTAGTCGTAACGAAAGCGAGTAAGCGGAATTTAAAAAACGCGAGGATTCAGTTGACTGAGGAAGAACCGGAGGAGTCGACCCGAAAGACTATGTGAAAAGAAGAGTGTATGAGATACGTAGAGTGACAGACGGGTTCAAGAAAGTGCTGTTTCTCGATGAGTTTGCTAAGAGAAAGAGAGAGGAAGAGAAAGACGCGTTGCACTGTCGTCAGACCAGAAATCCGGGCACTACGGAATTAGACGCTCGGTTCTGTGAGCGAGTGTCATAGCGTGGAAAATACGACGTTTCGGGATCGTAAAAGACACGGTGCGCGCGGGAAATAGAACTATAAATGTTACGAATACAAGAGTCTAAGGGAGAATACAATATTAAAAGTTTCGAACATGTAGGGACTACGATAATGAAGAGCTCGAGTGTCATTTACGCTCTTGTACAAATATAATTGTAATAATCGTCACTTATCACAATTTGATTACTCGTTAACTATAATTTAACGAATACAAAAAAAAACGTTTACCATTTTTGTGTTGCAGGAATATCATGTAGTGTGAATTCGGGATATTGAAAAGAAAAAAGTGGCTTCACTTTAAATTTGACGAAATGGCACTAACCGTATCCTCGCCTCGCGTTTTCAATGGAAACGGTGAGTAATTTTTATCCAACAAGAATTTAAGGTTGTCGGTAATTAAAAAAATTATCGGACCGCGTCTAAGACGTATTGCCCTATAAATTTTTATGAAAACGTGAAAAAAAATAATTCTCTAAGATCGTCGTTAAGTATCCCTCGAAGGAGAAAACCCGTGGTGGATTAACGATGATTTACGACCTCGTACCATAACGATAATCTTCGCATATCAGTCGTCGGCGTGTGTTTCAAAATTGTCCCAATCTATAGTGACACAAAATGTAACACCCCGCTGTTTTATGCTCAACGAAGCATTATGAATTTTCCTGGTGGTCTCCGAGGTCTCTCTCACCGTCGAGAGATAATTTTACCGGTTCAAACCCTTGGGGCCTAATTGCTAGATTCTAATCGTCACGGGGTCTCTCGGGGGCTCTGATGACTTGTAACGAATTCGTCGAGGGCAACGGAGCGTTGAGAACTCGCTGCCCTCTTCCGTAGTATGCGTTCTCTCTACTCCGAGACACGCACGTTTTCCTCTCATCGGTTCAAATGTCTCTTCTGGTCCCTGCAAAAGAGAACTAAGTTAGAATCACAACCAAAGGAAGAAAATAGTCGATGACTCTCTGTGTGGCTCGTGACGACGCAAGCAAACATCTTCTCGTTCCCTCGGCTAACGAACTTTACCACGAGAGAGAATTATTATTATCCACCTACTCTGGATAGCCGCCAATGGTTACAACATATTTTGCTTTATAATACTCTCTCTCACTCGTGGGTCGTGGTCGTTAACCTCGAGGACCTGAAGTATCTCGTTTACTTAATTTGCTCTTGGACACTTTAAACGAACCGATGGAAAAAGGAGCAAATTGGAATTTGCGCAATTCGTTTTCATGACAAAAAAAGTTACCAAGTTCAGCTTCCTCGTAGAGTCAGATTTGTTTGAGCTGTAATACTGTGACGAGGCTCAGAATTTACGAACGACAAAATTTTACTGTAATGCGTTTATGGAAAGACAGTCACTTACGCAACGAACCTCGGGACTCTGTAAATAATAAATCTATAAAGTTTACGATTCTCTTTATCAGCGTATGAAACGAGGCCAGTCGGCACTACATTCGCCGTAAAGTAACGCTAGAAGACTCGATAAACAACTAAATGCACTTCAATCAACCAATTCGATAACGATAATTGATACGAGAAAATGGATTGATAAGTCTCGTAGTGAAAAGTCGAGTTTCTCTCGTTGCGCGAGTTCATTCCGAGCATTTATTTTTTTACGGATTAATTAGTATGCATATTGGAAGGTTCCTGATTATCTTGACTACGTACGAGGAATATCAAAGACTTGCCTGCGATTTCAGTGGGAAAGCAGGGTTTCGATTCCGGTTCCACGGGTTCCAAATGTCTTTGCTGTCCTTATGGCTATCACATCGACTTGGATTTCGTTCGTTACTGCGAGGCCGTTGCAGCTGATACAACGACCGACAACAGATCGACGATCGAGAGACGAAAGAAACGCGAGAGGCGACGACAATGTCAGTCTATGGAAATACTTCTTGGCCTGGTAACGATCAAAAAATATATTAAACGAAACATTCAAAATTATTTGATACGTTAAAAAATCGATGAGCTTATTTCGATCTTTATGAAATTATATTCTTACCTTCATTTTAAAAATTAAAGGTCGATCCAGTCCTCGATGGAGCCGAGAATGAATTGCCAGAAATACCGCAGGAAAACGTAACGGCAAACGGGATAACGACCTTACCGAGATCGTGTCACACGAGATCGTTGAACGTTCAACACTCACCGGCTCTGGATCTCAGCGATGTCGTCGGTGATTTCGAGGCGACTCTGCGACGCTTTTCAAAACCGTCCAAGTCCTCGGAGCGTAGGAATCAGACCGAAACTGGTGAGTGTAGAGCAATTGCTATATAAAATCATAAATTACAGAAGGTAAGTATAAAAAAAAAAGACTTCCTCAAATTTCTACCAAAGTCTATATTACAAAAGTATTACGAAACGTGCGTATAGAACGTGTTTAGAAAAATATTAAAAAAATAAATAAATAACGAGAAGGTAAATTGCACAAATTCATATTTGTCGCGTCGCTAAGTATGTCGAGCGAGAGCATGATTAACTTACGAAGATGATTGTCACGCGTGTGTGCTCTTCTCGCGCTGAATCCTGAAATTCTTTTCACTTCACGCTCGATTCGCTCGGCTGAACTTCAGACTCTCGACCGCCACTGAATTTCTTCGAACAGTCCAAGTCCTCGAAAACAAACGAAATAAAATAGAAAAGGAGTTCGTTGTTTCTAACTGTAAATATTTCAGTAATTGAGTCATCGATGAGACTTACGACGAAAGGATTGATACAGTTGAGATATTTCTTGAAGGCTGCTGAGGTTTCTGACCGACGTGCCTAGAATGGCGTCGCGTCTGTGGCAATTCGAGTTCCTCGTATCGCGAAGGTTCCTGTTCTCCGGATACTCGGCTCGTAATGATGGAATCAAATTTATCGCATCCTATTCAATCTAGCCAAGACGCAGGGCACGGGACGATTCTACGAAATATATTGTTCCATGAGAACTTTTCTAATCATTCACCGTCAAAGTTATTTGCATCTTCAGCGATGCAAAAGTTTCTTCGATTTCCACGATCTCACGCGACGCTGTGAAATAAAGCTTTAAAATCCACGACGCGACTTCCCTTCACACGAGAGACAACAATCATGGCAAAAGTGGCGTGCGAGCACATCTGATTCTCTTTCCCCACCCCGTTCGGTAAGACTCTCTCGACCGTTGCTTCGCTCACGTTGTAATATTCTTTCCCCTGGTGTGAATACTGATTAACTCATTAAATGAACCGTTTGCTCACGCCTCTCCTCGTGGTTAAAATCCACGGTATCGTGTACCGGTGGCTAATTATCATGGATTAATTTATAAATATCACGGAAGCGCCGAATAATTGATTAATATTCAGATAGAGAATGGTTCGCGTTGTTGTCGTTGAAACGGAACGGAGTGAAAACAATGAGGGAGCAACGAATGGAAGAAATGAAGTTTCGACGATGCCGATGAACATCAACGCCGATACGAAGTTCAATGCACTAAACGGCAGTCTCAGAAACAAAAAATGATTCGAGCTGACGAAAAATTATTCAGGATGAAAAAAAAAATGATTGAAAATGTATCATCACTGTCTATCTTTAACTAGACAAGAACGATGACCAGGCAGGTCCTTTGTCGAATATGCCCTGCTGTCCCGAAGGAACTTCGACGAAGGTTCGTGAAATGTACATGGGGAATCGTCGGTGCGTGGCTGGAACCACCTGCTTCCGGTCGTTCAACGTCCCTATGCTTTTCTCCACAACGATGAAGGGAGATAAATGCCCGAGGAACAAGTGCGAGTGACCGAGAGAGAATCCCCGAGACCCAATACTCAACTTCCACCCACTAATTTCACTCGGAGCAAACGATAAATGTTCAACGTTATTCTCTGAAAATCGATTCTCTCTTGGCACGAAATATTTAGCCACTTGGCAGGGAAAACAACAATATATATACATATTTATATACGTAGGAAACCGTTGAAACGCTACTAGGATACGGTGCAAGGATCGAGGGAAATGTTACGGGAGACTGGGAATCACGGATCGTCTACCGGTCACGGGAAATAATTTTTCAGAACGTTACCGAGCTCTCATTCCCTCCAAGACTTACAAGGCATCTGCCATGAGCCACGAGGCAAACCGCAAAATCGCTCTTGCGAATTTGTATTGACTTCCTGCCAAACCGAAAAACAGATAGTTATTTTTATTATTGGTATTATTATTATTACTGATATTATTATTTATTCCGTTTCGATACGAGTCTCTTGCCAACGATACTAATGATATACACGATGCAAGCAAAAATTGCATATGCTTCTTTTTTTTAAACGATTTATTGTTAGA
This sequence comes from Netelia inedita, assembly GCA_964017225.1. Classification (NCBI taxonomy): domain Eukaryota; kingdom Metazoa; phylum Arthropoda; class Insecta; order Hymenoptera; family Ichneumonidae; genus Netelia; species Netelia inedita. The sequence continues at coordinate 2,917,667 of OZ024924.1, read as the reverse complement.
TATAATCCCGTATACGCCACATGTTGCAATGTTACTTTGGATATAAAACAAGCTCTTCCATCGACATGAAGTCTATACGTTTTTTTTAAGTTCGTTGCGAATGAGACAAGTCCGATTAATTAGCAAGGTGGCCTGGCTAGATAAATACCTTGTATGTGCGTGTGTGTGTGTGTGTGTGTATGTGAGTCGAATATCGAGATCACACGAGGCAATTTTTGGAGCAACCTTGCCCGGACTGGTGATCACATATGGCGCTCTCTTCGTCGTCGCTGCACCTGTCGCGTCAACTACAGAGCGATCTCACAACTGCCACTATTTTAGAACTCGTGCTGAGAAGAGAAAAATAAAATAAAAATTAAGGCCCGTGAATAAATAAATCGTTAAATTTCAGAAAAACTTGACTTCCGGTAAATGTGAACTTGATTCGATGAAACGACAGATTGTATTGCTACGATGGCAAGAAGAATAACTGAAAAAAACATGTTTGGAGCAAAAGTTGAAAAAAAACGATTTAAAAATAAAGAGCCAGAGCTTTCAGTACTTTCAAGGCAAGTGAGAATGTTTAACGAGGTTGTTGAACTTGGTTCGACGTCTCGTAAAAATTTTACAAGGATCCAGGAAAAACGGAGAGTGGAATGAGATTGCGATAAAATTGCATCGATGCGACAGGAAATTGGCAAATTAACGTTGCAAACGAGAGAGAGAGAGGAGAGTCTCGGCTACGAGAGAATCAAGGCGTCAACGACGATGCTACAATTCCTTTTATTTTCTCCTTACCATTTTAATAAATGATATTTAAGGGGGGATGTAACGCCGAGCTTCTGTAGATTGTAAGGGGGCACTCTCGCGATCTCCCTCCTCTTCGACACGGTGGTTCACCTCGGTGAAGCCTCTCCGTAGTTTGCCGGCCTCGCGTCACAGTCAAACGCAACATCTCGGCGGTAAAACACTTCCTTCTACGTGCTCGCAACGGATTACAAACAAAACGAAAAACAAAGAGCTGAAATAAAAAAAAAGAAAATATTAACAAAGATATACCAAAGGAAGTTACAAAAATGTGACGAAGATCTTGCGACGCGATGAACCGAATGGATTATCGTTTAAACATTCCGAAAGTTTTGTTTCAACAAACAAAGAACGAATTTAAAAAGTCTGAATAACCTAGTGATAAAGATTTAAGTTTTAATTAATATCAAGTTCCTCCGAGACATTCCAATCTCATATTAATATAATTGTTTATTTATCCGGGCCAGTGATTTAATTTTTTTTTGCGTAATTTATTTCAACATGGGTGTGAAAAAGTTTATTATGAAGCGCTTGCCTTTCTGCAAGATGAAGATTAAGAGGAAGTACCGTGAGTCTAGTGCTAATTTTTTTTTATTAATAATTTATGAAAGTACTGTGATTTTTGTAAATTCGTATATTGTGTTTTGTAAAATACGTAAAGCCCAAAATTTCCATAGGGCAATTTTGCTTGTTGCGCATGAACCCGCGATAAGAAGTTGCCCGCGTGATAGCTGATAATTCATTGGCCTCTCAGACACGACAAGAGTCAAACAGATTCGTATGACAGTTTACGAATTTTTGAAACACGAGTAAAATAAATGCACATTTTATGACCCAGCACTTGCCTTCTCCTATAGCGAAACGATACGCTTTTGTTGATTGATTATACCACTGGCTGGCCCCCGACAAAGGTGAAACGATCAAATTTCATGTTGCACACGATTCCCGACTCGTTATCCCATCAGCTATAACGAGAGGACAAAGTTAACACCGAGCTTATTTTATCATAAGTCAAACAAGCGTGAATTTTCATTATCGTAAGAGACCGTTTGTCTTTCCAGGCTTCGTACTTCGTAGAAACTACTCTATCGATACTTGAACTCGCTCAACTTTATAATATTATGTAGATTGATATAGGAAAAAGCAGAATTCATTATAATACAAAGGCATCAGTATTATCTTCTGAGAAACACTTTTGTGAAATATCAATAATAGAATTTAACATTAAACCAATAAAAAAGTATGAAAGTTTGATTAATGAAACAGAAATTAAATGATATCGTAGCTTTCTTAATAGTTGATGATTTACACGACTATCTTGCATCTTTCGCAATGATAAAAAAGGCGCGATACGATCTCTGGGGACTGCCCCTTGTCGTGCGATAGCGCCAATAACAACTCGTTTATCATCAAAGATGCTAATGTATAAGAAAACGCTACTTCGACTTTCACGAGATCAGAAACAATCACGAACTGCTCAAGCTCATAAATATTTCGTACGAAATCCACATTTCATCTCTCTGCCACCAAATTACTCCACATGTGCATCCCGTAAAAGAATGAAATAGAATGGAATTTCACGGATGCCTGTATCGATTATATATTCCTACGAGAATAATTAAGAATGCCCGTATGGAAAGAAACAAAAGAGAAAAAAACAACGCCTAGATATAATTGTGAAGAGCGACCGCCTATCCTTGTTTTTTTATAGTATAGCGGTAAAAAAAACATTTCTACGCAGTCTCACGCGACCGCTATTCTAAGTTGGCTATGCTATTACTGTTCTATAATCCCCCCTCGTACACTCATTACGCAACGGTTAACAATTACACAAAACAATTATTTCGCATACCGGAGCATCTCAAACATAACGAACGAACACGTATAATACATACCGATTTGATACCCCTAATGTACCTTCTCGTTACTCTAAGTAAGGGTCATTATAAAACGTGAATTTATAATCACCAAAGTCATCATTATGGAATGTTGGTAGATGGCATCAACCCTGCGACAAATATACAGGCCAACCCACCGTCCGAGCTCGTCGGTGATTTCGATAATGCCAGCATCGGAAGTGGAAATTCGAATCTCAGCACCGGTGCACTGCAGGTACGTATCCTTTTTTACAAAATCCCTGACAAATCGCTGTTCGGCTTGTAAATAAAAATACTACAGTTGAAAAGATAGCGATATCTTTTTTTTAATCCCTGAAAAATTGATCTCCTCGTTAATCGTTGTAATTACATTCCAGAGCATCAGGGAGCAGATGGCCGTTTCGTTAGAGAGGATGAGAGAACTAGAGGAGCAAGTGAAAGCAATACCGATGTTGCAGGTACGGTTGAAAAATGCAGTTGAGAAAGGAAATAAATGAAATTTTATAAAGGCAAAAAAGAACGCTATAAAAATTTTCATCGCATATGCGACTACCAGACTGGAACGCGTAGCGATGAAGTCCAATATTTCTCAGACACTTACGGAGAGTCGTCTCTTTCCTGTCGCCGAAGGTTCACGAGGTTCCTCGAAAATAATCCCTCCCACTCGTACATTATCCTAGGTACTGTCTAACAGACCTACGAGTTCATTGATGAAACCGAGTATAGTGAAAGTTTGGGGTACTACCTGAAAATAAACGGCACCTTGTCGTGAATTTTCGAGCCTGTAGATGACCCTCGACGTTCGTCACTTGTATACTCTCGCATCGCTCTTGCCTCGCGTTCGGTATATAATTTTGCTTACTTCGTTATGGTTCGTCGACTCTTTCGTACAGACATACCGCAATATAATTAACGAAAGCGTGCGCCTCTCGCGATAGTGATACTTTCTAGTAGCTCACTGGAACAGAAAAACGGATAAAAAATTCAATAACAGAAGAAACGACGTGAATTCGAGATTTAATGTTGGAGACGTCGGAAATAAATAAATTGTATCTTTCTTTCTACCCCTAAGGTACAAGTCTCGGTGTTGAAAGAGGAGAAGCGAAATCTTCAGCGTCAGGTCGAGGAGTTCAACGAGTCGAAAATGAAAGAGGATTTATCCTCTCAGCAATATCGAGGTCGATCGTTGTCAGTGAAAAAATGTTTCGAAGAAACCCCGAAGAAGACGCCTATTTCTACACGAGATATGGGAATTATGTGCGGTGTCATGACGAGAGACGTTGGGATTTCGCATCAACAGGTAAGCGAACTTTAATTCGGTAAGTTTTATCGCCTCCCCCAATTTTCCTTTCCTTCGCAGTCTTTCAACGTTGAATATCCTATTACGACATAATAATTTATAGCCGCGAGCATCCACCGTTGTATTGTATAAGTGACGGTCTAACGTACGAACGTATAAACTATACAACTTGAACAATAAAGGCTATTGCGCGATCGACTTTCACCTCTGGCAACTTTACACTTCTCTTGTACGTACAGCTGGAAAAGGGCTCCTTTCTTTCTGTCTTTCTCACAGGTGCGAACTCGTGATGTCGGCATGATAACTAGTACGCCTCTACCAAGAGCACCTGAAACGAACAATTCTTCGATCATCGATTCGCCTCTAAGCGCTAAGAATTTCACCAGTTACGAAAGTTCAAGTCCGAGAAGCACGAGAAAATACGATCGGGACGATACGAGGATCGAACATTTGTCTCCCTGTTACGTCAGGGGTCCTGTGAAACTCTCCAGTCTCTCAGCAAACATTGGATTTTCGCCCGAGACGAGGAGAAAAAATTCGTTCAGTCTGCGACAGAGTCCTATAAGAATGGAAAATATTTTACCCGATGATTTAACGGAGAACGATCGTACGTCCGCGTTGAAAGACTGTCGAGACTCTGGCACAAACACGGAAAGATCTAGTCGGAGGAGTCTTCAGCGTAGCGCTTTAAAATTCGAGGATATATTGCCGGAAACGATTATTAACGAGCCTGTAAAGACTGAGAGAAAGGTGAAAACAAGAAGTTTCGGAACGGAAACGACGCTGGGTATGCGAGACGTTCACAGCCCGGATGATGTAGCTCTTATAGTCGAAGGTGCCCTGGAAATTTATCGAGAGACCGTAGTGAAAAAAACATCGACTAAGGGAACTCAGTGCGTTCCGGAAATACCGAAATTACCACAAAAGAGAGATCAAGCGATTCAAGTTACGGAACCTTTTAGAATGCGTGCGAATGTTGGTGTTACCGTTAAACCCAAGACTATCGAGATCGGAACGGATGTCGGTCCTGTACCTGGCACAAGATCAATCGCTGTTGGACCCGATCCGGTCGGCACACAGCCCATATCCTTAAACTCAATGAACTTGAGAAGTCATTCGTTCAATTACGGCGATACAAAACCTAAACGCAAGACGACGAAAACCGTGGGTGTTATAACGGAGGGACTCGTCAGGACGATAGCGCGAAGTACCGACACTTCCGGTCTAGCACCGAAGAAACGAGAATTCGGCACATCGCCGATGAAGAAAATCTTCGTCGATGTCTCCGTGGGTGATTCGCTCAAGCCTCACATAGCCATCTCTTGTGCCGCTAATTATTGTGACAACTGCAAAGAAACTATCAAAAATCTTGCAAGACAAATATCGAACAATTCGGAAAATAATTGTAACAATCAGAACGCCAATGTTGTCTCGAGGATACCTCGACCATCGCACATTAATCTCAGTACGCCAGATTACAGAAGACAGTTTAAGAGACAGGACACGTATACGAAAATTCCAGCTGCAGGAGTGATAAGATATGATGCTGATAACAGAGATCAGTACGAGACGAATAATAGGTAAGAGCAAAAGATACAATATCACAATCGTTAAGATACTGAGAGATCAAACTCCACTCGTTTCAAATCTATAGGATAAAATTCTAATTGTTCTCATTGAAATATTCTTTCTCACCATTTTTTCTTTCCTATTTCACGGAATCGACGTTTCCTTTTACTTTTCATTTTAATCACTCAAAGTCTCGCGGGCAAGCTTACTTACCGAGGCTGTGAAATGTGTTCTCACGTAGGGGAGCATGCGCGAAACGACAGCTGCAGGATATATAATTCTATAGAATTGTCGTGTGTGGGCACCTGGACTCTTACTCGCTATATGGGAAGCCTTCAGTACATGAAACTCTGTAGACGTAGTTGTACGTGCATGTTCCCTCCCCTGCAAAGCCAGATTGTTGTCAGTTTGTGAATCGTTCATGGTGTTTCTATATTCTGATAATTTATTCGACCATCACACGGCGCTTCGATAATCAAACACGAATAATTCACCGCAAAGTCGCTAACGTCGTATATTTCGTTCACTCGACAATAATCTAACTGACATGGTGAATGGTTAAGAATCGCTGTTCTTCAAATACGTTCAAAGCTTGATCGATGCTTCAACAGCAACAGTTCAGCTGTCGTATCTCTAATGGCACGGAAATCATTAGAATCGAATCACCTCGTTTCGCTGATGAACGGTAATCCTAATGGTTCAAGTTATTACCGAAGTACCGAGCGTCTCAACCTTTCCGAGCAATGTCGAATTACGGTATTATTATTACTACCTATTTAGCTTTATGTTTACATCACCCGTTCTTTGTTATATCGCAGGCTCCAGCAACTGGAGGCGGAAGAAATCACAAATGAAAAGAAACGATCCAAGGATGAGGGTATACCCGAGAAAGAGATCGACGCGTCCGATGAGAAACACGCTCTCCAAGACTCGGTGCTATTTCAACCGATACACGATAAGCCACGCGAGAAGGTCGAGCCAACCAAGGAAATGCGTGCTGCAATGAAAGTTCTCAACGATAATCTAAAAAAATCACCGAGCAAAAATGTCTCTCATCAGGCAAAGAATGCGACCAACGTCATACAGCAAGAATGGTTCAAAATATCGAGTACCGCTACTGCAAATCCTCTCGACGTCGAAGACTATCTCGATTGTTTCGAGGAGTTTTCGAGCTACCTCCTCGAGTACATTGTCAATATGACAGATTCGAGTGGTAACACGGCAATGCATTATGCCGTTTCTCACGGCAATTTCGACGTTGTATCGATTCTGCTCGATTCTAAAGTTTGCGACATTAATAAGGCCAATGTTGCTGGTTACACAGCTGTGATGTTAGCCGCTCTCGCGGATCTTAGAAACTCCACACACGCTTCGGTCGCGAACAGACTGTTTCAACTAGCCGATGTCAATATCCGTGCGAAACTGGTAATTTCCTTCACATACTGAAAAAAATAAAAGTTTCTTGTCAGTTTGATATTAATTTATTTGTGAATTTATCGCAGCATGGACAAACAGCGCTAATGCTGGCAGTTTCTCATGGTCGTAAGGACATGACGAGACTCCTCTTGGATGCCGGAGCGGCTGTAAACATTCAGGATGAAGATGGAAGTACCGCACTCATGTGCGCCGCCGAGCATGGCCACACCGATATCGTGAGGCTTCTACTAGCTCATCCCGACTGCGATTCATCGATAGTCGACGTCGACGGCAGTTCGGCATTGAAAATCGCTCTCGAAGCTGGAAATCGTGATATAGGAGTTCTTGTCTACGCGCACGAGCATGTCAATCCTGGCACGAGCCCTTACTCGTCGATGAGACGAAGTCGTCGAGGCTCAAAACCAACAACACCGACCGGTGCGTCACCCACAGCTCCCGTCAGTCCCGCGCCATCGCGAAGGTTCAATTCTTCAACGATCTCGTTGAATACCAATAAATATTCGGGAAAGTAGATTACCCGAGACCGACTGGGAGGGGAATCGTGGGTGATTCTGTGATTCAATTTATAGTAATCGTTGACGAGATTGAGATATATTCGTTGTTTAGACATTGATGGTTCAATTTACAAAAAGCAAAAGCAAAAGAAAAAAGGGAGAAAACGTATGAAGCCAACAGGAATGGCGTAAATTTTCGATGAATTATTATACTATATATATATATACTATATATATACATAATATATATATATATATATATCAATCACCGTTTGGAAACTGTCGAATTGCAATGTGGAAAAGTTAATGTCACGGTGCTGCAGTTCTACGAAAAGAAATCGATAATTCGCGTTTGAAATTCATCATATTACGTAGCTTTTTTTTCCCATCATGGGAAACACAGCTGGTTCATTAACCGTCTATTTTTCTACATACGTTTACTTTGTGCAAGCCGAATAGCGCTATTCACCAGTTTTATAAACGCTATTTCTTTTGTTTCCTCTAACGAGATATTTTGCTTCTTGCGGATTATAAACAAAAATTGGCTTTCTCACTGGTGCTCATTTCATATAGTCCACAATCCACGAAATGGGACAATTACGGGCTAACGGAAATTATTATGATTTTTTTCATAAATGATTGTAGAAACTGTAAACATTCCGAATTGATGATGCAACTAAAAATTTTCGATCGAGATGCATGCCAGTCTGAAATTTTTTAGGCCTAAACATTTACTGTATTGTCCACCATTTTGGGAACAAGAGGTTGTTCGAGGCTGCTGTATCATAGAGAGCAACCTGATGGATGAGATTTTTGTTTTCATGTCTCCCATCCAAATTAGAACGAAATGATATAAAGAGATAAAAATCGAATAGCGAAAGTGTTAATGTGTGTCGTACACGGATATAACTCGTAGCGTACAGTGTCTTACTATAAAAGGATTAAGGAGTGACACAAGTTTTTATGTGTATGCGCATATTATAAAGGTTTATTATATTCGTCGAGACGAATTGCAACGCCGATTGACTGCATCAACGAGAAACAGAGTCAATTGATAAGTAGCGAGTCTGAAGTTTCCTTTTCTGACGGAGAAACCCTGAGAGTATAATTGTCGACTTACGATATATAAAAAAAAAGAAAACTTTCTTACGATTAGAAGGTTGTGAATAGTAAATTAAGTTATTTAAGTTGATCTTCGATAATCCCTCTCAAAGACTTCTTCGCGGATCAATGTATGTAGAGAACAAATTTATCGGAAACAAAGTCTGTGTTATAGAATGTTAATGAAACAAATGACTCCATTCAACAAATGAACGAAAAAGATGGCATTGAGGAGAAATTAAAAAGAATGTTTAGGAATCTACTCGATTCTACAAAAATGTTTTCTTTTTTCATTGTTTGTGCCTTTACATGTAACAAGTTATGACTAATAAACTAAGTGGCTAAGTTTATTCACTGAGAGGTTAAAACGTTTTTTTTTTTTCATGGAATATGGGACAATTTTCATTTTGGGGCATAGCTTCCAAAAAGGAATATACCTATATATATTCCTTCCACCTTCCTCTTTAGTTCCTTTCAGATTGTACTCGATTTACGAATATAGCAATTAAAAAAACATTAAAGTGTTTTTATATTTACTTACTTTCTATTAGTTCATAATGACCAGAGTACGATGTTTCATCTTTCGATATAGAGTGCTACTTGTAATCGTATTTATTGCTTCTAACGGCCGCGTTCGCGGGCCTCTGTTTTCAACGATGTTTTACTTTGAGTGAGACATCCATCAAATAAAATATACGGGAATATAGTCTTCGGTGTAACGGGACGTTTCATCATATGCAGCTCTCGATTGGTGATTACAAACTATTCCTAGTTGAAGAATTCCTTTTCTATGTTTATTTCAATAAAAAAACATTTCGGAATAGACAGATATTGGGATAAGGATATAAAGTGGCTGAAGGGCTTTGACCCATGAATGCAAGAAGAGTGATAGAGATAACACCTAATAAATTTAATGTGCCATCTAGCGATTAAGCTAGAAAGTGCAGTTTTTCAATTAGTGCCATCTAGCGGATTGCTGACGCAACTTAGAGCGACTCCCTCCATCACCCTCATGATATTACAGCATACAAGTGTATCCAATCTTCGAGACACGGAATAGCACTATGATACTCATGATTGTTAGTACATCAGTATAGTTTCGTACTCTAGAGTTTCTAAGTGTTAGTTCATATCATGCGGTTGTACATTTGACAAGTGCATCAATGTCATCAAAGAACAAAACAGCTGGTGAATCTAAATAAGACTCCTGTCAAAAAAATTCTTTTTGAATAATGCTTATCTAGCGTTTACAAAACATCACGGATTACCTGGATAAATAAAAGAATCGAGCATAAAGATGAGGCGTTCTCATTCGGGTGAGCGGGGTGAGCGTTGAAGAATCAATCGCATTACTTTGGATTGCGAGTTTATCGAAAACGAGAATATTTTTTCAGCCGGTTACAGCTATGAGCCTTTACCGAGTACATCTCACAATCCTCTGGAAGAAGAGAATGAACGAATGGCGGACGATCTTCAGGGCAAAATTCATGCGCTGAAGTCTCTCTCCATTGACATTGGAACCGAAATCAAATATCAGGACAAAATGTTAAATGACATGGTGACGTATCATGTTTTGTTCCATAATTCCAGTAGCTTTGTTTTCGTGTAAAATAACTACTCACCGTCTGCTCTTTGCCTCTGAACATTGCAGGACGAAGATTTTGAGAAAACGAGCGGATCTCTAACATCGTCCGTATCTAGAGTTATAAGAATGGCTAAAGCGGGTCACAATTATTACATTCTTTACCTATTTCTATTCTCTATAGGCGTCTTCTTTGTGTTATGGATAGTCTTGAAATTCAAGTGACCTTATAATATCTATATTGTAATTGTCATATGGGTGAAATGATTATGATTATTGTTCGAGATCACGAGGAAACGTAAATGTGTACATAAATTATTTTTACCGCAAATAAAAAACGAATGAAACGTATACTCTCATTTTCATCGACGTTGTCAACACATGTACACGTGGCACATCTCACGTATACATGACGTGGTCCACGATGTTGTCATAGAAACATCTCGGTGCGTTCGTGTCCGAACAGCTGATTGTTCGTACGTTTTTCGCGAAAGAAACGAAGCAAGTGTTCTGAAAAAATGACGGAGGTTCGAGAATCGGAAGTTAAAAACCTTTTTGATATTACGCGAGGTGATAATGACATTGTGACGATAGGAACGACAGTGGACACGGGTAAGTTTCCAAATTTTCTAGGGAAATATAACCTCACTTTGCGAAATTTCAATGTATACGAGGTTTTATGCTCAGGACTCGAATGGCAGGCGGTCGACGAATGTAGACAAAAATTGGACTCTGGTATTCGCGTTGTCAAGGAACGTGGCAAGATATATTTCAACATATCGCTGAATGATTTTCCCAAAGTATGATGAATCGGTCATTTTTCCGTGAATTTTGCAGAGGAAAATTCTTTCTAATTCTAAAAAAATCGCACGTAGATAGAAAATAATTCTCACAGGGATAGTTAGAAAATAAGAATCTAGGATTACTATAGGAGTTAAGTATCGAATAATGTGAATTAAGATATTTATGACGATTAACCGTGTCATTTACTTTGAATTTGTCGATCTTTTGTGAAAATTTGAAATAGTAACATTGTTTTGTGCACCAGGTACAAGAAATGCGATCGATCGACAATGTATTTATTGTCGGTGACGTGCGCAAATTTTCATTCACCACAGACGACAGAGAATCTGATCTGACCGTCGTCAAGAACGCGGTTCTCAATGATATGCATTTGGAAAAATATCTAAATGCGTGGAAAGCGGTGACCCGTTTTCCAGGTAAAATATATCCTACCTACGAAGAATGGAGGACAGCCGTAGAGAATTATGGAGCCGACGGCAAATGGGAGGAATCGCCTTCCAGTAAGGGGCGAAAGAGAGGCTGTGATCCGTCTTTAGCCGAGGATCACAGTGTTATGTCTTACAGGATAACGTGCGAAAGAACCGGCAAACATTCGTTCGAATCGGGCCAAGTGGCAAACGCGGTCGGCGGCGAGCTTCAGGATAAATATCATTGGATCGTCGATCTGACCATGTATCACTTGGAAATTGTATGCAAAGTTGTTCAAGGTTCGTTACTAAACATCAATTTTACTTCTCGTTGTTCATAAAACTTCCAAACGATAACGCGTTTCAATGTTAGTCTAAATTATAGATGAAATGATACTGAACTTGCGAGTAACTCACGAATCGAAGCATCGACGAAATATCGTACACTTTGGTCCTACTACGCTTCGTGCCACGGTTTGTTACAATCTGCTGAGACTCGCTCAGCCAAAAGTGGGAGATGTGATAGTCGATCCTATGTGTGGCGGTGGGTCGATTCCCATAGAGGTATTATTCGGACGAACTGCGCTATTTCAAGTCGACATACCCCTGAGAATAATCTTAAAACATTTAATTCGATAGGCAACTTTGGCTTATCCGAAAACGTATGTTTTGTGCGGAGACAATCACGAAAAGGCTGTAGAAAGAACGAGAATGAATATAGAGGAATTGCCACAAAAACACAAGATCGATTTGCTAAAGTGGAGCGTCGGAAAGCTTCCATTCCGGGATTCCTACATCGATATCTTTGTTACGGACATGGTGGGTAAAAAAAAAGTGCATTTTTTAATACTAAAATAAATTATGCGATTTGTTTCTTTGTAGCCGTTTGGAAAACGAAGCGGAACGATGTCGGACAATCGAGTTCTCTACAAACATTATCTGATCGAATTGGCACGAGTCGTGAGGCTGAAAAATGGTCGATTGGTCTTACTCACTTACGATCGTCGTAGTATAAGTGTGGTGAGTGTATACAAAATCATTGTGAAAATACTTCGATAATGGAGAAATATTGCAAACTTGTGATTACAGGCTCTTCAAGCATCTAAGGATTTGTTCCGTGTCACGAAAATGTTGGGTATAAACATGGGTGGCCTCAACGCAGCGGTTTACGTACTAAAACGAACAAACTTGACCTACGAACAATTCACTACGAGACCGACTGGAAAACCTGTTATACAAGATGCTGCACTGCCAGAAATCGTAAAAGACTGATAAGTTCGGAATGATATTATGATTTAGAGGATTATGCGTACTCGCAAATAAAAAAAAATATTTTATCGAATTCCTATGATTTTTTATTACACACCCGATACAATCTACAAGAAAAACTTTCTTCTGCTTGTCTCCATCGCGTGACGCCGTCCTTGAATTAGCCATTCGTACTCTCCATGTTTACTGTCGAATGTACCGTGCTGGAGAGATCGAAGTTTCAGAGTAAATCTGGGTCCGAGTTCTCGCAGTCTCGGTTTTCCAGTTTTTAGATTAAATTCGTATCTGAAAATGAAAAATCTTGATTGGTACGATTGTAACGATTTACGACGTTATTTGGTATTTCGAAGATATTCACCGGTGGTGTCGGAAGAAAACGTAATCACGTTGATTGTGAAAGGTCACAGCTCTTCTCCCCTTGAATTCTGGCTGATAGTGAAATAGCGCACCCAACATTCTCCCGACGGTGTGACCGAGACGGGTAGTAAAATTATTAAGTATCACTTCCGGACGATGTTCACTTATTTCTTTGTGACTTCGTTTGAGTTCTGGAGTGATCTTAACATTGCTGAGTTTAAATTGCGCGGTTGGGCCATCCGGCAAATGAACTACGAGCATGCCGTCTGTGAAGGTTAGGTTAGGAAAATATTTCGATGCTTATCGGTAATATTAGGAGAATTGCATAGTTAACGATTTAAGAAAAGGATACTGGGCTGTGACATATTTTCATTGATAATTATCAAATCTGTGAATCCTTTGGAAATTGCTGCCTTGACCATTTTTTTAACACCGGAACGATTACGATACAACGATATTGAATTGGGTATGATTCTTGTAAGTTCTCTGCCGAATATTCTGGTCTTTTTTACCGGATTGTCGGCATAAGTGATGAGAACTTTGGGTTCGTAGTCTTGTCGGTAGTAAGCGGCGAATTCGTCGTGATCAAAGTCGAGCTTAACTTCGGCATTTTCTTCTGCGTCGAGATCACCTTGAATAATGGTCTCATCCTTCTCTCGGAGACTTTCGATAGTGTGAGGTACCTTTTTGGGTCCGCCTTCTTTGATTCTCTCCTTTCGGGCCTCTTTCTTCGCCTTGTTTTTCTCCTTCTTAAGCTTCTGAGCTTTCAGGTGTCTCACGGCTTTGCATTTTATGTGATTGAAATTAGTGTCGGAGGGAAAACGTACTCTCTCCTTCTTTTTTCCATCACCCTCGTCGTCTGTGTGTTCTCCCTCCTTTTTCAGGTCGATATCATCGTCCTTTGGTGGCGGACGATTGAATGGATTCTTACGCAATGTCTTAACTTTCATTTTGTATAGAAATAATTCTTTTAATACACGACTAATTATAAATCATTTGATTTAACGTCAACGAGAAGAGGTTATGAGGCCCGTACACAACACGCACGTTTTGTAACTGTCGAGTTTCGGGTTCGGCCGCTAGGGGCAGCACTGATCATCGATGACACGCGTAGTACTTCCGTGTAACTAGAACTACTACGCGAATCAAAACAAACTTCGTTTAAATTTGAATAAAATACGAATGTCCCGCCAATTGTCCCTAATATTCATAAAATTGTAACTCCTATTGCGCGTCGGTACAAATCTTATCGCAGAAAACTACGAATCATGCGCTGATAAGAATAACCATGGGCTACCGATTTAATCTGTTTTATCACTTATTCAACGGAGATAATTCCAAATATCTTCGTATTGCCGTGTACACAGCCTTATCCGAAATAATCTTAGGAATTGAGAGTGCATGCAGAGTAATTGTATTGTTTTATTTATCGAATCGATTTATTGGGGGAGGTTCGTGTTCTTCCATTTTCCCAAACGTTATCAGTTTTCAGACGAGAGAGGGTCACTTCACAAATGTTTATTTGTTGAATGTTACCTACAAAAAGAGACTGTATTGACAAGACAGACTAGAGTTTACAGGGTATACGATTGGGATTTAGTAAAATTCAGTTTTGGTTGTATGCCGTTATGCACCAATTATTTAGTAAATCTCAATCGTTCTGCCACTGCTCGATGGTGACGATCCATACCTCTATCGAATTTATCGGTTTTCTCGATACGTACTACACTTTTCTTAATTTTCATCCTCTTTTTTACCTTTACTTTAGTCAATTTAACGGTATGATAATCGTTTATCAATTGCATCTTTCTTTTTTCTCTTTCGCACTTCATTATTTCCTCGTTCAACCATTATATCTTGTATTACAAATATTCATAATTATGTACACGATTAGTAGTCGATCATTACCAATTCCATGGTCGTGATTTAACGAAATATCGCCGTTGTTTTTTTTATATATAATCTCGCGCACTTTCACACACATTCATATGTCGAATTCGCGCGGAATCTCATCTCGCCCGAAGATTAGTTCCAAGTTTTACTAATTTTACACACTAGGCCGTATTTTAGTGCGTGAATATATCTAGTTAAATCTAATTGCTGAAATTCATAAATGAGAAGAAGAAAAAAAAACGCGAAAGAGAAAAACGACTCTCGATCGTCTCGCCGAGGCGGCAATATTTTTGTTTTCAACATCGACATGCAACTAACATTGACATTGGATTGCTTAATTAGTTTCACTTATTATATATTACAATTTCCATTTCGCGCAGACTTTTCATTATTTTTTCTTTTTGCTTACGTATATAATCGTTATTTACAGAACATTCGAACGTGTGATTCTTAGTAACGTTAATGAAACATTAAGAATTAATTATTATGCATCTTACCACCGTGTTTCGACGGTTCGCGTTTATTCGCTCGCGATTATTAATCAACATCTTCATCGTTTACGTTCGAGTCCCGATTCGATTGGGGCTCGTGTGAGAGTTTTTCCACGTACATCTTCGCAATACGTGAAAAGCGCGTCCTCAACAAGGCTGAGGACACAACTGTTTTTTTTAAAATCATATATCTATACACAGACTACCGTATCGCTCGGCGCTTATTTAGTTTCCTCACACAGCATAAATAACGCATGATAAAAAAAAGAAACCATTGCCGAACAATAGTTAGGCCAATAATAAATACTATACACATGAGGGTTGAAATGTTACCCACCAATTCATCTGAAGTTTCGAGAGCTCGTTGATCGGATCCTGCCCAATCGAATATAATTACACATTATACTGTTTTCATTAAACATTTTTTCTTTTGTTTTTTCATCTTCTTTCACGAGCATTTACGAGCTCGGATTTTACGTGCCGCTATGACTTTTTCGTGTAGCGATGAGCGTGTTGGTGAGAATTGTGCTCTCAGTGTTATGATAAACATGAGATATAATGTTTCATCTTTCTATAATGAAGAATAACTTACATCCCGACATCTTTGATAAAACGATTATCTCAGGTTGTGCGCCGGATAATCGATCTCTCTGTATCGAGAGGAACGCGTCCGAAACGCTCGTACTTCACGCTAAAGTCATGCGAACGTCCTCGATCGGATAGAGACAGATAGAGAGGAAGAGAGAGAGAGAGAGAGAGAGAGAGAGAGAGATACGGGCACGTATCGACAGAAAGCCCGAAGTAGAATAATCGCAAGTAGATTTAGACTTCTGTGGTGCGGCTGTACGGACCGGTGTCCTCGGTTTGCGACAGCTTGCGCTCGCGTTTAGCGAACAGGTTCCCTAAAAAAGACGGCTGCTGAGCCAGGCCTTTACCTCCACCAGGGATCGTTGCCCCTGGATGCACCGGATGATTTTGTCCAGGATGCTTAACGCCTTGGCTCATCGAGCTGGCGGAAGTAGATTGAAATGAAATTGACATACCACTATCCAGTGAGCCAACACTGCCACGTCGTTGTGGCTTCTCCCCAGCGACTGTTATTAAATATAAAAAATAAATAACGAATAAGAAAATTTAATTTCATACTAAACACGTTTCAATATTCACGATTAAATGTTGTTTTTTAAGAATAATGATAAAAATAAATATTGGTCGCACACTTACATTGCTCGTGAATATCGAGAAGCGAATTGCTGAGCGCCGATCGTTTGAGTTGCGTGTCCATGTCGGCGGTTTCGGAACGATCGGCGGAACAAGGTCCGGGACATGGACAGACCTCGACATCAGCAACACCCGAGTCGCGATTCTCGGCACTGCCACGAGCGCCGCGACTACTTTTCTGTCGTTCGAGTTCGGTTTCGATCCTAAGTGTCTCCATCTCGTCCATTTCACTGATCGACTCGCGCAGATCCTCGGCGAATTTGCATCTGTCGTGCTCGTTACGGGCATTGAATGTGACTAGTACTTTGCCGTCAACGCGCTGAGAGAGTCTTATACCGTAGGGATAGTCTGATGTAAAGAGAGAAAATATCGAGAAACGCATTGAGTATCGAGAGTCAATTTTGTGGTTAAACGCCAAAGAGAAAAAGAGTCAATTTCACTTACGTGGAACTTCGAAAAGCGTTACGACCATACCACAGAGGGGAAAGCTCTGTCTGAATGTATAAGTAACGCTGCTTTTCTTCTTGCTCAGAATCTTCGTCACGACGAGAAGATCGTTGAAGAGAAATACTTCGCGTTGATGGACTCCAGGTCTTTCCTTCTTGTGTATATCAGGAATCTCGTAGAGTCTACAGTAACACACCAATCTTCTATGCGGTAGTGCCATGTTAGGTTTTTTACCAACGATCGTAGCTTGAACCTTCATCACTTGCGTAACGTGATCGGAGCCGGGTTTGAATTCATTTGCCTTGACTCTGTCGTAAATACCGACGAGAATGTCTCGGTCTATGTCGCCACAGTCGTCGATACCACGTAAATTCTTCACGAAATCATCGAGTCTCATGCGTCGTTCGGGTTTCAAATTTGGCGTATGAAGATCCGTGTTGAGCATTATTATTGCGAACGCGAGTACGAATACCGTGTCGGGTGATCGTAACCTCGAGACTACGTCGTGATTGCAATGACAGTAACGTTGACTGAAAACCTCCATGAGTCTCTCGATCTTTTGTGCCTCGCCGGGCATTCTAAAATAGGCTTGAAATTTCCTCAATGCCACGTCCACTTGCATACCCGCCAAGTCGAGCTCGTGTGAAAAACATCTACGGATAGCGAGAGAGAGAGAGAGAGAGAAAGAGAGAGAAGAAAAAGAAAAGCCGAAGAGTTAAATCACGCTAATATTGTTCCGTTGGGAAAGTCTTTGTTTCATTGTCGTCTATACTCACTCTAGGACAGCCATGTTGAAAGAATTTTGTAGATTGCCGAGATATTCGCCGATCATCTGTTTCGAGAGACCCTTTCTGCTTATCAAAAATCTCGCTACGCCCTGGGGACTGTTTTCGAGAAAGCCTCGTCGTATCAAATACGTGATACCTCTTTCCGGTTTTTTGTTGAACAGATTCAGTCCCACTCGGTACTGTCGTTTTCTAACGGTTTCGGATACTTTGTAACTCGCTTGAGGCAAAGCCTCCGTGTGATCCATCATGGGAAGCTGATAGCCCGAACTTGCGTGCGAATGACCGAGTTCTTTGCCACTGTTTATGAGACTATTGTTATCAGCTGCGTGTACACATTCCTGATGCTCCGGAGAACTCGACTATAAACGGGAATACAAAACATCAAAGTTATAGAATCTTTCTCTCCACAAATTTCTCAAAATATCGACTAGACGATTATATTTGAAATATTAATCAGGAAAAATATATAAATTGCGATTACAAAAATGAGATTAAAAGTTGAAGGCGAAGTTTTTATACTCACGATTCCTTTGTGCTTCCAAATTGGCGATCCTCTCTGGGGATCTCCCTCCGAGCTTTCGCAATTTGTCGAATCACTGCCGGAACTCTGAACCGAGCTGAGACTTCCGTTCTCCACGCTCTTGCTAAGACCGTTGTGTCGTTGTTCCATCGATCTCGACGTTATCGAAGACGTTCTCTTGGGAACTTCCGGTGGTACTTTTTTCCCAGAACTACGAGATCTACCACTGGACGAACTGAGTTGAGAGGTATTTGCCCACGCGTGTGCCAACGGTGCTTGGAGATTGTGCGGTGTCGACGGTGATGTACAGGGAGTTCTGTGTATGTCGCGAGGCGGAGTTTCTTGTCTCAGACCGCACAGAGTTTCCTAAAGATCGAGACATTTTTAATTAACAAAAAAGTTCGTCTTAATAATAAACAAAAAAATGCAATATTTTTTATGTATTCTGAGATTAATACCTGAGGATTGTAGTAGTGAATACTAGAACCGCTTTCCTGCGAACTCGAGTCCCAGCAAGGACTCGGAGGTGGCTGATGTCTGCCGCAAGGACTCGGTGTCATAGACGGCGTGTGTCTTCCGCTCTGATGCAAATTATAAGTCGGATGTTGATGAACGACTTGATTAACCTGATGGCCTCCCATCACCTGAATCTCGCATCTACCGCTCTGACTTCGTGGCATCGGCGACTGAGAATTTTCCGCGTGTCTTCGTTCTCTCAACGACATACTTCTTATGGGCATTGGCCGATTGTTGGCGGATTGTGGTTGTTGCTGAATGTATATCTGATTGTGATAAGCGATCCTGTCGTGATCGGCCATATTTCCGGGACGTTCCGTGGCCTCTTGAAGATTACGACTCAGTCTTTTCTCGGCTTTTGCCATCGCCGTTATAGCGGCAAATTTCTTCAACAGTGTGTATCTACGAAATGCTCGCTGTATCGTCAATGCGGCATTTCTTGCTTTTACACCACCGTATTTACGTTCGAGCATCTCGATCTGTTTGTCGAGAAGATCCTGCGACAGCTCGTACCTGCTTGAACAACGTAAAGGAAAAAACTAGGTCAGGCAAAAATCTCTAAAAAAAAAAAGCGACGACAATTACTGAAGAAAAATCGTCAATTATACTCACGCAGCCTGAAGCCTGCAACGTTTGAGAACATCTCCGTTTCTTATCGTTCCTTTTTTATGATGAGACTGCTGATAAGCCGATTGTGGCTGTCCACCGTATCCCTGTACCATAGTTCCGTAGCTCTGAGGCTGACTATAACCACCACCGTGGGGATACACCTGAACATTGGTCGTTGGATAAGACCCATGGGCATAATTCTGTCCTTGCATGTAAGACTGTCCCGTTATATACGAAGTCGAGAGGGATGTTTGACTTCCGGAGGAGTACACCCCGTGTGTGCTACCACCATGATTCTGCCCCAGGCTCGTGTTGTTGTGTGTTGGTCTCTCCATCTTTTGTGGGAAACTGTAAACGACAAAGAGACAATAATAAATTAATTAAATTTCTAATTACTGTATTAATATAATTATTTTTATTTGCCTTTTTGCCGAAAATGTTCGTCGCAACGTTTCGACAAACTTTATTGCTGCCAGCGCAATAATACCATAACAATAATAAAAAATAATACTCGGGGTACTTGGAAGAAAAAAAAATTCGACGCGATTGCAGCCTGTTTCGAGGCGAGACGTGAGAGTTCATTGACCTTGTGGCTATTTGAACAGCGTTCAATATCCGCCGCTGAGTGATTACCAAACCTAATTTCCGGGGCATCGACAGAGACAGAGAACGAGGGCGGGTATGAAGACCTCGACACGTTGGTACAGAGGGTGTTGGCCATGTGAAAGTTCCGAGTGGCCCCCGCGCGTCAACTATTACATTTTGCTCGGTAACCGGGCAAAATGCTCATTGCCAGAAGAGGGTTATTAAACGAGAAACACAGCCAGACCGGCTGATACGACTCTGAACGAGATAAATCTCTCGGCACGTACAAACTCTCAGCAAAATTAATATTCGGGCGTTTGGGTTTGCAAAACAAAATTGTCGGACTGGCAGGGCAAATTTCAAAGTTCAACGAAGGGAAACGCACAACGCCAGGTCTCGAGTTAAATAGACCATGGACATAAATACAAAGTCCGATAATGGGTAGGCGGCAGGATGCACTCTCGCGAAATTCAGAAACATGTTATATATGTATATGCGTATATAAATATATCGAATGGACGACCGCGAGAGAACACTGCCCCGGAGCTAATTACACCGAATAACAATGCAACAACGTACACCGTGAGCATTACAAATGCTTCCATATTCCTCCCCTTCTCGTCCCCTCAAACACGATTCTATATAGCATTGGTTCGAAAACCGACGAAGCTCGAGCGAATAATGGAATACATTCGTCGTTTCGAAATCGAGTATTACTCGTTTCCTCCCAAAAACCTCCCGATTTAACGATGTCAAATTATCTTTTCAATTATAATTCTCCGTTTTATTATTATTTTTTTAAAAATATTTTTTTAACGCAATCGTAACAATTTGTTTCGTAAAATGCTAAATAATTTCATCGTTGTTTTCATACTCAGTCGAGAAGGCGAATTAATATTTTCGTTGAAACTCGAGTTTTGTTTTAATCGCATTATTCGCAGAGTTCTGTTTGGAAAAGTAAAAAAAAATGCAGTGTCGAATGGCTAAAGTCCGTTCGCGGGGGAGCAGGTTTCAGCAGTGGTCAGCGATCCTCGAAGGCTTCCCATTTGGTCGAGTCGTGTTGCTATTCTTTTTTTTCTCTTTCTTTCATATTACCTTTATTATTATTATTAGTATTATAGAGACGAGAGCGTCGGGAGAGAGACCCGATGTGTGTGCCAGGTGTGCTAAAAACGTTTGATATTCACCGGGGGAGCTTACCCGCGTGTATAAGAGAGCGGTTACCATATCGTGAATCATTCTGGCGTACACACAATCGTCGTCGCTCTGACTCACTCCAACAAAATTCAACCCCTAAATAATAATCGAATTAAATACAACACGAGCACATATGTCTCGTTTTGTAGAACAGGAAATAGTGAAAATAAAACAGGACACTACATACCCCACTAAAAATCCTGATACGCAGATAATCATGATGACGATTTGTCTCTTGTTTTTTTTTTTAAATTGGAAATTCAAATTATCGTTTTAATCGTTTTATAAAGCGATAATGCACATTTTTCTTGGGGAGAAAAATATTCGATGAAGCGTTTTCGTGACTCGTCTCGAATTCTTTGCTCGCTATTCTCACTCGTCGATTTATTACTGCGGTATACGTAACAAAGAAGTGATTTAATCCGGGGCTCCGTTACGTCCGAGAAAAGTGTCCTCGGGCACAAAGGTCGCGATCGAATAGATACGACGACGAGTGACGACAATGACGACGACGACGACGACGACGACGTCGACGAGGCGGTTTTACCGGAATACACGAACGAGTAGGTAGGATTATATCGATCGTAGTTTAAATTTAGCTGACCGTTAAAGCGAGAAGTTCATTAATGCACATCCGGATAGCTCGGTGGCAGAGTGAGAGATTGATTCCACGATAAATTCGAGAGATAGTAAAAAAGCGAAGAGATCCAAAAATTTGTATAACTCTTGGAATTTTTCACCGATCGATAGATCGAATATTAATCGAAAAATAAAAAAAAATCTATATTATTTTATTCGATATACTCGGGAGGAAATTTTGTTCACAAAACGCGTCCGTGTTACTCGAGAGCGAGTGGTCGACTGAATTATTCGAGTCGAGAATCGAGGAAGAAGGATGAGAAGGAAGCATCGACGAAGAAAAAGCCACCAGCTGCTCCTCGAAGGAAGATCCTTCGAGGTTTTACCTATGTGTATATAATTCCTCCCTTTTTCGTCCCTTTCTCCAGAGGGCGATCGAGCCCTCGAAGGCAAGAATCTTTGAATGTGTGTAGCGCAGCACAGAGGGCTTCGACGGAGAAAGGGAGAAAGAGGTCGAGAAGGGAAGGTTCCAGGCTGCAAGCGAGAATTGGGATATTTGGGTGTCTTTGTGGGGCCCTTTTTTTCTCTCGCTCCCGGGCCTCAAGAGCATCCTTGCACATGCACGTGCTCCCTGGCGTCAGCAGGTAAACGCAGGGCACACGCCGCAGTACCAACGTACTCTTCTTCATTATTTTCCATCGTTCTTACTCTTATTTATTTTTCAATAATTTTAATTAATTTCCGAGACATAAAAATATTCAAAAAATGATGTTTTTAGGAAAATAATCAATAATAAAATAAAAAATATATAAATATATAAAAAAAAATGTTTCTTTTTTTTGCGTCGTGTGTAACGAGTTGGATTATAAACGTTAAGATGTTTAAGATTTTAATACACTTCCGAGTAAGGCTCTCGTTTATTTTTACATTACCCCTTTGGGTCTGTCGTAACGTGGCTGTCTCGTCACCCCAAGTGGTATCGCTTGGAATGAAAGAGCGTATCTCAAAGAGGCAGCTGATAGATAGTAACGAGAAAGAGAGTATATTTATAGTTGTTACCGCCTGGATGCCCCTCCTGTAAGAGAGCTTAAGCTATATCGACAGAGCCAAGTACACGAGCTATAATTGCTTTTCCTCTTCACCCAGATCCGGTCTTACTACCTCACACACACACATATATATATATGTATTTAATACAGATCCATTTACGTAGTGCGTATTCCCCTTCGCGATGAATTAATGATAACCGAACGAGACATAATTTCATCGTTCATCATGGCGTCTTTTATCGAGTCTATAATCGAACGTCACGAACATTTCCGAGCAACGATCAAGAAATTTTCTCCATCACTTATCATATAATAAATTCATCATTTTTTAAGAGTCAACGAAACCTTTATATACAAAATTGACAAATATTAATGTTATACGGCAGAAAAATTCTTTTCGATTCTAGGAATATCATTTTTTTATGAGAGACGAGAGGGATGCTTTTTTTGTTACCGTGTATATTTCGTCGAAATGAAAATAAAATGAGAAACGTATAGCCACCTGCCCGATCGCGCCTCGAGTATCACGGACAATCGGGGCCTTCTCTCTTTCGGTCTTTCTTGATCTTCGCTCAGTGAGCAGATGAGAATGTATATCGCGAGAAATAATACACAGGGGCGAGAGTGAGAGAGAGTGAGAGAGAGGGATGAGTAAGGGTGCCGTCGCTGCATGCTGGAACAGAGACTCGAAAAAAACGCTCCTTCGTTCACGAGGAAGAAAACATCTGCCGGACAGGGTGCTTCTCTGCGTTGCTGCAATCGCGAGAGACTCGTGCCACGCGAGAAACCTATGTGTTTTGTTGTATACGTGAATGAAACGAGCGCTCTTACACGCGTGACTGAAGCCAGTGAAACGAGAGGGAATGGGCTCGAGATCGTGCTAAGGTGCTGCCAGAGACTTTCACGAGGGCGAGAGAGGAAGAGAGAAACAAAATAGAATAAAATTTCTATTCTAAAAAAACAGTCGCGAAAGAAAATTTCTACAATTCATCAAAAATTTAATTTCCAACGTGCAAAGACAAAATTTAATTTTTTTTGTAAATAAAAAAATGTCATGTTGGATAAACGCAATGAGAATGTTTTTGGATAAAGTCGAGATAAATACCCCGGAAAGTTAGTGAACAGAAAATTGCGCAAGAGCGACGATTTCGTCGTGAAAAAAAATCACGTTCGTGCCTCAACGATTACGAAAGTGTAAAAAAAAAAAGATTATATAAAAATAAACGAATTAAATGAAAAAGACGGAAGAGTAGACATTGAAAAATGAATTGTTATTTTTCCTTATTATTTTGTTTATTTGTGTTTATTTTCTTCCCTCTCTCGAACTACTCCGAGGATTTTTCGATTATCGTTGTATTATGAAACTTGGACGAATTAAATTTGCCCTCCTGGTGGCTTTCGCCGATCGCTGCGTATATTGGAAATCGATTGGATTTACTCTCGCTGCTGAGAGGAGCCACTTGCGAGTCTTAAGTTCGGCTTCGCTGCCTTGGATACTGGGGATACTCGATTTTCTCTCGGCTTCATGGAAAAGGGATCAGCGAGAGAATGAGAAGACTAAGGAGAGAGAGAGAGAGAGAGGAAAAAAGGTCCTTTAACAGAAGAGATACCTTATTCTATTTTCCAACGGAGAGGACGATTTTTATCTCGTATACGAAAGGATCGAGTTTTCTTCGTTGTGCTATCGAGATTCTCGATCCCTCGGGCCCCTTTTAAGAGAGGGAGAAAGAGAGAGAGAGAGAGAGGGAGGGAGAGGACACGTGCTCGACTCTCCGCCGAGTAGCACGAGGATAACACCTGCTTCGAGAAGTCGGGAGAAACGAGCGCTTCGACCGGGCACGCGATCCTTTCTTTTAACTTCGACAGAACGCTCGTATTATTGTACATTATTCGTACTGCACGATTATCACAGTTATTCCTCCAGTACTTAGAGACTCCATTTTTCCCCTCCGGGGTTCATTTTTTGCTTCCTTTCCATCCAAAAAAATCGCGATTTTCGAGGTTTTACCACGGGCACAAAAATTGAGCTATGTGGATGTTCCTGGGTCCATTCTTCTCGTCTCGGTGAGCTCTTCAAAAAATTATTCGTGTAATTTTCTGTCGGACGAATCAGAACTGACTTTACAGCATGGCGAAAATTCGATTTTTCGAGGTTTCAAATCGGTTAAATATTGAATTCCGGTGAATTTTAATCGTTTCTCAAACTCTAACATAAGTAAGTGGCGAAATGGAAAACATAATTGAACATAGTCTATTACACTATAAATAAGAGAAAGAGATTGATTGATTAATTGATTGAATTTAATGTTATACCCTAGCGAACTATAGGGTAATTGTTAAAACTACAATATTAAACAATTTAGTACAAAGAAGATGAAACTTAAACTTACACAATTTGGTACAGTGAGAAAGCGAAGCTTAAACTACAGCTAGGTAAATTTTAGAGTTGTGCAACAAAGTAGAAGGATGTAGAGAGAGAGAGAGAGAGAGATTGATTGATTGATTGGTATATATTTATTATGCCCAAGCAAGCTATGGGGCAATTAAACGAATAGTACAATGATTATATTTACACAATGAGGACTTACATCTAACTTACAACTAATAGAAAGCAGAAAAATATAAGATAACATATGTAATATAATTGAAAGCAAACCAAAAACAGACAAGAAAAACCAAAGAAACGCTCTCATATCTGCGACATTACGTTTCGAGACATTACGCTTCGTGCTCCCTTAGGATTAGGAAATTAAATAATCGGCTTTTGAATAAGTCAATGGATGATGACGCCCGAATATCACGCGGTAGCGAGAGAGAGAGAGAGAGAGAGAGAGAGAGAGAGAGAGAGAGAGAGAGAGAGAGAGAGAGAGAGAGAGAGAGAGAGAGAGAGAGAGAGGGAGAGAGACAGTAACACCGTTGGGTATCGAATGACTCTCCTCATCATCAACGATGGCGAGTACACCAGGACTTTACTGTTTTCTGCGAGAGGGTTAGAAAAAAAATGAAGTCGAGTGTGTCGTACGAGCCCTTGATGTAACACACGGTGAGCGACGTTGTTTTTTCGTGTTCGCGCATTGGCCTACCCCCGTATGTCTCGAGACCGTACTCAGACAATGTGGCTTCGCGAAGAGCATCGCTCGCCACTTGGACACGCGCCACCCCCACCCCTTTCGTGTACAAGCTTCTTCTCTCGTGTCTTCTTTCCTTCGCTACCCGGAAGCCTCGTGTCGTCTTCGCCGTCAACCATATTACCCTTTTACCCTTTCTTATCTTCGACTCTTTGTTTCTCTTTTTTCCTCCCGTCTTTCCATCACCTCGACCATATTCTTCGTACGTAAGACAAGACAGAGAGAGAGCGAGAGAGAGAGAGAGGGAGAAAGAGAGAACGTGACAAAAGTCAGCAGGCACGCTTCTCGCCTCTTCTTATCTCGTCTCTCTTCCGTTCTTTCTATCTCCCTCGGCACACTTTTCGCCGGGTTCTCCATTACACCGACGTCTGGCAAACGTCGACGACGAAACAGGAAGTAGAAGATACCCCTCAAGAGAAAGACAGAGAATGTGTCACTCACCGGAAGAACCGGAAAAGACTTGATTTTCTTATGTTTTATTCCATTTTCTTTATTCTCGAAGAATCAATGAATAATCTTTAATTAATAAACATTTATCCGATAGGTTCTATCTTATTCGACTCGGGGAGAAAGTTTTCCATGTATGTGAGATTTAATCGTGCGAACGTCAACAATGGTAGTAGGAAGAGGAGCACGAGACCGGAAACGTTTTATTTTCCTCGTGGTGATGTCAAGTTGAGTCGATGGTAGGGAAGAGCCTCGTAAAAAGTCCATGCTACCAGACATTTCGTTGGAAAGCTCGAGACACGAGGAGGACCGTAACGCGTATCGAGAGAGAAGATTGAACGAAAGGGATCAACCACTATCGAGTTCTTCTCCTCCTACGTATTTATTCCCACCTCCACCCTCTCCCTAAGACCATCGGTCACTCTTCGTACTTTACCATCAGTCTGAAATCGCACTTTACTCCTGTCTGGACTTTTGGAGCGTGTGAAAGCCACCAGTTGTCCAACTCGATTCTATGGTTACGTTTCGTTTAGTCTACACTCTATTTCGCGTCTGGAACAAATGGAAAACTCCCAGACTACGTATTATTAACGCGCTTCGAGAGCTGAATTGAATTACCGGTGAAAATTAAATTAATCTAGCTGTAAAAATTAATTCGTTGATTGAATTTCTCCTCAAGTGAGGAGGGGGGATTATACGTGACGCGAATATGATATATGTGAAACGACATACGAAGAGAAACGAGTAAATCGTGCATGGAGAAAATTTAATTCGACTAGGAGTGTGTCTCGAGTTTAGGATATTCGGTGTGTGTGTGTGTGTGTGTGTGTGTGTGTGTGTGTTTGTGTGTGGCTGGCACAGAGTGAGGTCGTTGCGTATAAATTTCGTATGCGGTAGAGTGTGCTCCAGTTTCTTGAATGGCCACAGTCCAGTTGCTCGCGACATACTCGATGCGCGCAACGACCTCGTATTATTTAGGCACGCATGCGCGGTAACGCGCGCCTTCATTGCGCACGTGCGTACGACGTTTCGCCGTTACACGCGGGTTATCGATCAAA
Organism: Netelia inedita; assembly: GCA_964017225.1. Lineage (NCBI taxonomy): Eukaryota > Metazoa > Arthropoda > Insecta > Hymenoptera > Ichneumonidae > Netelia > Netelia inedita. Next base: position 2,890,156 of record OZ024924.1, on the reverse strand, counting down.
TAAAATCGATAGAAGATTCCTATACGATATATCGATCGAGAACTTTTTAATTGAAAAAAAAACAAAAGTAAATTAAAATTGAAAAAATGAATTTTAAAATTTTTGATTAAAAAAATACGAGTTTGGATCTTTTTGCTACAAGTCACGTGAGGAAAGTCGTATAGAGCGTGGAATAAATGCGATGTTACGAGGCTAACGGCCCGGCGCCGTTTAATTGGCTTCGGGGTTAACCGTTCGCAAAAATTGCCTAATTAATGGGATTCTAGTTAGCGGAACGCCCAATTCGCCGTAGCCAGAGCGATGGAGAGAAAGAGAGAAAGAGAGAGAGAGAGAAAGATGTATATATCAAGATCACTCGTGTACAAAACGAGGAGGTCGACGTTTGGTCGTAGTCGGTTCTCTTCGTACACGAGAAACCTCTGGGTCAATTAACGAGGTCAGATTCAACTTTTTTAGTCTGCCCCTGGACGAGAATCAACCGGGCAAACGACGCATGCTTTAATTGCGTTGTTTGACCAATTAACGGTACCCCGTTCGTTTGTCTCTCCGTATCGGACGTTCAATTTGAAGAGCCAGGGTGAGAGAGAGAGGGAGAAGAGAGAAAGTGATCGAGAGATAGAGAAAAAAACACCCCTAGGAAAAATAGAAAAATATGAAAAATAATTGAAAAGAATAATTGCCAAGAAATTTTCGAAATACAACATTGATGATTTTTTTCGTTTTTTTTTGTTCAATCTGGAACAAGTTGGAGACGATAATGAGTTGTATACGTTCTTTCGCGTCGATCTATCTCGCATGCGCGCGAGAGTAAAATTACAATCAACCCTTCTTCATCCCCCTCTCGTCTCGTTCGTCCTTGGAAGATTTGATTGCAGGCTCTCCTGCTTTAATTGACATCCTGGGTCGCGTTCATCGCGACTTCATTGTGCGAACTCGATAGATCGGTTGAAAGAAGAGGAGACGCGGGGGGGGATGCTGGAAAGTTAGTCGACTTTAACAACCCCGAGGGGGTTCTACAGCGTTAAAATTATAATGCCACGCTACCGTTAATACCCGGCGCGAATACTCCGAGAGTCGCTCCTCACACTCTCTCGACTTTCGCGAGACTCTATCGTCGCGTTACACGACAAAAACAAACAAAAAAGAAACGAGATAAATTTTTTTAAGTGAAAATAAATTCTAAATTAAAGGAAATAAAGAGGATAATTAAAAAAAAAGTAAAATAAGGAAATAATTTCAAGAATAATTGTAACGACGAGAACAACCCCGAATCTGCGATCGTGACGTTGAAAAATAAAACAGAAAAATGTTACAAACGCGTCTCTTTATTTCACGACCTTCGAACATTCCTCGAGAAATTTCGTCGATTCTCTGGCGCCTGTGCGAAAATCTTTCGTTTTCGCGTATTTTTAGTTCACCCCCGCGCTTCATCTTGTCGGCAGTTTTCCAATGGAGAATTTAGAAATAGGTCGAAAACAGATACTCTTGTTTCTACAACAAACGACCAAAAACGACAACAACAACAACAACAACAACAGAAAATCACGAGACAAAGAGAAACAAAGAAAAGCTGTTTCAAAGTGAGGGAAAAATAAGTTTGTCGTTAAAGCGAGTGAGAAAATTGCTGGATGAAAATGAGAATTGACCGTACCGAGATCGGTAACTACGTCGTCTTATTATCGTCAATTTATTAGAAAGAGCGAAAGGCAAGGAGGAGGCGCGCGTGTAAGACAGAAAGAGAAAGAGAGAGAGACCTATTAGCCACGAGATACGAGCGTAAAAAGCGAAACAGTGGATAACATCCATGTCTCTTTTCGTTCTTTTTTCTCCCCCATTTTCTTTCCTACATTTTCTTCGTCTCTCTTTCAAACGTTTCGCAGGAAACACGGATGTGTCGGGCTACAAATACCGCTGGTGCTTTTTTTTTACCGCTGTTTCTCTAATGTCGGTCTATAACTCGGTTAGAGGGTTCTCGGGCCGTTGCCAGGTTCCCTCGAGTCCTCGACCGCTCCTCTTTCCCTCCCTCGCGTTCTCTCTCCTTGCGCCAGAAAACCGGAAGTGATATCCGTCTCTGAGCTTCTGGCTTTTCAGAGGGAAAGAGAAAGACAAAGAAGGTAGAAGAGCCCACAGGGCAATATAAACGACGCGGAAGGTGCTTGCAGTACGTAATGGTAATAATAGTAATAGCAGTGTGGTCGTAGTGTGTGGAGGGCCCCCGGTAACAGCCCGAGGCAAGTACAGGGAGGGAAGGATTTTCAGTACAGTCACATCGTATCTTACTCTCGAATGTGCCAGCGCGTCGTCGAGAGTGCTAGAGAGAGAGAGAGAGAGAGAGAACGAGAAGGGAAGGGGTGGGGGTTGGGGGTATGGATGAATTCATTACAGAAATTATTAAAGCGTGCCCCATTATAGTTCGTCGAGATGGGAAGGGGTGGGGGGTGGGGGGGGGGGGCTAAAAGTGCCGCTAGCGGCGCTAGTAGGCTCTCGTACATATACTTAGACATTCGTGCGTGCGTGCGTGTGAGGGAGGGTGGGTGGTTATGTATATTTGACGGTCGTGCTCGCTAGTGGCGACGGCATGGCCTCCTCGCATAATTATCGTTAAGTAATTAACAACCGTTGATTGCTATTAACGTGTACGGTAGGGTACGAGATGAGAATCTCGCGCCTTTATAAGCGCGAAAAGAGAGAAGAGGAGGGAAAAAATGCGGCAACCGATATCGTTCTGTGTAACGTTGCTTCAACCTCGGTTATAAATATCTAGAAATATATATATATATATATATTTGTGTGTAAAATTGTCGGTGTAGCCATAAGTTAAAAAAAATGCTTCGAAGCATTGCTAGACGCTCCGTTAAGATATTACGCCTTCTTAAATATGTTAATTAGTGTTTGGAGCGCACGCGCCTCGCTCGTTCGCTCCCTTCGTCGATGTTCACCGGCAAAGGTAACGCGATTCAACGCGTGTTTTACCGTAAACTTGGAATTAAGAGTCTGGAGAAACCGAGCTGAGATTTAACGCGTAAGTACCGTGATATATTATCTCGAGAGAGGGAGAGGGAGAGGGAGAGACTCGATACAAACAATATGTGTACATAGAGATAAAACCTCGAGATTATATTCATAACTGGTATAGTAGTAGAGTGCCGAAAACTCGTTATCCAGAGTCAAGATTTATTCAAGAAAATCCGACGGAAGATCGGGATTTTTTTTTCTTCTTTTCGTGGCAAAATCGTTACGAGAAACGTTGGTTCGAAAAGAAAAGAGCGGAAATGCGCGTGTCTCCGAGACGCTATTTTATACGACGAGAGGTTTCTCCGTAAGTCTACCCGGCCATAGCTGTAATATTATCGTCGTACAAATTAAAAGTAATGGTCGAGCCTAGTCGGAAGAAAGATAATAATTAACTGAAAATAAAAAAAAAACTATAAAAAAAATGAATAATTGAAAAAAGAAATTAATTAACTTTCAAACAATCGCGATTCGATGAATGAAAATTTAATAAATTATAAAAAACAATGGATAATATTTTGTAAATAATTATAAAATTTTATAGCTACATTAATCGAAAAAAATTTATTTAAATCTCTAATGAAAAAAACAATTCTATAAAAATTCCGGAAATCTTAATTAATATTTTGAGAACGCAATTAAGGGTTTACACCACGGTACACCAGACACTAATTCTCGGGTCGAGAGATCCTCGACCCTTCGAATTTCACGACGACGATATATCAATTCGGTAGTTAATAGAAATATATATATATATATATATATACCTAACGTATATATGACGTTGTAAACTATACGATAACCGCACGAGAGTACCGAGAAGAGAACTATCGGGCAAACGGCCCGGTGAAAGTTGTGTACCAACTTCTCCAGTTTCTATGTAGTCACTCCAACTCCCTGGGCACGTTTCCTCCATGTACCTGCCTATGTACTCGCCTAGTTTCAAATATTATATTCGTCTGTACATCTATACCTGTACACATACGACAACGGATACTTCCGTCAAGACGAGAAGATACTTTGCCTTCATTCCGTCCTTCATTAACGAACGACAATTATACAGATAAAAGATAAATCCTCTCGTATTTTTTCGTTAATTCATCGAACGAATGAAATAAAAATAATAATAATAATTATGAAAAAAAATTGATATCTCGAAATTCGTATGATTAAATTAAATACCGATTGATGAACGACGTGGGCGTCGAATATCCGAGCTGTAATCGCGATCTGACGACTTTTTCTTGCACCGTTACGACGCTACGACTTCTCGAGCTGTGGTGCACTCTCGTCGTTCTGATAACTTGATGATAGTGCTGATGATGTTGTTGTTGTTGTTGTTGTTGTTGTTGCTGCGAACTCGTTGGCACACCGGCAACGAGCCTCTCGCGAGGCTCGACCATCGTCAGGCCGAACATGATTTTTCTTTTTTCACTTATTTCGCGACGACGAAACGTGACACTGTTGAATTTTTTGCGTCGTTGATTTTTGATTTTTTATTCTTAAGAGTGTCATTACGTTTGGTCGAGGGACTTTCGACGTTTTTTTAGATTGGTAATTTTTGATTTTTGATTTAAAAAAATCTTTTCAATCACCAAGAAGCACGCACGAGCGTTCGTGTTTTTTCGTCGATTTGTTCATCGTTCGCGTATTTTGTTTTATTTTTTTATTTTCTTTCTTTCGTTTTTGCGTCAATCCTCAGTCACGACTTTCAGAGATACATGGCTGTATCCAGTGGACCTGAATTTTGTCAAAAGAAACGAGTGAATTTAATGCGCGTAGAATTTTTTTTTGTATTTGCAATTTTTTTTTCTTCATTTTTTTTTCGACCGGACGACGTTACGTTCGAGCGACGAGTATGAATGTAAATAAATCGAGGGTCCTAAAACTCGTACGAGATCGCGGTCCTAATAATCCCGTTTCCGGATGACAAAGTGGGGATAAATCGCGTCCGGTCCAGACGGATGTCGAGAGCATCGCTCGACGAATGAAATTTAACAGATCGAAAAAAAAAAAATAAAAAAAAAAATTCTTACTCGTCTCCGCATCGACTCGGACGTGCAAGAACGTTTCTTTTTTTTTTTTTTTTTTAATAAACGCTCGGGCCTTTCGATCCGTTGACACAATCACTTTTGACCTTGAATTTATATTTTCTTACTAACTAAAAGGTGGATAATTATTCCGCGGTCTCTCTCCCTCGCTCTCTTTTAGAGACAGAGAGAGGGAGAACTCTTAGAGGGGGGGGGGGGGGGGGGGAGTGTTTTATATTTATGTATCTTCGTGTACGAGACCAAGATTGATTCAACGCCATATAGAAAAGATTAACATTACCCCCCGACGTTTCTCGTTGCTTCGTGACGCGAAAATTTCCACCTCGACGATTTTTTCGATCTCTCGTTCGCAATCGAGAGATTCGCTATTAATAATTAATCGAGTGTAAAAAGGACTTTCTATAAACGACGCTCGATACGCGTTATATTATATACAACGAGGGATAAGAATAAAAACAAAAGAACGAAGGCGAAACGTTCGTTGATCGAGAACGTTGTCGCACGAAGGAAGAGGGAGAAAGTGAACTGAATCGATAATCGCTGTATCGATCGATTCTATCGCGCTCCGATTCTCGATTATTAAAATTTCTTGCTATTTTTTTTTTAATTAAATCTCTGCTCGAATATTCACGATCGCGAGATTTTCCACTGGCTCGAGAAACTTAATCGAGTTTCTTTCCTCTTTTTAATCCAAGAAAAATCCTTAATTTTTTTCGTATCGTAAAAAAAACAAATGAATTAAAATCGAAATATCGGAAATTCGATGTAAATATTACAATTCGAAACTATTTTATTTGATAAGAAAATAAATTAATGATCTACTGCTCGAATATTCACGATCGCGAGATTTTCCACTGGCTCGAGAAACTTAATCGAGTTTCTTTCCTCTTTTTAATCCAAGAAAAATCCTTAATTTTTTTCGTATCGTAAAAAAAACAAATGAATTAAAATCGAAATATCGGAAATTCGATGAAAATATTACAATTCGAAACTATTTTATTTGATAAGAAAAAAATTAATGATCTACTGCTCGAATATTCACGATCGCGAGATTTTCCACTGGCTCGAGAAACTTAATCGAGTTTCTTTCCTCTTTTTAATCCAAGAAAACTCCTTAATTTTTTTCGTATCGTAAAAAAAACAAATGAATTAAAATCGAAATATCGGAAATTCGATGTAAATATTACAATTCGAAACTATTTTATTTGATAAGAAAATAAATAAATAATGTCCTATCGATATATTTATTTTTCCAATCGCGTTCAAGAAATTTGTTTTCCCGTGACAAATCCAACACCGTACAATCGTTACCGAGAATCGCGGATTGCGTTATCGTCGTATCACTCACGTTTCGACGTTCTCCGCGCTCTTCTCTCTCTCTCTCTCTCTCTCTCTCTCTCTCTCTCTCTCTCTGTCAATGTTGACTGAACGTCGGGAATAACCGAGGCGAGTCGTTTCGCGGGACGTCCGTTCACGGTCGGAAAGACAAAACGGCCGATCGCGTTACTTTCCCGGATCGCGATGTAACGCACGCTCGTGTTTGTACTAACCAATGGCAATTTTTCTTTTTTCTTTATTTTTATTTTCCTGTCTTTATATCCCATTGAAAAAAAAAACTCGTCACAGCGCGACTCGAAAAGGACAACTCGAGGTAGCGCGGTTCGTAACGTCGGTGAGGCGATCGGCGTGTACACACACATCCGGTTACTTTCCTATCGTAATCGTACAACACGAAGGTTCATACCGGTATGTACGAACGGGAGAGAGAGAGAGAGAAGGGGAGGGGAGGGGAGGCGAACCGAGTGCTTCACCACCATACGTTCTCGCCATATAAAATGCGTTTGACCGCTCGCACAAACACCAACAACTCTCGTGTCCGGTTTTTACTTCCGGGTTACTTTTTCCTAACGATCGATCCATCGTTTCTTCATTACTACTCCCCTCATCACGATTCTCGGTAGTAAACAACGGAGACAAAAATTCAATAAATTTTTATCCCGAAAGAAATATTGTAATTAAACTTATTTTTGATATCGACGTGATTGAATTATAGCAAGAGAATTAAATCTGAGGGTAGAAAAAAAAACAAAATTTTTTCTTTACGTATCGGTTCGCGTATGTCGATCCCGTGCGATATGTACCGTTCGCTCTTTAAATGCGATCGGTCGAACAACATCGAGCGCAACGAGGCCGCACGTACGTATAGTGGAGGAGATGGTGAGGAGGGGGGGGGGATTTTGTACGAGGTGGATAGTCCGGCGCAACGTCGAAACGTCAAAGCCGAATGAATAGTAATGACCACTAAATCGCTTTCCGACTCGGTTGCTCCGACAGGCTTTCCAACGGTGCTGTCTATATAGATATTCTCTATACTCCGATCTCCCTCATTGTAATCGGCTATGTATTTATCCGCGATCCATCCTCCGATACGCAGCGACGATCGCGTTGCCAACGAACATTTTTTAATTTATTTTTTATAAGATTTTAATGAGAAAGCCCCATACGAGAGAGATCTATGAAAAGATGAAAAAGATCGAGTGTCTTTTATATTTTTAAAATAAAAATATAATATAAATGATTTTGTTTTTATTAGAATAAATTTATATTTATAGAGATAAAAATTGTGTTTTATCATTTTAATGAAATTCGGATGAAAATAAAATGAATTATACACTGGGGGATAAAACAATAGGAACACGAACGAATACGATAGAATTTAATTTTGATAACGCGGAATTTGATTTAATTTATTCGCTAATTTTCACCGTATGCCGGAGAACGGGAGAGGGAAGAGAACATGCTCGCGCGGCGATCGGCAAAAGCGAACTATCGTTATCGCGGCTCGCTACGCACTACCGATGCCCCTCTCTCGCTGGATACGTCCCCTCCCCGGCCCGAACCCAACCCAATCCTTCCCATCGATATCCTTATCGCCCGCTCGTGTTTATATATCAAAATGTCACAGGAATTAATTTAATTTTCATTATTTTTTCTCATCGTTATGAAATTATATTCGTAGTCTTTGACATGAAAAATTTGATGAAAAAATAATAATTCGAGCTTGATAAAAAAATATTTGACAAAGACACGAAAAATTCGCGACGATCGTCTGCCTCGGGATCAATTCCCATTTGTCATAGATTATTAGCGCGATATTTCAAGAAAGTTGTGCAGCAAGCGTAAAACTGGGTCAAGAATTTTTCCTCGACCTGGCCACGATTATCGCCAGAGTCCTTTGTGCACGAAGACAGAGAAGCAATGATTTATTTTATATAAATATATTTTTGCTCACCGTAGGTCTTTCCTAGATTAATCGAGTATATATATGGGTCGCTTCGACAAAGTTTAAAAGTTTTTTTTTTTTTTTTTTTTTTTTAAATCAACGACGAATCAAAGAACGTTTCGAGCTCACGATTTATTCGACGTACAGTACCGAGACCGTGCGCGATGTGCATCGACCGATGGAAGTCACGAGTTCGAACGGTGCCTCGTAGGAATTCCACGCCGCGATTGCTGCATTCTTTAATTACGTATTTCGCCAACGTTGTTAAATACCAAAGGAAAATTCTCGATAAAAGAAAAAGAGAAAAGTTTATAAATATTCAATCGAACAATTCTACCTCGACCCACTCAAGATATTTTCAAAATACTAAAAAATCAACCCCTAAAATTATCGTCTAATCAAAAGAAAAACAAAAAAAAATCACAAAATTTCTTTTATTTTTCTTCGACTTTCCCCGAGTTTCACTGTCGCGATTAATCTGAAATTCATCAGGTATCGCCACGAATCGCGTGGACTTCGTATATCGACGAATGAGAAAATAAAAATAAAAAAGAAATTCCGCGTGAAAGTGAGAAAAATAAGAACGTATAATTTTCCTGATAAAAAGAAAATTAGGGTGGACTATGAACGAATAACGGAGTATTTAGAAATCTATATTACTCTACGAGCTTCCCCGATGTTGTCAAGCACACGCACCGGTGATTGCGAGTCCGAGCGTTATACCGACTACCGTGTGTGTCGTATATTGTTGTAGATGCGTTAAGAACCGAGACGTACAACGAGAGTGTGCGTTATAAACAGGACCGTCTGCCTCTTACTGTCTCTTTTTCCACACGAGGACAAAAAACCGTGCCAACTTATCTTTCTCTCTCTTTCTTTCTTTCCGTGTCTCTTGGATGCCACGAAGCACCCGGTTATAACCCAAAGTACCGCTTGGACTTATCACCACGAGCTGGAAATGCGGGTCACGCGAGGCGCGAGTTAACCGCTCGCTCGCTCGCTGGGCTATTGCTACCTCTCGACGACTGGCAAACATCATCGACGATGGTAGCCATACTCGTCGTCGATGTCGTGGAACTGCATCGGCAATGACCACGGGGCATCGAGCAGCGAGATCTGTGCTTTTTTCTCTCGTATAGGAGATTATACGCTACTCTTGTGAAAAGACTCGAGAAACTGGATACATCGTTCTCGTTCGCACGAGTAGCCGACGAGTATTATTTCATCAAAATAGTTATTTATTTTTATTTTATTTACAATTTAATTATCGATATTTGATCGATAATTCATTTAATTAAATTTTTTTTAATTGATTTTATGATTAAATGATGAATTATTAAATATGACGATTGTATAATTTAGTGTGAGAATTAATTAAATCGATATCTTACAATAATTGTATTATTTCGGATTTATTTTTAATGAGTGAAAAGAAAAAAATACGATACGATTTTTGTCTATTTGTGTCGTCGAGTGTCGCGAGTAAGAGGCAAATGTATCGATTTACCGGAGAATTGTAAAGTGGTCACCGCGGATTTGTGTAACGTGTGTGCCAAGGATTGCCAGCAGGGTGATATTTCTTTGACTTTATTTTTTTTAAAAATATTTATTCATCATTATTATTTATTTATAGAAACATAGGCGTTCGAGAGTCGAGGGACATCTTACGTTACGGGGATTACAATTCCAAGATAGAACGAACCACGCCTGTCGCGGTCGCGTGTGCGGTCGACCCAACACGACCATCGCTTTTTCACCGTCCTTCTCTGTCCGCGGGGGCTAGAGAATAATATGCGTCATGGTTTTTACGATGGCTTTCGCGCAACCTTTTATTTCACCTCCTCTTTGCCCATATAACGTCGCTCTGTCCGTTTTTCTATCTCTCGTCTCCCGAGACACGCGTTTCGTTACAAGTGCGCACAGAGCTCGTGTAACGTCGAAGATCGAATAAAAATAAAGAAATAAAAATAACAATAATATCAATAAAAATAATTTTTTTTTTAATATGATAATTTCGATTAATTAAATATCGAATTAAATTCAAAGGATCGTTTTTAAATTGAGAATAATTAATTTTTTAATACAATGTTGATCTTTTGTTTTTCTCACCTCGAACCTCTCTCCCTCTCTCTCTCTCTCTCTCTCTGGTTGTAATCGTTATCACGGACAGTACCGGAGACTTATATAACAGACGATTCGTTTCCTATGCACGAGCAATGTATATTCGCACTGGGTTACAAGGATATATGCAAGCAAGTGCTTCAAAAGTGACTCATAAACTCGGTAATCCGTCTCTCGTTCCGTCTCTGTCCCACGTTTCTGGACTCGTGCACGAGAGGGACCTTCACCATCACGGCCTTATCGTCATCGTCGTGTCGTCAGGGATATTTCCGCACGGAAGACCCGACGAGATAGACTCGACAATAATATTATCGTCACGTATATTTCGTTGGATTAAAATCTCGTACGTTATCGAACGAAGAACCGGTGACGCAATTAATTAAATACAATCGAATTTGTATATAAATATTTTTTTTTTAAATCAAATTAATTGAATTAAAGAATTTTTTGTTGTGGGGTTTTTCTCGAATAAAATTAGAAATTAAAGGACGTAGAGAATCGATAATTTTCTATCGAAGGGGCAAATATCTTGGCTAGGCCAACGGGCGTCTCGCACGATCCAACGGATTTACCGATAAATTAGCCCGTGGCAAAAGTAAAAGTTTCCGAGAGAAAGCTTCGCGGTAGCATGGGCGAGAATGATCTTTCCTCCTCCTCCTCCTTCATCTCTTCATCTCTTTCTCTCTCTCTCTCTCTTCTATTCGTTCAGCGACGTCGACCCGTATATCTAGACGTTTCTATCGTACACGGACATTTCCATGTCTCGAAACCGCGTTGCAAGTGCTTTGTGCGGTCTTGGACGAATCTATCGAGAGAGCCGTGCTCTGCTGCTGCCACGGTAACGTGTCTCGAGTTCGCAGGGTGTGACGAAAACCGGTAATTTTCGATCGCGATTCGAACAACACGTTGTCAATTATTTTCTTCGTAGTAATTACAATTTATGCAACCAATCGATTATCTTAATTTTTTATAATCTTCAAATATTTGAATTTTTTATAATTTTCAAAAATTTGAATTTTTGATAATTGTTTTTTTCTTTTAATAAATATAGATGATTAACGATTTTTTGTAATAATCTCAGAGCAAGGGCAATGGTGGGAGAAACGAGCGACCGAAGCTGTCGAGAGACCGGTAGAAACACGTGCGGGGTAAAATCGCGTCAGGTTTCTATTTTCATTAGAAGATTGAAAACGTGTGCGAGAACGGGTCAAAGGACGCGCGCGTCGAGTTTCAGGTGCAGCGAAATAAACTCGGGACAATCACAGGCACAGTTACGAATCGGCAACGTGCAGGAACCTCCACCTACCATGCGCTACAAAAAAATATAAAAAAATAAAAATAAAAAAATAAAAATATTAAAAAAAAAATTCGAAAGAAAAATTGATACGAGATAAAAGCAAATAGTCCGCGAATAATTCAAACGGCATTGCCGTGTTGCGTTTATCAATGCCGTTGAGCGAAAGTGCAATAGCGAAGCGAGCGCGTCCTCGAACGCGGGAAAGTATGGCGAATGAAGCAGAAAATTTTTACGACGTTTCCTCTCGAAGTTGCTCGGGAAACCGATAAATCGAAATCGTAAAAAAAATGCATCACTGACGTACGATTGTCGATCGCGTTTGTCCTATCGAAATATGCTGAAAAGGCGTCACACTCTGATAATACTTTGAGAATGAGTGAGGGGGAAAAAATAACGATAAAAGAATAAAAAAAAAGGAGAGAGAGAGAGAGAGAGAGAGAGAGAGAGAGAGAGAGAGAGAGATCGTCGATGGGCAAAAGCGTCATAGAGTCGATGTGGGATAATAAGTCGGTGGCACGCGATCTTCAAAAGAAGTTGCTCAAGCTCGACTGCATAACTCCGACTTGTGTTTATTTCTTTCTAAATTCTTTCATATTTCTCTCTCTCTCTCTCTTTATCCATTTTAATTTGAATATTAAAATTTCATCTCGAACGATTTATTTCTCATCGCGAAACTTTCTATCTCCGTTATCTCGTGGGTTCGATAAAATTTTCAATCAAACGCGAAAGCTCGACGACGAAGAAAAAAAATAAATGAAAAAAAGCAATAAAACATTGATAATAATAATAACAATTAAAAAAATACCGTGAACTCTCGTAGCTGTTTTGCTCGACTATTGTGAGAAAAGAGCAACAAATTATTCGTTTTGTTTCGCCACGAGCAGCTGGGAAAGCGATTATCGAAATTAAAAGAAGAAGAAGACGAAGGAAAAAAGAAAAGAAAGAGAAAAAAATGGAGGATGAAGAGCAAGAGGAGAGGAAACCTTGATGTAACGCGTTCTTCGCGGTTAAAGAGAAATATAATGTGTAAAGTGGGCGAGAAGCGAGTCGAGCGATTCGTACGCCAAGCCTTATATATATATATATATAACTCTTGGCGCACGAATATATGTATATATATATATATATATATATATATATATATATATATATATATATATAGCAGTCATCAACAGGGAGCACAGCTGACCCTGACGTTGGTAACAGTCACTACCATGAGAAAAGCGAAGCAGCACGCGCGGTACGTCATCGTCGCGAACCCATACTCGTTCGCTTTCACACGAGCCCGAGTTCTCTCCTAAACCCTCCTCCCGTTCGATCGTAACGTCGTTATCATCGTTTATCGCTCTCCCACGATAACCAAAAATACCTTGGCCCTATTAAATCATTACAAATAAATCTATTCCTATAAATTTTCATCGTTACCTACGTCCTTGAGTCGTATTTATTAATTATAATTAAATAAAACAATATTATTAAATCATCGAAACGAAGAAGAAATTTATACGTTTATCCACCGATCGTCGTTATAATCCTCTCGTGAATTCACTCGTCGAACAATAACTCACACAGTAATTTCGTCGAAACCATAATCTCACGAGTCGATCGATTTTTCACGAGATTTTATCGATCGTTTGTCACTCGGCGGATTGATTATTAATATTTTTTTTTTTTTTTTGCCAACTTTTATTTATTTCTTTTTCACACTAAGCGATAACCACCGTGCCCAGTGTGTTGGCCGAGAGTCAAACGGCGAGAGAAAAAATTGCAAAAAAAAACAACAACAACAACAACAAGAGAGAAAAAAAAATAGAAGGGAGAAAAAATGTGTGAGAGAAAGATAGAGACTGGCGCGCTCGCGAGTTCCGCGGTGATCGGCACTTCGCGGTTTAAGCCTGACTGGCCGCGGCGATGTTACTCGCGAGCCCGCAAAGTCCGCGGACGGCTTCTATGCCCGTCCCGCGCGCGGCCTGCACGGTTCGAACGTACGTACGCTGCTGGGGGTTTTTCACTCCTCCCGGCTCTTTCACCCGATCCTCCTCCTTTACAAACGTTTCTCTTTCTCTCTCTCTCTCTCTCTCTCTCTCTCTCTCTCTTTCTCTCACTCTGTCTCTTTTTGCTTGCGCTGATTGTGCTATATACATACATATATATACATACATACATACATACATACATTCATACATACATATATATATATATATATATAGGTATGATATATATAGGCATACGTAGGATACACCGTGTATGGCAGTTACTACTGTCGCTGTGCGGCGAGAGGACGGCCGTCGCTCCCCCCCCCCACTCCGCGTCATCGTCGAAGTCCCGCGTAGAAACGCGCTCGACTGCTTTTATCGTATATACAGCTATCTATATATATGAAATGTGCATTCAAAGTTCTAATACGGCGATGAATTAATCGTATAAAGTTGAAGAAATAAAGAACCTCGACCAAACGATTATTCTTGCACGTCGATAATTTCGTTATAGATTATCGATCGATTAATAATTCGATTTAGTCTTGAATATTTTTTTTTCTCTTTTCTTTTCAAGAACTAGATTACGCACCATGAGAGAAATTCTCATTACCCAGTGACCCGAATTACTCCCTCTCGTGTCGATTAAAAGAAAATATATAGTAATAATGATAATGATAAGAAAAGATCGAGGGAGGAGAGAGAAAAAAAAGAATCGTGAGAATTGGCAATAGGCGATCGTTCAAAAGAGTGCGTTGGCTCTGTAGTCGGAGAGTGTGTATTGGCTTTTTACCTATTCTCGTTTAACGATGAAAGCGGATCGATGATATCGACGAACTGGCAAACTCTCGGGTTACTTTCGCTCTATATTTATTATTCATATACGTATATAAATATATATTTGTGTGTATCGGTACATAAGAGACCTCGACGTCCCTCTCGTCGAGAGCGCTCGGCGAGTTTTCCTTCCTTCGACTCTTTCGCCCGGTACGATCGATTTTCATCAATAAAATTCCATTAGTCCGACGCAAACGGAAAGCGAATTCGACGAGAGGGACGTATATAGTGAATTCAATTACAGGGAATATATATAAACGCGCATCTATCTCTGTGTGTGTGTGTGTGTGTGTGTACGGCGTCGTCTTCGTCTCTAGGTTTTTCGATCAATCGAGAGTACGTCCATTCTCGTTTCTCCTGGCCTGGTTCGATCTCTCGCATTTCCACGAGATAGTTTATACACGCTCTCTTATCACGTTTATCAGAATCTTGGCTACCTCGTGATATCGATAACACGACCGACCACCCTCCTTTATTCGAAATTTCCTTTTTCTCTCGTTTTCTTCAACGAGAAATTCCGATGTTATCGTAAAAATTGCATTTTGTCAAGAGTTCGTGAAGCGTAAGACTTAATACACGTTTTCCTTTTATCGATCGAATTTCAACTATCGCGATCGATACGAGACGAAATAAAGTGGAAACGAACGTAATTTGGAGGTTTCTTCTTCTTTTTAAAATTTTTTTTTTTAATTTTATATCTATATAAAGTTTTCTTCAACGAAAGAAAGAAAACTTCTCGATTCTCGGGACTTTTTGTTCGCGAATGCTGCGCGAGCGAGAAATAACGAAAAGCAAGAGAGAAAGAAAGAAAGAAAGAAAGAAAAATGTAGCCAATCGATCGTACATTGTACGGAATACAAAAGTTTCCGTACACGCGAAACAGCCACTATTCTTTTCTCGTAGCTCGCGCGAAAGACAAAGAGGAAAGAGCGAGGATGAGAGAGATGGAATGAAAAAAAAAAAAGAAAAAAAACAAGTGCTTCGGGGATTTTCTGTCCAAGATTATCCGTTGGCCTATTTCACGATTCCGCACACACATCGAAAGAGAGAGAGAGAGAAAAAGAGAGAATTGGTCTCGCACGCCCCCCCCCCCCCTCCTGCTTCTTCTCCATCGCTCATGGACTATTTCTTTCTCTCGCGCACACACACACGATGTACGTACGTCAGACGTAAAAAAAAGTACGAGCGGTGTGTGCTCGAGCTGACGAGAGCAGAAATAGAGATGGAACGGAGGATGAACCGTCGACGACGATTTTGTTCGTCTCTTCATTACTCTCTGTGTGTGTGTGTCTCTCTCTCTCTCTTTACCAGTCGAATATTCATTCAAAATATTTCATTCGGATAAAATTGAATATTTCATTGTAAAATAAATCGACGATTAGAATTATTTTATGAAGGAATTTTGCAAAAATTTAAAGAATCGAAAGAAAAAATTCTTATTATTTTTTTAAAATTTCTTGATTATTTTTGCTCGATCGAGCTTCCTTTTTTTTTTGTTTCTTCATCCAGGAACGAGTCCTCGCATAATACGTGATACGACGGTTTCGAGACACCTGGGGGTACGACGTATTATAGATATAAACGTCGACGATAATCCCATACGTGTTTCTTCGCGGCTTAAAAACTGTTTACACGTGCGCGTCACGTATTAAAACGTCGCGGTCGGTGCGCGTGCGCGCGCGCGGGCAATCCAAAATAGGCAATCGAGGCGTGCGTGTTTGTCGTCTTCGTGCGCGCGACTCTCTCTCTCTCTCTCTCTCTCTCTCTCTCTCTCTCTCTCTCGTCATCGTCTTTTTAGACTGGGTAAATAAATTTCGGGCTCTCTCTCTCTCTCTCTCTCTCTCTCTCTCTCGCGATGGAAGAAGCGTTCGAAAAGTTTTTGGGGAGGGCTTGTCCCTATCCTCGCTCTCTTCGATTTCTTTTTTTTTGTTTTTTTTTGTTCTTGGTCGAGCGATTTTGGTCGTCTCGTCGAGCGTGTAACGCAAGAGAGCGAGAGGCGGCGACCACGTCGAAGCGCATCGGAAAATAGAAAGTTTAGGCAATTCTCGCGGCGTCGCGCAAACCTCTCTCTTTCTCTCATCGTTTTACAGAATCGATGATACGACAAAAAACCACGCGCTCGCGGTTCAACGAGTTTCACGAAAAAAATAAATAAAAAAAAAAATCTCGCGTGACCGACGAGTCGACTACGAAAAAGAGCGAGCGCAAGCATTTTTATCTACGTGTAACGATTTTCGCCTCGTTTTTTTTTTGTTTATTTATCAAGCGCGACGACGAGGTCGGAGCGAAACGGCACGTTTCGACGCCACCCAAAAAAAATGAGAGCGCGATTATTTTTTATTTATTTTTCTTTCACCTTTATTATAATTCTCGTCGTCCCAGAAACGTATAATTTTTATTGTTATGATTTTCCGTTAAAAAAAATCATTTTTCTACGACGAGAATAATTTTGAAATAGGAATAGAAAATCTTTTTTTTTTTTTTTTTTTTTTTTTTTTTTGGCAACTTACGCGACCGACGCCCGTCGGACCGAAGTTATCGGTACGAGAAGAGGCAAAAGATGAAGAAGATGAGACGGCGTATTTTGCAAAGTATATTTTAACGTTCGTTACGTGCGTCCTCGGGCACGTTGCGTAACGAACTCTGATTAGTCGTACCAGTCGGTGAGACGCACAGGTCATTTAGCAGCTCGCTTTGCTTCGCGGCATGAATATAACGGAGTACGCGTTTCGTACCGTCTACCGATAATACCAACAAAGAGGCCTGCGCGTATAATTTCACCGAAGTGAAGAGAGACGGAGAAACGAGAGAGAGAGAGAGAGAGAGAGAGAAGAAAAAAAATGAGACGAAGAAAAAAAGAAAAAATGAGAAATTAAAACGGATTGGTTTCAATTACGACGGATTAAAAAGCCGGGACAAATTGCGAGTTACGTTCGTGAATTAATTATGAGGATATTATTCTCCTCGATCTCGTTGCTATAGTTAAAAAAAAAACAAAGCGTAGAATATGAAAAATAAATTCTTCAAAATAAATGAAATTTTTTTTTTAATATTTGCAACAAAAATGTTCATTTTATTCATAAACTATTTTTGTTATTCCCTCGTTCGAACGGAAAACGCGAAATAGTTATTACGACTCGACGCGTATTTATGTCGCGGAATGGTGATAAAAAGTGCGAGGGGAGAGTAAAAAAAACGGGAGAGATTGTCACGGGAACACGGAAGTCCACTCGCGACTGGTGTCGTTCGAAAGTAGAATTCAGGACGCGTTCGACCCATCGAGGGGTGAGGGAGAGGAGCTTATGGACGTTAATAGGTCGAATGAACGAACTGTGAAACGAGCTTAGGGCGGTTTATAATCCGCGAGCAGCTTCGTGATTCGAGTGCCACGGTGCTGAGAGATACGCGTTTATACACCTTTGGCCGCTATTGCAACCCTCCCCCCCCCCCCCCCAATCCCGCTCCACCTCCTCTTCCTCCACAATGCCTCCACAGTAGCGTGTGCACGCTAGATGATAAGACACGACTGACGTGCAACGAGAGGGCGTAACAAGGGTGAGACAGAACGAGCTGCCGGATTTTGATAACAGAACGTTCGAAAACACGAATTCAGCTAATTTATGTAGAAAATTGGAATTTATTTCTAGAATGCAACGATTTATACTGGGCAAATTTGATTTAATTGATAAAAAAAATGAGAGAGGTAAGAAAAATGTTTTTTTTTTGGGGTGGAATGTTTAATGTAACGTGCAACGAGAGGGTGTAACAAGGGTGAGAGAGAACGAGCTGCCGGATTTTGATAACAGAACGTTCGAAAACACGAATTCAGCTTTATTTCTAGAATGCAACGATTTATACTGGGCAAATTTTATTTAATTGATAAAAAAAATGAGAGAGGTAAAAAAATGTATTTTTTTTTTTGAGGAATGTTTAATGTAGTCGAGATTGCGAGTTTAGTCGCGAGGTCGATGGTACGCTGATGCAATGGACGCGATAAAACTCGAGTACAAGAGTGACAACGTGCCGCGAGCGAACGGTATAAGTTTACGCGCGAGCTCAACGGACTCGGCAATAACCACCCACGAAACGACTACGTTCCACCTACAACCCGCGGAAAATTTAGCCCGAGACGTGACTCTCTCGCTCTCTCGTTCTCGTCGTTCGAGAGGCTCGTGGGCTCGTGACTACTTCGTCTTCGCAACTTCATATCGTTATGCATACACGTACTGTGCACGAACGAGGTGATTTTCCGTGAAACTTGCACAACGACGACAAAATGCGACAGCCAACTACCTTTTTCTCTACTAATCTTCTATTCACGATTTCAAGGAATAGAAATTAAAAAAACAAAACAACGAGAATACAAACGACTAGAGAGTTAACGTTTTTTTCATCTCGAATTAAAAAAAAAAAAGTTGTTTTTTTCGTTCTTGCTCGTTCGAGAAAGGATAATAAACGAGAAAGAGTTGGGAATTAAAAGAAGTAACGAGATGGGGTCTCGAGGTAGAAGCCCTTTACCGGTGTTCATGTCCCTCTGGGATCTCGACAGGGCGGTTGAGCGTGAGGAGAATTCTAGAGGAGACTTGTGAGAGAGTAAGAGAGAGAGGAGGAGGAGAGAATGATCGAAGGATGGAGAAGGACGATGCCGTCGATAGATGGAAAATCGGAGTAAACGGAAAGAGACGTGGACGTTTCTTTTCTTCTCGAGTAAGGTCTTGGGGAAACTCACAAATACCATCACCAGTATCGAGGTAAGATACATAGCATTATACTCCTATATATATATATATATATATATATATATATATATATATAGAGAGAGAGAGAGAGAGAGAGAGAGAGAGAGAGAGAGAGAGAGAGAGAGAGAGAGAGAGGAGAATAGTGAGACGATAGACGATGCGGTCCTGGCGCACGTGCGGTGAATGAAGAGAACAAGTTGCACACGTTGGACCGATGCGAGCGTTAGTCTGCTTCCATTCACGTATGGGAACCGAAGGATATTGTGGTAGGCAATTTTACAGACGCAGGCTTATCGACACATATTGCTTTTTTCTCCTTAACTCTGGCAAAATCTTCAAAATAATTGACAAAACAAAAAATGAAATAAAAAATGTAACTACAGTTTTCCACTTCGAGTCCGAATGATTTAGTAATTTGGAAAAGTGGATCCTGACCACTCGTGATCGAGAGAAATTTCGTCAAATTGCTTCGACCTTGTATCATCGTCGATGTTTTCACGCGTAGGGGAGATGCGCCCAAAACGGGTAGCCCGCCTAAAACGGGTAGGCCTTCCGAAATGCGCATTTTAAGTATTTTTGAGAATGTATGAGTGGCAACCGACGTCCCGGCCGTCAACCAATCACGGTCAGTCGGCTCGCTTCGGTGACGTAAACAGTTGAACGGTAAGACAACAATCAAGTTTTATGCTGCTTTCGTTAAAAAAATTCGAAATATGCTAGCTGCGATTACTCGAGGGTGGTGTAGAATGAGATTTTCTAAGTTGCATGGTATGATCTCGTTAGTAATGGGCTTCTTATCCCCGCAAAGTTGCGGGCTCCAGGCATTTCTATTTTGAAGGTATAATCGTCGACAATAAAAATGTGCGTACGGGCAAAACGGGTAGGGGGAAATCAGGCCTATACCTGAAATGACACCAAATAAATCTATCCGAAAACGTAAAAGACAAGCAAAGAGAAAAAGAAAAAAAAGAGAAAAAATATTCTAAGGTAAAAATTGACGCAGTGATGAAGAATTTAACGGAAGTAAGAGCTTTCAAGAAAAAAGTTGAAAAAATGAAGAAAAATTCAAACGAAGTAAAAGCTTCTACGTGTAACACTATTAAGAGACATGCAAGATCCAAACGTGGTCCAAAATGTAACAAAAATGACGAGTTCCAGTGCATTACCCGTTTTAGGCCCCCCCTACGAGCAAAGCGGGTATTTCGAAGAATTTTTTTTTTTTTGTTTTTTCATTGTTATCGAAGAAAATGAATTAGTTTCTTTATGATTTTCGAAAGTTTATTAGTTGAACATTCCCACGAATAAAAATAGAAATTGCATTTCGTTTCGAAGTCTGTTTTTTTCAACACCTCCCTTAGCTTACCCGTTTTGAGCTCATCTCCCCTACGTAAATAATTCGAAACGATTAATTCGTCGCGTCGACGAATTTGAGATTATCGTCGTTGATTAAACGATTTGGTAAAAAAATAATCTTGCGATTAATTTTTTTCACTAGAGCATGGTTCGTGGGTGTTTCAGGAGGTCGATGAGACGAGACTCGACCAGGGGGGGGGGGAGGGGGGGAGGCAATCGTCTGTTAAGACTCTCGTTAAACGGAAGGGATAATCTCAGGTGCGCGAGCGACTCGATTAGTAAGATTGTACGTAAGCACGAACGCGCCTGGCTACTCGCAACTTTGCAGAAGAAGCGGGCAATGACGGGGAAACGACCTTGCCTGTTATTGTGCAACGTCCATAAGAGTGACCCAGTCCGAGTGGAAAGACGGCGTCGTACCATTCACCGATCCGCTCGACGCCGTGTTCGACCAACCGTTCGACCATCATCGATCCCGATAACCAACCTGTGTACAGCACTTTACCTTTTTCCCCTTCAAAGCAAAACATCCTCGGTTAATTAGCCAATTTAACCAAATTTTCATATAAATCTTCACAAAATCGCGAATTCAATTAAAATTAAATTAATTTAATTGATAAATTTATTCGAACGTATACGAGGAAGATTCTTGGTCGCGTTTTTGCGAATATATTTGTCATTTTATATTTACTCCTACGTAAAATCGATATTACGTAGTCGATCTATTTTCATCTTGAGTTTCTACCCTGTCGATATAGAACTGACATAATGCACGAGGGAATATCGATGCTGTCGGAGTGACGAGAAGATAGGAAAGAGGACGAGTAGGTAGGACATACACGTTGACATCTATCCTACTTATACGTACGTACGTTATATGCAGGTGCGAGTCGTGAAAAGCTGGGAATAGTTTCTCAAGACTCCGGGCAACGTTATCGAACTTGGCGAGCTCCAAGGCTCGAGTGATAATTAACGGATCGGATTTAATATGCGCCAGGACGTTTTGCCTCTCTTCAAGCCGGAGAGAGAATCTTACTCGACGGTAATTCTATATCGTCGAAACTCTATTAACGAAATAATTCGATTAAAGGGAAAGATATCTTCGTGACCGATATTCGCAACAGGTTCTGCTCTTTAAATTCTACCCAAAGTCGCTGAGTATTATAAATTTGATTATGAAAGACGAGAGTCTATAAAAAAAAATGTCAAGCTTTTTTTTTCGACGATGAGAAATTTATGAAAATTTACAAAATACAATAAAAAATTTCTATTGAAACAAATATATAGTATTGTTTTTATTTAGAAAGAAGGGAAGTTTGTTTATGAGGGAAAAAGGGGTCGACGAACCCGTGACCGAGGATTATAAACAAGGAAGCGAGAAAGAGAGAGAGAGAGAGAGAGAGAGATGCGTGGGGTAAAACGAGGAAACGCGGGTGAGTCGGTGAGTGAAACAGACATCGTCGACTGTCCCTTTCGATTAGTATCTCCGGTCTTCTTGTTTTCAGACTTGGTTGGATGGAAGGTTAAGGGGGAGGGAGAAAACTCGAGGCGTTACAAATTTCCCAGCAATTAGTGTTTCGCTCGTTCTATGCGCACGTCGGTGTGCTCGTCGCTCTGTGTCGGCCAGATTGCCGCCCCGATGTATTATGTAGCCTAGAGGGACGAAACAAAATAAAAAAGAAAAAAAAAGGCACGAGAACGACATTATATGTTAAGTTCGAGCAATTAAGCCTCGTGTAGAACGTAATTTCGCATTTCCCACGAAATTATAAATGCGTAATACGCGCGCTTGCTCCCTCCCTCTGGTCCGGAGTGAGAAGGGGTGGATTTATTATTATTATTTTTTTTATGCTCTAACTACGTTAGCCTGCGTTCAAAAAAAGAAAAGAAATAAATAATAACAGCGTGTATTATAATCACGCGTATCTCTCTTGCATACGACAATTATTTAAACGAGGATAAATATTTTTCTACGTTTCGCAACTCGGGCGAATTTTTTTTTCTTTTTTTTTTTCTTTTTTGTTCGACGATAATATTCAACGATTTTTTTTACCTTTCGCTGCAACGATACGACGAACAAGCGGCAATTGGTAACGTCGATTCGGACTCACCTGAAACAGAAGAGAAACAAGAGACGTTTTATTAATCGAACGTTCGTTTTTCTTTTTTTCTTTAACGATAAAAATAAAACTCGTTATCAAAAATTGACCCCCCCCCCCAAAAAAAGAAGAAGAAGCCGAGGATCGATTGGATTTAATTAACGGAAGATCCGGTGTTAACGAGGGTCAATTTTTATTTTCGTCGCGATAAAAAAAAATGGAAACTATATCGCCCGACGATCGCGATTCGTGGCTCGTGATAAAAAAAGAGCCGGGAGTGATAACGCTCGGAAATAATTCCGTGGGTTTCCTCGATTAAAGATCGACGAGAACAACGGGGTTGGGGGACAACGACACCCGATACAATTCAAAATATCAAACGTTACTCACTAACCTGTAATTATTTTTCGGGCATAATATCCGCATGATGCACATTTTCAGATAAAACATCGAACGACGCGCGACGTATCTACGAATTTATCGCGATCGAACTATCCGAGCATCGTTATTTATCCCTCTGTTATTTTTTTTCTTTTTTTTATTTTCTTATCGACGCGTTAGACGGCAAACACGAATAAAAAAAAAAAAAAAAAAAAAAAAAAAAACAGTCGTAGCCACTCGTTTGCTCTTCTTAGACGCGTACGCGACACCGAGGACACTCGTCGGCGAATACGACGGACGACCGATCGATTACTCCGATCGGATAATAAAAAAAAACGATAGATATTAATCTCGCTCGATATTTTATTTGCCAAATGCCCATGTTCGTCACGTATTCGTGAATACGAAATTAACGACGGGGCCATACTATACACGGCCACGGTTTTTCCTTATCTTATCGGTTAATAATGCTGACGTCACGTCACGCTCGAGACGATAAGGAGCGATTCCAGTCGATGAGAAAAACGAGTGGTAGGGATATAACTGTGTGAGCTCGAGAACGCGTGGTGAGAGACAGGTAGTAGGAACGTCCGAAGAGTGGGGGAGGGGGGGGGGGTAGCTTTCGAGCTAATGGGGGGGTTAAGAGGAAGCCCGACGTTCGATAATTACAATATTCTAAAATATTACGCGAGAATATTTAACGAGGTAAAAATTTCACCTTGAAGAAAACTCGATGAATTTTTTTAAGATATGAAAATTCGTTAAATTCGAATAAATAACTTAGATTATATTTATTAAATTTATTTATTCGAATTTTGTGTTTGATTGAAAATTTTGTTAATTAATTTTTGTAAAATTCCGGGTAGAATATTGAGACAATTCGGAGGTTTGAATATGATTTGTTAACGAGGGGATTTTTTTTTGTTTCGAGATACGAATCGTAGATTTTTTCTGCTCGAGATTATGGAAGGGAGGAGGAGGGAGGTATGTCGGAACAAGAGACGAGTATTTTACAAAAGCCTAGGTCCGGGATGTCCCGGACTCTCGCGTTTGTATAACATTATCTCCGACGAAACGTCGGCTATGAGAAAGGGAATTCGGCGAAGAGGAGACGAGAGTAAACCGGCAGACTGATGAAAAAAAAAACGAGGAATAAGAAAAAAAGAAAATGAATTTAAAAAAAAAAACAAAAAAAAAGGAATGAAAGAAAATAAAACGTAGTTCGCGAAACGAGTTCTCGTAACCCCGTATAGACCTGTGGTTTAAAGAGAGCCACTTCGTTAAGCCCCGAGGGTAGAATCGATTTTTGTTCTTTCCTTTTTCCTCTTCTTTCGAACAAGTTTTAAATTTCGTGGCGCCGAGGATGCGGAGAAAGAGGGCGACGTTCGGCCGAGGACCGTGACCAGCGACGGGAAGAATTAAAAAAAAAAAAAAAAAAAAAAAAAAAGAAAGAGAAAAATCTTCGCGTCCTTGACCAAATAAAAAAAATAATTCAAAATAAAATTGAGTCAAAAATAAATCGATGCGTTTTATCGGTTCAACGGGCTCGTCGAAGCTTCTCGATGGGCGATATCGAGGGTCGTGTCTGCCGTGTAATTATTCGATAAGAATTTTTTTTGTTTTTTTTTCTCTCTTTCTCAACGCCTCTCGATGATTCTCGTACCAGTCGGAGAGAAATCCGCCCACCGCACTTTTTTTCCGCGCACATGCACGAGGGACAAATACGTGTTTGCATAGATAATCTCGTCGCTATCAAATTTTTTTTTTAATGTCCGGCTACCGTCCCTCGTGACTATTATTCTCTCTCTCTCTCTTTCTCTTGATATTTCGCACGAAATACCGACGGTACTTTATAGCCCTAGGGCTTAACATCGAGTTCGGCAAGGCGACTATTACCAGAAAAATGAATTGCCATGATTATTATTTAATCATAGAAGATGGATGGGAGGGAGGGAGGGAGGGAGGCAGCGGGGGTGGGAGGGAGGGGAAGGCACGGCGGGAAAACGGGTCGATATAAGGGAGTTCTCACAGACGGAGACTCAACAGCTCCTCTCGACGTCCTTTAATTACAACCCCCTAGAATTCAGCTAACTAAAAATATTTATTTAAAAAATCGAAGAATTATATAAATAGAATAATTCTTTGTATAAAAACGTTGGCATTTTTTTGTTTGGCTCATCCATCCCTATAAACGCGAATCGAAAAATATAAAGATCGTATGTCCCTGGTAAATTGCAATGGCACCCTCAAACAAAAAACGGTTCTGCTTTAAATCGTCAGAAAAACGAAGAAAAAAACAAAACGAATAAAAAAAAAGAAAACAAATAAAAAGCCACGAGTTGGGGACATTTCTCACGGCTGTAACATTTTCGTTTGCTCGTTCGGTCACGAATCGTTACAATATCGTATCATCAAACTCGCATTTCGGTGCGACGATACGAGTAAAGCGAGAGAGAGAGAGAGAGATAGAGCGAGGGAGAGGAAATAGTCGAGGGAGAGACAGGTTTTTCGTACGCCCGCGAGGACTCGAAGTTAAGGTCGTAAAACCTTCGGCGATCAATAATAACCCCCCCCCCCCCCCCCCCGCTCACTCACGCTCTCTCTCTCTCTTGCTCGAGAGAGGGTGTGTGGCAGAGGCAGCGGGGCAGAAGAGCGGCTCACCCACCCCTCAACGAGGATCGCAACCAACAGGGAGTTGAGAGAGGAAACGAGAGAGAGAGAGAGAGAGAGAGAGAGAGAGAGACCGAGAGAGACACCCCCACGGTAAAATGAGAGAATAGGGTTGCGGGACTGTTCGAGCCCGAACTCGCGTGTGCGTTTACGCACCCTCGAAAAAACGAAAGTGTACGATATCGTATATACACACGATATCGTATGCGATTAAATAGTATTCGATGTATAGGGGTGTGTGTGTGTTATAGGGGTTGTTGTTCACCCTTGCGAGTACGCGATAGTAATGTATATATATATATATATATATAGAGAGAGAGAGAAGGGCACGGGACAAGGACGAGTACCATTGACGCGCTATAGGTCGAGGAGGGGTAGTTGCACCAGGGGGTGAAGAGCGAAAGGGGGGGGGGGCGACTGGTGGATGACGTTATTACACTCTGCCAGAAGCACCGTTATATACCCAACGTTTCTGCCAATTTCTCATCAGGAACACGCTAAATTCGCCGACGCTTTATTACACTACGGATCGCAATTTGCCAGAGACGGGGGGGTGGTAAAGGGCGCGAGGGAGGAAATAGCGAGAGCACGAGAGAGGGTACGTTTACTCACACCGGTGAGTTTGTAAACGAAAAGTAACGAAGGGTGGGACTGCTGTGATTCGACAAACAAATTCGAGTCTTGCGAAAAGAAATATTGCAAAGAAAAAAAATGTCGTATTTATTAAATTGGATAAATTATAATATGTTCTTGGTCGTTGTAATATCGTTGGAAAGAAAGTTGGAATGAAAAGAAAGAGAAGAAAATATTTGAACGAAAAAAAAACAACAACAACAGAAGAAAAAACAAAATATATTATTTACCCGTCTCGGTCTAGATTCGCTCGGTTTAGAAGAGAAAATTCTTTCCTCTCGAAGTCCCTCGATCGTGGGGTGGGTGGGGGATTTATTTAGCGAGCGCACAAAGCCGCGAGCCAAGCTCGGGCTTGACTGAACGTCGGAATGAGAAAAAAAAACGAGCGGCATCACCGGCGGAATTTTGCGGGAGGCAAAATAAGTGCGATGCACGTAAGTATATATCGCTCGTTCATGACGAGAGAGCGTGTTGAGCGTGAAAAATAACAATAATGAGGGAGAAAAAAAAAAGAGAGAGAGAGAGAGAAATGGGGGTGGGGGAATGGCCGCACGAGCGCGATGATAGCAGGTCGACTTTCCGAGTATGGTGAAAACACAGAGATTGGCAATGAGCTGCTTTTGCGATCTCCGATCTCTCGACCGCTCTCTCGTTTCTGTGTGTGTGTGTGTGTGTGTGCGCGCGCCTGAGGCACGCATGGGAAAATGACGTCATAGTGGTTATACAAAACGGGAGAAATAACGTGTTTACACTTCGAGGCGAGAAACTCACGGGATTTATGAGCTTGTTTCGTGGGTGGATGAAATCCAAGATGGCGGATTCACATCGGTCAAAGTCCAAAGGAAATAGTTCCAAGCCGCTCCTCTCTCGTAGTTTCTCTCGTGTCTGTGCTTCCGAAAGCGGGAACGAAAATGTTACTCCTGGGAAATCGGCGAGGGGTAGCGCGGACTGTTTTGTTTAAATTGAGTTCGACGTACCTAAGTTTACAAGTTTTAGGATTGTCCGACTTCTCGAACGGCCCCGTCGCCAATGTCCCGCGAGTTTGCGTTTCTGATGTTTAATAGACATACAGTAATGACGAAAAATCGTCTTGCTCGAGTTTCGGCGAGGTCTTCAAACAGTTTATTCGTGAATTTTTCTGTTGGACGAATCAGAATCAAGTTGGAGAATCGCGAAAAATCGATTTTTCGAAATCTTATTTTTATTTTTGGTATTTTCGTCGAAATAAGGGGTTGTTTGTAATCGAGAGCGCAAGGTCAAATGACTAATCGATTTGTCGGTACCAATTACTCGAGTTTTCACTCCCGCTACCCCTACACCTCGATAATCTTAACACGTGAGCGATAAATATATAGGCGCTATTTTACAGACCATTCGGTCAAAGGAGACTCTCCATTTCTGCACTTTCATCTCATAGCTCTTTGTGTCTCGTCTCTAATATCGCGACGTTCCCCATTTCTCTTTCTATCCTCATTCCCACTTCCCGCATGATGTGACGCGTTCTTCCGCCATCGCGAGAGGCAACGCCGACCTATGGGGGAGGGGGATGAATCACTCGTCGAAAATTAGCCACGAGAGTACGTGCTCGCAGTAGGTTCGAAAAGCTCTCGGACATGCTTTTCAGTCTTTCGGTCTGTATCACGAATGACGCGAGAGGGTGAGGGGGTTGAGGGGGCTGAGGGGGTGAATGAGACGTCGGGCATTTTGTGTACGCGAGGGGCCTTTCGGAAAGCAGACGACGAGGGAGTGCATGTGGCGTTTCTCGGTTGCACACATTGAAGGGGATAAGAAAAGGGGGATGAGGGAGGGCGAGGGTGCAAGTAGCGGGTGTACGAAATGCCTTCTGAATGATTCAGACGAAAGTGGATAAAGGAAAGGTTGGAACAGCAGGCACGTGCACGCGCCTTAATTTGTTATTGTTATTATTATTATCATTTTTTTTTGTTTAATATAAATCGATAACTTTCGCTCGGCTTTCTTCTTATTCGAAGATATCAAGAACTCTACTCTAAACTCGTACGATACGGACTGTATTTCATAAAATTCCAATTTCACATAGTTTTTTACGACGAAAAAACGAAAAATAACGTTTCGTACGCACGAGCGAGCATTTTAATTAGGCTTTGATTAAAAATCGTATAGGAGGGGTTGGACGAGCAAAAATTGACGATTTTTGTTCAGCTCGTAAATTCGTACTGGCGATAGGTAATGCGATTAACGACAATTTTATGAGCTTCTTTTTCCATCTCGTAATTTCGTTCGTGCTCGCGAATGGAGAGAGAGCGAGAGAGAGAGAGAGAAAGTAGAGGATACATTCGTTTTCTGCATGCATAAAAGTCATCCGAGTCACGATAATATACGACTGGCACGAGATTTTCAACGAAGAGTCCTCTCGAAGTAGACGCACTAACGAGTTTCATTGTGTCTCGGGAAATCTCCGAGCTTTTCCTAATATATCTACGTATATACATATATATATGCACAGCCCTATAGGTAGAGGAAAAGACGATATATGTGGAGACGAATAGAGAGAAGAAGAGGGATGAAAGGAGCAGAGGGCGGAGCAGCTTCCATCCGCAATTCCGTGATAACGGACGGACGTGCCGGTCGCCATTTCTCGAAGGTTTAGAATATGAGCTACCCTCTATCCCGTGTGTTTCGCAACGTTTCTCTATGAGGGGTAGAGTGCGAGAGGAAGAGGAAGAGAAAGAGAGACTGCCAAGCTGCAGATTAGTCGAAGGAGCGCGCGTTTTGCGGAGTAATGCCAAGAGCACGCGGGTCCCCGTTAGTGTCTCTTGCCCGGCCGAGGGATGAGCTTCGAGGGAGGGAAAGCAAGGGTGACGATTCATATATATATATATATGTTTCCACTGCCTTGCGTCGTACTCTCTCGCACCCGTGAAATTTCTGGCAATCTCTACCGACTTTCGTGCAATCAATAGTGCGTTGCGCCTCCTCTCTCTCTCTCTCTCTCGCTCTCTCTCTCGGCCTATTTCAAGCGCAATTTTCAAAAGATTTTGCACCGTTACTGGAAAGTCAACAACGCTCTCGTTTTTTTCTTTCCCCTCCACCTTTAACTTTCCTTTCTAATAAAAAATAAAATAAAAAAAACAATTGTAATAAAAATGAAAAAATATTTTTTTCAAATCGTTCGGTCACGATTCTCAATTTTATTTTCGACGAACCGTGACGTGCTGGGAAATTTCTGTTTTCGCGATCTTGCATTTTGGAACGAAGCCCAGGTTCGACGAAAACTCGAGCGTGGGAGAGAGAAAATTGGATGTTTGAAATTTTTGCAGAGTCAAACAATATTTAACGTCTCGTTTGTAACGATAGCTTTGGCCTCCTTCTCGCCCCCCCTCGTGTATTTAAATGCGTATTAGTCAGGAGCCAAGTTGAGCCAAGGCCGCGCGACATCCCGTGGCAGATTGGACTACGTGGAATCGTAATGGGACTAGCACGAATTTACGTTACGGTATACGAATCGCGCTCTCGCCAGAAGGTAAATTAGCGACGTATCTCTGTCTCTCCGTGTGCGTTTCAGAGACGGCGAAAGTATGTACGTATTTATATACATTCGCAGTGAAACAGAGAGACAGAGAGACAGAGAGAGAGAGAGAGAGAGAGTCGCAGGCGCCATCGAGCAACACCTGGCAAACTTCCAGTTCGGTCAGCGCAAAACCAACCCCAAACACTCCTCACCCCTTAATCCTTTTCAATTCCCCACTTTATTCATTTTCACCCCCCTTAAATATTATTCAAATCAAACAGATTAAATCTCTTCGATAGTAGCTTGATTTTGATTTTCTCAAAATCAACCCTTAAATTTAGATAAAAAATTAAATATAATATTCTGAAAATTAAATTTATTGGAAAAAAAGAACTACTTTCTCAAAGTGGTTGGAATTCTTTCGAAGAAACGAGTAATTCGTCTCGAACACACGCTCGCTACGTGTGTTGTGTGTGCCCACGCAAAAGTTATACACCGAGACGTCGTCGACGACAACAACTACAGGGGACTTTGGTCGTCGGCGTGTTCGGTCAAGCGTTTTGTGGGCTAGGTCCGCGTCTGTCCCACGTCAAAGAGAGAGAGAGAGAGAGAGAGAGAGAGAGACTCGGTCGTCAGGGTTGCCTTGTCGGGACTACTATCGCCATGCAACGACGACAACGACGACAACGACCACAGCCCGCGACACACGCGAATACACGAGGAGCTTCTCGCTCCCACCCTCGTGTGTGTTTGACACTCGAGTCTCTTCGCGCTACTTAAACCTATATATATATATATATATATATAGTTATATCAAGCTTTTACTCCGATTGTAGTCTAGCCAGTGAGTTTCAATGTACCGCGTGCTCGTTACTCTCTTTTTTTTTCTTTCTTTCTTTCTTTCTTTCTTTCTCTTTTTTCTTCTACTCCCCCTGGTGTGTGCATACCGTACTTGGGCGCCGAGACTCTTCTCTCTCTCTCTCTCTCTCACTCGGAGTGATAGCACTCAGCTTTGTCGTCGTCGTCGTCGTCGTCGTCGTCGTCGTCGGACGTCGTTACTACGCTGACACACTCGGGCTCGCTCGAAGATCGCGTTCCCCGTGCCAGAAGGAGGGAAGACCTCGAGGAGCGGTAAGACGAGGAGAAAGAACTTTTCCAGTACACGCTCCTTGGTCTCGCGTGGGCGTGCACAACGAGATTTTACAACGACCGGTGTATTCGGTAGGCGGTGGTTGTACGACTCGGATCTTGTTTTTTTTTCTTCTGTTTATTTTTTACTTTTTTTTTCTCTCTCTCTGTCTTTTTGTCGTACTGGTCATGCAGGTTGGATTGGAGTCTTCGGTAAGATCACCGTTATCCCGCCGATAAGCCGAGTCGAACGTCGTTCGATCGAAAAAGCTTTCGCCGTATTACAACAACAACAAAAACAATTTTATTATTTACCCCTGGGCGAATGAAATAATTAAATTTCTCAAAAGAATTCAATAAAAACGACTCGTGAGCAATTGATCGAAACAACAGAGGGAATTATTTATCTCGAGAATTTTTCAATTTGTCGTCGATCGTTTGTAAATACAGAAAGAAAACAAAAAATTAAAAAATAAAGAATAAAAAAGAAAAACAATAAAACTCGTCGTCCAACTATTTCATTAATGTCACGGATCGTTCGCTCGTCGCGGCGAGCGTGCGATACAAAACTATCCGAACAATTCCTGACCCGGTCCACCCACGCGTCGAATTCTTACGCCGTTCTCTCCCTCGCCGTTTCGTTGTGACAGAGAGCCAGCAGCGGTTCTCAACTCTCGCACTATATGAATTTTCATAACCCGGGAATTATATTTATATATCTATTCGTATATTTATACACACGCTGCTCTCTCTCTCTCTCTTTATACATATATAAATATATATATATATATTCGTGTATGCGAGGAGAAAAAAAATTTATTATGCATACGCGCCATATACGACAGCCGGAGGGAGGACAAAAAAGAAAGAAAAAAAATAGAGAGAGAGAGAGGCGGATTTCAACTTACGCAATCAAAACATTAAAACCCCCCCCCCACTTTTCTCAAACCATTACGAAGTTTTTAAAACCCACGCGACTCGAACGTCAACGTACACGATCATCCATTCTCCGTTTAGCGTTCGTTTTTTTAAAAACCGTTATTATTCGTCTCGAACGAAAGGAAAAAAATTCCTCGATCGTTCGTCACGATTAAAAATATGGAAAAAAAAAATCAGCCACGAATATTGAATTCGTTATTTATTTTTCTTTTTTATTTTACCTCAATCGTCATCGGAGCACGATCCGTGAATTTCCTCGAATGAAATCCCTCGAGGAAACGTGACGTATGCACGTTTTTCTTTAACAGCCCCCAACTCTCTTCTCGCTCGACGCTCTTCCTCTTCCCTTTATATTCCTCTTTCTCAGACACACCAGTCCTCTCTTCAACCTTTGTTCTTTCTTCTCCTACCGTATAATAATACTTCCGACTCTCCTTTTATCCGCCTTCTTCGTTCGAACTTTTGTATATTGCACTCTCACTCGAGGGAGGAACGTGAGACGAGGGGGAGGTGCGGTCCTCTGGGCGCGAGAAAGGAACAAAGGGGAAAAACAGCGGCGCGACGTCAAAGTACCGAGTGAAGAAAGAAAAAAAAAAGAAAGAAAAAAAAAAAAGAATTGTTGCAAAGAACAAAACGAAACTCCGATCGTCCGGCGCGAAAAATTCTCAAAGTAACGTTCGCTGTTTTCTGGCTTCGGTTTGCCAACTCCCACTTTTCAACCCCCACCACCACTGTATCAAAAAATAAACAAAAGTTGTAAAAAAAAAAAAAAAAAGTCTCGAATCGTTCTCACTCGTTGACTTTGTAACAAATGTCTATAAAATATACGAAACGCGCAATCGATAAAGAAACCACGCGTAATTGTAAAACGAAAAGTCGCCGATTTTCTCACGTGTTGTAGGTACAAAGGCGAGAGGGTGGGGGTGGTCTCTTTCACCCACACCTGTTTACGCCTCGGTTCACTCGAATTGTATTCACTTTCGCACCAACACAAACACGCGTCCAGTGGGTTTCGACACGAGAGTGTTTTTCACTATACTACGTAGAGGGTGAGGGTAGTCGTTACGTGGGCGTGTACATGCATGTGTAGGTATGCGTGTGTGTGGGTGTGTGTGTGTGTGTGTGTGAATATTTCGTTCACGCAACGACCAGAGTTGGTCTCTAGTGCGCGTGTGCCGCGTGCTCTTTCGCGTTAGTCTCGTGTAAACTCCATCATCGTCGAGAGCTTTTCAACTCTCTTTCTCTCTCACCCTTGCAACGTTTCTCTCACATAAATCCTCGGCAGGCCGTGCTCGTCGCACATGTCCGTACGTTCCAGGCTTTTCCTATCTCGTCGATGGTTACACAGAGGGCGCTTCGGTTGCGCGACACGCGACGCTCGAACGAGAGAGAGACGAGACCCTTCGTTGTTACGAGGGTGCGGACGCTGCCACGAGAGTTCTCGTTAGAATCTATCGCCGTTATAACGATCACGATGCTACGACGTACATAAGACGCGAGAATCTCGAGGAGAAGCACTGAATTGAAAATATCGAACGAAAAATAATTATTTGAAAAAAAAAAAATGTTTTAATCAAGTTCCTTAAATATAAACTTGTGCACGAATATATAGAAACTTTGATTGTAAAGAAAAATCAATAATAATCAAATTATTTTGCAAATCTTGAATAAAACTCGATTCGTTAGGGATGTTTTTAAATTTCCGTCGTTAATTTTTGTTTCCAAGCGGAATAACAATGTTTGTCGATAGGTAAAAAATCGTTGCGACGTTTACATATGTGTATATTACGAAAAAGAGATAAAGAGAAAGATAGACGGATAGGGGTGGATATACACAAACGTGTAGTCCGGGCTTTTCGTCGCGGCGCGATCCGGCTCTCGGGCCAACTTTCCTCGTTTCGTTCCGTTCGTTTCTCGCGCGGGGGTTGCAACGCGCGTGAATGAAAAGCGACTGTACCGCGAGAGAGTGAGGGCGTCTGGTTGGGTCGCGCATCCACAGACTCGACGGCGTCGTAGACGTCGATGTGGTGCCCGTACTCTCGCGCGTTCCAGTCGTGGTGGTGGTGGTGGTGGTGGTGGTGGATACGGCGGCGCGCGTCGCGTCACGAGGGACGAAGGGGTGCGCGGAATCGTTACGAGAATATCCCACCCTCTCTTTCTCGTTATGTATATATATATATTGTACCAAAAGTCTAGTTATATATGTGTGTGCATGGGGTAAATGTCTTGGTGAGATAGCGGGAGACAGAAAGGCGTCGCGACGACCACCCCTATATAGTGGGTTTGCACCCTCCTCCTTCTCGCCCCCCCCTTCTTTCAACGAGGGACGTACGCGTCTGCGCACTCGTCCGATTTTCCTTTAGTCCTTTTCCTTTGTCCAGAGACGAAGATCTCTCTACGATCTCCCTCTCTCTCTCTCTCTGTCGCGGTTGCTATAATATGCAGGGATCTCTTCCATCCGGAAGTATCGCATCCTCTATTTTTTAGATTTTTTGTCCAAGCTAGAATATTGCTTGAATAATTTAATAAAATATAAGAGAGAGAGAGAGAGAGCGTTGGATTTGAGGGTGATTTTTTCGGGAGTAAAGCTCGCGTCTCGTAAAAGAAAAGAAATAGGGGTTGAAGATTTCCCCGGAAGGGTAGTTTTTTTTTTGCCAAGAGGAAAAACGAGGACTTTCGAATTAATATCGTACCTCTTTCCTCCCTTGAAATTCGTCTCACCATTGAAACATCGGAGGATTTTCCATCATTGAGTAATTCTTCCCTTGTTTACATTTCCATTTTTGTTCACAAGGGATGATGATTTTTTTTTAACGAATGGCCCGAACGCTTCATTATTAAAAATCGTATCTCGATTCGCTCGACGTTGTCTAAGCCACCTGCGTAGCGTATAAATATAATTGTGTATTTTATTTTCGCCTCTACGGTAAATAATAGACGTAATGCCGGGAGAGCAAAGAGCCCAGGCTGGTTGCACCGTTTCCTGTTGCGTGCTACGACCATCCTCCCCCAACCGCCCCCCCCCACCTCTCGCCGCGCAAGTCGAAGGATATGCAACCATACGTCCTGTGTTGGTATTGAACGTACGAGAATCGCGCTTTCTCGCTGAAATAACGGCAAATATTTACAATGCCCCGAATACAGCCGGGACGTTTATGCATGTGTGTGGGATTCCGTTGAGAGGATATGATCAACGAAGCGTGGTAGACAGGTCGTTATACATTATACGTGTAAACGCGTAATACTACACAAAATCCTTCCCTCTCTTGAGAAACAAGTGGCCATGCCGATTCTACGTAACTCTGACTGCTTCTGACACAGAAAACTCCGTGGTATCGTGGCAAAATCGACGATTTAAAAACGCGGTTTAAAAAAAATATTTTGAATAAATATTTTAAAAATTGATATTTTTTGAAAAAATTGGATGAATTTATTGAGAAAGAATGAAGTAAAGTGGATAAACGATGTTTGGAAATAAAGTTGTCGTGTATGAAAGTAAAAAAGTGAACTAGCGAATTCCGGGAAAAAGAAAGTAAAAAGAATTGTCGTCCTATCGGGGGTTGTTTCGTGCTTTTCTGATATTCGTCACGACGTCATCGACCCCCCCACCGTTGACGTTATATCTATATTGTAGTGTACGAAACGAGCTGCACACGTTCGATGCAATTATCGCCGGGGAACGAAGCGCACGTAAAAGCCGCGTGTGAAACATGGCCGTTATATACGATATATATATACGTGTTTCTCTCTCTCTCTCTCTCTTTCTGTATGTGTGTAGAGTATGGACGTCAGGGAAGTCGCGTCGTCTGGTCTTTCGTGGCCTGGGCAATCGGTTCCGCGAACCGACAGCGAGGAAAAAAAAGAAGGGAGGAAAAAAAGTCAGGGAAAGGGGGAAATAAGAGGGGAAAAAAAAAACGTGGTGAACGAAGGGTAAGCGCGCCTAGAGCAGTAGAAAAACTTGGTTTTCACATACGTGACGTCCTCTCTCTCTCTCTCTCTCTCTCTCTCTCTCTAGCTCTATGTACCGCGTAATATATGTGAAGCTATGTTAAAGTCTACGTATATGGCGGCAACGCGAGCGTTTTCTTCGTTACGTCCCACGCCCAAGCCCAAACGAGCGAGGCAACGCAGATTTTTAAGTTTATCCTAACGAGGCAACCGCCATGGGAAGAGTTTACCGAGAGAAAAATCAACGACGAGGAAGAAGGGCCCTGCGAGAGGAAAGAAGAGGAAGAGGGACACGAGAAAAAAAAAAAAAGAAAAATAGAAAACAAAAAATCACCGACTACCGATCTACCGAGTACTTTTACCCTGGAGATTTTTTTTTCTCTTTCGTTCTCGAGGTTAACGCACACACAAACACACAGAGGGCCTTTATTCCGGTTTACGATTTTATGGCAACTTTTACGTACGGATTTGTTTACTTTTTTTTTTAAATTTTTTTTAAAATTGTTTTTTGTTTTTTTTATTATTACTCGCTGACTTTTGTAATCTCGGTCGCGGTTTCATGCGCGAGCCAAATATTCGCTTTTCTTTTTTCGCCACCCCGACTCTATTTTTCTACTTCTACGGGTTCTTCCGTTCGAGCTATAAAAAACTACCCACTGTCTCCCACGTTGTCGCGCGTCCGGGAATAGAATTTTTCCATTTTTGTTTTCTCCCTCGTATCTTTTTGTTCGTTTGTTTTTTTTCGATCAATTTTATTTTTTTATCTTCCGACGGTTGGACAATCACTCGTGTATTTGTGTGTGCGTGTGTGCGTGTGTCTCGTTAGCGTTTGCAATGTTTTTCTTTTGTTTTTTTGTTTTTTTTGTATTTTCTTTCGGCCTTTGTTTCGCGCATCCCGTTGCGAACAGATATTTCGGAGCGACGCGATGGAAAATTAGTACCGGCGTCGCTCGCGGGCCAAACCATCCCCCACCCCCACCCCTTTCTCCTACTATTTCTACTCGTCCGCGTGCTGTACGGACCAATGTACGATTTTATGAGCGTACACAATGTGCGATTGGACGTTGCGAATTATTATATAGTCTCCCGAGGTGTCTGTATGCACAAGCAACGATCGATAGAGGGCGCGAACGCAAAACTCTCTCAAAGTGGCGAGCGCACACGACGGAAATCGTACAAAGGACGTTATGGGCCGTTCTACACCGAACCGGCTCATTTTTCGACGACTTTGTCGAAAATATTCGAAACTTTGCCAATTTGTTGTACCAAGGGGGTATATTAGCAGTGAATTATTTCAAATTTTTTGACCAAACCGTTTCGAAATGAGAATTTTTTTCAGAAAAAAAATATATTAATATCCATTTTTTTATATTTAATTTATACGACTGAGGGAAATTACGAGAAAAAAATGCAAACGATCAACTTTGAAATCGGAAGCTGCGATTTTGTAATTATTTTAATCCGAAGTTTGAAAAGTTTATAGAAATATATTCTCACAAAAGCACGCCTGTGGCCTGACGAGGTGCTCATTCAATTTCCTCTTTCGCTTTACCACCGGGTATATATATCGCTCTCGTATATCTGTAATATGCATCGGCACGAAGCTCGAGGCACCGAGCAACAAAACATTACCTTACCAACCCTGTGTGAGAGAAAGAGAGAGGGTGAGAGAGAGAGAGAGAACTGACGAGAGTTCTCCAGGATTCTACCATGGCTATGTATTGAAACTCGGAACTATATGGATTATGGAAGTACTAACTTATGCACACTGTGTATAGGTGCAACAACCCCCGTTGGAGAAACCAGAGTTCGAGCTTGAAAATTCTGCTGAATTAAACTTTTGTTCGATACAAGGGAAACGTTTTACGTGCGGTCGCTAAAAAATGTCCCGAACCTGACTCTTAAATAACAATACCGATAACAATTTTTTTTATCGCATGCTGTTATTAAAAAAATTGTTTTTTTTTTGAAAATAAATATCGTTAGCAAAAATTGCCAGGCTTTCAATCAGTTAAATAAATAGCCGACGGTCGTTCACTTCGATATAAATGAAAAAAAATAAAAAACGAGGAAAATTCGCGAAACAACGAACCGAGAATTTTCAATCATATTTCTCCAATCGATAAAAACAAAAATATTTTACATGAAGCAATCCACGAAATTCGTGCGAAATGAAAATATTGAGAGAAAAGGGAAAAGCGTTTTTATCGAGATTTCGAGCACGGGAATTAGGGTTTCTATGGGGCACTTTGATTAAACTGCGAAATCATCCACGACCCTTCTTATCTTCATTTCTGCTCTTTTGATCGTTTCTTGCCCTCGCGAAAACGACCAGAAACGCGGTTTATCGCTGGGAGAAAGCTTGACTCTCAAAGCGAACGACGAAGAGAGCTCAAAGTGCAACCGGGGGGCGTTAGAGATTCTCTTCCAAGCAGAGGCAAAACGAGCTTTAAAGAGGTCGAACGAGGAGAACGAAAGAGAAAGAGGGTTAGAGAGAGATGAAGAGAGTGAAGGGAAGGGACGTAGGACGAGACGAACGCGTTAAACTGACAAGGCGCCAACGTAAATAGCGAGTAGTTGCGCCAAAACTCTCATTTGCTTTGCTCCTTTGGCTCTTCCTCCCTTCTCCGCACTCGCCCCTTTACCGCCCCCTCCTGCAACCCTCGTAAACGCCCCGAGGTTATACTATACACTTCACCAACTCTCGTCCGATCTTTCGTATCTTTCTAAAAAAAAATAAACGAGCTCGATCAAAGATTCTCAGTCGACAACCTCTCGTAAGTTTGGAACATCGATTTTGGGGAATTTTTCGATCGAGTCGTAAACTTTGACGACTTTAGTACCGTGAATAAAGATAAACAAAGAAAAATAAACACGAGAACGAAATTTATCGGAGAAAATTGAAAATACGTTTGGCGATAATTTGTTTCAATTTTATATTTTCTTTACTTCTTTTTTGTTTACGTTGTGTTGTCTTTTAGTACCGAAGGGTTGCAGTTTTTTGTTTTTTTTTACTTCTTTTTCTTCTTCTTCTTCCATTGCCATCGTAAATTCTCATCGTGGAATCTCGAGGAATAAATCTAAATCCGTAACGCTTCGATATAAATTCTTATAAATTTATTTCGAGGGAGAAGAAGAAGAGAGAGAGAGAAACGCGTCGCGGAGACGCTCGAATCTTCGCGAGCGCAGCGAAGCGTTGTACGGGGATTTTCTTTTCTTCTTCGTTTTCTTACCATTTACTTTTTTCTTTCTGTCTTTCTTTTTTTTCATATGGTTTCTTTTTTGTTCTCTCATATTCCGCGACCTCGAGCAAACGCCCGTGGGGTCTCTACCGTCTAACTTTAGCTCGACTTTATACACGACGAGACGATCCGTACGAGAGACGAAGAAACCGAGAGATTTCTTCGAGCTTCGCTCGCGAGAGGGTCTCACCGGAGTCAACGACACTTGCGAAAAACGTCATTGTCTCACCCAAGATTTAATTTCCCAGCTGGCGATAAGCGCATTTAATTAAACGATTAAATTTATCGATAAAATATATCAAACGGTGAATAAACAAAAGAAAAACGCGAAAAAATATTTGTTTAAATTGTTTCAAAAATTGAATAAAAAAAATACTCAAAAATATTGAAAATTTGGTGAATTTTTTTGAAAATTGAACAACGCAAAGTATCGTGAAAAAATTGTCAGACCGTGTGTGTCACGTGTCGGCCAGCTTTGAAAAGCGTCGAACGTTTTTTAAATACACTCGAGGTCTATACGTCAGGAACGTGCGGCTTACAAGACACGTGTTCCTCCCGAGTAGTTCGAGATTCGAGGAAAGATGTCGAGGAACCGAGAGCCATTTGTTAAAAACAAAAAAAACGTCAAAAAGCGCGAGGATTCATCCGAAGTAAAATACACGTGCGAGGGGTTTGCCCGCACGAGTTCGTAAACAACGTCGGGACGATCGGGGAGAAAAATACCCTCGGGTGTACCTGCGAGGGCTCGTAGGGTCTCGAGCCAAGCGAGAACGCCCTCTTTGGGACGGAGGAGGAGACGAAGGGTGACGAAGGAGTAACCGTGGTAGAGGTCGAGGACGAGTAAAAAGAAAAAAAGTAGGAAAAAAAAGAAAACAATACAGACGAAATAGAGTGCAGCGCCTTGGGATAAAGGGAGGAAAGAATCGGTGAAGAGGAATACAGAGGGAACGGAGTCAAAGTCGGAAAGCGGAGAGTACCACCGAGTGCAACGAGAGAAAATGAACGATACGTGTGCGAGCGATATGAAACGAGAAGCAAGGATGATAAAAGAGAAAAAGTGGAGTAAGTGGAACGGAGACAGGATGGCCACCGGGTATTAAAGAGACCCCTTTGCGGTGGTCCCGGAGCTTCAACGTCGAGGAAATAAACTATTTTTATCGTTGGTTGCAAAGGGAACCTCTTTTCGACTCGCGCGACACTGGATCTACGATATATCCCATGATAAAAGAATGTAACAACACTTGAAAGAGAAACTTTTTAAATGTCTTTAACGAAGAAACGAAATACCGCGCGAGGCGTTGTTAACTGGGAATTTATGCGCGATAAATTTCTCGCCCCTGGGCGTTAAGAGGGTGAATTTATTTATTCGCGTCAAATACCCTTTAAGGGTATATTGTTCGATCGGAAATTTCCCGTAGAATACGAAAATCATGTTTATTACTTCGAGAATTGAAAACTGATAGGAGAAAAAGCGAAAAATCTGTAAAATTTAGGGATTTTTTGATTTTTGACCTAGTAATTTTCACATTTCGGAAAAATAACCATGATATTCGTGATGTACGGAAAATTTGCCGTCTTATGAACCCCTTGAACGGTTAACACGCGTGAAAAAATGATTTCCCAAAATTTCTCGCACGAAATCACGAAAATCACAGTGTTTTCTCCTATAGCACGCGATCATCCGCCGAAACAAGAAGATAACCGTGTAATACCGACGACAAAGGTCCGATCGATCGGAGCATCGCACATGGTACTCTGACCTCGAGGCCTCGTGTGTCTTTATTACGATAATCAATGCCATTTTTTTTCTCTGTCAAGTCCAGAGAGCGAAACGACCGCGGAGTATCAGGGTCAAAGTGGTTAATAGATTATCAATCAGGCGTGCGACCTCGATAAAGCACGTCGCTACACGACGTTCCATAAATA
Source organism: Netelia inedita (assembly GCA_964017225.1). NCBI lineage: Eukaryota > Metazoa > Arthropoda > Insecta > Hymenoptera > Ichneumonidae > Netelia > Netelia inedita. The sequence goes on along the minus strand of OZ024924.1, from coordinate 2,849,031 downwards.
AACGTAAGGAGCGAAAGCAACAATTAATCATCCGCTGTATCGTTTAATTTCACCGAGACTTAAATTCATCGAAAAGAAAAGAAAAAAAGGGTTGAAAGCTTCGTATCAAAAATATCGAACGTCTGGTTTCTCTCTCGTTTCACCCTCCAACATATACTTTCTTTTTTTCCTACCCGTCGCCCTTACCAAGAGCGGTTTTGTTTGTATCGTCCGTAACCAGAAGACTTATCCTTCGTAAGTTAAGAGAGTTTAGTAGTGACGAGACTCGGTAAGACCCCTGGAAAGCGCAAAGTGTCTCAGCCACTCCGGGGAGACGACAACGCCACGATCGGTTCACATGCCATCGCCAGATGTTCGAACCAAGTGTTGATGACATGCTGCGAGCGAAAACGAGAGAGGGTAATAAAAAAAAGAAGTAGAAGAAGAAGAAGAAGAAGAGACAATACCCCGAGTCGAATTTCTCAGAACGACGGAACTTTCTTTCCTCGAGTTGACATCACGTCGAGTTGACCATTCTGACCTAAACCGTAGCTACTTTATTCGCTGGACGTAAAGGAATGCCAAGTGGTAATTATCGCCTCGAATCAAAACGCTCCGTGAATTTCTTGCGATACGAAACGAGCAATGACGAAAGATTTTTCCATGCGTTGATAGAGGCGACTCTCTCGCTTCGTGTTGCATCATACGAATTAATTTTCAACGGGAATAAGTCAAGTTATGTAAACCGCGAGGAGAAGGAGAGAAAAAAAAGAAAAGAGACTCGTTCTCGCGTTTTAAATTCCACGTGCTAATGGAACTGTCGCCTCTGGGCTTTAAGGCTTAGATCCTCGTGCACCAATGTCCCGACTTCCAACTCCACACTCATAGGACAAGTGAATAATTCGAATTATTGAATTTCCTGTCCGAATGTTCTCTCCTGATTACGCACGATAATTGATTAATTCTTCAACACGGACGAGTCACAATCGTGATGAATTAAACGAATAATTTAATTACGCATTTCCCACGAAATAATTACATTAATTTTCATCTAGTAATCATTTTTTTCATTTAATTGAATTTTTATCAACGCGAATTAAATTCCGTCTCGAGTAAACACCGGGAAGAATGTCGACGATAGAATTAACGCGTGTCCAAGTTTCGACGAGCTTCTTCAAAGACCACTCGGGAGATTTAATCCAGAGGCGAACTTATCGAGAGAGGAAGAGAAAGAAGAGCATAATGAGGAACGTGAAGAGAGGAGAGGAAAAGCAATCCGGCTTTGGTGTCCGTTGGAGCGAGCAGTGTGCCAAACGTTACACTAGAAGAGTCGGCGGTACGAGTCGTTGCATCGAGCTTCTACACGTCAGCGTGGTGAAGAGTAGAAGAAGAAGACGAAGAAGAAGAAGAAGAAGAAGAAGAAGAAGAAGAAGAAGAAGAAGAGTTGTAAGAAGTCGTGTACCACTCGAGAGAGTTCAAGTGGACGCGTTTTCCCTCCTCGTTGCACACACGAGACACGAGTCCTGCGCCTTGTTCCAAAGGGAAGAAGAAACGCGAGCCCGGGGGTCGTTTTTAGTTATACATTACCAAGTTTGCTCGCCGACGCCCTTCAAAACGAACCTCTCTCTCTCTCTCTCCTCGAGCATGGACGATCGGATTACCACGCCGAGTTTCACCCGAGTATCAAAAAGGAAAGATTCGGTGGGAGAAAAGAGCGTATGAAAGGTTAAAGAACTAAACGAGAGAGAGAGAGAGAGAGAGAGAGAGAGAGAGAGAGAGAGAGAGAGAGGGAAAGAATGCGAAAGAAAGAGAGAAAGCTCGAGAGATTCTCAAAGCGATGAAATAACACGGTTCGTCGAAGCGTTCGCTCAAACTGAGATCATAGAGAATTATGTATTCGCGAAAAGATAGCGAGATATTCGAATCTTCGGATGAACGAAAAGTACCTACACTTCTTCTTCCTCGAGAGAGAGAGAGAAAGAAAGCTGCGCGATATTTTCAATTCGACGATGAAGACGTCCCGTCGGATTTGCTTTGAACGGTCGCAGTCTCGAAGGAGGACGAGATAATCCGTGGCGTTTAGTCGCGACCGTTTCATAATCTTTAACCGTCGCGTTACCCCAGAGAAAGAGAAAGATCGAGAAAGATCAAGAACGAGAGAGAGAGAGAGAGGCAGAGCGTCGATCTTAATCGAATTAAAGCCTATAAACCTATCGCGACGTCGAGTTCTCGACGTCCTCTTCCAGTCGGCCGTCGACTCGTACCTTCTCCTCGTTAACCACCAACGCGTCTATCACCATCCTTCCTAGAGGAGGATGCTCTTCAAAGCTTCAACGAGGCAATGTCCACGTTTCAAATTCTAACCACCGTGAAACTTGCATCATCTTCTTACCCGACGAAATTTCAATGTCTCGTATTCAAGCGCGAATTGACGCGGGAAATTTCACTACGGTCGCAGACACCGACTGTCCTTAAGTGTCGAGTCGCGAGACGATCTCGTCAAACTCATCGACGTACGATTCTCGAGATCGTTGACTCTCGAGCGTTGATCGAACCGAGAGGAGAAAATAGAGAGAGAGGGAGGGAGAGGCGATATCAAAGCCTGTGTAGTTGGAATATTCCATTCACGCGGAGCTTCTCTCTCATTAATTAAGTTAGTTTACCAGAGCGAATATCACAGCTAACGGTGATGGACGCTCTAACAATGTTTGACTATAGTTCTACGCACGCGCGTCGGAGGACGAATATAATATCCTTCTCGTCGGTGCACTCTGGCCCGACGAGTTGGATTATACCTCGGGGTCAATTACGTTCCGGTACTCGTTATACGTTGAGAAGCTCTCAAAGTAAAAAAAAGAAAAGAAATAAATTAAAAATAAAAAGTCCCAGTTGGACTCTATATAGCGACGTCTCGCGACTCGTCGCTATCGCAAAGCTAATGGCGCTGGAACGAAAAAAAAACGCAACCTTATCCATTTACATTACATTTACAACTGTTTTGTACCACCCCGGGTTACGAAGAGCGCTTGGAAATTTAACGATATATACGCGAAGAACGAAGCTCGCTGCGACGTCAAAAGGTTTCGTATCGGAAGTGCTTTTAACCCCATCCCTCCTCTCTCACTGTCTTTTTCTCTCCCTCCACTCTCTTTTTTTCTCTCTCTCTCTCTCTCTTTTCCATCACCCTTCGAAATGGCCTCGAAATTCTATTTTCACACACACACTCTCTCTCCCCCTCATTCGCGTATGATACAGGGAAAATAATAATGCCACTCGACTATGCGAAATATTTTCCCACCGGACAAAATATTCGAAATATTGATAACAAAAAAATATTCTCCACGTGTCGAGAGTCGGACGGTCGATTTTTTTCGGATCTCGTACGCAAGAAAGTCGAGAGTTTTACGCAAGGACGTCTCACGTATGTGTGTCAGAGATACGAAGAAGAAAAAAAAATGATCCCAATCGGTGAAAAAGATGGATTTTTTTCTTTTTCTTTTTTTTTAAATTCAAACTCGACGAAACTTTCGCGATAACGAAACGAGGATCGCGTAGGGACAGTGGTAGGCCTCTCCTGTGTGTTTTAAATCGATCCGATATTTCCGGGTCAGGGTTGAACCGGTTCTCGACTATCGAGTGCACGTACACTGTTCGAAGCTGCGACGAGAGGAGGCGCCCGTTTTCGTTTCAAGGCCGTCGCAACGACGAGAGACTCTCTCGTTGTAACGTCGACACCCACTCGAATTCCTTCGACGAGAGAGGAGCCCAAAAATCGAAGTTACGCGCGAGGGTAAAAAAAAGAGAACCGGAGACTCGCTGGGGGAGGTTTTTGTCGTTGTACGTCGAGAGCGACGAAACAAGGGAAATTTTAACTCGAGTAAATTTACGGTAGGATCAACGTATCGTCTTTCTCGACGATCTCTTCTTCCACCTCGTTCCATCAGATTGGTCGACATGGAAAGGAGTTTTATTACTTCGAGAGACATTGGGTAAACCTACCCCTCAGCCCCTAGTTTTCTTCTCTTTTGGTCCATCTTCGACTCGATATATTCAGTCTCACGGTCAAGGTTCGCAAACTTTGTTCTCGACCTTGATCGTCGCTACTCGATTAGAAGTTTCTCAGGCTTTTGTGCAATTTCGTCGAGAACGAGTCTTCCTACATTTTTTATAGAAGGAATTAAATTTTTATCCTCTGTCTGACGAAGGTCAACAAATCTTCGATATTACCGCGATTCTTTATTGTTTTCTTTTTTTTCTTCTCTTGTACGGTTATTGGATATATTAAATCGTAACGCATCGCTGGTTATCGAATCCGAGAGAGAGGGAGAGAGAGAGAGAGAGAGGATTCTCACGAAAGATCTGCATAGAACGGTTTATTGAAAAGTTTATTGAAAATTTGTCCAAGAGGGAGGGAGAGGGTGAGATGGGTCGAGGGTGCGAATCGAGCTTTTCAGTATTTCATTCAAGGTTTATCCAGCCTCTCTCTCCCTCTCTCTTCACTCCCTTTCCGATATTCGTAATAAATAAAGCTTCGCTCTCGTACTACACTTTCCCTTGGCTCGAAATCCTTTACCTCCCTCTCCACTTTCAAGGGGCGAAGCTTTTATCGCGGAAAAACAGAAATTGATTAAACTCGTTCGAGCGAAGAATTTCTACGGTGGAATCGACGATGCGGATTTTGTTCTATCGTATTTCTGTCGATTATAATTGTCGGGATTGTTTGTGAAGAAAAAAATTTATTAAAGAAAGAAAGAAGAAAAAAGGAAAAGCGAGAGCGTTACGAAGTTTTTAGTTGTTCACTCTCGCGTCCTCGAGAGTCCTTCTCAACGTTGTCCGCGAGATACGAACGTGTACAAATAGTCGCCGAGGGTCGAAACGAAGAGGGTTTATAAGAAGAGGGGTCAAGGCTGAAATTCGCGTCGGCAGCTTTCCACGAATCATCAACGAGAGTACTCCTCGACCGTTAGCGAGAGGACTAGCTCGATGAGAATCGCGCCAACGATTTTTTTATCCCGAATTACAAAAACATTTTTCTTCCGGGGGGGGGGGGGGGGGGGAAACAATGTAATAATTATGATAATTTTTCTTAACTTTATTTTTATCGATTATTCAAATTTTGTTATCGGGAAAATTTTTAAAATGATTTTTTTTTATTTTTGAATAATTTTAATGACGAAATTCGATAAGCTCGAATTATCGAAATTATCGAGTCGATATCTCGATCTTCGTAGTCGAGTTTCTACCTTAAGCGACGCTTGCGGCAGGTAGATTTTTGGGTCAAGGTCGTCCGGGACAACCAACCACAGCAGAACGGTCGGATTTTCAGATCGATCGCGAGATTATTTCAATTTTTATTTATTTATTTATTCATTTATTTTTAATAATTATTTTTCTTTTTTCTTGTATCTTTAGTCCGTTCGTTTCACCGCAAATATTTCCGCGAAATTTATCACGGATATTATTCGACCAACGCGCATTTGCCCGTTAGGCGAAAGCGAGCGAAATACCCGTATCATCTCCTTTCGCAAAGTGATATTTTCCGGAGTCTCGTAGCCGCGAAATTTGCGGCAAATTTTTGCGAGATGAGCGAATTTCTTTTTACCCGAGTTATACGAAGGTAAGAAGGAAAAAAGGAGAGAGAGAGAGAGAGAGAACCAGAGCGACTTTTACTTTACGATATTCTCACTTTTCGGCGAGCGGGGAGGGCGGATGACCGGGGAATGGAGGAAGAGAAACTGCTCTCGCCTCTCGGTAGCATCTGCGCGCCCGGTTACATGCTCCACTCGAGGATATAAAATATATAATATAAGTGGTTCGGAACGACGGAATGGAGGACTTCCCCAGGCACCGTTCCAGGTTGAAGAATGTGCCGAGGGGGAAAAAAAGAAAAATAGAAGAAAAAAAATCAAGCAACCAAGAACGCCAAGAAAGAAGAGTGTGTGTGTGTGAGAGAGAGAAATAAATAAAAGAAAAGAGCTAGAAGCTGTGGGCGAGCATGGTAAGTGTCTTAACCCCTGTGCTCTATACGTTTTTCTCCTTGTGCCAACGCAATTCATTCTCTCTCTCTCTCTCTCTCTTTAGCCGGACGTGGTGTGTATTGTGCGAAAATATGTGTCTCGGGTATGAGCTAAAGGCGCTCATTACTTCACGACCGCGGAGCCACGAGTGGTGGTTGGGTCGTACGAGTGAAGGTAGAGAGAAAAAACGACCTGTCGCAGTGAAAATTGTGGGAATAAAGTCGATACGTACAAGAATTAAAAATCAACAAAATTATAATGAGAAAAATATTCGAAAATAAATACCACTCGTTCGAAATTTCTCATTCTATTGAGAATATTTATCGTCTCTCACGCTCCGACGAATTTCTAAACGCGTGTACGCGCCAATCGCCACGATGAATAAATAATTCGCGAGATAAAAATGAATACAATGAAAGAAAAAAAAATTCAATTTATCGATAAATAAATAAATAAATAATAACAATAATTAGAGATTCGTGTTGCATTGTAGAGAGTTGTTATTATCGATGAATCCATTATCGGTAAAACGCGCGGCTGACTCGTACTGAACCGCTGCGAGAGATCGGACGACAGAGCACGCTAGGCGCAGATCATACATATACAAATATATATATATATATATATATATATATATATATATATATATATATATATATACCGTGTGGTTATGAAGCAAGCAAGCCAACAACACTCAGGACCACGAAGATATATTAATTATTTCAACCGCACCCACAGGGGTTATTCGACGTGCGGTTAATTGTGCTTTGGTAATGGCCTGGAACGATCCATCCCATCGTCGACTCTCAAACTATCTCTCTCACTCTTTCCCGTACGAAGAAGCATCAGTGGAAGGCGAAACACGCGATATAATCACGGTTTGTTGTGGACGGTGAAAGAGAGAGGGGGGGGGGGGGGGGGGGGGGAGCGCGCTCGTACAGGCGACGACGCGCTACGTGAGATGGTTAACGCCCGTTGCACGCATCGACGAACACACGCAATGAGTTCGACGGTCGAGTTTAAAAAAAGAAATAAAATAAAAAAGAAAAATAAAGAACGAGAATAAACGTATAAAAAAAAACACGAAAACAAAGTACATGCGTTTGGGGGGAAGTTATCACAATTTTTATTAAAGATCGTTCGGTTCGTCGATGAAAAAATGTTGCCTCGTGGAATTCTCTGGAGATTATTTTCTATTATTATATAGAAATTTGGTTTAACGCTCGTGGATTTTCCAGTGCTTGACTCTTCTCCTTCGTTCCAGTCAACGAACGAATCTATAGCTCCTCTCTTTCTCGTTTCTTTTCTTCGTGCAACCACGCGAATTTTCATTAATCTTTCTATTTTTTTTCTTACTTTTTTCTATCTCTCTCTCTCTCTCTCTCTCTCTCTAGTCTTCGTTGAGAGTTGAAAATTTCGTTGAAGCGAACTGGGGCATCTCGCACACGTCGTTGCGCGTAACGAGATGTATCACAACGAGAACGTTAAATCGTATATTAAATCGTTATACTTATGGTTGTGTGTTGAACGGCCTAGTTAGAGGAGTTATTACTCAACGGTGGTTAGAGCGCGAAGAAGTGCTCGCTGCTCGGATTAGTCGGGCCTGTATAAGTCTAATATGCTAATATCAATTTATTCGGTCAGCTTTTTTGTTGTTATTGTTTATATACGACAATAATAACAATTTTACTCTGGAGAATTATTATACGCGTTAACGCGATAAAGATTTTTTTTTAAATCGATTGTATTCGTCATGGTCGATCGGATTTATATCGCATTTATATCGATCAAATCAAACGATTCGTGCAATATTCATTCGCGTAAAGTCAAATTTCCGCGAGGCATTTCTCTCGAATATTCCTCCCCGACGAGCTGGGACGAAATATAATTCATCTCCCGGTGATTCGTCGAACGATTTTCCTATCACCACGCCCGAGGCTAATCGAGATCGACGAACGGGAAATTATTTCGATAAATCGAGTATCGATTTTCATCTCGAGGATGAAAAAAATCGATTTTGTTAGTTTTTTGTTTTTGTATATATATTTTTTTTAATAGACTCGTGTCAATTTAATCGAATTTTGTGAAGCGCGACGAATAGTTATCGCTCGGGCTATCGTTGAACGTTGATCGACTATTTTAGAGAAAGATGATTCATCGCGACTGATAAGCGACGATAGAGACGATTAAGATTTAATTTACCGAGGATATATTTTAGCCATTCTGCGGGGAGGATGCGGTTGATACGCGGTTATGTACCTTCGTGTTTTGCCAATAAACACGGAGGGGGAGGGGGTGGGGGCAGTATTGGCTCTTCGCACGAGCGACGAGCCGTTCGATTAATTACCTTTGGCACTGATTGGGGCAAAACGTAAAACGGTACGCGCGAAACGCGAGCGTCGAATTATTCCTAACGCGAAAACGATGTTACGGCTATGGTACCGTTATCTACGTTAACGGCAATCGCTAGATTGCGTTCAATCATGGAAAAAATATTATAACGTCGAGCGGGTCGAAAAAAAAATTGATTGAAAAATAAAAAATACAATTAAAATGCGACGACGCGACAATTATGTCGCGATACGTGCTGAAACCCTGGAAAGACAACGTGGGATTCGAGAGAATTCGAGTTTTCAAGTTATTAATTAAAAATTAAAAATATTTTTTTAATATTCAAATTTATGAGAATTTTTTTTTTCTATTCTATATAAATTTGGGGAATTATCTAATTTTATAGAGGTTTAGGGGTTTGAAAATTGGAGGGTGGAATTATTAGGGTGTCTTTCTAGGTCGTTGACGTCGTAGTGAGAAAAATAGCGAATAAATAGAATTATCGGAGAATGTGAATAAAAAATAAAAAATAAAAATTTGCAAAAACTCACCTATCGTCGTGCAGCCTCTTGAGGTCCGACATTTCGAGCTCGAACTTGAATTTGGAGACCTCGCACATGAGAGCATCGCGTTCAGTGATGACCTCTGAGAGTTCGCGCTGCAGCCTCTCGATCTCGCTGTACTGACGGGCGATAAGACGATTTTTTTCTTCGATAATAACCCCGAGGTCGTTCTCAGATGACGCGAGAACGCCCGGCTCGACGACGCTCGACGCCGGGGCGCTCATTCTCGTTTGTTTACTTTCACCGTACGACTGTTACACGCACTCGTTTTGTTGCCTCTCGTAAAACGTAACGGCGACCCACCACTTTCGCGACCACTCTTCGACCGACGGGGACAAAAAAAAAGTCGCACGCTCTCCCTCCCCGCCCCACGAAAGACGCGCCGGTTCGTCACTTTTTGATCGAACGTTGAAACAGAAAAAAAAAATCGACGCAAATAAAACTATCGACGCAACGACGCACTCACTCGCGAAACCCGAATACTCGCTTGTGAAAATGTAATTAAAAAACAACAACAAAACTGGTACGACAATAACGACGTTGTTTGCGGTAAAAAAAGAAAAACAAAAATTACGTTATTGTTACGTTCGAAATTTTACGCGAACATTCGGGTTTTTTCACGCCCGTTGGACGTTTTCGCGACAGATCGAATTGTCAAGATTCCGCGTGACCGCATAATAACTCTCGTGCCACACAGTAACGAAGCGATTTTTTAACACGACGAGGACGGAGAGTCGCGAGTCACGCCGCGTACACAACTAGCAGTATACTCGCCATCTTGGCCCTCTCGGGGCCGCGTCAACCAGTTCAGGGACTCCGCACACCCCATTCTACACCGTTCCACACTGCTCAACGTCGTACGGCACACTAATACACGCATCGTCCACGCACACAGCCTTCGGCCTCGGTTCGGCGCTGCCGTGCGTATATCCTCGCGCATGCGTACGTTCGCGCGCTCTCGACCGTTGTAAGTCTACCGCGCGATCCTTGCAATAACCCTGAAAGCGGGATTTTGATATCGTTTTTGTATACGTTCGCAACGAGAGTCGGACTGCATATTTATAATTAAGTCCAAGTTAAACATAACGAGAGTATGTATTGTTTATAATGTACCGGTCTAAATGTCGTTCGCTCAAGATGGCGAGCACGAGAGAAGCAAGTCCGGCCGGCTTCTGCCGCCAAAAACATCCGATACTCGAACGTCATATTACGATCGTAAGAAACACGCGCCGACCCTGATAAACAACGATGTACCGTAGAAAGATTAACCTGCGATTGACGTATAACCACTGCAGGAATTAAATCGTCATGATGCAAAACACTTTAACCCACGCGACAACTTCGATTACTTTTCACAAACCGCCAAACGCGAGATCCTGCGGGCAACTGCGGCGGCGACCGCCAAGACGTGCATACAGCGCCATCCGTTGGCGATCGCGGAACTCTCTAGGAACGTCGATAAAGAAGGAACGTTATTTATCACCCGTCAGAAGACCGAGTGCATACTTATCGACGATCTGTCGATAAGACGAATCGAGCATCGTATTATCCCGAGATCAGCAGAGTTATGACATACATAATATGCATATATGTATAATACATTATAGCAGGTGTTCCACGCTTGTCTATTATATTAATCATCTTCCTATCACGTTCGTATTATTATCGAAAAACGTGTTCTGGACAATCACGTGCGAGAATCCAAGTGTTATACCAGAGACGAGTCCCGTGAGTAAGTTGCGAGAGTTACTGACATGCTAGGGACACGCCGTAGATTTGCAGGTCGTGACAATCACTCGGAAGGGAATTCTATACGTATATACATACATTTTCCATTCTAGTACGAGAAGGGGAACCGGAGAGACGGAAAGAGAGATCGAGATGGAAAATAACGAGCGGCGAAGCGAGCGCGTTGCATAGCAAAGAGCAGAATAGCCCCTTCGTATCTCGCTAATCAAGGCGTAATTGTCGCACCGCAAAACTGGCGCATCGGCCTCGCATAACGCTAATAAAATCCGCGCAACATCCACACCGTAACGATGTACAGGAAATTTTTATTTTCATCTCATTCTTATCTCTTGAAATCAAGCCTTATAATTATTCCAACTTCGCAGCACGAGAAAACGACTATCCGGCGTAATAAAAAAATAAAACGTAAAAAAAATAAAAATTCGTAACCAGAAAAATCCGGATATCATAGTTTCGAGGAAAATATGCCTCGTGACCGCGTGGTTTGAGAGCGAAACGTGACGTTTATATTGACATTTACACGCGACTTTATAGAAAGCTGAATAGCGAAGAATTCTAAACCGAGTATTTATAATCGAAGAATTTGCTTAACCGCGAAGAAAATAGAGGGGATAGGGATGATTTCAAGGCTACACTTGAGATAAAATCATCGGAAACTAAAAAAGTTGAATTTCCCCGGTAGCAGTATTATCGTCATTAAGTTTGAAATAAAAATACCAATGATAATCAGCCGGAGACTTATCTATCGTCTATCTCCCGACTATACGGATATTCACGTATACACCTTTGAACGTTCTCAACTTGCAAATATCATCCAGATATCGCGCACGTGTTTCTATCGAGTTAAAAATATCTTTAAAAAAAAAAGGCGTTCCTTCACTCTCACGACAAAGATTATCGATATTTTGCGATTAAAGCGAGCCCTCCTCTTCTATCACTTGCTATCCTCGTGGTCATCGGAGCGGAAGAAACTCTGTCTATCTTTTTCGCTCTCTCTCTCTGTTTTTAATTCAACGGACAGAAATCGTCGTATCACGCGAGCGAGCTTACCTCGCGAGACTCACGTGAACGCGTTTAATCCACGCACGAGTCGAAAAGCTGCCGATAGCGTGTAAATATACAGACGTAGAAACCGGCGAAGCGAGGGACGACGTGACGAGGGTGAAACGGAGGAAATTCTGTAATCCGCGAGACTCGAGAATGATCGGGGAGAGGGAATGGGTTGGTCCACGTGGAAACAAGCCCATCTTTCGAGCTTATCGTCGGTGCGACATGCACCTCGAAGAATCCATCAGTCTAGTGCAGCGTGGAGATAATCCTTTACGAACGCTTTCGGGGTAATGCGAATCATTGAAAAATTTTCCAAACTCATAATTATCCATTTTTTTTCATTACTTTAATCGACGATGTAAAAACGATGAAAATACTTAACGCCTTGATATCCTAGACTAACAAAATTGAACGAATCGTCGATTTCCTTATGAATTCTTTCGTGTAGAATTTTTAAAAAATTCTTTTTCCGCCTAAAATTTGTTTCCTGTTCCGTCTTCTGCGAATGATAAAAAAAAGGTCGTAAGTTATAATTACTTGACGTAAAGAAAAAGCATACATTGAACGATCGCGATAAGATAATATTCGTTTCGGCGTTGTCATGAAAAGAAAAAAAAAAAGAAACGATGTAAAACAATTTTAACGGTTGTACAAAATTGTCGTCGGTTGTGCTGGGCCGATCCGCATTACCCCGACGAGACTACGTCTCGCTTCAATCCACCCACACCACGGACTTCGTTATGTATACGTATATATAAATACATATAGATATGTCCATAAAGATCCATGTACAACGGTTTGAGGCACTCTCGTCGCGCCGCGCGGCCTTTGCCACTGCCCACGAAGCCGCCGCGTATATAAAGTGACAAACTTGCACGTTGAGCCGTACTAGTCGTCGGGGACGATATCGCGGAGCACTTTTGCTTGTGTGGCTCCCGATATCTATATATAAATATAGATATATCTATTTTTTTTTTTTCAAACTACAACCTCCGGTAATTAATTTCTTCATTACCGGAAACGAATAGAAACCTTCGTTTCGTCTCATCGAATTATACGTATAATTAGTACAAAAACAAAAACAGGGAAAACGGTGAACGGAAGTAAATAGCCGGAGAGTAAAACAGGGCCGAGCGAGTGCGAGTGGATTCGCGAATAAATCGTCAAAGCCGCAACAGGTGTGCGACGTGGGAGAAAAATAGGGGCGCGTTGGAGAAAAATTTGCAAAATTCGCGGGTCAGTAAAAAGAAAAAAGACAATTTATGTATATATGTGTATATAAATGTACGAATGGTGATAGACAGGGACGTGTAAGTCGGTCATCGGGTCAGCCAATTTGATTGATCGTTACAGAGCGCGGAAAGTGAGAGTAATCGTATCCATACGTATATATATATATAAAATAATGCAATTGAGTACGAAGTTTGGCTAAATCACGAAAAATGGGATTTAGTCCGATACAGTGCATCGATACGATCGATCGATTGACGATGAATCTTAGTAAACAAGGCAAAGAGCTTCTCTGTCCTACAGAATAGTGTCCCTTGCTCGAAGTTCCTTCTTGAACAATTTTTTCATTCGGATAAAAAAGTGCTACCGCTCGTACGCACGACACTTCGACTCGAGCATAGTTTTATCTATATCCACTTGCTGAGAGTTCACGCTCATTTTTTTCTACGAGATCGTTCCGTTTTATTCGCGAGTGTGAAAAAAGTGCAAGAGCGATCACTCTCTTGGTTAGTCATCGGGTACTCGTCCCTCCCAGTCCGAATCGATTCATCGGTAGTTTTAATTTCGAAATTGTCGCAAAGTGTGGGTGAAATTATTTAAAGCGCGATCTAGGAAGGTACGAGAGAGAATATTTTCCTCGTGATTCGCAGATGGGAGACCCCTCGTTCCCAATTCGCGTTACTAGAGCATTATAACTCGGGATAGTTGCAGTGAGATCGCAACCTCCCACACGTTCGCTTATCCTCGTCCGGCTGAACTATGTACCATCTCTATGTACATAACTATAACATATTCAGGTTACTGTCGCAGCTGACGCACCCCCGTGACCGCGTAGTTTCTCGATCCCTGTGTTATCATCACGATCACGGGGGTGCATCAGCTGCGAGTACAACCTGCACGTATTACGTGCGAGCTGCGTACTCGTAGATTAGCCGGACGACGATACGCGAACGCGTGGGAGGTCGCGATCTCGCAACGACTCGAGGACTGGAATCCCCTTCAGGGTTCACCCGAGCCGAGGTATAATGCTCTAGTAACGCGAATTGGGAACGAGGGGACTCCCGTACGCAAACTACGAAGAGAATTCGTTATATTCGTGGCTTGTGTTTTAAAATATTTGTGGGAAATATTTAATCGGGAGAAGAAAAAAATAGCTCGCTCTCGGCACGTGTTCACCGATAAAACTATCGGTCGGTGAAGCATTTGAGGCAATCGTTGTAGTTTCTTCTTTTCCAAGTGCTTGAAAATTAAACCTTGGACTCGTCTGTTGAACGAACGGTAATTTTTTCTCTCCGTGTTGTCGAGGGAAATCTCGATAGATTTTCCAAATAGAAACTTTGAGCGGGGCAAGCTAGTCCGTTGAAGAGAGAACTCTTTGGTCCGATGACTAATCCATTGTTCATCGATTTATCGTATCGGTTGCACTGTGTCGGGCTAATTCCCATAAGGCCAGGACGATGATTTTTGTTCCTTTGACTCACTTTTAGAGACTACGATTGGACCTAATCGTGTACTCAGCTGGACAAATACAACGGACCGGAAAAATAAAATATGTTTCTATAGTAATGACCAATTATTGAGGCGTTAGTTTGCTCGATGTGTGTTTTATAATTGTCGAATCGAGCGAAGGATCGTAACGAAGAGCTGTAACATTTTTATTTAACTTTGGTTTCTCTTGTTGTTTAAATTAAAGAATGTTTGTTCATTCCTCGTTGCAGATTGAAAACAACGACCATGGATCGAACAAGCTCGTGTTTCGCGGTAGCGTTTCTGTTGATCGCTGGCATGCAAAATTCCTTCGCTCTTCAGCGAGACGCGAAAACTTACGAAGGTAATTTCACGAACAAAAATTTCTTTAAGACATCGAGACGTACGTATGTCAAAGCCCGTCCTGACATATTTATCTTTGCTGACAACATTCGTATTGCGATATTTATGACGACTGTAATTACACACGCTCTACAGAAACGGTTTATTTTTAATGCTTTTGCGAGAAAAAAAGAATTTCCTCGTGGACGATACGCATTGACGGAAACAAAATGTTTTTTCATATGCTAAAATGTTTTAAATAGACCGTTTCACGGAACGCTTGAGTAATATTGACATTAGTCATTCTCCGTACTAAATTTATCATAAATTTTCGTTTCTTTTTTACAACAAAAAAAAAAATTTTAATCGTTCCTCAAACACATTCATCTTATATTTATCACGAGTAATCCCGAGACACGTGTGCTCAAAATCGACGTAGTCGAGACTGAGAAAAATGATTTTACGATCTTTGCCAAACGATAATGAATCGTTCGAAGTTTCGATCGTGGCGCGTGCACGTGATGAAAAGGCTTTTTATGTTCGTCCGAGAGAAGCTACGATTGTTCGATGAAATTCTCATTAAGAGAATTCTCATACTCGTCTCGTTTAAATAAAATGATAACAAACCTTCAATCACGATAATATTGATAATAATATTGGCAATAATAATGCTCGATAAATAATTATCGTTTAATCGTTTCATCGATAACAAAGATCATTATTTTCTTATCCTTAGACTCGTCGTTCTGGCTCAAATCTGGCCAGGAAAATCTCCAGAGGATACTTTCGTTAAGGAACAACGAGAATAGAGCGAAAAATATAATAATATTCGTCGGCGACGGTATGGGAATCGCGAGTGTAACGACCGGACGTATTTTCACCGGACAAACTAAAGGAACCAGCGGCGAGGAGTACAAACTGGCTTTCGAAACTTTTCCCAATACCGCGTTCTCAAAGGTTCGCTACAAACTCGTCCGATTCAACGGCAGAGAATTAAAAATTAGAAGAGTAAACAAAAAAACGTGAATTAAAAAGAAAAATCTTGTTTCGTTTTCAAGACTTATAACGTGGACAAACAAGTGCCAGATTCGGCCGGAACCGCGACCGCCATGTTCACAGGAGTTAAGTGCCGATATCGAGTAATCGGCTTCGACGCTAAGGTGAATTACAACGATTGCGACAAGATGCTCAACGAAGCGAGAAAAGTGTCGAGCGTGGCAAATTGGGCTCAAGCGACTGGAATGGATACGGGTAAAGAAATATATATTTTCTTATTTGTTTTCGATCGAGAAAAATCCCCCACGACACAACTATGCAATTCCTCGTCGTTGGAAAAACGAGAAAAAAATACAGCCAATCAACGGGAAAAAAATTTAATTTAAAGACGGATTAAAAAAAAAAACTGGTTGAAGAAAAGAAACAAAAAAAGCTGAACGAGGTTACGCAACGTTCGCATTCCGTTCGCGAGGCTATACGAAAAATTCAGAGCACGTAAAGACGGCGAAAAAAAGACGAGAATTTAAAACGAATCTCAAATCGTACGAGTTCGTCGTTAATTAACAATGATTTTTCTCATTGAAACGAGATAGACGCGTTCGTGGACCGAAAAGATTTCTAGTAGTTCACGATCACGAGTCACGGTTCGAGAGCGTTAATTTTTCGTTTTCTTTTCTTTTTTTTTTTATTCTTTATGCGCAATTTCAATGACACGCGATTTATTATTGGAACGGAAAAATTGCGGATGCCGAGATAATCGAGAAGGCGATTGAATCGTCGGCGCCGACTTCTTCGTAGCGCCTTTGTCGTATATTTTCGTCACATTAATACAGACGGATTATCTTTCGTTTCGTTATTATTTCATCGTCGAGGCGCCGATGTGACCGACGAACAAAAGTCGTTCTTTACACTCCCTTCTCTCTCTCTCTCTCTCTCTCTGTCGTCGCGCGAAAAAAGAAAAAGCTCAACCGAATGGCAAAAACGTCGAGGGGCAAATTACAGATCTGATAATCGAATATGATTGAGCTCGGGTTGCGCGTTTCGTCCGTGGGAGATAGACGAAGAGAGAGAGAGAGAGAGAGAGAGAGAGAGAGATAACATAGCTGCCTAGAGACCCTCATCGCGGAAATCATTCTATGATTATTGTTGATGGACAAGTTGAGTGAGCTCCTCCCTCCCTCTCTCTCTCTCTCTCTCTCTCTCTCTTCACGTCTCTTTGAGATATCGCGAGAGTTGGGAGATTACGAATCGTACACGCGAATCAACGATGCATTAAATAATGGACAGGCTGCTATTTGACGAAATAATTAGCCACGAGTTACACGACGGTAAGAAAACAAAACTAAATTTGAGGATAAAAATTTAATTTCACACTGTCGTCAATTTTCAGGAGAATAATAAAAACTTTCCTGATATAGAGATGTAGCCGAGTATTTAATTACGATAGATTAATTTATCGAGGATCGAGTAATCAATCGATAAATTATACAAAAGTTCGATCGTCGTACCAGTGAATAATTAAATATCGATTGATTATTCAACGCGAGTTTAATTCATTAACGATCGATCGATTATTCAAACTCGTAACGAATAATACTTTAATAAAATAATCAAAAAATTCAACGGGCCGATACTCGCGGATTTGAATAAATTCCTCTCGAATCGTGCGTACGCGATAACTAATCATTTCTTCTTCTATTTTTTGTTTCCTCGTCGATGGTCTAACGCCCCGCGAAGAAACTTAAACCGGAAGGTTTTTGTCGTTTCTTCTTTTTTTTCACTCTTGTAATTCTACTATCGTACCGGAATAACTATCGGCTATTAAGATTACGCGAATCGCTACTACGAGTCGGCGGCCGCAGCCTCACTGACACAATTATCGTAGCACGTAAACGAGAGTGACGGACCTTGAATGTGCAGCGAGCACGGATAACGATAGGAAATCATGAAACCGGAATATGCCAAGAGGCTCTGGTATTTTTTTTTTGATCGATTTTTTCTCTCTCTCTCTGTCTCAATTAAGTATTCTCGCGTTCGCTAAGAATTCTCGGTACGCCCGGATGGAAACTATTTCGCCTCGACCTCCCGCTAGAAAAGTTGCCAAAGTTCCTTGGCCTCAAGATTTCCATTGTAAGAAGCACTTTATATCGCGCCTATACACTCGGGGTTACGTACGATTGACTAATCGAAACTGAAAAGTCCGAGGACGCGAGATACGCGCTCTCTCCTTTGCTTGGCCCTCTCGGTGAATATTCCGCGCGGCGAAACGGTCTCGAGGTACGCACCGGAATACCAACGGTTCATTATCTCTAGCTGGTGTATAATTTATTTTACGGACTTGGTAGAAAATTATTGGCCTTTTTATTAAATAAAATTTTTCTTCGGGAGAAAATTAGAGATATTAAATTTGCATAGATTAGGCGTGTTTCGTCGAGATTCTAATCGTTACGATTATCCACGCCCAACGTTCGCTACTCGTCACGATGAATTTCATTCGAATGGTTAATTGTTAGAATTTATATGTTACACGTGTGCTATACCCGAAGGCGAATATTAATTCTCAAAGAAATCCGGTTTGCTCGCGGGTGTATTATCAATTATCCCATTGGACTAATAATCCGATTCAATTGAAACGATCCGTACGTATTAAACGACAATTAGATCGGGTGGAAAGTAACGCACTAGAAATATTTTTGCGCGAATATCGTTCGCGCGATTGAACTATATAACTTTTGTTATCCTACTTTCTTTGAGAATACTCGAGAATATTGATCGATTGATCGAACCGCGACAAATCGATTTATTCGAGATCGAAAGATTTTTTTGCATAATCCATAAAGTTATCGAGGACGATGATGAAAAAGTTGCAACGTGATTATCGCAGATTGTATCAAAAACTACGCACGTGTTCGGGACCCTCGATAAAATTATTACAGAAGTAAATGGCGCGGGTGCGCTTGGAGAAAAAAAAACGCGCGGTACTCATAATGCTCTCGACTCGGTGAGTTCCCGAACCGCATCCAGTGCGGGCCTCAAAGCGCTCAATTAAGAATCAGTGTGTTGAGTGGACCTTGTTAGAGTTATACATAGCGAAAATATATTCAATCAACGGAGGGAGGCCACGAGCCTCGCGCTCGCCGACCTTCCGCTGTGTCGAGGCCGCGAGAACTCGAGATTCTCTCATTCTCGATACACCACCGACGATTAATCCGTCTCTGTATCCTTTCGTACTCGGAGAGTATTCTGGTACTCGTTATCGATATCTCTCTGCATTAATTGAAAAAATCCTTCGATCGTGAATAAATCGAATCGATCGAAACCATCGACTTGCTAAAATAGCGAACGAATTTCTCTCGTACATTCGTGATTCAGCTCCATCTCGAGGATTAAAAAAAAAAAAACAGGATAAATTGAAATTGAAAAAAGTCATAGAGCATCGCGTGAAGATATCGTCGCGTAACTTTCGACCCGGTATAATTGTCATTAAAGTGTTGTTTTTCTTTTCCTTGTATCTTAAATATCTTTGTTTGTTCGTCATATCGTCAGGCTTCGTCACGACAACTAGAATAACTCACGCTACTCCGGCTGGACTCTATGCTCACGTGAACAATCGGGATTGGGAATGCGATTCGTCAATTCCGCCGAAACATCGTGATTGCACCAAGGACATCGGACGACAATTGGTCGAGGAGGCACCCGGAAATCGTTTCAAGGTATACATACAAATATTCAATCATTCATTTCGTTTCTAAACCCAATTTTTCGGTTTCTAAAAACATAAAACTAAGATTTTTGGATTGTTTGTTTAGGTGATGATGGGCGGTGGTGCCCAAAACATGGGTCTTCCTATGGAAGGTGAGATAGACAAGGGTACTTGCGTTCGCGAGGATCGCAAGAATTTAGCAGAATTTTGGTCCAAGAACAATCCCGATGGGAAAGTCGTGACGAACACGGCTCAGCTCATGTCTCTCGACATAGCCAAGACTTCGAGTGTTCTCGGTATATTTTCACAGAGTCACATGCCGTATCACGGTGTTAGAACTCCCGAGACACCGACACTCGCAAACATGACGATGCAAGCGATAAGGATGCTCAAGAAGAATAACAAAGGATTTTTCCTCATGGTAAGAAAATTTAATTTCTTTAAATAATTTATCGATATAATACGACAATTCGACGCAATCTTCTCTAATCTACGGCAAAGCTAGGAGAAAACAATCGATAGGCGCACGTGTAAGCAAATGAAAGATAATTCTCTACACAGCTAATAAGAAGCGTAATTATAGTCGATGAAAATGATCATTCTGTTTTTCGAGCCATATCACTAAACTCAATGGTCTCTCAAGCGAGAAGATGGTTAGAATTTTTAAGTTTCCCGGATGTACGTTCCAAGGTCTTTTAGTTTGCGAATCGCATCGTTTAATTTTATGCGTAACTCGAGATGCGGCACGATTTCTGTTTTCGTGTCACACGGTTGAAATATCGTTCGTCTAGGATTATTTATGTACGCGTGTAGAGACTACGCTTGATTCTAATCGTTTAATCGTTGGCTCGAATCTCATTTTCCTACCGTACTTTAAAAACTCGATTAGAAATCTTGTACGCGATCGTGCGCAGCGGATTTTAATCTTTCGGTTATAAAATTTAAGGTTGAAAGCGGCAAGATCGACATAGCTCATCATCAGAACTACGCCATGCTCGCGCTGCGAGAAGTTACCGCCTTAGAGGAAGCTGTCGAAGTCGCGCTGAGTCAGGTCAACATCGAGGAGACTCTGATCATCGTCACCGCGGATCATTCTCACGCTTTTACAATGAACGGTTACCCTAAGCGAGGCAATGATATTCTAGGATTTGCCAACGATGAATTGTCGCCAAATGTAAAACCCTACGAGACTCTTAGCTACGCTAATGGACCTGGTTTCTTTTATCATCGTCTCAACGATTCTAAAAACGTCAACGAGACTTGGCGACCGGTCGAACAGGATACCAACCGTGACGATCCTTACTACAGAAGTCTCGCCACGTTTTACCTCAAGGATGAGACTCACGGTGGCGAAGATGTCGGAGTCTACGCTATTGGTAAGTTGTTACGTCAAAAATTAATGTGCGTCTTATGTCTAGTCTCGCGGTTTAACCAATTTCTGAAAATTCTACAAAAAAGCTTGCAAAGAATTTCACGTATGGCTGAAAAAGACATTTTTCGGTGATCCCGAAAATTTAAGAACATCGCTAGAGGCGTTACATAACCTTAATGTTATTTTTTTTTTTTTTTAAGGACCATGGTCCCACCTCTTTCGAGGTACCTTCGAGCAAAATTACATTGCTCATGTGATGGCGTACTCAGCCTGTCTGAAGGACTGGCCGTCTCACTGTGATCGAGCTTACAACAGATATTTCTACGAATTGTCGAACCAGGGAGCTGCCGGAGCCCGACATCCTTGTGTCTTTGCGATTTTCGTGACATTTTCGATGTCGCTTGTCGCCACTCTGAGATTCACTTGATCGGCAAATTCTCGTCTTACTCGACTTGTCGCATAGACGTCGAGCATTTTGACACGAGGCGCGCGTTGTCGAAAATACTTGCCCGTGCACGAGTTTGCCTCGTAACATACGTGTGCACGGACAAAAATTCTCCAAAGACAAGTACGAATATATACGAAAATACTGTAAATGTCGCGTTCGCGCTGTTAAACGACTCACCCCGTGTGTACCATTGACGTAGAGAACGTCGCAGGCTCTCGCGGAGTACCTAACGCTGTTGGGACATGTGGGATCCGTTCGGCTTTTCCTTTCGCAGTGTTTAAATTGCCGTACGTTTAGATCATTATTGGGAGTCCAGGATTATCGAGATCACGAGCACTTTTGTCCTCGAACATTACAACTCGTAGCGTCCACGTCTTCATCGGATCCAAAATGGCTTCGGCTTGTTAACAGTTGTCATGGTTACGCCCGGCGCATGCGCAAAGCGCCAGTAGCAATAACGACTAATGCGCATGCGGCACCACCGCGCGGCTATATTCAACTGAAATTTTGTTTAAAGTTTCAATTAATATGAGACTTTGGTCTCGTGTTCCTAAATGAAAAATTATGAAAAATAGATTAGATTAATGTCGAATAACGATTGGAAATAACGTTTCAATGATCGGAAAGCGTTAATAACTATCAATGAGAACCTCTATATTTATTTAACGTCGTATAATACTGATTTACGACGCTGTTACGATTCTGTAAATTTTGTACATTCAATATGTTGGTCGTGTAGTTGAAGAGAGATTAACAACTGTAATATTGAAAAAATGATAAATACGTCTGTATAACGAAGCATGAATGAGCGAATGATAATCAGCTACTATTACATTATTACTACACATACATACATATAAACATATATATACACCTTTCTTAAATTATGCGTATACCTCGAGATTGAATCATGATTAATTCGCTGTTTATAAACAAGCGCGCATTATCGTTATAACAAAATACACGTTTATACTATAATAACGCGTATAAAGGCACACCGAATGAAAAAGATGCGCCTTTCACCTGGTTCGTGTACAAATAAATGCGATAAAATGCGACCTATCTACGATAAAACGTTCGTTAACATTAATTATCCATTACAAACCTTTGACGATGCTTAAGCAATAATTTTTATACATCAACGGCGCGATATCGTCGCTTACAAAATTACGATCGGGCTTGACCGCGGCAAAAGGATTTTTTTGTGGTTCCAGTATAATCTCGACTCGTCTCATGGACTGAATTCTCTGTATGTCCCGAGGTATTTCGACTTCCGTGTAAGACGTGACGACAACGGGAATTCTCGAGTCGCAGAATCTCTCGATGGTTTTGGGCCAAGTGTCCGTACCGTCGTATCCAGTTTCTCGATATAAACCCGGATTGAAGAGACAAATGAGATCCGCCGGAGAATCCGGAGTGACCGCGATCTCGTGATACAGCATGCCCGGATTAAAATTGACGCTTATCTCGCGTTTCTCGATTTTGCAACGTCTGCACATTTGTACTCTGGCTAAAAGCTCGGGAGGTG
Organism: Netelia inedita; assembly: GCA_964017225.1. NCBI lineage: Eukaryota > Metazoa > Arthropoda > Insecta > Hymenoptera > Ichneumonidae > Netelia > Netelia inedita. The sequence goes on along the minus strand of OZ024924.1, from coordinate 2,826,256 downwards.
CACGCGGCAGATATAATTCGGGCCCGGTAAATTCGAGCGTCAATTTTTTCAATTTCGGCAGAAAATGTATAAACAACTTTTCCCAAACTCTCATGCTCGAGCATTCGAATTGAAATTCCGCACCGACTACGTGAATACTCAGTTTTTCCTTGTTCATCCAATCATCGCAAGTTTTCTGTAGGGCGAAAAGAGCGGTAAGTGGAGCAGTTGCTGACGTAGACATACTCGCGTAGGTGTAAGCGTCGATACGACGATAATTTACATTATTGGTAAACATCTCGAGGAGCAACGAGTCGAAATTATTGGCGAGTGGTAAAGATTTTTTCTTGGTAAAGTCCGGAAAATTGGGACTGACGTGACCGTGTCTGTGTTGCAACCAGAGAATACGACGAAATACTTGAAAATCTTTGCACCATTTAGCGTGCTCTTCGACGTGTTCGGGACAATGGAAATCGATCAAACATTTTTTGCAACAAATGAGATCGTCGCCGATTTTACGACAAGTTCGACAAACACGGGGATAGAGAACGATCTCGCGTTCCCAGAGATCCAGACGTCTCTTGATTCTCTTCTCGATCAGATCGATCATTTTAATCCTGAATGATCTATAAAGATCCGCCGGTATGTCCTTGGCGAAGCGAAAAGCTTCGATCCCACCAAACTCCTCGGTCAACACGCAGCAAAGCGTCTCGTGACTCTCGCGATTCTCGTCGCGATGCTCGTTCGTGCAGTAAGATATCATTTTGCATTTTTCGCATGTCAGAGGTGACTCGACCACGTTCATGCATACGAGACACATGTTGCAGGAATAAACGAAGCGCGGTCGTATCTCAAACTCGAGAGTCTCCTCGTCGTCGCTGTCGGTCAATAAATTATTCTCGTTAAGTTCCAGCAGCGGTAGAGCCAGACGAGAGTAGACGTTCAGTAATTTCGAGGGTGGACCATTTTTCACAGATTTGTCCGACATTTCTGGAATCCCCGTTGGAATCGTCGTCGTTGCGGCAAACGCATTCTTGGGATCGGATTTTTTTGGTGTTTCTGGCAATTTGTTATTTTTCTTCCTTCGACCCATGGCTCGTCTGAAATCAAATTGTTTAATTCTTTAATTTTTATTAAGCTATTTAACGAAATTGCCAATATTTGGCTCGATTTTCGAGCTTAAAGCTTCGCATTGGTCATCAATGCTGGAAATATCGGGACTTCTTTAATTTTTTATTGAACTATTTAACGAAATTGCCAATATTTGGCTCGATTTTCGAGCTTAAAGCTTCGCATTGGTCATCAATGCTGGAAATATCGGTACTTCTTTAATTTCTATTAAGCGATTTAACGAAATTGCCAATATTTGGCTCGATTTTCGAGCTTAAAGCTTCGCATTGTTCATCAATGCTGGAAATATCGGTGCTTCTTTAATTTTTATTGAGCTTTTTAACAAAATTGCCAATATTTGGCTCGATTTTCGAGCTTAAAGCTTCGCATTGTTCATCAATGCTGGAAATATCGGTACTTCTTTAATTTCAACGAAATTGCCAATATTTGGCTCGATTTTCGAGCTTAAAGCTTCGCATTGTTCATCAATGCTGGAAATATTGGTACTTCTTTAATTTCTATTAAGCTATTTAACGAAATTACCAACATTTGGCTCAATTTTCGAGCTTAAAGCTTCGCATTGTTCATCAATACTGGAAATATCGGTACTTCTTTAATTTCAACGAAATTGCCAATATTTGGCTCGATTTTCGAGCTTAAAGCTTCGCATTGTTCATCAATGCTGGAAATATCGGTACTCCACGGTATACAAAGCGAGCTAAGCTTTCGTAAACGCATACGCAGACGGATAAGCTCTCTCGCACGCGACATGCTGCCCAGTCTAATTCCGGAGTCGTTTAACACACGCGTTATTAAACTGACAAATGGTAAAACACGAGTGCATAAACCGCGAGACACGTGAAACGTTTTCTCTCTTTCTCTATCGGGCTCGTGTGATGTCTGGAATTAAACCGTGTGACGTCTCCAATGTTTTTATTTAAAGATAAATATATATTCTAGGAAATCTGTAAAATTCATTGCTGCGACAAGTGGTTTGGACAATAGTGATAAGGAGAACTCTTCGGACGGGAGATGAGAAGAATAATACGTTCGTGACGAAATATTGCAATGTCGTTTCGATGAAAATACTCGCGACGGGGTCAATTACACTCTTATCAATAGCATCCCGTTTATGACGAAGCCAGACTGGCAACGAGCGAGCTACTTCCACCACAATATTATTGCTCCTCGTACAAGTTTTATAAAACGCAATTATGTCTCTAATAACAATAATAACGAAATAGCACTGATCGAACGTCGATTAATCCGAAGGAAAAATTTGATAATTAATCGAAATTTGATAATTCCTCGTTGATTTATTCATCTCTTGCTCCTGACAACTTCCTATCACCCTCAGAATTCCGGAAAGGCTCTTATCACAGGAATTACTTTGCACCGGTAACAATTCGAAAGTTAAAAACGATGTTAAAATATTCTTTATCCGCTTATCAAAATACTACAATCTCTTATCACTGTCGTTCACCACATTTAGATAAAAAGAATCTTTTACCTTTTAGTTTCTTCTTTATTGTTCGATTTGACGAGAATTTAAAAACGAAACGGTCGAAATTGAAAGCCGTGTCTACCGCGAGCTTTGGTACTTTCTCTAATGAGACCGAGGCATTAGATTCGCATGGCAAAAAAGGATTCGTTCGTCACATGCGCAGACGAAATCACGCCGGCTACAATGCTCGTCTTTTCCCCCAGTCTACAAGGTATTTCCGGCTCTGGTTTCGAGGTGCCAATTCACGTGTACCGTAACACACGAGTTTCACTCGTCGTTCGTACGTAGTCTATGCGATATAGCTAAAAAGCTTGCTGTTTCTAACAATAAATTTACTCCCGGGACCTTAGACATCATTGCCATTACATAATATCCTGCTCTTGTACCATAAACGATATGTTACAACAGATCTATACATAGCGTCCTACTCTTTTTTTCCATTGTACTCTACTATAATTATTGTAACAGTATAGTGAAAATCGTATTTAGCGTTCTTCCAACGATAGATACGATCTGAGGAATGCGTTAAAGAATCTGACTTCCTTCGCACGAGTTATTTACGAGTAAGGAGAGACTTTGCGACGCAAAGAAACTTTAATTGCACTTTATCGTTCAGAGCTTATCCATCTATAACGTACCGCGTACGTACTTGAAAAAAAAAAGAAACGATTAAAATGAATGAAAAATGTAAGATTAGAAAAAAAATTATTATTACGAATAATATAATTCTAATTTAATTAATAGTTTTAATTTAATTATATTCTTGTCGAGCGGATAAGAAAAAGAAAATTAGAAATTTGTTATATTTACAGATTTACTCGATGAGAATACTCGCGTGATGGAAGATCATCTTCTTATCACTTTTATTAATACCGAATGATTCCTTATAATCGCACGATATACCTGTATCCGAAATATCAGGTGCTTCCACTTCGTATAAAGATAGAAATGCTTATATGTGTATGCGCATGTGTGTGTGTGTGTGGTTATGGGATGTATTGTAGTTCGTTATCAAGTACACGTATAAGCATAAGTGATAAGCTTATCAAAGCTATATATACGTGTTATATGTGGCGCTACAGAAAAAGCATGCCACCGCGCAAACTCTTCGACGTTGTTTAGTTGACGTGGGCCGGGTCTCCGTGTGTCACACAGCTTTGATCAGCTGTCAAATTATTCAAGTTTTACAGCGAAATTCGAACGAATATTCGCGCATTTTATTAATAACTTGCCCGGCGAGGTCAATTAATGACCAGTACGTTGACGAGTATGAGAAGAACGAAATTAACAGGTCCGAGGTGAGTTTATGTCTATGATTGTAAGGTTATGTCACACATCATTTTACTCCCATATCTCGTATGACTTGAAATATATTTTTTTAATTTGTGATTGCTTTGAGACACTGGTGATAAAATTTCCGGGTTATATTCATTAATTTGTTATATTTTAATCGGTTTGTTTGAGATAGATTGTAAACACTTGTGAACATGCTGGTAGAGTTTGTATAATGTGATTGATACCTTGTAATTAGAGGCTTTGCGGAAAAGAGGATTATGGATTTGTCCACAGTAAATCGTAAGTCCTTTGATATTCTTGCGACTTTATAACGAATGGATAATTATTATAAAATTGATCAAAGCTCGATAATCAAATTTTCCAATTTAAAAGCTCGACTTAAAAAATGTATACAATTTCTGTAGTGAAAGTAATAAATATATTCACAAGTCGATTCTTGCGTTACTTCGTCGTCTGTTCATGGAAAAATGAAAGTATACGATAAATTATCTGTTCTAATCGTTTTTCCTTTCACATTTCCTCTAATCTAGAATTTCTCTTATCTATTCAGACAATGACAAACCAGCGAAAGTTAATAAAAATGGTGAGTGTACTAACGTAAATGGGATTGTCTCTATTTCCAACGCCTAACCCTAGCAATTTTGGCAACTGCAAAGTCAACCGAAAATATCAACGGTTGAATTTGGACAGCTTTAGAACTATAAAGTCAACCGTAAAAATGAATCCTAATGGTTGATTCAACGGTTGTTTAATCCCAAACCATCCACAGAAAACGTAGGATGGTTGACTTTTGAAGATGAACAGTTGAGAAGCTGTCCGAATTCAACCGTTGAAGTTTTACGTTGACTCAACTGTCTTTGTCAACCGGTTGACCAAAATGACAGGGAAATCCTTGCAATACCTTGTTCACCGAGAGAATGAAAGAAAAATAAACAAACAAAAACTTATCGAATGTCCCAGGCTGAATTAATCGAATAGCCGGTGTTCTATAATTGTAGCCAAAGCTCGGGCAAAGAACGGAGTAGCCTCCTATAGTGTATTTTCGTCAGTCCCTTGCCATCATTGTAGAGTTTACCGGCGAATAAAACGAGCATGTTTCACCAAGCTTCCGATTGTCTTGTACGAGACTACTTTATCTCAAAAATTAATTAAAGATCGATCGATTCTTCAGAGCGATCGGCGCGTGTGATAGGAGATTAAAGATTACTGTAATTATTCCGCGAAAAGAGTGAAAAACCAATCCATCGTGCCATACAACCGCATTTCATCACTAGCTAAATAAAATTCATGAGAAACATAACTGTGCTTCGAGTCATTTTACAATCGTTACGATAATGCACCGTCGACCTTGCGCAAGGAATAAATATGCTTAACAATTGCTTATCGAGTCGTGGTTTCTAAACAAGGGGTTCTATCGCACGTGTTTCTTCGTAGTGTTTCGTGGTGATCTATAAGTATCTAGTCAACGAGAATGAGCAATGTGGAACACGAGGTGCCTGATACGTGGACAAACGAAGAAACTACTGGAATACGTTACAGAAAATCGGGGGTTCCCTATTCAAGCAGAATGGTGGGTTTCGGTAGCACCGAGTTTATCGGTAAAGACGTCGTCGTCGATGCGACGATGCAACTCCAGATGGACAGCGAGGACGAGGAAAGCGGTAACGAGGACACGAGCAGATTGATACCGTCGTCATCGCCTCGCTCGGCAAACGAGGGTTTAAACAATGCAACGAATAATTACAAAATAACCAAGCTAAGCGACGGTATCGAGAACGACGAGGACGAAAATGTTTGGATGATAGCGGTACAGATGTTCATACCATTTTTACTGGCTGGTTTTGGCATGGTAGCTGCGAGTCTCCTTTTGGACGTGGTTCAGGTAATTTAGACAAACTTTGAGAGATTTAGATTTGTAAAATCGATTATCGGGTGAATGATTAAAGTAAATGAAAATGGAATAAAAATTGTTTAGCATTGGCCGGTTTATCAAGTCGTCTCGGAGGTTTACATCCTCGTTCCTGCATTACTGGGCCTAAAGGGAAATCTAGAAATGACGCTAGCATCGCGTCTCTCGACCCAGGCTAATCTCGGTCACATGGACACTCCTCATCAACAGTGGACACTGATAATAGGAAATCTCGCTCTTATACAGTGTCAGGCTATGGTCGTTGGACTTTTAGCCTCTCTAGCAGCTGTTATACTCGGCTGGGTACCCGAGGCAAATTTTGATGTTCATCACGGACTTTTGCTATGCGCCAGCGCTCTCGTTACCGCATCCGTAGCTAGTTTTCTACTCGGTCTTATTATGGTCGCTGTTATACTTCTTTCACGACGGATGAACATTAATCCTGACAACGTGGCAACACCTATCGCAGCCTCGCTCGGTGATCTCACGACTCTGGCACTACTTTCGTGGATCTCCTCGCTCTTGTACACCGCTATAGGTAAATAATTCTAATTGTTTCTCTATCTAGCCTAGTTTCTTCGTGACTCAGCCACGACGACCGATTCCTGGGAGTCATAAAAATACTTTTCGTACAATTCCAGATCGCCAGGCGTGGATAGCACCGTCTCTTATAATTTGCTGTATTCTTGCCACTCCTATATGGGGCTACATAGCAGCGAGAAATCCATTCACGAAAGAGGTACTCGATCACGGCTGGTCACCCGTGATATCAGCGATGTTGATCAGCAGTATCGGCGGTTTGATACTCGATTATACGATATCGAGTTACAAGGGCATAGCGGTATTTCAATTAGTCATCAACGGGGTCGGTGGGAATTTGGTCGCGGTGCAGGCAAGTCGTATTTCAACGTCGCTTCACAAAGATCAAAATAACGGAAATCAACGCGTTCCGCTGAAAATTTGCGTCAGTCCGTTTCATGCATTTTTAGCACCAGGTAATTCAATCTACTCGGATCGTTCTACGTACTTTACAAGATTTTTACTCGTTCCGAGTTTCTAGTTCCAATGTTTGCCCCGCTTGTGTTTCAGGCGGACATGCAAGGACCGCGCGAGTTTTGCTCATGATGGTAATTCCGGGACATTTAATATTCAGCTACACGATCAGTTATCTTCAAGCTGGACATACTTCGTTCACAGCCATTTTTATCGTCGTTTACTTATTCGCAGCTGTTCTTCAGGTAAATTTTTTTCAACCTTTCGTTTTCCCTAATTTCTTGTGTTTCCTCGTCTAGTTCGTTCCATTTTAGACTTTTTAATGTTACTCGATAATTCGCGTCGCAGGTCGTATTGCTGCTTTATATAGCTCAACTGATGGTCGTATGGATGTGGACGCAAGGAATGGACCCGGACAGTTCTGCAATTCCTTACTTGACCGCTGCCGGTGATCTTCTCGGCACGGCGCTTTTAGGAATCGCTTTTCACGTTCTGTACGCGATTGGCGACGGTGATTCGGACGTTGGTGATTGAACGACAAAAAACCATCGCGTATACTTTGCAAAAGGCTCTGACAACTTTTCAAATTTATTTCAATTGCGTTTTTTTCAAACGCAAAAAAAATATGCTCACACCTTTCGACCTCACCGGCAAGCTAAAAACAGTACAAGTATCTTTGTACCTGAGGCTGCATCGTTAGTTCTAGGACCAAACAATTTCTATTTAGTTCTCTTTTTATTTGTTTTCATTCTTTCGTTACTCAAAGTATCGAGACGACCAAAAAAAAAGCTCCGTTCCTTCGAGCTATAATTCTGCCATGAAAAATGTTTTAGGGGATAAAAACAAAGATTTAACAAAATTGCGTCAGTATTCGCGACGAAGCGGTTATATAGTTTAGTTACGTAAATCTTTCGAAGAGAAGCAAAAAAAATAAGTGCCACGTTTTTCAATCAGCCATATCCGACGCTCGAAACTAACTCGTACCGTAAGAAAACGGTCTCTTTTTCTTACTACTTAAAAGTACTTTAGATAGATTATTGTAAATATTTCAAGCACGTAAACGTCGCTTGAGCTTCGAGCACTTCGTAGTTTTTTTGTTTTCTCTCTCTCTTTTTTTTTTTTAGTAAACGTTGATATTTTGCTGTGATTTATCGATATGTTTCGCATTTGCGTGAATAACAACACTGAAAGTCGAAACATCTTGGCCAGTATAGCTTCGGCGAAAATTCTTGCGGGAAACAATATTTTCTAAACTGTATAATGTACATAAAAAGAATAGTGTGTAAGCTCGGTAAACGAAAAAAAAAAAAAAAAAAAAAAAAAAAACGTCAAGCCGCGAACCAAAAAAGACGAGCAATTGGAAATACATTTTTACTGTTAAATCTGTGACTACTGGTTTTACCTCTCGAAGAAGCGATTCGATCGTTGTAAATTTGCCGATACGCGCTATTCCGTGATTACAAACATTTGACGGCCTTCCTTCGGAACTCAACTATATATACATAATATATATGAGAACGCATTTGGTGAATGCGAGACGATGACGCATATGCGCGGGCGATATATTATTATGATAAATGCGCGACAGATCTTTATCCTCCCAGTGTGCCTCTATTATTGTACACAATAGTCTTTAAACTGTTTAATGGAGGCGACACATAAGCTTGCGCGTGTAAAAGGCCCTTTTAACACCTAGCAAAGTGCCTTCTCTCTCGCATCTTTTTCTCCCTCTCTCGCGTACAATTTTTATACGTGCAAACGCAGATTGCGTCGTAGTTTACAAACGGCTTGTGGTTAATTAGACGCGTCCACTCTCTCGTCTTCTACATGATTTACAACTTGTACAAAAACAAATCTTACGGACCCGCGTCGATAAATGACGTAGCTTTCAAAACACACGAATAAACAATTTTCTATGCGAATCGAATGAAAACACATGCTAAATTAATAACGAGACTCGCCCCCGAGCGAACAATTTTTGTAACCGACAAATCTCTCTCGCTATGCGATAAGATAACAAAACAAAATCACCCACGATACAAATTGACCAAAAGGACAAAACATATATCGCAAAACGAAGAAAAAAAGCAAAAAAAAAGAGTACCAACTCGCGTGTAAGTAAGATCGTCGATTAGTCGATGAAACCAGTCGCATAGCAAGGAGTGAGAAAGTGATGTACGTCGTCAATCTCGTCAGGGAGTTGAGCTTGGTCCGTTCGCGCGCTTGTACCTCGCTCATCGTCTATGTACGGGGTACGTGGATTAATTCGCGAATATTACCACACGACGCTTACGGTGGATAAACGAAATTAGCAAGATGCCCGGAAAATCGGATAATCAACGTCTCGAACGTACGAGACAAATATCGAGAGGCAGACGTAATTCGCTCGTTATCAAAACAGGGTGAGTGACAATGGTCTATGATATAATATACAACCGAACGATATGTGTACGTTTGTTCGAATAATGCACGGACGAGCTTCGTTGCGTTATCTATGCCTCGTGTCGGCGTTGTATATCGTACGGAGCACCGAAACGCGGGTCCTAATACCCCTTTGATGGGACAGCTCGCGTGTCTCATCTCGCGAGAGCATTAGTTCTACTCCGGTATAACTAGCGATAACTATAAATGTGTAGATACGCGGTACGTGCGTGTTTCAACTTTCGTTCCATCTCGCTCGATCCCAATCGTTTTCATCTCATTCTTTCTCTCTATTCGTTAACGTTTATGTATACGTATATACAGGGATATGTACGTATACAGGGCTTTTCAGCTCGAGTCGTCAGGTCCGTGACCCTCACCCTGTTCGTCACTAGATCACCTGCGACGGAGATCAAAATTGATTAATCATTTCTGGAATTAAGACAGGACTTTGGTTTTAGATTGCTAATATATTCTTTTTAATTTCTATGATTTTGTGAGATTGAGATTATCATGGACCTGGCGATTCACATTGGAATGCCCCGTATTATATACATGTAACGTTTTGTCCACACACCTACATAAACGCTCTCCTCTTCTGGTAATAACAGAACGCGGTGTAATACGTGCTCCATTCATAAAGCCCGTCGACGATGTTCGTACCCAATGCCCAAGGCACACACGTCGACTTGTACTATTGTACAGTCGAGAGTCACACCAGCATCATCGTCGCAGCATCATCGTCAACCCGGAGAGTAACTAGCAAGTGCGCGAATCACGGACTTGTTTTTTGTTTGTTTTTTAACACCGAGAGACTCTCGCATTCTTGCGAATGAAATAAAAAAGAAATTCATTCTCCCGGTACCGTTTGGATCTCGTTGAACGAATTTCCAAATTAAAACGCCTTACTCCATTATTCCTTAAATTCGTCGATTTTCAAACTCGAACGAAGTTTGATAATTTTTTATAATTTTATTATCTCTCGTTCTACTCTTGGCTCGCGCTTGGAGATCGGAGTCGCGACGCTTCGGGGAGTTTGCCTGGAAGATTAGAATACCCGTGGCATTGAACGAAAACGATATAAATATCGTCAAAGGTGCGACCCGTGGAATGGAATATAATCGTACCTGGGATTTTTTATGGACTCGTCGACTCAACGTATCGGCAATATGCTCGCCGTTCGAGTATCAGTGATTTTTACACCGGACAACGAGAGTGCGGGTATAATTAAGTTTACCTCGTATCGGACGTTCGTTAAGCGATTGAATTAATCAATTTTTTGTTACTCTTTCATTCTCGTTTGATTAATTGCTCATTTTCTTTTTCTTCGTTTCTCTCGTTCATTCAAGTTTCACGCTTCGTTATTCAAATACTCGTACGTACGCGGAAATTAACCGCGTCGTGGCAAACGCGATTGTTATTACTCCATTTTTTTCTCTTATTTCTCTCTCTCTGTTTTATTCCTGTTAACACGTATGTGTCTGTGCGCGCGATGATACTCGGATATTAAATACAAAAGTGGGACGTTTAATTAGCGGTATGAAACCGCACGGACCGAGAAAAGTGAGCTGCAGCTGACTGACGGTCAGTGTGAGTATTTTATTTTATAGTTGTGAGACACATACAATTCCTATCTTCGCCAATATTATTCCTCTTTACTCCTTTCCTTCGACAGAAAAATAAACTTAAAAAACATAGACGATTATCGATTTAAATCGAAAACCAGGTGCAATATCGATCGATCTTCCTTCGATCACATAGATACAAAAATAGTTTAATTAAAATCGAGACGTACGATTTCAGGTTGAGTGCTTTTTTCCTCGAATATCTAACATTTGTGTAAACTTTGGTGAAGCTCTAACGATAGTATACGTGATATTTACCGAGCTATCCGCGCAAGATATATTTAGTCCTAAGTGCTTTAAAAAATTGAATCTACGTCTCGCTATAGCGTCACGAGAATCATCGTACGTTGTGTATTTCGTACCTTGATAAACGCGAACCGACGGGCACGTGTTCGCGATTGTCCGTGACTACGAATACGAGTCGAATTATACATGCAAAACTGATCGATAAAATATCTTACGGTATAAAGTCGTGTCTATTGACTCGAGTACATCTCGCGCAATTCTACTCTGGATATAATATCAAGACCGGCATTCGTAATTTATTGCTCAATTATGCTAAGAGCTGTCTGTGATTAAAGCGAGAAGAAAAAAATGTCTTCACGAGCGATGAAATATCGAAAGAATAATAAAATAATCTTCTGCGTTTTTTTTTTGTTTTATAAATCGTCGACTTCAAGGTTGCTCTGCTTCGGTTCTTTTTCTTTTCTTCTACCTTTTGTTTCCGGTAAGCGTGTAGTAGCTTAACGAAATAACAGGCTGTTCACGTACTTCGTGATAATATTACAAAAGAATGTTCGACTTTCGTTAACGAGCTGGATCACGAGAATAAAAGTGCCCCGACACTTTTATTTTATAAAATATTCATATTCGCTGACGCTAATACGCACGCGGATCGTGTTTGTAGAGCGAAATTACACGAAGTCGTCTATCTCATTCCTCAAATAGTCTGATACTCTTGTAATTCCATATCTAACATTAAAATGTTCTCCTCACCGTCATATTGATTTAATAAGAAAAGAATTAACGTAAGTCTCGTTATCAGTCGCGTCTAAGTTTTTGTACGCGACGCACGTGAATAAGTGATCGAGACGAATCATTAAGCGGGGAGGAATGAGATTTTTTAAAATAGTTTTCGATATAAGGGTCGTGCGCGAATGTGTTTGAACGAGAGAATCGACACTGCACGCGAGATATGCAAGTAGTACAGGTCGTGCTGAGTCAGACGTATTTTTCAACCGTTTTTAATTGATCCTCTCTCTATAAGAAATCGCTGGGAAATTTATTTCTTGAATTTGTTTAAATAAAAGAAAGACTGTAAATAAACGTGATAAAGAAAATCATAAACAACACAAAAATGGATAATCTTCAGCGATTAGGGCAAGAGGCTCGAATGTATTCGCGCAACACCAGTACGTCTCTAAGATCTCTACGGTCAGTAATATTTAATCTTCATATAAAAAAAAAACTATAAATTTCCCTCATATTTATCCTCTTTAACTTAAACCTAATTTCCACATTCAAAATAATCTTTCCGATAGAAACGCCCCCGAGTCTAGAAAAATTAAAAAATCGCCAGTATAAAATTGTTTCGATTCGTCAGAGATATTTTTTCCTTATCATTTTATACGAATTAATTATTTTCACCTATTAGCCCGCTCGAGAAAGATTCGTGTATTTTAGAGATAACATATTTTTTTTCGCTTCGATCGACGGAGCAACTTGGTTGTGACGAACGTAGAACGAAAGCTCCGCGGGAGTTGCACGTGTGCTGGGATTACGTTACAACGACGCGCTATCAGTTCTGAACTCTCCTGGAGCAAACGGCCCTGAACACAGTAGCAATGTCAATTAGATCAGTCCTATATACCATGATACGAGCGATATTACACGTATGTACATATATACGTACGATACGTCTCTAAGCCTAAACGCTACGATGGAGTTCGGTGTAACGCACCGTTACTCGCTCGGCATTCGCACTTGGCTGTTCCTCGTACAGTACACCGCGTGTATCGTCGCGAGAGTTCGGATCGCATATTATGCATTTAAGTAATCAGTAGTACGTATCGCAGGGACCAGGAGCGCATCGTCCACGTAGCGGAGATGAATCTATGATACGAAGATTTCTATATAAAACAAAGAAAAGGCACGTCTATTTTTCTTGAACGAAAAAAATGTAAATTTATTTTCAGAAAAGTCTTTTCCATTGATTGTACAGACTTTTCGACCGTATGGACATTTCGAAGAATGTAAGATTGTGTAGAAAACTAGATAACGTCGCGAGGAGAGACGAAGATTCGAGAAAATCGACCGAACGATTTTCCGGGGGCGAGTCACGAGACGAAATACCCGGAAACGTTGCAGACACTTGAAATGCAAAGGAGTTTCCTCAGGGTCGCGATTAACGAGACCGTGAAAAGGAAGACATTACATTTTTGGAAAAATTACATTTTTGTTTTTATTGGTCCGACGAATCTTTCGACGAGGTCAAGAGAGATATTGATAGAAAACGAAGGTCCGGATCGTAGTTAGAGTTTCTCGTAAAAAACTCAATGTCGTACTCGTGTCTACGCCCTCGTTACAATCGCTCGAACGACATTACCCGAGAAAATTGTCGGAAATTTGAATAAGCGCGGAATATAACACGCGCGCCTTTTAGTTACACAATTTAATTTCCTAACGCGCACAGATATATTCCGCGAACGTATTTCAATGTCAAAGTTAAGCGAACGCTGAGTTCTCTCGGAGCCTTCTGACAAGGGTCAAGTTCACCAACGGCAATGTCGCGACTTGACGCTCTCTTGTAATTTGTGCGCACCTAATTTCATCGTACGGCTTCCAGATTCCAGACTTGCGTGCCCAAGGATTATTTTCCTTGCGAGGCATCGATTCTAATCAGAAAAAAACAAAAATCAATTAAAATACACAAAATACTTCATTCCCATTGTCAGATTTGGCTAATTACTATTATTTATCGCACTTGCGACGACGTACGACGAATTTGAAAGTTTTATAAATATTCACGAGTAGATAATTATAAAATAAAATTGTCCGACGATAAAGTTTCGTGGCGACGTTTATACGATGGACGTCTGTGTGGAAAGTTCGAGCTTTCCGAGAGTAAAAATAAACAATTTTCAATTGCACAATAGGTAGTTGCTATTCCACTCCCTCTTTCTCGATTCTAAACGCATTTTTATATATAAGTCAGCGATGCCGGTGAGGCCACGACCACGTGCTACGACAAGGGACATATGTTGGCAACGAACTCGAAACGACTCGATCGTCGTGCCTTCGTCGTTGACAAAAACGATCGTGACGACTTTTTTCTACTCGTTGCAACCCCGCGTTCCCAGTTGGATTTGCTCGTCGTTAAGTCCGGTCAGTAATTTCCTTTCCCTCGTTGTCGTCGTTCTCTCATTTTATCGTTGAGATTCTAATAATCACGAGACATTTATTACAAACGCATGAAATATCCGTCTAAACATTTACACGACGCGAGACACGTGGATTCGATTATTTGTGCAAGAACAGACCGAAATCGTTAATTCCTCGACGTAGCGACACGATTGCAACTTCCTCCGGGTGAAACATACGACAGAAATTCATGTGTTACCAATTAGAGGGTGAGATTCGTGCGAGAGATTCGTTTAGTTTATAATTCGAGTCGAAAAAAAGATTTTTGCAAATTCGTTCGTACGTGAAATATATTTCTCTGCAAGACTTTGTTTCCGTCGTCGTTTACCCCCCCCCCCCCCCCTCCCCCTGCCTGTCCTCGTGAAACAATAGTCGTTGACAAAACTCTGAGTCAAGCTAAACGACGACTGGACGACATTTTATGCATGAAAGTGAAACCGTTGCGTTACGTTTTTTTTCGCTTCCTTCTCTCCCGCGAGGCTTAATTCGGATCTCCCGTACTGAAACGTGACGACGTGTCAGCTTTACCCGTGTTCCGAGGCACAGACGTAGATAGGAGCGAGATGCAAACGTTTAACCGACGTGTAATCAGAAAAGTGGGCCTCCATAGATGTGACCTAGTCCAGAAGTTACCAGAATACAAATTGCCCCGGAGCCGCCGTCGTCACCAGCACCACCGACACTGAGCTTAATATTACAAACGTTTATACGTCTCTCGGCATTACTACCATCGTGTCGGACCATGTACATGTTCCGACGCGTTAGTATATTTGCGCTCGTCGGTCACTACGATTTTAATATTATGCGTTTGATTGTTGTATGACTCTCAATCGCGTACAAGGATTCGTTGTGATCTGGGTCACACAATCAGAGAACGATCGATATAGTTCCTTCGAATTTAACGAAATCCGATCGTTGAGAATATAGTGAAAGCGTGAGAAAAAAAGAATTATCATTCCTAGCCGACAGTTTTCTCGGTGTCTCTTGGAAATTGTCATTAGTTAAAATTCTACTCGGCTTAAAGCGTTCGTGAGCGACGTATCAAACGATTAAAACAGGAAGTAAGAAATTGTCAAGCGGAAGCGAGCATTTAGGTACTTTTTTTTTTCTTGTCTCGAGACGTTGGCTCGTTGTTGGGCGCGAGAGGACAACGTGGACAATTTAATTAGCGATGATTTTCGATATTTTTACGCTGACGCGGGAATTTCGCCGAGTGGCGTTACGCACGAGCGTAAAATATGTGCGACAAGCTGGGATCTCGTATACGTAGGAGGATTCATCGCGATAAAATGCAATATTGTGCAAGTACGTCATAGCCGCATCGCGTAATTCGATACCAAACTGCGGTACGACACCATAAAAAAAAACTCCGGAACGAGTCGTCCAATTGCGACGACCAAATGTCACGCGATCCAACCAGTTCGACGTTACAGAAGGTCAGAGTACCACGAAAGATGTTTCTCGCGAAATACTGAAAGCTGCATTGAAAGAGTGGACGATCCATTATGTATCATGAGACACTTGCCAGACTGAAGCGACGAGCTACTCGTGACTCTCGCTGTATGGGTCACATCGTATTTAATCCGAGCTTCTCTTCCATCTCTTTACCGTTTGTCTTCAATTTTTATTCTTGGAAATCCTCCGACTCTTCGGTATCTAAAGGAATCAACGTTGGTACATGAGAATTAATATTATCTTCGACGATCCTTGGGGAAAAATTGAGACATTATTTCATCATCGCTTTCGCGTTAGACTCATATTCGACATTGGACAGAGAATTAAACGTTTCTCGAAGGAGAGTAAAAAAACATTGTCCTTTTTCACACATGCATTTTGCCCTACTCGAGAGATCACGATTGTACGTGATAAAGTTTGTATATACGTGCGAGGCTTTAAAACATGTGCTTTCTATATTCCCCGGTGGCAAAAAACCGAACCGTCACGTCGAGATCGATAAGCTCGCGCCTGCGAGTTGCCGACCAACGGGGGTGCACACACAATATACACCCAACACGATAGATATTTCTCTTATGCTTTTGCTCGTCTGGGCGAGTGGGGGTGGATTTTATTCCACACGACGACGAGACGCGAGAAAACCGATTCCGGTTCTCGTCGTTCAGTCGCGATGTAACCGCATAATGAGACGGCCTCGCACGTGGCCTCCGGAGATTCAACATCGATGCTGGCCATTGGCACGTAATAAAATAATTCTCGTTGTAACGACGAGCACCGGAGGATTTACCCAGCTGAAAAAGCAATCGAGGGGGCCGCGAACGAATTTACAATTTTTCCAATTCAATCCGGGTAATATCGCGTCTATCTATCCAAGTGCTCCGAATTTATCCAAAGGGAGAAGGAACGAAGGATCAGCGTGGAAGATTATCGAGGAGTAACGCGAGGTTCGTAAAAGTCGTGAGAATTATTTATCCTCGTATCCTGCAATCTTGTACCCGGAAATTGCTATGCTACGGGGCAAAAGATTAAAGATCGATCCATTAGCAAATAATCATTGAGAGAAGACTCTCCAGTTTTCGCGCTATGCGAGATTATGACCTAGGACAATATAATTCACTTAATAGGATTGTATCATGACGTCATAGCTTTTCTATACGCAAGATCATTCTAATTAGATTGTGACACGAAAATCTGCGCATCTGTGAAGGATCGATTCGATAAATCCACGAGCATTGTAGTAAATTCGATACTTGGTATAATATCGACGATCAGGGAGTAAGAGACATTGATCGAGCGATTGCAACTACTCGTGCAACCACGTGCCGAACTTCACGGTCAGTGGAACGTGACACGAGCGACAGGGAAATACGAGATCAAAGTAGAATGAGAACGCGGGAGAGCTTTACACACTGGACAAATTTGTTCGAGAATCGCTATTGTTCGATCGAGCGGTATATACGCAAAGATTTACCATGGATATAAGACCAATGTACATACATATTTCTCTTTTCTGTGGGACAAAAGCCTGTAGTAAAACGATATCGTTATACCCTCTGAAAATTCCTCGTGTACTCAACGAGCTTACGCAATCGCATTTCCACCTTTCTGGCGAATTAGCAAATACAACGGTACCGCTGACGTATAGGAGGCGCTTCATAGGCGCGCGTTCTCGTTATCGCTCTCCCTTCTGGCGTTTATCGTAAAATCGAAGGAAAAAAGGAAAAAAAAGCGTCGACGACGAATTTGCTATAAATTGTCGGTGACGAGAGGAGTCGAGCTTCCAGTATGAACGTAAGATGTTGGAGGGTCACAAGAGCCATCAGCATCTTTTGGATAACAGTGGAAAAGTATCCGTACATAAGGAACAGCAAACGTGCGGCGTCAAATTCGACAAGTATGTTTCTGAAAATAGCGGCGAAAATAGAGAATTACTATTTTTGAAAGTTTCGACAAAATCGATGGGGTAAAATTGTCTCGTGGGGTCTAGTTTCTACCTCGATTATAATGAAACGATCTCACGTAGTCGCTAATCGCTAATTATCGATCAGGACCATATTTTACTCGCTGCGAGGATCGTAAAGGATCGTTGGATAAAATTCAAAATTGATGAAGAGTTCTCGAGACTAATGGGTAATATTTGATTCGTTTTACAGTGGGCCATGTAAGGAAGCTCTGCTGCAAAGCAGCAAGCGGAGAAACTCGTACAGGATGACACCGACCGGTGGACGTTCGCGCACCGTATCAGAGACGGGAACGGCTGCAACCCCGTTGACCTCGACATTGTCGGGTCCCGGTCCGGACGATTGCCTCGAGGTGACGATCCTGGACGAGAATGCGGACGGTGGACGTTTGCCCGATCTCGTTGCCGAGAGCAAGCTTTGCGGCGGTGGCGAGGAGGAACGGGTCGAGTCCTATTTAGCTATTACGATTCAGGTCTTTATACCGTTTCTCGTTGCTGGACTCGGTATGGTCGGCGCTGGCCTAGTTCTCGACGACGTTCAAGTGAGTCTCTTTTGCTCCCCTCGTATGAACAATTGACCAAATTTACAAGTCCTGAATTAACTCTCTGATACGTAATGAAATTTAAAACGAAATTTGCCAAAGTTAATCGAGCGAGTTGTACGAAAATGAAAGAGTTCGCTAGATTGGGACGATTGTATTTTTAATAAAGCTAGGGTCGAATAAAATTGATTTCAGCACTGGGTCGTATTCGAGAAAGTGAACGAGCTAATGATCCTCGTGCCGGCTCTATTAGGACTCAAGGGCAACTTGGAGATGACCTTGGCCTCGAGACTATCGACCCAGGCAAATCTTGGTCACATGGACGCTCCGAAACAACAATGGTCCATGATAGTCGGAAATCTAGTTCTCATACAGGTATTTATCGTTCGATCGCAATTTTCTAACGAGTTTCCAATTCGTCCCTGACAATTTCGAACATTGTTGTTCCTTATCGACCCAGTGTGACTCACACGTTGCCCAGATAACTATGTTCCTCCGCAAAAGCTTTCCGCAGTTATATTAACATTCGTCGTTCGTCTCTTCGGCGACAGCCGACGCGACGAAATTTCAATTTCCTTATCATTCGGCGCCGCGAATCATTTCAATATCTTTTATTCACCGTCTCTTCGGTATCGTTGACTCGCTCTATCTCGCTCTCTCCTGTCTGACATTCGAGCTACGACCTTCCACGTGTTTCCTATCTTCTGTGTTTGATCGATCGTTGAAAAACGACGCTGTATATACAAACTTTCGATAATTCTATGAAAATTTATGAAAAATCATATCACGAGACTCGAAGCTCTTTCTGTACCGTGGTACATCGACGTAGACAATGAAAGTGGAAACTTTAAAGATTCGCGGTCGTAATCTATAAAATTGTATGACGCAATGATTACACGATAAAAGGTCGCGGTTGACTAATTTTAATCGACGACGACGCGAATAGAGATAGAGAAGATACACGAGCGAGATGAAGAAGAAAATGGCCTTGAAACAATTCTCATGCATGGTGCAAGATGTAGTTCAGTCTCTGCCCACTTACCCTCTCTATCTCTCTCTCTCTTTCTCTAGTCTACTTCCGCT
Source organism: Netelia inedita (assembly GCA_964017225.1). NCBI lineage: Eukaryota > Metazoa > Arthropoda > Insecta > Hymenoptera > Ichneumonidae > Netelia > Netelia inedita. The sequence goes on along the minus strand of OZ024924.1, from coordinate 2,806,959 downwards.
ACCGAGATACTTCCTCCAATTGATACAAAACGATTAGCGACATTTAATTTTCCTTTTCCCTTCGACCTTGCACATCTCTTCCTCCCAACCCGCTGTTATTACAAATTGTTACTTACAATTTGCTCGAAAATTGAAGCGCGAGTTTTAATTTAGTTTTCTTTTTATTTAATTTTCTTTTTCTCCATCGACAGTGTCAAGCGATAGTCGTGGGTTTTCTCGGCTCGGTCGTGGCGATAGTAATGGGAGGTTTGAGAAATGGAACGGTCTCGTTGGATCACACTTACCTATTGTGCGCCAGTAGTTTGGTGACGGCGTCACTGGCGTCCTTCGTACTGGGCCTAATAACAGCCGGCGTGATAGTATTTTCGCGTCACTGCAACATCAATCCCGACAACGTCGCGACTCCGATCGCCGCGAGTCTCGGTGACATCACGTCTTTGGCCCTTCTGTCCTGGATCTCGACGATATTGTACGAGTCGATCGACAAACAAGATTGGCTCGCGCCTCTCATAATTGCGTGTTACATTCTCGTAACGCCACTTTGGGTCTGGATCGCTAAAAAAAATAAATACACCAATGACGTACTTTATTCCGGCTGGACACCGGTAATGGTCGCAATGCTGATAAGCAGCTGCGGAGGTTTGATCCTCGAATTTATGGTATCGCGCTTTGAAAATCTTACTGTTTTCCAACCTGTAATCAACGGAGTCGGTGGTAATCTTGTCGCTGTCCAAGCCAGTCGAATTTCTACCGCGCTGCACAAACAAGCCGATCTTGGAACTCTGCTCATACCTCCGGGACACACGCATCCCGTTATCTTCATCACGCCGATCGCTAATTTCTTTGGAAAAGGTCGGTTATCTATATTTTCGCGTTTGGCTTTCTTCAACGAGCATTGAACGACGATGTAGGAATCTGCAAGTACATAAATATAATGTTTTCTTTCTGATCGATCAGGTCTTCACGCGAGAACGACTCGAGTCTTGATGGCGATGGTCATACCGGGTCACATAATATTCATCTATATGATAAAATATATGAAAGACGGTGACACGGCGCTGACACCGCTCTTCGTATTCGTCTACCTCTGCGCCGCGATGCTTCAGGTCGCAGCGCTGCTTTACATCGCGTATATAATGATACACTGGATGTGGAAGCGCAAGATAGATCCGGACAATTCGGCGATTCCGTATCTTACGGCGATGGGCGATCTTCTTGGTATCAGCTTGCTGGCTATAGCTTTTCAATTTCTTTACCTCGTCGGTGATCAGGACTACGACGATCCGATAAAGCCTTAGGACGATGGTTCATTTTCTTGTGGAAGAGATGGAAGAAGAACATTGAAAATTCTTCTAGGTGGACCGACGACGAGGGGAGTCTCTGCGGTTGGCGATTAGCCAATCGAACGATGCGTGGCTTCCCGCAATTGAAGTTCTCGATCGACGGGGTTCGAGCCCGGGGGGGAGGGAACTTCTCGATTCAAAGGTTCGCCGGGTTTTTCTAACGACGTGTCCGAAACAGAGCAAAATATTAAAGTCATAGGTAAAAAAAAAGAAAAATAGAAAAAAAAAACCCAGAAAAAAACGACAAAAAAACAAACAAATCTCCCCAGAACGAATATGTGTCTTCGAATAGTTGCCTTGGTACACACGACGTAATAATTGTAGATAGAATTTTGTTTGTAGAGAACAGAGAATAATGTCCCCGCCGTGAAAGGAAAAGAAAAACTATTTTTTAAATGTTCTAGGATGAAAAGACACCGCGCGCCATATACCGTTCTCAAGACGATAGAGAAAGCAATTTTTATATTTTCCTTTTGCATGAATGTCATTAGATTCCATTTTCGGATCATGCGAAATTCAATCGATCGCCGTTTCACCATTGCGCTTAGTGCGCTTAGATCAATTTTCGAGTCATGTTTCAACGCGATTGTTCCGTTTCTTAACTAAAAAACATAAAAAATGCATTTCGAATCTCACGAGTCGCATAACCGCGTGGAAACAAAATTTTGCGCGCGTTCGTATTTACATTCTAAACTTTTTTTTAACGCAATCTATCGATCGCTCGCTCCGGTAAATTAATTCAAAGACAAATGCACGAATCGAGACTCCGGGAGTAAAGACGGATTGAAAAAAAATACACAAACAGGAGGATATTTTCTCCTCGACACACAAGTGCGCTATACGTGAAAATATTAATTTCGAGTGCAATAGCACTTTGTTATTTTTCTATCCGAGAAACAAGAGATTCTCTTGGCCATAAATTGATGATGGGCCACCGGAAGAGATTGATGCGATTCGGCTGCCAATGTATAGAAACTATATCTTTTGTAAAGGAGGTTGTTATATCGAAATGTACATATTATATAAATACCACCGATTCGATCACACTCGAGGACTAATATTTAGTCTCTCGATTGCCATGATTATAAAATAACGGTGTCAGTATTAAAGAGAAAACTCATGAATAAACAAAAGAAGAAGAAAAAAAAAAGAATATATATATTTAAACGAAAAATGGGGCATCTCGTCCGATAAACTCCAAAGCGAATAATATTGTTTTGTCATTTTGTATAATATACAAAAATCGATGTACATTTCGATAATTCATCGAAGAGACGCTTTTTTGTTCGCGCGAATAGAACGATGCTTCTCAAATGGCATTTCTTTCGAGTTAACGAACGGTAAAAGACAAAATTTTATTTCTCGTTCTGCGTAGGATCGATTCGGTACGAGGTCTCGAGAGATTATTGCAAAAGGCTTTTCACAAAACTCGCGATCGCCCCATCACCTTGCGGTGTCGTAGCTTTCATCGGATGTTTCGAGACAATACATTTAACGATATGTAACTACGATTATCTAGCCAGAGGAAACGAGATAGAGTAGCTGTTTCTTCTTTTTTGTAATTGAACGAGCAAACGCATAATTTCACGAACGAGAAGAAAAATGATGATATTTTTTACAGTCGCCCCAATTACAGGGAACCAGAGTTTGTTCCCCTGTCGGAATGTACGATATTTTTTCAATGTGTAGATAGGTAAAAATTGTTCGTCGTCGAACTGCGGAATGTTCCAAGAGCCGAGCGTTGTGACAATTTGTTGGGCGAATAATCTCGCGATTAGATTAAAATCATCCTGCGTCAAACTCGTTGAAGGCGCATCGTTCAAAAACAAGGCCCGACATCGTTTTCAGTGAGAGAAACCCAAGAACGGATTAGACAACGAAAAATTAAAAAAATAAAATAAAGAAAACTGTTATCGGAACAAGATTCACAGTAGAATATCGATATTTTGTTGTCAATGATTCAAGAGAAAGAAAAACTAGGCCTGATGAGAATCGTGCCGGACAAAGAGACACACGTGAGTCGCGCAAGAAAAAGAAGCCTGCGAAGAAATGTCAGGAGAATCGATCAACTTTTGTAATCACGTGTACATAATAAAGAGAAGAAGAAGAAAAAAAGATAAGGAGCAACAATCACTGTACAGAACTAACGTCTCATAGTTTTAATCTTATTGCAACAAGTCCCTCTCCCTTCCTCTCGTCGATATTCTGAAAGAGCTGCGAGTAAATGGGTTAACATTGATCAATCTTCAAAAGCGTTAAATTACGTCGTAATTTTAATGGTTCAAAATATAAATAGGTAACGAAGTACAAAAATATTAATCGAAGTATCGAAAGAGGAATACCGACGTATCGCGATTTATTTAGTCGTTGGTACTTTTTATTATTTCGCGATTGTTGTCGATCGTTCGACTTTCGTCCGCTTTGCCTCCTTCACTACCTGCGAATATGCCTACGCCGTTGCTTATTCGTGTCTCGATGATTATTACTTATGCGATAAATGAGAGAAAAACTACGTCGTCGATGCTCGTAAGCTAATCGAGCAGAAAAAACTCGAACACATCCTGCGGAACGTTTGTGTGACGATGTATAGTATATATATATATATGTGTGTATATATATATATATATATATATATGATCGCTGTATATTACACATTTATACAAGAAAGTCTATGATACATGCGGCAGTACGATAATGCGAATAGTACCTGCGATGATTCTCGATGAGTTTCGGGACGACAAGGAACAACACAAAGTCGCAGAACTTTTTATCCATTACAAATTACTCGATCTTTACGAATCTGCTCGTACGCACGAAGATGCCAAGGAAACTGAAGTGACTCGAGCGGAAAATGACATTGAAGCCGCGGGAAAGGTCACGGAACGGAGGAAACTGTCGTAAAAAGGGCGGGAAGCGGAGACGGGATAAACAGGAACTAGATGAAACTGAAAACGGAACTGGACTGAGACGGAACTGGACTGAAAACAGAACTGAACGAACTGAACGGAAACCGGAACGGAATGGGACCGGAAATGTGGTAAATTGACAATTTTATGATTTCATACGTGGATGATTCGTTTGTTTTCATCGGAATAAATATCGATGAATGATTATCCATTATCTCAAGATTCGTCTTGAATTAAAACGGATCGAATGAATGGCCCAAATCTTGGGAAATGAAGGAGAAGATAAGAATTATGAAATGGAATATGCTCACTGCCGTTTCAAGGATTGTTCTTTCGTAGATTATAATTATTCATCTCGCGCTCTCTCTCTCTCTCTGTGGATTCACTGAAGTTTCGCCTCCTCCTTGACTTTCCAATGGATGAGATCCATGCAAGCGACCGCATCTTCGGTACTGTCGTGACCTCCGACTGCAAACAAAAACGATACATCTCAAAATCAAACCCAGTGTACCTAGCCAATCCGCCAAATAGCATTATTTCCTAATTAATCGTCTCGATTATGTTACTCAGAAGAAAAAAAAACTCACCCTCGTTCTGTATAATCTTGCGAAGATATTCCGAGCACAAATTTCGCAACGCTCGCTTGTGCGGAGGACCGTTCTTATGAGGAAACATCATACTCGTGTCGACCACCGTGTCGTGAATGAGCTTCAATGCTTTGAAATCACTTTCTAAACTGTGACCGATTAATATCGTGTTTTCGGAGAACATTGTCAGCAATGTCGCTTGAACATCGAGAAGCGTCGTCTTCACTCCCACCATATTCTCCTCCGTAATGCCCGAAAATCTATGCGGAATAAATAAAATCTGTCGATTAAGCAAAGAAAAAAAGATTTTGATCGATTTTAGACTGTATAACTTACCTAGTATTATAATCGAGTATTGGGTTTTCCGGCATAACGAGCGTCTCGTAAATCGTATTGCAATCATCGTTTATTACTGTTACTCTCGTTAATTCGAGACCCTGAGTGGTGTAAGACATTTCACAATCGAGAGCGAAAACTCCTTGCTCTTCCGCGGCAACATCTTTAAACGAAATAATCAATTTTTTTACCGTAAATAAGAAAAAAATGTTAAATCAGCTTTTATTTTCCCGTTGAATTCTTACCTTTCGGCAAAGTTTTCACATAACCACGAAGATTCTCATAATCCACGTGTTCCCAAACGTGAGATTTTCCATCTGCACAGCCCGATGCAAAACCGTATTGCTGACAGCACGTATATTTCGATTCGCCCCTAAATGTGAATTTTCTTCCCCAGTGATAGATACAATTTTGCTGTACCACTGGCATTCCGTGTTTGTTGATCATGTAAGGCTTGTTGCAACGACAACAATATCTCTCGTTAGGTACTTTCGAGATAATCGATTGATACCTCGTCGTTGGAGCGTAAATTTTAGCACGCCCCTTTTTCAAGATAAAAACAAGATTAACGATTGGCCATAAAACCGACAAATATACAATGTAAAAACGATAATAGTCGTTGCGATAAAGTAATTCACCTTCGGTCCGTCCGGATGAGATCTTGGAAATCCATTGTCTCTCAACTGTTGCTCGCTCGCAATCCACTTTTTGAGTCTCTCGTAAAGTGCACTGCCGCGATAATCCATGATCGATTTCTTTGTTTTTTCGACGCTCCACGAACCCTTGGATTTACCAGCTAGTACAGCGTTATGAGATACGATGCCACTAGCCGACGGCAACGAGTCGTCTACATTCGTCCCTTGCTCGACCTCTTTTCGTAATCTATGCGTCGCGAGCATGCACGAATTTTTGTATACCGTTAAAGCTTTGCAACGATCGTGACAGGCAAGCTCCTCTCTCAATGCCCGTTGACCGGCATCCTCGCCGTTCGTGTAGATTTGAACGCAAATTACGTGCATCAGATTAACGTAATATTGTCGTACGGTAAGAGGAAACTTCTGCGTTGTCACTGGAAGTGGCTCTGGTGCAACGAGCTGAGGTACCTACGCGTACGAAAGATATGACGTCGTTCCAGATCCAAAGAATGTCATTTTAAGAAACGTCGAAGAAGAAAAAAACAAAATTTAACAACGCGAGAATGAAATTTCTCGTACTACGAAGATTATTTGAAAAACGATAATACCCGACGCGTTTTAATCGCAAAATATAAACAATCTTGGAAGTCTCGAATCCAACGAACGATACACATGCCTCAGGTATAAACTTGGACTTTATCTCGACTAACGGTGCGTGTTGCACGAAGAATGTGATTTCTTTATCAATGTAGCTCGAGTCGAGTCTCGAGGTCGAAAGATTAACGTGAGATATTTTGAATGATGAATTTTATTCTTACCACTTGAGGTATGTGGGCTACTCGCGATCCTTTGGATGTTTGAGCCGCGGTCTTAGCTTCGAGCGCAGCGGTTTTGGCCTCCATAGCCGCTTTCGCCGTTTCCGTAACTTTTTTCTTCTTCAATGCTAGAGCCATGGCGTATGGAACGTGAGCGATTCGGAGTTTACCTGTGCGAGAATTCAACGATGGAAACATCGAATCACGATAGATTTGTAAATTTTTAAAGATAATCGAGATATTCTCACCGTTCCCGTTGACCTGAGTATTGCCAGCCGCAGCCTTGGACATCGTGTTGCCAGATTTAATTCGAGGTTCTTGAGAGCTCGAGATCGTCGGTTTCTTCGTTGCTTTTTCAATATCCTCGGAAATCTTACGTTTCGAAGCGGATACTGCGGCTTTTTCGGCAGCTGCGTCTTTCATAGCTCGCCAACGATCGTATAAACGTTGCTGTGGATCGTGATGTTTTTTCGGTGGTTCACTGGGACCGTGAGCTCGCACGACCGACTCGTTTGCTGACGGATGAGCCACGCGCTTTCGTCCAACGTCCTCGTGTTCCTCGATTTCGGGTTTGGCTACTTCTCTCACGGTCACACCCTTCGGATGTTCCGAAGGCTCGTATTCTTGAAAGATCTTCAAACACTCCTCCTCGACATCGTGATCAGAGTCTGAAGTTTCCATCAGTTCTTCGTTCATGAACTTGTTTTCGAACGGACTGTCGGACATATCTTCGTGCTCAACGAGGCTCGTCTCGCTGCTCGATTCTTTTCGAAAAAGCGCTTTTTTCTCGGTTGATCTGCTCGATTTGTGGGATCTCGAGCGCGAACTACTCTTCCTCTCTGTACTTTTCGTATTTTCCGCTTTCGGATCGTTACTTTTCGATCTCGACGAGCCGGACGAGGATTTTTCGTGTCTCGATTTGCCGCGAGATTTACCGTCGTCGCTTTTCGAGCTAGGCACTTTGTCTTTACACGATCTCGATGTTTCTTTGCTCTTTCGGGAGCTTTCCTTCTTCGTGTCGCTGCTATGACTATCCTTACTTCTATCTCTATCTTTATTGGAAGATGACGAACGATGCTTGTCTCTTGCGCTCGAGCTGCGAGATTTATTTTTATCCTTGCAATAGCTTTTCTCCTTATCGTCTTTGTTGTTACTCTTTTCGTTATTCTTGCCGCTACTCTTGTGCTCCTTTTTACGATTCTCGCTGTTCTCCTTCTTCGTTTCGGTTTTGCTAGACTCTCGTCTCGGCTTTTTCTTGTCCTTTTCCTTCGGCGAATCGGTTAGATCGACGATCGAATTTCTCCGTGGTTTTTCTTTACTTTTGCTACTTCCGCTATTGCTAGATTTTTCGTCGAGACTCTCGGATTTGTGCGACGACGCACGGCGAGATTTGCTCCTGCTGCGTTGAACTTCGATCTTCGAGGTTAAATTGTTCTTATTCTCTTTGACATCGTCGAAAGCCTCGTCTTCGATCTTATCCTTCGTTGCGTGTATTTCTTTGGTCGATGGATTTTCCGATACTTCCTGAACATCGTCTTCGTCATCCGAGAACTTTGGTTCGACCTCGTAAAGATCGTCGGAATCCTCGTTAACAACAATCGCCGAACTTTCGTTCGTCAACGTTGTCGTCGTCGTCGTCGTTGTCGCTGTAGTCGTGGACGTTGACGTAAGAATCTCGTCGATCATATCAAATTCCGGCCCGAATTCATCCAATACCGTATCGTCGAGTTGCTGAACAGATTTTAAAGGCGCTTTCACCTTTTTCGGCACATATTCCTCTCGTCTTTTCTTCGATTTTGGATAATACGCCTCTTTGACCTTGGGCACGTAATCGTTCGAGTTACCATCGTCGTAAGAGTTTGACGACGAATTATCCGATCGCAAAGTCGGTACGTAAGTTTTCGACGAATCTTGTTCCTGCGACGAGTTTATTATAGCCGTGGGTTTGTAGATCATCTCCGTGGCGTGTGAATTCGTCGATTCGCGCAGCATACTCGGCCAAGATTTAATCGTCGCGTCCGTCGAAGATTTTCTTTTTACAGCAACTTTGCTTTCTCTCGTCGGCATGTAAACCGGCACGGGTATGTGTCGTTTCTTCAACTCCGATATGGGTGTAGGATTGTAAACGCAAGGAGCTGGTTTAGTGACGCAGCTCGGAACTCCCGTATGTTTTCCAATAGTCGCAGGAGCAACCTCGGAAGGCGCGCTTGCGAGTTTCATAGGAGGATTTGAAGCAATGGTCGGTTTCAACTGCTCGACCACTTGAGCGACGATTTTATCGGTCATCATCTTGGTGTCGCCGACTTTCTGATTCTCGAGCAATTTTTTTACAGCTTCGTTGACCAAATAATGAATCTGGGGAGGACCACCCACGGTGGAGGTTTCACCCGTTTGGCTCGTCTCGGCCGTCGGGGCCTGAGACGCCGGCAATGCCAGGGACGAAGTTGTTGAGTCATCTATGGGCAAAAATTAAGTAATATCCACGTTTCATGAAATTCGATTGTTCATACGAAAATTTGTATATTCGATACTTCGGGGTAGAATTAATTTTTTCCGAAAATAATATTAAGATTAGTATGAAAATTGTAAATGTCAAATTGAAAACATTGCTTTTGGAGTAAAAATGATAATTTCTATGTTCCATGCAATCGTTATGACGATAACCCTTTGAGAGGAGGAATCGCAAGATTTTTTTATCGTTCTCGTTACCTCGACGTAGGTGTTTGAAATGACAGTAGGGCCTGTCGCAGCAGCCGTTTTCGTAGAAAGGGCAAATGATAGATTTGAAGTAACCGGTCGACGGAAGCATAACTAGCTATTCATCCTTTTTTCATTCTTCCTTTGTACGTTCCATTGTCGCAAATGAAGCGTCGAATTTTACGATCTTTCGTAGCCCTACGACGACGAATATCCAGCATTTGTCATGCGTCGTTGCTTATGTCTCTGGTAGCAACTCTTGCGAGTACACATTGATCGACAAACGATTAATTTCAATTAGATACAATTTCTGTTTGTCTTGGAAAATTCGCGAGAGACATTAAATTTTTGAGGTTACGGTATCGTTGACGCACACTCACATGCACTCACACATAATCGAACGCTTGTGCAATAGCCGTGGGATGGCGCTGCGGAACTCTTCAGAGCAGCACGATCGCGATGGAAAACAGAAGCGGGAAAAATTACGCGTTCAAACGAATCAAAAGCAAGGACAAAGATCGTGCAACATAAGACTCGATTATTATCTTATTTGCGAATAATTTTGCATTCATCGATGTTGACTGGAAGCATCTTCGAATAATTTCTTTTATTGATTCCATAAAAAGTCTTCGATGTTTCCTCGCACGTAACAGAAAAACAAGCAATGATATTACGTCATTGTACCTCGTTATCTCATTATAAATATCCATCGGGAAATCTGTTTTAATAATATATTAACAGATTGAGGACATGTAGAGGTGAGCGGACTGAATAAGATATCATCATGCATCGTTTCCATCAGTCTCGAAGAGTCGTTAACGATGGAAGTTTTTCCAGTCTCAAAGAGATAAGAAATAGATTTTCGCAACGTCGTTTCATAAACATCGTCACCGCGTTACCTGCGATTGTATCATCGACCATCGAGTTGCTTATCTGTTTGTTTCGTAGGCTGAAAACGACTTTTCATAGGGTTCTTAATCTTTCAAACGATCACTCGTGGATAACGGACTTCCGAAATAACGCAACGCCTCTACCGAATTAGATAAGTGAAATTTCAACAGTTTTCTGTAGACTTTCGTCATGGCAGTGTCGACGATTTTGTCGTACTTGTTCAGTGCGATTTTAATTATTCTCAGTCTTTTTTACGCTTACGCAAAATACAATCTATCGTACTGGAGAAGAAAAGGAGTAAAAACACCACCGACTCATATTCTCTTCGGTAATATGAAAGAATCGATACTGTTTCAAAAAACTCCAGGACAAGTTTTGCGCGAGATTTATTACAGTGTCGAGCCCGATGCGCCCTACGTCGGTTGTTATCTCTTTCATAAACCATTGCTCATTTTACGAAGTTTGGATCTCATCAAGCAAATCATGATTAAGGACTTTGATGTATTTCCCAATCGCGGCTTCGGCGGTGACGGCGAGGCCGATCCATTGGGTTACGTAAGTTTGCTCGGTATTAGAAAACCGCGATGGAAGTATCTTCGTGGTAAACTTACGCCGTGTCTGACCGGACAAAAACTTCGCAATATGCTTCCACTTATCGTCGACTGCAGTAAGAATTTTATGGAATACATCGAGTCTGAGAAATCCGACGACGAAGGATTTAAACATCTTGAACTGAAAAGTACTGCCGGAAGATATTGCACCGATGTATTCGCATCCGCTGCTTTTGGCGTCACGACCAACTCGTTCGATAAACACAACACCCAATTTTGGGAAGCTGGTAAAATTCTGCAACAGGAAATAATAAAGACAGATGGAGAAATTATTGCTACGGTCATGCGTTTAATAAAATATTTTCCAATTGTCTTTCTTAATTGTTTATAGGCCAAAAAGTTCTCGCTGGTACTAAACGCGGTATTATACTCATCGTACATTTTTTCCTTCCGGAATTGATACGTTTCACGTCTCTCGTCTCGAAAGGTCCGGCGAAATTCTTTCGCGATATATTCTGGGATTCGTGCGAAACTCGCGAGAGAGTTGGCAATAAACGCGGTGATCTCGTCGATTCTCTGATGGCTCTGAAGAATTCGGAAAATAATCCTGATTTTGGTACTCGTCTAGATTAATTTTTACCCACGACCAAAAGTTATCGCGTCTGAAACGAAAAAAAAAATATAACGATGATATTAAATCTTGTGCAGTATTCGAGGGTGACAATTTAGTCGCACAGGCAGTTTCCTTTTACGTTGCTGGATTCGAGGCTACTTCTACCGCGATTGCCTTCGCTCTCTACGATTTATCCCTCGATCCAAAATACGAGGCTGAGGCTTACGAAGAAATTGTACGAGTCGCTGGTAACGATCCGCTGACGATGGAGATGCTGAACGAAATGACTTTTTTGGACAAATGTATCAACGAGAGTCTTCGATTGCATCCTCCTCTACCTATGGAAGATCGCGTTTGCGTACAAGATTATAAGGTACGAAAAATTATTAAAGAAACATTTAATAAAACGATCGAATTTATCGAGAATTTTAATTTCAACGAGAAAAAAAAAGATTCCAGGAACGGACATAATTCTGGAGAAGGGCTCGACGGTGTACGTAGCGACTTGCGGCACTAACACCGATCCGAGATTTTTCAAAGATCCCGACAGTTACGATCCCACGAGAACCGACGGTGATAATCTCGGTTTTTCTGCGAGTCACTTATCTTTCGGCATCGGTCCGAGATCATGTATCGGTGAGTTCAATGAAAAGCCTCTAATAATCGTCGTTTACACTTGACTTCTTATCCGTTCTCTCGTAGGTCAACGTTTCGGTCTGATAATCGCCAAAGTTGCTCTGGTTACAATATTGAGGAAATACACGCTGATTTGTAAAACACACGAAGATCGCGAATTGAGCCCTGGCTCAGTTTTTACAACCGCTGTCGATGGTATCCCCTTGCGCATACAAAAAAGACATTAGATAAGGTATATTTTGTTTTTCATAGCTTTAGCATGAAAGACGTAACGAATTTATTACAAAACGATCGTTCTTGTTTCGAATAAATTCAACTGGCTCGCCGGTAAACTAGCTACCAAGTTTTATATCAAATACAGCAATATCGAAGCGTAAATTTTAAAAAATTCCAAAACATCGAATTAACTTTAACATTTCTTTTGTTTCTCTTGTGCATATTGATAGGGCAGTTCGGCACGTTCGACGATTGCACGTCGTATCTATATAACTAATATATGTATGTGTGTTTTTTTATATATATATATATATATTTTAAATATATATATATATTTAAATATACTATAACACAATATTACAAAACAACAAGCGCTTCGGTTGCATTTAGTCACAATTGACTCGATTTCTCATACAACAGATACTTTTCGATAACATAATTTAACTTGGCTCAAATATATATTATAGGCTACTTACTAATACGATTATGTATCTTCTTTATTCGTTTGTATCTTTCGTTTGAGCGTAGAGGCTCGTAAAATCATTTAGCTAGTCTCCATTTTGGATTGGAAGTCACGAAGAGAGGTACGAAAGGATTGATCTTTTGTTAATTAGTTTACACGAGCTATCGATTGACCCTGTTGTGCGTCCTCGTCGTAATCTTCCTCCTCCTCCTCCTCCTCCTCCTCCTCCTCGTTTCTCTCAGGATGCGGTAATTCTGCTTTCGTTGCAAGTTCGAGAGCGTTCATCCACCTGTGAAAATCAAAATGTAAATGCAAAGAGTGAATTATCAGACGTGATTTTAAAAAACTAAGTGGCATTTTCGTATTTCGAAAGGAAAATAATTCGAGACTCACATGTCCATGTCCTCTTGAGAATGTGCTTGTAGATAGTAATATTTTCTGGAATGATGAATTTTAAAAGTTCCCTTACGATCGCGGATATTCAAAGGATCGTCGTCGGGTAATTTCGTTCCCTCGGTGAGAGTGAAGCCGGGCATTGGTGTCGCGGTGAGAGCGAGTCTGTCGTTGTGTGATTTGAACGTGTAGAGGACAAAATCAGCATGAAGCGCGAACCAACGTCTCGCCCAGGGTTTACTCGCCTGAGTTTTGAGAAAGAGAAAACCCGAGAGTACGCAAGGGGCGCAAGCTGATACTTGAAGCAAGCTAGGCACAGGCCCGGAAGGCGAAGTTGGTGATTTTGTCAATGGCTGGGTCAGCGCCGCATGACACAATCTGCAAACTCTCATGTTCTTATTGTCCTCGAAGATTAACTTTTGATTCGAGCATTTGCTGCAAACGACCTGAAATCACGAATTGAGTCAAATACATCGATAGAACGTAAATAGAATTTTTTTTTGTTGAACTTACGATGCCGCAAGCTCGACAATTGTGCTTTCTCTTCATAACGGAGAATATTGCTTCGCAGACCATGCATCTAGTCACATCGTCCGCTTTGACCAGAGCAGTTTTATTATTGCCAGTTTTTAGGCTCGCCTTTCTCCTCATTATCTCCTGCATCGTCTGGAACAGAGCGTCGAGCCAAGCGGCTTTTTCCGCCGTAGCGTGCGTATACAGTTCGACGCTCTTATTCTCATCTCTAATGTAGAATGTATTTGCCGTCTCGAGATTGTCACCCTCGACGACTTGGATTTCTTCGACCAAAAATTTGGCTCGTAACCGATATAACGGTCCGGGTATCAGTCTTATGGAACAAAGTAGTAGCATGTCGCTAAACTGCAAAAGAATAAAGATGATTTTACAGTAAACTTAGTACGAGAATATTCGTTCGTAGAGGATGGAATTTTGTATTCGTCTTGATCTCACCAGAAACAGATATCTATCTTGATGATCTCCGCTTCGCGCCGATATTTTGACTATTCGACCCTCTTTTATGAGCTCGCGAGTCGCACTGACTAGGTCCGTTGCGTCATAAATACTTTCCTGTATTTCTAACAATTGCTTAAATTTATCAATCTTTTTCATTGCTTCGTTAGTGTGATTTGCCGCTGTCGAAACGAGTTCGAGCGCTTCTGAAGAGCAAAAACAAAATCACGTTTATTAATCGTTCAAAGCCCGAAGAACGAATAGGCTCGTAGCAATTTTGTCCAGTGTACGTACTTCTCGTGTCCTCGTAGTCGGGATTGTCGTCCTTGAGATTTTTTAAATAATCTTTAATGAGAAGCTCGTACCTCGGCAACCTTTGTATCGGACTCAGCATGTGATGCGACAACGATAATTTAGCGCATTCGTCGAGTTTGTGAATATCGTTTATTATCGCCGCGAATCTTGGCACTTTGTGTTGCAGGGTGTTTATAAGATTCATCGCGTAGTCAAAATTTTTCACGTATTCGGTGTACATTTTGAGAAAGGGGGCAAAGTTTTTCATTATATCGCCGATGCGTGGTTTTTCGTCCCAGCACTTCATACGCTCCTCTAGCTGAGGCAGCAGGAAGTCATTGTGAAACTTATAGATAGATTTTATATTGGAGAACATGTGTTGAACAGTTTCCGGTGGAAACATTGGATGCGCTCGATTCTCCTGATCAACGCGAAATTGAAATACTTGATCGATCAGGTGCAATATATCCACGTATTTCTTCTCGGTCGCTAATAATTCCTCAGCGACACGTTGAGCTCGCTTTCTACGAGCCGTGGACGGTGTTTCCTTCTTGCTCGTTCCCTCGATCTCGCTCGTTGCTTCGTTCTTACGATCGGCTATTATAACAGAGTCCGTTTCCGACGAGCGTGTCTCATCGCACTCGTCCTCGCTTTCAGATTCGCTCACCGCGTACGAATCCAGTGTATACTGATTGGAACTTCTCTTTGTTGCTGTATATCTGAAAAATCAACGTTTCTCGACAATATACGACATGAAACAATTGATTCATCGCTGAAGTTTCTCCGTTGTATACTAATCAGCTGTTTTGTAAAATTTGATACGTTGCGTATAAAATAGATATTTTATATAATTTATCGAATAGCATCGTTCTCGTATTATGGCAATTTACGATGGTATCGATACGTTTTATCTCTCCGCCTCTCGCGCTAATAGATATCGGACCCTACTTTTATCGAACGGTACGTCGCTACAATCTCCAATCGTGAGTACGCCGCCCGTAGTAAAGAAGATTGATAAAGTATAGCGGCGTAATATACATATATAGAGAACTATACTCGAGGAGAAAAAAGCCTCTTTATGATCAGAGCGTTAAATACAATGTAACGTTGTTCATGGCCAATTTGGATGTAATTCGATTAGATCGAACGTCCGTTTGATTCGACCTTCGAGACTCGTATGCTTCGGATTAGCGCGAGAAACGCCCGAGTCTTTTTTTTCAGAATGGATCGTGTACTTTTTTTAGAATCGCTTTTTTCGGGATTAATTTAAATTTTAGTCGCTTTAACGTACCTACTACTCCTGTACTCCAAAACACTGTGGGACATGTGAACGATCGACGTAGACGTTTCTTCGTATCTCGCCGCGCCTGTTGTCCCGTCACCGGGACTCGAAGCTGACATGACGAACGGTTGAAATCTTGCAAAACCACCGAAACTAGCGATTCTGTGAAAGGAATGACTACCGTACTGATGTTGTTGTTGTTGTTGTTGTTGTTCCTCCGAACCGACGACGGAATCGGAATCCTGCGAGTTTCCATCGTCGCTCGTCGCGCTTCTTCGCTCCAAAGATTGCGAATCTCGGGAATTTGATGATTTCGAGAAATCATCGTTAATACTATCGTCATTTTGAGAAGTCACGTCGAGATCCGTGTAAAACGTGCTAGTCGGTGTGGCTGTCGTTTTCGAGCCAAACATCTTGAACGAGTCTGACTTATTGAAACTTTCGAAAGGATCCGGCAAGAGACGGGCCATCCAGGATGGTATGTCCCTCAACTGACTTCGGTGCATTCTAAGAAGAATACGTCCGTGAGTCAAAGATTAACCGTAACCTTACAAACATTGAGAGGAACGGTAGAAGCTTTACTACAGGGAAAAAGAGGTTAACTCGCGAACACCTAACGACATTCGAAACAATAGTAATAGCAAATTGCGTGGGCGAGGCTTATCCCTGAATTTAATTAGACGTCAAAACATTCCCCTACCAATGTCGATAAAAACAAACGATTATGGAATAATCGATGACAAAGTACGAACTTTTGCGACGTTCAGCGACGAAAATAATAATTACGTTCATCGAATTACCTTTTTCGGCGATGTCCATCGAGTACTTGAGTCGAAGCGGTCTTGTTCGTATTGTAGCTGGCATAATTAGTATATTAACTCGTTTGGTCACTGTCGGTGCAACAGAATCGCGTCGTGTACAACTTGTACGATATAATTCGATGGCAACGTATAGCCATTCGCGCTTACGAGGAGTTAAACACTGGCGTTTTATTTCTAAACTTTATATATATATGTGTATACCCGCACGTATTTATACTTTTTTTTTTGTCTCGGTGATATGGGTGACACTTGAAACGGAATAGACAAAAAAAAACTCGTGCCCTTGCCAAGCACACACCGATGTAAAAGGGGTAGCAAGAATCGTAAAAAAAAGTTGTTCCCGACGTACCGGGAATGGATCAGCGAGAATTTACACTCTCGGCAATCTTCGGACTGTCTCTGTCCGAGGCAAATAACTCTTTTTAACGTTTCGTAAGCACGTACCGTGAAAAACGTATTTTCAACGACTGGAAGCACATGTTTAGGCGTTACTGGAGAGGTTTCTTCTTACGCTGCCTCTCATCAGGCGTCGAACCAGACGATCAGCAGGAGCGGCGCCGATTCTCGCAAGGCCCTGTGCTTCTTCAAAATTTTCATTCGTCCTCGAGCTTACGACGCTATTTTACGATTTTACATCAATAACCGTCCAATAACGAAAAAACTTGCAAATCTGCCCAATTTTTTCATACGGCCCTGCTTTTACAGCTGATATTACTCTCGATCGTCGACACGCCAAGCCGCGACACATGAAATGACAAAATTACAACGTAGGATCGCAAACTTAGCAATTATTAATTGTTTTTTTCCCCTCCTAACGAGCCTCGATAAATCTGGCAAGCTCGATAGTCATCGTGACTGTTTCTAAAGGACTTTTTGTCTATAAAAAAATTTTTATTGTAAGAAACGTGTTTTTTACACTCCGCTCATCGCGAACCTGCACAATTCGACTTAAGAACAAAATGTAGGTAGATTCGTTGAAGATAGTATAGAAAGTAAAGAAACCGACGATCGTTTGAGTACGTTTACAAAAAAATGCTTATCGTTCGTCGTTGGGACGTTATCGCGTTCTCAGGTTGTTTTGAAATGATCGTCGGTGCACGTCGTGTATATATGACCTTCGGAAACGAGAAATTCCAATATCCGATCGAGTTTATCCGAAAGGTTGGACGGTAATTTGATTCTGAGCTTAGATCTTTCGATTCCGGTGTCCGTTTCATTATCCATTTGTATAACGTTGAAAACGGCGGCTTGTTCTTTGTTCATACCGCGACAACTTTCCATGTCGACGTCTTCCTTAGAAGGAAAAGTCGAATGGACTTCTCCGGCTTCGCTGAACAACTCTTTGCCCTTGAGACAGACGAAGGTTACTTCTAGGAGATGTTCGAAGACTTCGGAGAAGGAATTGACGGGCATGATTTTTAATATGAAGAGGTGACGGGTTTCGCCTTGTTCGCGAGGCGAACCAACGACTCGTGCGTATGAACCGGCGGGTACGGTTACAGGACCCTTTGTGTTTCCGCCTTCGATCCATTGGAACGCCATTATGCTGCCTGGGTTGTAAAAATTACGAAATAAATCAAAATTTTTCTTATTTCCGGTGTTTTAAGGTTTTTCGGAGTTCTTTGGTCGTGTTGTACGTACCTGTCTCGTCTACGAGTTCGTAAGAAATTTTTGTGGTTACACGCTCGAATTTACGAACGTAAGCTACGAAAGTTACGAGCTTTATCGGGGTTCCCCATAGTTTAAGATCGTCGGGACTACTGTCGATTAAATGTCCTATCATTAATGGAACAACAGCATTTCCTCTCACCGGATCCGATTTGTTAGATTGCGTGGATTGTCCATTGTATGTCTGATCGAGGAAACCTCCTCCTGCCGAACTATCATTCGCAGACCACATGATTTCTTTTACGATTTACTTTGGTGATTATGGATGAGCCGGGTTTAAATTTTGTTGTTTACGACGAACGTTGGTTAGAACACGAGTAAGTTTATAACACTTGATAAATGCCGAATAATATACGCAACGATACGCAACATTCACAACCGGCTTCGGCGTTCTGTAGTTCGACGTGTGCGCAGTATGATTGCAGCTGTAAACGCGGGAAAGTTTCTGGCGCGTTACATCGAAAAATTTGTTTTTGTCTTTATTATTAATAAACACTTTGGACTGTAGATGGCGTCTATGCTGCTTCTCCAGGGCTGGCGTTATTACATCCAGCACCTCGGGAGATTTCAAGGCGCGACTACCACGCTGGCGCGGAAGCTTGTGGAACTACCACAGCGATCGGCGCGCGCATAGTTAAGCGGTTGCGCGAAACAAAAGTGAATCGCTACCTACCGCTGAGCAGCGCGGAAGAACGCTACCTCCCAAATGTAAGTTTTTATCGTATTTGTTGCATTATAATCATTCAATCATCGTTCAATCTCATAATAACATCTTCGGGAATACGCTAATAATCATTTCTATGTTAAATTCGTGCTTTGGGCCGCGATTCAAAGTCACCATCATCAAGTTCATGTATGCGTCAACACGTTAAGCAAACGTTGTTTTCCTAACGCATTTGATTGAGTTTCTTTCGTTATAGCCTCTATCGTTGTCCAAAATAGTTCGAAATCCCTTTTTTGCTGCATGAACACATATACATCCGAGTGTACCTATATAGTTTGCAAATATTGACAAGTATGCGAAAGTTAAGCCGTCTTAAATTTCTCCTCCACTTTCAACTGTGCACGCTAGCGCCCCTGGGTGTCGGTCGTCAGGGAGACGAACTATTTAGCACGCGCGAAAGCGCGAGCAGTGCGGGAGTGGCGCGATGTTTGAAAAAAGTCGTGTCATCAATACATTGTTCGTGTTCGCGTTTGTCGTTAATTTACATTCGAGCCAGTTTCCTTCTTTCGTAGTGTTTGAAAGTTTACATGACGAGCGACAAAGTGAAATCCTTCGACTCTACTAAAAACGATTTTCTCCCAACTATTTACTCAACTTTACCTCCTCGATCAGTTTGTAAAGGAAGAACTCGCATATAACGTCTATCCGTGAGTCTTGCCACGTTCTCATCATTCCTTCTTTTATCGTTCACTCGATGATAATTACAAATGTCAAAACGATTCGCAAATTGTTGTTTTCGACTTTTCATTGAGATGCGATTCATCGTTGCGTCATTCTTACATTACAGCTTTACGGTATCGATAGGCCGCTTATGCAAGCGAAAAAACTTTTTTCATCACGAAACATGACTAATGAAAAAAAAAGAAAAAAAAAAAGAAAAACATTAAGATCAATTTATTTTTATCTTCTTTCCACATCTTTTCTTTTTTCTTTTTATTTATTTGTACAAAATTCGTACATCCACACGTCCAGCGCTGAAATATCATTGAAAACGCTATATATATATATATATCCATATGGAATGCATGGTTCTTTTTCTTCACAGCTTCTAATAGCTGTTTTTTTATATACATAAATATTTCACGATCGCTCAATCCTATAAAACTTCTTTAAAATACTTGGCAAATTTATCATATCGTAATAAATATATACATATGGATCTTTGCGCAAAAGTTTCGATGCGCTTTTTCTCTCCGTTATTCTCATCGTTCCGGAGCGACGAGCATCGCTTTTGTTTTAAAAACTGTCTTCGTAACAGCAAAACAGAAAATTAACAAATGCATCGCTTCCCTCGTGAGTATTGTATCCGGTAGAATGGAGCTTCTTTTGTTCTCATTGTGAATTTTGTACCATAACATTGGTACTTGTAAATTAACACTCGAAAACTCGAATACACTTTTTGCATCGTTTATAAATATTTACAATCTATTATCTTCGTGCATCTTTGAGCCTTACGTTTTGGTCAATATTTTTTCTCGCTCGATAAGCGCACCTAGTATTCTTTCACACTGCGAGACTAAAGCTGAAGCACTGTGGGACTGATCAGGCTTTTTTTGTTTTCGTTTTCCCACTTAAAAATTATAGCCAGCATTCAGGGACGAAATCAATCGTCATGAAAACGCTGGTTTTAATGTTTGGTAACGGATATTGGTGATCAATGAGTTTCCTCATTGTCCATATTCATGGTTTATTTCCTTCAGGAACCAAAATGCAGCCCCTAGTAATAATGTACCGGACAAATCTCCCAATGCTGTGAGATAAGGTATCGCGGAGTTATCAGGATCTATTTTGAACCTCCACATTGCATGAATCATTATGTGGGCAACGTAGAGCAACAGGATGACCTGAAAATTAATTTTAATTAGTTATTCTTGCGATCGTTCTTCAGGCTAAAATATATTAGGATGTTTCGACAGAGATTTAGATAGTTGGACTCACTTGCAATACGGAGACTAGGAGATACGAGAGTACAAAAAATATGTGCAGGGTTGATTTTTGTTGCTCGAGGTAATCGGCGACGAATATGAAGATTAATTGACCCGGTAGAGCCATTCCAATGAGTATCCTAGCAGATTTTGCATATGGGACTGGAAATCAAATTACAAAAAACGCGATTAAACGGAAATAACGATAGGAGGATAACGGTTACGATAGAAGGGATGATAAATATTCTTTACCTCCATTGATGAGAGCTTTCCACGGTGATACGAACATTTTAGAGTGCGGTGGCAAAATTCCCATTAACGAAGTCTGATGAAGCGTCGTCGAGATTCTCGACGCTTGAACAGAAACCAAGTTACCACCAATACCATTTATTATCGGCTGGAATATCAAAAATCCCTTGAGCACGTCGACCGCTTTACTCAGGACCAAACCACCGAGCCTGAAAAATTTAATTGACGAATTAATCGAACAAGAAATATTCATTGAAATATTAATAATCAGAAGGAAACAAAACAAACAGTCGCGATAGAATTAGTATCGATAGAGAAACTTAATAGTAACGTACCCGCTGATGAAAAGAGCAGACAATACAGGTACCCATCCGGAAGTCAGTACATTTCGTGTATATTTGTTCTTGAGAACGACGTATATCCACACCGGTAATAGTACGAGATAACAGGCGAGTATAACATACAGTGCCCAGATCTGTGTGTCGAGAATGTTGTACAGAGCCGACGCGATAGCCGAAAGGACACTCACGGACACGACGTCACCGAAGGACGCTGCAAGTGGCGTCGCCAGATTGTCAGGGTTCATTTTAAAACGATAAGATAGCATGATGACGATTATCATGACGATATCTGAAATATTCAACGGTAGAACGACAGTTATTACTTTTTTGGTCATGGCCTAACGTAACAATTGGCAACTTTGATCAATCCGTTGACCGGATATGTTTAAGATAGAAATTTTCGTATAATTTGCGCACCTAAAACGAAACAAGAACAGGTAGCTGTGGTGACACTAGCAGCAGCCATTAGAAGCGCATGGTTCCAAACAAATTTTCCTTCCATAGCGCCGTAAGCAGCTGTTGCGAATATTGCCACTATCGTGGCAGCAACGACAGCCTGTATTTGCACCAGTGCCAAATTACCAATAATCATTTTCATGATCTCGCGCCACGCTGTCATGTTACCAAGATTCGCTTGTGTGCAGAGACGCGAAGCGAGGCACATGTCCAAATTGCCCTTTAGACCCAGCAGCGAAGGCACGAGAATCAATATCTGAGCGACGTTCTGGAATACTGGCCATTTCTATAAAACAGAGAGTAACATCATGAATCATTTATTTTATAGATCAATCGATATTTCTCGATCGAAGAATAATTCGATTATAAATAGAGGAAGAAGTTCAGCCAATTCGCAACAGTTTATATCGTAGTCTGACGACATTTTCTTTTTTCAAAATGCTGCTAGAGTCAAAAATTCTTTTCGTTTGGTAGATTTCGATGTACGATAATGATAAAAAATTCTGTAGTAATGACGATATAGTATCGAAAAGCGTGGTTCGAGTCACGTATTTTATTATCCGCGAAAGAGTCGATAGAATCGATAAAACATTTCTAAGCTAATCCACTACATATAACATTTACCAAAGAATGTACGGGGATACGTGTACGTATGATGTGATTATATAACGCGAGGTTGGTAGACCGGTAGCCGTTTTTACGATTACACTCGTGCATCGAACGAGACAAACGGGGCCGATCGCATATAAAAATATTTTTTCAGGTCCAATCGGTCGTCATTAAACGGGGCGTTGACACATTTCGACGTACGACTATCAGATTTTACGTTCACGGTAGCAACGTGATATCGTATATTTTTTTCTTACATTCAAGGCTACTCGGTCCATTGAATCAATAACAGGCTTTATCTTAAATATTTTATTTACCGCCAGACGACAGAGAAAAGAATAGCTTCTTGATAAAAAGAAGAAATATCGATTGCAAAAATATTTTGTCTTTAGATCGATGGAAATATTTCAAGTGAAATTTACAAATTACTTCGAGCCTCCACATTTCATTATGAACGTTTTTTTCCATCCGATTAATAATTCTTCTTGGAAATGGCATATCTCTGTTGGTAAAAAAAATAGGATTATCAGTAAATCTTCGTGCGACCGAGTCGTGGACTTTTGCCATCGTTGTTTCTCCGATAGCGCAAAGGCCAAGGATTTAGCTTTCATATCTCATAGCGAAGCTTCGCGTCTGCAATATTAATATAAAGATTTTTATCAAGATAGAGAAATAAAATTAATAAAATTGAGCATAACGAGTTCTACGACTCGTGGGTACGATGACATTCCATAAATTCATGCTGCGTTCGCGACAATTCCATTGAAATGAAAATCCTTCGAGTTCTCGTGCGGAACTTGTGGCAATACAACTAGAAGATAAGAAATGTTGTATACCTCGACGTTTTGAAGAACTAGACCTGCTCCTATCGTGCCTATTCCCGCTATTAAGAATGGCACGGAAACTTGTAGTAGCGTATGTTGCCATCTTTCCTCGTGTCCCAGCGGCCTCTTCCTTTCCAAACTATTCGCACTTCCTCCCGAAGGAGAGTCAGGATCCGGATCTGAATTCGTGACCGAGGAGATAGTCACGATCGAACTTCCGCTGGACAATGATCCATCACCACCTGTTGAAATTATCGACCCAAATAATTCGATATTATATCAACCATTAAATCCACCCTAAAATTAATTCGAGCCAAACAAAACAGAGTCGATCAATTCAGATCGAACGAAAATACTTCATATCGAGGTTAAAGCTCCTCGATCAAGACGAACTCGACTAAAGATAAATTAATTAATCTTTCTCAGCCCGTAAAAAAGAAAGATAAACGAGCCTTCGTCATGATCCATCAAACACCCTAAACTTTCACCCGGTTTATGACTTAGACAGATCGTTCGAGGGTGAAAAAAAACAACAGAAAACAAATATTTTCTTTTCGAATAAAGGGAGTACAAAGTGAACACCGAAGTCTCGAACAACGAGTACAAACTGGACACACTTTAGAAATTCTAGTTTCGAGCGAAACGTACTTCGGGACAAGCTCGTTAAAAAGCCTCGGTTATAACGTTGCTATCGTCGTTCGCGAGAGTCGTTGTCCGTACAGAAAAAAAAAACAAATTGTCCATGCGTCGACCGTCGTCGCGACGTTATCGCGACAGAAATTTTTCTACAAATCCGGCAAGTTTACGGCATGCGCATAACAAACCGACGAGCGATAAAATGCATCGCGTTCCGTTAACGCGTTTCTTTTCTTCGCTTCTTTATTTATCCTTGACCATGAAAATTATTAGATGGCCGAAAATAAATGCCGGTTGAGAGAATAACCGTTTTAAAGAACGAAATTAGCATCGACGAGGTCTTCGCTCGCGGTCGTATTCATAAAGAGAATTTAAAGAAGTGTTAATTCGCGAAATTGTATAAAAACTCGTGTTGCTTCACCTCCATTTTTATCCCGAGGCTGACTCTCGGCTTTTATACGATCGACCGGCCTCTTGTTCCCGGTGCCATTTTGATTCTTCTCGAAGTCGTTGAACGCCAGTGGAAACTTTTCCTTTCCCGGGGTCGCTCCGATTTGCGGGATGATAAATTTATTGTCCATTCCTTGATCGCCCTCCTCCAAAATCACAGTTGTCTGTTTTCTCGGCGTATTATCACCCTCGTTCGCATCGTTCTCGTCCTCCGCTTTCGGCCTGGGATCGTTGCTCGGTACGCCACACATATCTGGATGAAATTCAAACCCCGAATTATTTTCTACCCTCCTATTATTTTTATACGCGGTGCGGCCATGTTGGACACGCGAGAGTTAGATCGGACAAGAAGAGGAACAAGAAGAAGAAGAAGAAATAAGAGGGAAAAAATACGAAAATTGATCGTTTCGCTATGAAAATTTAAATCCCGTTCGATTATTTGTTGAGGAAGAAAAACGACCGAGAATAAAAACGAGATATAAGAATAAGAGGAAGAATAAGAAAAAAAGAAAAAGAAAAAATTGGCATTTCCGTTCACGTAACTCTTCGGACGGCCACTACCGTCTCGGAATCGTTTAATGATTAAGTATTCGCGATCGCGCACGAGGCTCACCCTCGGATCTCTCGGTTCCTTTTCGCTCGCGATAGAGCGAGCGACAGAGAGAGAAAGAGAGACGCACACACGCCGAATCCTCGAACGCTTTACGACTTGCATTTACATTTATCGGGAAATTATACGTTCTTTTGGTAAAATTTTTGTGTCTTTCCCTTCTCGCAACTTTTTTTTTACACAGTTTGAGACAAAAAACGAAACGAGACACGATTAACGATTTTTTTTATCTCGAAATGAAATTAAATAATCTTAATTGACTTATTAAAGACAATATTTTGATAAATTTTTGATCTTTCGTTCGATCGAATCGGGAATTAAATTATGCAAAGAGAAATATTTGAAAAATTGCGGGAAGGTCAACGTCGCGCAAAATTTATGTTCTCGGCCCTGTATCGCGAGATAAACCTCGGCTCGGCCATGGACGAAAGATATATCGTTAGTTTCCTTTCTACGTGGTGATGAATTATTTAAGGAAAAAAATCAATATTTTTTCACACTCACTTTGTCTTTACGCGGCGCGACAAAGTTTTTCTCTCGACACCCTTGTCTTCGAGGGTTCGTTTGGACCAAGTTACTTCACCGTGGATCAACCTGCGAGAATTTTGTCTCGGACCTGCCCAAAGCGCAGAGTCTGCAAGAACTATGAAAAAAAAATTAATCGTTAAAAATTTTTCAATTTTACGCTTTTTCTCGTTTTATTTCACGAAAATGAAAAAAAAAATGCTAATAAAATCGTTGACTCACCGAGGTCGTTGAACTCGCAGATCGACGACGTTCGCTCGTCCAGGATCGACCTGCGGCAATTTCGTCTCCGATCTTCCGATTCCTGCCAGTCTTAGTCTGCAAAAACTAAACGAACGAAAAAGAAATAAAAAAGAAACAAAAATATAAAAAAAGTCGTCGTCCGATAAAAAATCTATCGAGCACAATCACAAAATCTCGATTAAAAAAATGGGGCACAAATATATAATCTCACGTTTTCTTCATCGGATTGGTCCGTACTGTGAAAAACACGTTTATAATTCGCGTCTCGTCGTGGATAATTTTCTCCCTATTTTCTTCTTGTTTTTTTTTCTTAAAACGAAAAACGAAGAAAAAAAAAGAAATTTGAAAAGACTTCGTTAACGCCACGGGGTGGACTCACGAAGGGGGTTGATTGCGAGTCGAGGAGAAAATTATTATTATTATTATTATTATTTCAAACTCCGTATGAAAAATCTGGCTTCGTCGCCACGAGAAATTTGAAAATGACGAAAAAGAAGAAAAAAAACGGTAAAATCACGACGAGAAGTCACTCGATGGCTCGCGAGCGAGAGACTGGAGGCGAATGGTTACCCCTTAGCACTGCGTAGCCTCGGTAGCGCTCGCGATAAGCGTCGTTGGATCAACGAGAAAGGAAAAAAAATGAAAGCAAGAAGAAGGAAAAAAGAAATGAAAAAAAGACGAACAAACGACAAATAAAAAAATAAAAAATTGTGTGTCTTCGTTATCTCGTTTGATGATCTCTAATATCTCTCTCTCTCTCTCTCTCTCGTGTCTCTCACTCTCTCAAGCGAGCT
Source organism: Netelia inedita (assembly GCA_964017225.1). NCBI lineage: Eukaryota > Metazoa > Arthropoda > Insecta > Hymenoptera > Ichneumonidae > Netelia > Netelia inedita. The sequence goes on along the minus strand of OZ024924.1, from coordinate 2,780,457 downwards.
TTATACGTGAAAATAAGTCATTGACAGATGTGGAGAGAAATTGTCGAGATTCCTGTGTGGTGATCGCGTGCTCTTATCGTACCCTCTCTACTTGCATGAGTTTCTCGTATCGTAACACGGCCTCGTATCGGTATCGAATATTCCACCGGCCGGTTTCGACCCGATCGACCGATCGATCGATCGTTAAAATCGTCGTTATTTCGACAAATCTACGATTCTTTCGTACAATTTTTATTTATTAATTTTGTTTATCAATTGATCAATCTATTGGCAAAAATCTTAATTTCTAATTTTTAGAAATAAATAAAAAAATTAATTAAAATTAAAATATTTAACAAATTTTCGTCAATTTTCGTGATTTTTTTCCCGCTAACTCGACTTTATTAATCGCGATACGACGCCACGCGCGCGTGTAGCACAGCCTTGTGTCGTTGGCCGCGTGGCTGCGTGCATCTAGACGAGACGAGGCCCCAGACACTCGGCGACAATAAAACACCGTAAGAGAGAGAGAGAGAGAGAGAGAAGCTCTATATATTTCGTATCAGGAGTAGCATCACTTGCATTAAAAAGTCGTAACGCGAGACCACCCTGGGCTCGCCTATAGAATCAGCAAAAAATTTCTTCGTATCGGACTACCCTCTCTCTCTCTCCCTCTCTCTCTCACACACACACACACACACACTCGTTCTCTCTAGACGAAGAGGCATAAGCAAAAAAAAAGAGACAAAGAGGAGCATGTAATTGCGAGTATGGTAGACACGAGCAGAGGACGGGTGAAGTATATAGGGGGCGCGTGTGTCAATCGTGAATTTTTAACATACACATATATATATATGTATATTTCTTTCACAATATTCGTCTATACAGCGAGATGAGAGTATTAAATTACGATAATGCGCCACGCGGGTCTATATATAAAGAACCGCGCGTTCCATGACACCAAATACGTAAACGGTTCGTGCGAGAGAAAGAAAAAAGAAAAAAAGATAACACTCGGGCCATCTCGGACCTCCCAGGACGTTTTTTTAATTCACGGAACTTTTCATTTTCGAGCTGTTTTTCGATGATTTTCTTTTTCCTTTCTTTTTTTCTCTTTCTTTCTATCTTGCTATCTCTGTCATCATCGAGATTCGGGAAAATCACGTGTTTTTGGCTTTATTGCAGAATGGAAAACGCGCGTTAATTTTACCGTCTTAGCGCGATAATGATGAGAGTGTCGTTAGATCTTCGAGGAACTAGGATTCCGCAGATAAGCCAACCTAGTCGTTAAAATTTCCGTCGTGATTAAAAAAAGCGAACCGTTTTTTTTTTCGAATTGTAACTTTCTTCGCTAAGATTTATTTTTATTATTTTTATTTTTTGGCATTTTTTTTACGATGGAATATCGAATTATTATTTTCTTTTTCTTTTTTTTCGAGCGTATCGACGTTTCATGGCGCGAATTCGTTCGATCGTTCGATTAAAATCGTAACACCCGGACGATAGTGGAGACGAAATTTGATAAAAATATCGAGACGTTATCGTGCACGAATTACGGAAATCTCGTAAAACAATTTCTCGTCGAAGATTCAACGAACGAATTCATATTTCTCAATGATAAAACGCGAACTTCCCTCTTCGTGCGCAGTTAACGATCGATCGCGAGGTTCGTTAAGATAAATTAAGATAATAGAAATTAATCAAGAAAATTAACTACCACGAAAAAAGATAACGAAACGATAAAAAAAGGAAATGTAAATTGTACGAAATACGAAGAAAATTTGTCGATGAAATTGTCGATTGATGTCAAATTATTCGCGATGTCGTGGAAAATCGCGTGAAATTATTTCGTATCTTGCGCTCGACTACGAGGATTTCGAAGCGAGACTCGCGAACACGTGGTGAGACACTCGAGAAAATCGCGAGATGAGTAATTGAGTGAAAAATCGCGTATTTTTTGCATCTCCCTATTTATTCGTTTCTAATTCATCACTTTTGAACATTGAAAGACAAATTTCTCGAAGAAAGAAAAAAAATAAATTTTTGTTTTCAATTAAATAGAAATCACAAAAATTACTTACGGTAATGGCGAATCCCGTTGAATTTCCGCCAGCGTGTCGATTTTTTTATCAAACGAATTATCGCGTTTAAAAATAACAATTCGCTCTTTTCCCCGCACTTTTGGACAAGGACAAACCTCAGGAAAATAGTCTCTGACGAAGTTTCTCCAAAATGTCCACACTCTCGAAAGCCCCAAACTTTCTCAACTCCCGCGTACAATCCTCAAATATTTCAGCTCACGTGAAATCGGATAAATCGCGTAAAATCCAAAAAATCGACTTTTTTATAAATACAAATTAATTTTAAAAAAATCGTAAAAACGTCACTGGCGCTTAATCGGCGACACAGAGAGAGAGAGAGAGATAGAGATTGAATTTAAGAAAAATATCGATTTCACTCACGCGACCGCACTTGACTGATAAAAATGAAGACAGTAAAGCAAAAAAAATGAAAAAATAAGAAAAGCAGAAAAATTGTTTCAAAGTATAACGAGATCGTCTTCTGACCCGTCCGCGTGGCTTCTCTCTGCCGTGGTCGCCAACACACCGAGCACTCGGACTCCTTGTACAATAGTCATACGTTTTAAGTGCACCTCTCTCTCTCTCATACTCGCGGTCAATCCTCGCGGTGTCTTCGTAACGAGAGCGTAGAGAGGAAAACGAGGGAACACGTGTGCCACCTATCACTCACGATAATACGTTCTCTTATCCGCAACGCATGGGCGGGGGTTGAGACGAATAGGGGTGGCGAGGAGAGGGGGCAGGATGGAAGAAGATTTTCGAGATTCAACGTAGAATCAACCGTTAGATCTTTCGAACGTTTCGTCGATCGATAAACGATATTTTCGTTTTATTTACATATTTCGGCACGTATCGCGTATCCTTTAATCGTCACGTGTTAGATAAAGCCAATTTACAACGAATTCTAAAAGATCGATAAGTCTCATTGATAAAATCAATAATGAAAGAGAAAAAAAAACTAAGATACGAAGAAAAAATATAATAAAAGCGCGACATCAAGCGATTATTATGAGAATATTGCTACGCGGTTTCGATTGGAGGAAGTTCGATCTATCGTCCGTTATTATGCAACGTAATAGTAACGACGCAGGTCGCGCGAGTCCGCGCGATAACGGGACGCGAAATCGTCGCGACGATATTGAGAACGAAAGAAAACGAACGAAGAAAACTAAAAACAAAAATAAAACAAACAAAAATCTGACGACGATCGTGTAATTAAGGGAAAAAAATAATAATAAGTGTTCGCTGATTAAAATCGTAATGATAATCGTTCGATAGGCGATAACGCGTGATAACGACGATAAAATCGTGACGCCACGTCGACGTAAAATTAACAGGGTAAAGTCAATTTTTGCGATTTATCGATATAATCCTCTCGGTATAAAAAACGAACAATAATAATCGATTAATTAATTAATGACGTAACGAGAGATTCTCGGATCGTCGTGATAATTCGCGGATAAAATTGTCAAGCGGTATTTCCCCCTCGCGGAATCAACGCCGTCATTCAGTTTCGGTGTTGTTCGCACAAAAGTTGCGTCACGATAAATTCATCTCGTTGGAACGCGAGAGAGTAACGCGCGATTTATCGCGATCGTAGATCGTGACGAGCGTGCAATTTTTTTTCCTACCGTTCGACGGTGGATTAATACGATCTTCGTTTATATTTATCTATATAAAGTAATCGTTCGAATTATCGTTAGTCGGCCGCCCGTACAAAGGTTTGTATATTACGAGGGACTCCCGCTTTTATTCGTCGTTCGACGTGGCAAAAATCGTTTCACGCAGCGGCGATTTTCTTTTCTTTTTTGTACCATTGTTCTCTTTTCCTTCTTCTTCGGTTCGTCGTCATTAATTCTTGATAAAATATTAATCGAGCCAGCGGATCGAGATTGGATGTAAAAAATGTACCGAGTTCGTAAGTGTAATTCGTCTCGCGTCCTCGAGGTGTTATTAATTATCCGTGTTTATTTTCGTACGATTCCGTGTATATCGAGGTGGGAGGGGAGTGACGAAGGTTTAACCGGGATTTCCACGATTGTCTCTATTCTTACCTTTCGATACGCTACGCGAGCATCATCGATACCAAATAAGAAACACAAATTACCACGGTCGATTCATCCTTAGCCCGTATGACGGGAATAATTATCTAGCGTACGTACACGGCTGATCGTCGCGAGGAAAGTCCCGCGACTCGTCTCTCGTGACGCGCGGGAAAAATTAAAATTGCTTCTTTGTTTTTATTTTTCATTTTGTATTTTTATTTATCGACTTCGATGCAATCAGAGGGACGATATTATCGTCAATTTTTGTTAAATAGAAGCGAACTTCCGCGAATGACAATATTAGCGACTAACGTTTCCTCCTCGATCGCGAGATCGAATCGAAACGAAATGTTTGTGTTGTGACATGCGTGTACGGCTTATCGCGTCGATCCGCGAGAGACTCGCGAGAGATATCGATCGTACAATAATGTATATTCAATTTTCTCGTGAAAGTATTACGCTCCGTGAACGATCGGGACAAGAAGCGTGAAAGCGACGATTGTTATTTCGATATTATCGTGGGACGAATCGATTTTTTGTTAAATCGGTACAATTTTATTTTTAGACAATTGATTTATTGATTTTTTCGATTAATTCATTTATTAATGATAAATAATTAGTTCGATCAATCGAGGAATAGGATAATTCAATGGTTAATCAAATTTTTCATCGTTCGAACGAAAATTGGGAGATTTATATTTCCAACGTAATTAACGTCGTAGAAATAAACGCATCGTCATTGATTCGTCATCGCAGTGTGTTCATTAATCTATTTATGAAATGATCTTAGCCCACTTCCCTCGCCTAAAGCTCTTCGACAATATAGTAACTCGTGAGACGATGTTTCTCACCGAAGCCAACGTGTATCACAAAAATACCGTGTAATTATGTTGCGAGAATTTAATCGAGGCGCGCAACGCGGTAGAATATACATTTTTATCGCGCGGTTTTACCGTAGAATCGCGAGATTGCGAAATTACAGTGCATCGCGACAAAGGCGATTGCGTATGTCTGATATCTCATTTTCATAAGGATAATTCGAGGTCTTCGATAAAATCGAGTTGTACAAACGGCAAGCTTTATTTTTCAAACGCTCGTACCACCAAGAGAGTAAAAAAAAACAAATCTCGAAAATTCGTCAAATTTCTCAAAATACAGGAGAAAAAAATTCTACAACAAATCTTTATTTTTTATTTTACTTTTTTTTTTAAATGTACAATAAAAAATACGCTCGTTCGAACGAGAAGCGAAGGTGAGAAGTCGTGGTGATATTAATCGTCTGAGAATCGTTGATAAGATTCCTCGATGGCGTTGAAATTTTCAAGGGTGTGTGTTTTAAAACGTTTTCTTAATTCGCTTGTAGAAACGTAAAATATGAGAAACGGTGAGATAGATTAAGTCTTACCTTGATGATCTTCGGTGAACGATATCGATACGAACCTTGGCATTCGAGTATGTTTATCGTTCGGCAGAAGTCACACACGAGACACACGGAAATATAGATATATATGCCCGCGTATCTGCGAGAATAATTTTTTTTTTTGCGAAAAATCTCAATGTCTTCCATCCGGTCGTTAATATTTTAATGAAAACAATATTGTTCGTTGATCTTTGTCGTTTTCGATCGAGCAGCGTTTTCCCTAAAAACAAAAACGATCGTGTAACGATCGAATCTCAAATCGATTCTCGTATCTATCAATTTCTCGATCGATGATTCATCGATGATTAATTGTCGATCACGATATCGACGATTTGCAAATCGGAGGATGGGCAAGCCTTTTATTGCGCGACTCAAATCGAAATAACAAAAAATAAATATTACATAATTCCCAAAGATCGATAGATATCGATCGAGATGGCGACGAACAAGGAAAAATCCGATCGGTTCGTCGCGGTTTCGTTTTCTTCGACGGACGATCGGAGAAGATGTCTCGAGAGATATTGCAAGCACGTAATTGACCACGCTCGTATCGTTTTTTTTCTTCTTCTTTTATTCTTTTCTTTCCTCAAGAGGGGGGAACCCAATCGATTCGCTTACCTACGCGGTGAAATAATAGGATTCCCCGAAGACCGGAACGTAGGAATAAACGTCGGGACGTCTCGATCGTACAGGCCTGGAATGTTTCTCTTGATGTTCTTTTTTCTTTCTTTCTTTCTTACAATTTTATTTGATTTTTTTCTTACGTTCGGTCGGTTCTTCCTTCTACGAAGTACGCAGTGAAAAATATGTCACGCGACGGTTCTAACGTACTAACCGGTACGTTAGAAGTTGCATTATGCAAACGGTGATGCGTCGCTTAATAACGTCGACGTACGTTCAATGAGCTTGATGTACGTTGCGAGACGTATTATATCAGTTACGTATATGTATTTAATAATATTTCGAAATACAATTCTAATAACTTGAGTTAAGGGAGCGTGTCGTTATTTATTTTTGTCGTTGTCTAGTTAGAATCGATAACGATATCGATAATTCGAATCGATATCGATATTTCTATATTTCTCAGGACGTCGATCTTCGAGGTAGGTGCAATTTTCTTTAATTTTTTTTCTTCTCATTTTAATTGGCTCACCGAGATACAAAGATAAATTTAACAACGGACGACAAGTTGTGCAATGCAAAACAAAATTGTCACGGGTATAATCGAGGGAATGTCGAGTGTTCGCGATACAGAGTGTCACAATGTCACCTTGGGACCGGGTGAGTCGTGGTAACGATCATCGGTCATGATTTTTCTGATAAGACTTCCGTGAATAAATTGTCCGATAAGAGAGACGAATGTTTTTTTTTATTGTTTTTTTTTGTTTTGGTCAAGCGAGGTAAAAATAGTTTAAAAATAATCATTAACAGCAGAAAATTATCGTATCATTATCGTGCTAAGAAGCAAAAGAAATGAAATTCGTAATTATCACGTTATCGCCTCGAGTGCTCCTTCGGCGTCGTTTTTTTTTTAAATAAAAAAAAAAAATTTTCAAGTATTTACGGGTCTCAATAAGTCGAGCTTCTTTATCGCTTCCTACGTGGGGCAATATCTTTTTCATTTATCTCGATTATTATTATTATGCATCGGGTCGGTATGCAGTGACGACAATAATCAATTAGGTTAAACAAACTACTTTGTATGGAAAAAGTGTCAATAACGAGGGATGCGCGATATTCGCTTTTCTTTACTGACGTACGTATTCGCCCGAGTCTCGTCGCTTTCGTTGACAACAAAAGAAAATTTATTGGTATTATGATTTCTTTGATTTTTTTTCAAGATTGTGGAATTTTCTCTCGATGAATAATTGTATCCTCGCAACGTCGCGAGGGAGCAATTACGAGAGCGATTAATTGGCGCGATAGAGCTTACCTTATGCGCTTTTATACAGTCGTCGCGCATTCCGGAGATTGCTGAAAGATGATTGAGATTTAATCGGTCGAAATATTGAATACGACAATTTTCTTTTTTTTTATTATTATTATTTTCGTAATTATATATACATATATATAGATATATATTTGTATGTTTATATATATATATATATGTGTATATATATATATGTGTGTGTGTGTCGTTGACGTCTCATAATACAAAGGTAGCTAAGAGACCAATACGTTAAAATGACAAAAACGATCATCATCATCGCCATATACATCATCTTGTTTCTCTTTTTCTCATTTATTCTCGATTTTCTCTCTCTTTCTCTCTCTCTCTCTCTCTCTCTCACGAACAATATCAGCGATATATTTATCTCTCTACACGATTAGAAATATATCGATGGCAATAAATACGCGAAAAAGAAAGGAAAATGTAGTCGAAATTCTGTTTTTTTGCCGTTTTTTTTTCGTTCGTTCCGTTCGTTTCAATAAAAATGAAAAGAACAACGAAAAAAAAAACGAAATATACCGATTTTTTCCGTTCCTCGCTTCGAAGCGTAATACTAAAATTCGCGAACGCATCGAAAAGGTTAGTAATGATAATAATGATTTATCGACTAACGAGCAATGTCCATCGACAAGTCTCTTACACCTTAAGAATTTTCTTTTTTTTTTCATTTTTCTTTTCTTTTTTTCGTTAAATTTATTTATCTCTCGTTTTTCACTTACAATTAATTTTGATTCTCAATGTTTTGATTCAAGTTGCTCCATTCACCTTAGCCACCTTATACCGTAACGCGCTTCGCTTAGCGCCGTAGATGAAAAAAAGTTTTCAAAAATGGAAAAACCAAAAGTCGGAAAAAACGACAAACTATTTGTACAAGATAGCACAATAATTATAATCAACGTCATATAATCGTAATAATGACAATAATAATAATAATTTTAATAATATCGATAATAGTAATAATAATATTCTTAATATAATATAATCGCTCGCGCGTTTTTTCATAGGAACGTTCGTTTATTGGGGGGAAAATCAAACCCGTAGCCCCGAGTCAATAACCGCAAATTTCTTTTTGTTCACAATCGTTTTTTCGTGTTGTCTTCCTTTCGCGCGCATCGCGCGAGCAAATTCGTCGGGTAATTTTGGTTCTCGTCCACAGCTGTTCACATACACATGGGCCAAAAATTTTTGGAAAAAAATTCAAACGAGACGAGAGCGACGGGAAAATCTTTGTACAATTCGATTCGAATGTGTATATCTCTTTTATTTTTGTTTTCCTCGTCGTTCGCCGAGTCCGAGGAAAGTAAACCGAATGGAAAATAATGAATAAATTATGTTTATTATTTTCTCTCGTTCGCGCGGCCACACGAATTTCTTGCTTCGAAAAATAATTACGTTTCTCGCGACTCTCTTTTTTTCATTCTTTCCTCGTTTTACGCTCGTGAATATTTACAATGCCGCACGAATCCTTTACACGTTTTTCTTTCGTTCTTTTTGTTTCTTTTTTTTGGAAATATAGTTTTTAAAGGTTTTCTTTTTCTCTTTTGAATTTTGTTTTTCTTTTCTCGGGAGGGTTTGATTATTTTACGCATTCGTTATTATGTACATCGTCAATGTACACTCGCGCACGGTCTACAAATTTTTTTTTTATTTGTTTATTTATTTTTTTGGTTTTTTGTATTTTTTTGTATCTCAATCGACGTACCGATATAATTAAATAATCGCTCCCTCGCTCGAGTCACTAAATAGTTGTACTTCACGTTTTTTTTCTCTTTTGTTGCGTATATCGTTTATATATATTTATATATATATCGGTTTATTCTGAAAAGTACACTCTAATTTTCGCACTATCGTAACATCGTCGTATCTACGCGCGAAGTGACTTTTGGGACCCTGAATCGAGAAACTCGTCGAATGATTATTAATTATTATTTCGTTCTCATTTCTTGTTTTCTATTTTTGGTTTTTCTTTTGTTCATTTTTTCTCTCGTTTTTTTTTCATTCGAAATACATAAACTCTCTGTGACTTAAGTGTACGGGGGTTTTTAATTCAATTTCTTACGTCTTTTTGCTGTTTTGTTTTGTTTTCAAACTTGGCTACACGCGTTACCCTTAATACGTAATTAATACAATTTTTACTCGCTAATTTTGATTTTCGTTACAATGTATCGCGCGTCTTTTTCTCGCTCGTCAGCCCAAGACTTTTTGTTTTAATTATCGTTAGTATTGTTATTATTATTATTATTATTCTTATTATTATTAATATTATTATTATTATCGTCGTCGTCAACTGCGATGTTATTTTTTTTCCGGTGATTTTTCTTTTTTTTGCGTGTATACATATAATAATAATGGAGGTTCGTAATTAATAGTTACATGTATATATATATATATGTATGTATATATATATATAGGCATATGCTTGGTCAGGTTTTTGGTTTACTTTTTGTTTTTTTTCCCATACGTTCGTCGTTACTTTTCTTTTTTTTTCTTTACCAGTTCACTCGAGAAAATCCTTTATCATCCCCGTCGGGTACAATATTATCGTATATAATAATTATAATAATATATATCAGAGAGAGAGTTCTTCGACTAAAGCTTAACCGAGGAACCTGAGTTGCAACATTATTACGTAATAGGAACTTGAATCGCGTCCAACCATTGACCACAACAGATCAAGCGAGACGAAAATAATGATAAAATATTACTGAAAAAAAATACGAAATAAATACAGATTGTGCGGAGAAATGGACAAGGGCACCAGATGGGCGAGAACGCCGAAATGTTTTTATTTAAACGAGAATGTAAACAAAAAATCACGTACGTTGGTAAGATAACAAAAATAGCGTACTGAGGTTGATTTCAACCCTTCCGGTCGAACGAATCTATTCGACGTCTCCGCGTTAATTCCATGTGTCCCACACCTCGCCCCCTTAAATTCAACCCTAATTTTTCACGTTTTCACGAAAATTCGTTTTTTGTTGTTGTTTTTTTACGTTTCTTTATCTCGCGATCGCGTTCTACAATTCTTCTGTCCGTTGGTGAAAAGGAAAGAGCGGATTCTGATGACGCGTGCGCGTGCCGAATGAGCTCGAGGTTCCCATCTGTCGTTCTCAACAAACAATGGGAAAGAGAGAGAGAAAGAAAAATGTAGACTAAGCCGGTGCAGCGTCGAAGGGTCCGAGAAAGGGAGTGAGAGAGAGAGAGATTTCTCTCGTATAAAGGATTTCCAAAATATTGTGTAAATCGTGGAAGAATGGTACGTAGGAGAGGGGGATGAAAAAAGATCGAAATTTTTCGTAAGTTCGAATCAAAACGTGGCGAGATGCGGGCGCAGCTGAAATTTTAGGGTGAAGTTCGCGTTGTAAACGTTCGTATATTTCCGTACAGAAGGATTCAATCTCGTTTGTCGTGTAACGGGGGGAAAGAGAGAGAAAGAGAGAGAGAAAAAGGGTGAGAGGGAAGCAAAGAAGAGAGGAAAATCATGAAAACAGAGCGCCCGCGAGCGAATTTCAACCCCTACGTAGTACGTTACCCACCCTTGTGCAAATAAAGGGTTGGCGCGTTTCCCATTTTTGGGCAACTCCGTGTTCGTCCATCCTGACGTGTGCATACACACACACGTACGCACGCGCGCTGAAACGGCTCACCCCAATCTTCTCTCCATCACCCCGAGTGTAACACAATCAATTCTCACCCCTTTCGAAGGAATATTCCCCGAATTTACGAAAAAAAATACAACATTCCCCAATTTCACGAAAAAAAATCCCAACAAAATCGCGGGAGAGTCTTTTGTCGACGACGACGGGTGTTGAACGAACGACGAACACATTTTATTTTTTCGCGCCGACTATAAAAAAAAAGAACAAAAGAACGCGGATCTGTTTCGACCAAGAAATGAAAAAAAACGGCTTTAACCCCTTTTCGTTATTATTATTCCTTTTTTTATGGCTTTCCTGAAAAGCCTTCGAATCGAATTTTTCTGTTTGTGGTAAAACCCGTTGTCGCGCATTTCATCCCTCGTACTTACTATTTTCACCCCTTCACGAACACGATGGACGAGACGGGGGTTTGTCCGTTGGAAAATAATTTACGATTTCACGTTGAAATTTGCGATAATCGACGCCACGAAAGATCGGGAGGAAAAACAGCGGCAAGAGTTATCGTCGGGGAATGAGGGATGGGTTTTTATGTCGAGGGATGAAGATCAAGGAAGGGAGGGTAAGGAAGAAAAAAAAATATTATCGATTTAGGGAAAAAAGGGTCCGCGCTGATAATACGAACGAAATTAAAGCCACATGCTTCCTCTCTCTCTTTCTCTCGCTGGCTCTTTTCCCTCTGGCGAAATGCGCGTGTTAAGGAAGAGGGTGATCAAGGAAGAGGCACGTTTTCCTCGTTGTCGTAGAAATGCCCGGGATCGTTCTAGAGAAAGAGAGAGTAAGAGAGGGAGAGAGAGTCCAAGGGGCCAAGCGCGAGAGTCTCACTTCTTTTGATCGCGGTTGTTAGCTTCGCAGAAGGGGCGCGTAAAGGCTCTACAGGGGTAGCGAGCGAGAACGAGAAGAGGGTGGTGGTCGTAGTAATCAAGGGTCTGTCTCGGTGTTGGTGATTTTTCGTCGCGTTTCTCGATGAGCACGCGCGCGTACACACACACTCACACACACACACAACGAGACGCTTATAGGCCTACGGATGAGAGTCCAGAAAGAGAAAGAAAAATCGAGGAAAGAAGGAGAGGGGGTTGGTAAAATTATTACGGGAGGATGAAATTTCGAAGTTGGTGTAAGATGACGAGGGAGAGAAAGAACCCTCTGGAGCACAAGGGGGGGAAGAGTAATAAGAACGAGACAGAAGCGAAAACGTGGAAGAAAAAGCTGACCTATAGGGGTGGTCGGACGGTGATGGTGGGAGGGGGATGAACTCGAGCGCGCAGGGGAGGCTTTGATAATTGCGATCCGTTTCCTTCTTCGCGGAAAAGAAGAAGGAGACGAACGGAAAATGTGAGGCTACGTCTGATGTGATATAACTGTAGGAGTGGGGGTGAAAGAAGACAGCATCCCCGTTCGATATCTCTCTTTTTTTCAGACTAATATCCTTCCCCCTTCGATTTCCAACAATTCCTTATTTACGACGAGTTTCGTATACGAAAATTTCATAATTTCTTATGTTTCAGGAGTTTCGACAAGTCGAACAAATATTCTACTGTTTTTCGTATATTTATATATCACCCGATAAATCTTCGCGGTAGAGGAATGGGGCGGCGGGGGGAGGGATGAACGCTGTCCATCTTTTATTTTTCATAGCTTTCAGAAATTTATCTATGGACGATGATGACAGGACTGTTTTTCGTTTTCCATTACTTTTCTCTCGTTTTTCTTTCTCTTTTGACGAATATACCGCACCACCGCCCCCTGCCCGCCCCCCCCCCCCTTCTCTTCCCATTCCACGACCCTCCGAGCACCGGCACATACAAACGCGAAGCAGTTTTTCCGAGCTCTTGGAAACCGCAAGATATTATTGATTTTTATACAAGGGGGAGGGTGGCGATGGTCGGCAAAGGACGAAGAAACATAAGAGAAAGACAGAGAGAGAGAGAGAAACCAGCAGGATGTGGGTGGACGACTGTTTCCGCGTACGCGTGTGCGTGCGACGCGCATACCACCGTATAACTAAAGTATATAATATATAACATATACACATACATATATACATATATATGTATATATGTATACATATGTATATAAAAGAATTGAGGGTGGCTCATGTCATTTACTCGTCCGATCGTTAGTTGGAAAACAACGAAAATCCTTATACCCGAAGCGCGCGTCCCCGTGTACACTTTTATTTTCTTCTCCCGTTCGGCTCGAGACGACTGCCTAGAGAACGTGGTGGCGGAGGGGGGAGGAAGAAGAAAAAAAAAAGCTTCGAGGGGGAGACCAGGGAGGAAGAAGAAAAAACAAAATCGATGTCATACACACAGATACACACACGCACACACACACACATACACACACATGAACGGACGGACGGACGGAGACAGAGAGAAACAAACACTCACACACGCATACGAACCGGCGCGACAGGAAGAAACAAAATCGATCCTCGCTCGCGAGAGTGACGAGAGTCGAAACTTTTACTCCCTCTCGATTTTTTTTCACCCCCGGTAACCACCCTCTCTCTCTCTCTCTCTCTCTCTCTCTCTCTGTCTTTCTCTCAACCACCCCTTGTACTCTCAAGCCGCGCACTTTCAGTCTCGAATTATTTACTCTTCGTTCCCGTCTCGCGGTGGGGGCGGTTGGTTGACATTGATTACGTTTCAACCCCCCCTTTCCTCTCTCTTGCGGGCGAGAGGGACGGTTTGGGTGGATAGAGGGGTTGATACAACCCAACACACGCGATATCTTTCTCCTCCAAGTTTCGCGTTCGATAAACTTGGCGAGCACATCCGTAATTCCAATTGCAAAGTAGATTACGGTTCGTGACTCGATTGTACTCTGTCTCTCTCTTTCCCTCTCGCTCTCTCTCTCTCTCTCTATCTATCTCTGTTCAACGTGGTGTATGCCCGACAACCGCGTCCCCCTGCTCATCCACCCCCTGGCTTTCTCTCTCTCTCTCTCTTTTTCTCGTCGAATCATGTACAATTCATCGATACGCTGAATAGTTTTTCCGTTTCCATGTTCGATCGTTTTCCTCGATAGTTTCGTAAATCGTACGGACACGCGACGAAATTCGTCGTCGTTCTTTCTTTTTTTTTCGTCCGCTGTTTTTGTTGTATAATTTCTTTTCTCTATTCTGTTTTTGTCGAAACAGATTACGCGCGATTCACCTTGGTAAATAGAGAAGTGAAAAAACAACAACAACAAGAAAGCAGAAACGAATTAAAAATGTAAAATGTACCGCGTCGTCGTCCACCCTCGCGGTGTCGACTAGGGTGGCTGAAAGTTTATAAGTCGGAAGAGGGGGCGCGCGCGCCCCCTCGACGAAAATTCTTGTTTGCTGTAATAAAACATAGAGTGTGCGCAAAGCGTGGTAAAGCTCAAACACAGGAGCAACACACGTTACACACCAATTAGTACGTGCGCGAGATAGAAACGTAAAAAAAAAGAAAAAGAAAAAACAAAACTGAAACCAACGTCGCGTGCCAGGAAGAATTATGAGACTCATGCGGGAAACGATAAATTGAAAGAAAAACATAACGAAAAGAACAAACGAAACAAAAAAAGATAAAACGTCGTAAATCATATTAAATCAATATAATTTTATTTTGGTTTCGATATAAAACATTTTTTATCGACGAATAATGATAATAATGATAATAATAATAATGACAATAATAATAATAATGATAATAATGATAATAATAATAATAATAATAATAATAATAATAATATAGGAACTCTTTTAGTTTGTTGGGAAGGGGGATGTAAGAATAAAGAAAATAAATAATAACTGTTGGACTACAATGTTGGACTAGCTTAATTAGGAATTGTAAACCGTCTTCCAAAATGACTAGACTATACAGGGTGAATCAGAATCGAAGCTTTTTCGTTAAGTTTTTATCACGCGTACGGGAAATATTGGCAATCGTTTTTCTTTCGTTTTCGTCGTATATAAATATGATCGAAAGAGAAAAATGAAACAAAAAAAAGAGTCGAAGAAAAAATAATATAAAAATTTGTGCCATTTTGATTCTGAATCACAGTGTATACTATTTTTCTTTTTTTCGTTAGTGTTATCATGTTTTTTTTGTTAATTAAACGCTAATTCGACGTCTCGCAGTTTTTTTAATCTCTACGTTCCTCGTACGTATAAATCGTACGACGATAACGTGACTCACATTCACACATTCTCGACTCAATACGTTTTCGTCTATTATAATACAAATTGTGAAATTATTCCGTCTATTTTCGCGAACGAAACGACATAATCACTTTCGCGATATTTTGATAAATATCTCTAGGAAATATATAATCTTACGTGCTAATTAGCTTACTTAGACATAATCAATAATATATACCAATTACTTTTCAATATAATTTACTTCCTTTTTCCTTTCTCTCTCTCTCTCTTCCTCTCTCTCTCTCTCTCCCTCTTTTCCTCTTTGATTTACGGGTTAATTTGATTTTGCGCTCAATTACGTTTACAAAAGGCAATTTTAGCGTCAGGTTCACTCTCGCGTTTGCGGCAGAGTTTTCTTTTTCTTTCCTTCTTCTCTCTCTCTCTCCCTCTCTCCCTCTCGGGCACACTCTTTTAACCCTTACGAACGCAGAAACACTAAATGTCATATATTAATAACGAGGCAGTCGAACGCCGACCCGCTCGATGTTTAAACGCCACATCGCTTTCTCACGCAACGACGAAAAAAAATGAAGAAAAAAGAAAAAAAATGTCTACCCCCTCAGACCAAACACAATTATCCAGTCACGTATAACATATTTTCCTTTTCTTTCTCTCCCACGTACGTTCCACTCGCGTACGTCCAGGTTTCGTGAATTTTTAATCAAATTTTCTCTTTTTTTTTGCCTTTTTCACCAAGATGACCGTCGTTTCATTTTTTATTCGCTCGACATCGTAAGGGCGATTTTTTAATATATACGTATGTACACACACACACACACATATATATATATATATGTGTGTATAGCGTTTTTTTATCCTCGTCACAACTGACAAATGGCTATGGGGTTGATTTATGCATGAGAAAACGAGGTCTGACGTGTCGCGGACGAAAGAAGAGAATAATAATAAAAAAAATGAAAAAAGATCGAAGGAAGGAAAAATAAATTCTGCCCAGGTTTTTTATTATCAATACCGCAATAACGGTATAACAATTAAAATGAACGCTCGTACGGCCTTCTGGGGCGAGACACGACCCCCCTCGCAATTTTTTTTTCCCTAGGGTGCCATTTACAACGGACAATGCATGAGACACGCTCGTTTCTTCTCTCTCTCTCGCTCGCTCTTTATCTCTCTCTTGCTTCCACGAGGCAATTAAAAACGGCCCATTTACCATCGTCGATACGCATTTTTGCATGTCATTGTCCCTCGTTTTTCTCTCCCCCTCCCCCTCCCCATCTTTCTTTCTTTCTTTCTTTCGCGATACACACACGCGCAAGTGGACAAAAGCCACGCGCCATCGGCCAGTTTTTCCCTAAAAATTGCGTTTTCCCCCTCCTTCGACCCTGGCCAAGGTCAACGCGCGATGACCTCTCTGACCCCCGATTCTTGATCGCACGCGCATCTTTCACTCTCTCTGTCTCTGTCTCTTTCTCTTTCACGCTGCCAGATGCAGATCGACCGAGTCCGAGAACTGCCGATCTCTTTTTTCATGCCTTCGACCCCCATCCCTCACTGGACAATGCTCGTGGAAATTCGATTTTCATCCCCCTTGCGCTACTCTAACTCGAAAAATTCTTTCTCCCTCTCTCTCTCTTTCTCTCTCTCTCCCTCACGCTCATCTCGATATTTCTCTCGTTCCCTCGACTCGTTTTCAATACCTATCGGCCTCTTTCTATCTTTTACGTAGCGTCGTAATGGTCGTTACTTCCTCCCCTAAAATATATGTTAATGCATGCGTGCGCGCATACTAATTCATTCGAATTTTTGGAAAGAGAAACTATTCGTCCATAGATTCTGCTCTCTTTCTCTCTCTCTCTCTCTCTCTCGCTCTCACTCTTTACGTTCCGGGGGTGAGAGTTCAGCCCCCGGGGCAATGATTCACTCTCGTCGCTCTCGTGTTACCCCCGTACGCGACAACGCACGATCGCTAGACATTCGAAGCGTTTCTCATTTTTGTTCGTTTCGTAGGGAACGATCGAAAAAAAATAGAGAGAGAGAGAGAGAGAGGGAGAAAGAATAACGCGAGAGAGTGTGAGAAAGAGAGAGGGTGAAGGAGATACATTTTTATGGGCCGGTAGACAATGATCGAAGCAACGAGACGCTTTTCAACATTTTTCGAGCTAATCGCGTATGCGCGCCTTATGTTAGCTTCGCACTATCCTACACGTCGGATCACCGAGGGGTTGTAAATCATCGCCGACGCGTTCACACGTTGACGTACGAAATACCACGAATTATTTAACGAAATGAATAAACGAGCGATCGAAGCTTTTTTGCGACGATGCTGATAAGGATTGAAAAAAATAACAAAAAAGAAATATTTAAATTTCCCGCCCAAAATAAGTGAATTAATCATTTTCAAAAAAATTACAAAAAGAGAAAAAATCCAGTCGATACGTCGAGTACGTAGAATAAAAAAAATAGTGGATAAAATCGATACGGAAATACGTGGGCGTGAGAGACGGGTACGATTGTAACGTGTCGTGGTCGTTGTCCGTCCGTTCGTTCCTTGCGGTGGGACTGACCGTTGCACGCATTGCTGCATCGAATGGCTAGACGGTTAAAGGCGTTTTGGTTTACCTACACGCGTGGTCGTTGCCTATTGCGCAAAGGCCGGCTGCTCGCTTCTCTAGGCGAGAGACCAGGTAGGAAACGAGCGAGTGGTCACTTGTGTGTGCTCAAACGCAGCTGTCTTTTTTTCTTCTTTTTTTCCAATAATTTCCGCAGCGCACGTAAAATTGGTCAGGATAGTCGGACTCTCTTTTTCTCTTGGGGTTTATTTCTTTTTTTTGTTCCCTGACCGTTGATGCGAAACTAAACAACGAGAGAGAAAGCGAGGGAGAGGGAGAGCCACGAAATATTATTTCGACAATGACAGAGTATTATTTTAATAAAATAACGTTGTTCAAGGAAAACGCGAGTAACGTTGGCGAGTTATGCACGCACGGCACGTACTGATCATTCATGTATCCACGTAGGGAGGAAGAAACGAACCATGGAGAGAGAGCGCATAGGGGACTCCTCGAGAGTTCGTCGAACTGTCCAAGTTCGTTTACAAAAAAATATTCGTATTAGGAAAACAAAAGGAAAGAAAATAAAAAAAATAAATAAAAACAGAAAAAAACTTTTTTCGATCGATCGGTTATCGGCTCGGTGTTAATCGTCATTGAAAAAAATTTGATTATCAGTTTCTCAAGCTGGCAAGGCACGGACACGAAACAGCTTTTTTCTACACTTTTTGTTCGATTAGTTATTTAGACTAGAACGTATTTGTTTGCTTTTTTTTCTTCTGCTCTTTTACCCTTTTGCGTCTAATTCACGATACTTTTTTTAATGTTTTTTTTTAGAAAAATTCTATTCACTCGCGACGCGATCGTGAGATATACGATAAGTCGATACGAGTTTCGAGCTTTTGGTCTTTTGGTATCTTTTTACTCTACTTTAATTATTTCTCTGCTTGTTTTTTTAGTTTTATTTTCGTTTCTTCTGTTTTTTGGTTGTAAATTGTTTTTTCCTCGTTTCTCGGGCTCACGCAGTTATCTCGGGGAGGGGTCTCGATTTGGGTAAAACAGTCGTAATTCGAGAAACGGCGAACCGGACGTAGTAATATCATTATAGTATTTAACGTATTTTAAATTCTATGTTTCTTTCTTTACTTTTAATTTAATTCTTCTTTTTTCTTTTTTTGACATTTTATCATTTTGTTATTTTTTTTAAATGCGTTGGCTGTGAATACGATTGTACTCTCTGTTGCGGGGGTCATAATGCCGTCCACCCTGAGTTTGTTCGGGGATTTTTTTTCGTTTATCTTTTATTTTCTTTGGTTAAGTTTTAATTTTTAATTCATTTGGTTATCATCGTTCTGGACGATCGATAACCGGAGTTCTTGTGCGTTCTCTCGCTATATCGTATGTTCCTTATTATTCATTTTTAATTTCATTCATCTTCTTTTGTCTTCACTTTTGTTAATCGTAACGTAGAACACTAGGTTTTTCTTCGTTTTATTTTTGGTTCGTCGTCATGATTTGTTTTTTTTTCGTTTTTTTACAGAATATTCTCTCTAATATATCCTTCGGTATCTCGTTTATACTATTATCTCATCTCTATTACGTTTTTGTTTCTCCTTCTTCGTCTCTCTCTCCCCTTTGTTTTTGTTTCATTTATAAATATTAAAGTATTGACTAGGTGAAAAAAAGAAAATCTTTGTCGGCAAATGAAACGCGAATGGTTCGACTCGCGTCGATTATACAGCCGTAATGTTAAAATCGGAATTACGATCGAGGAACTGTCGTTTGAAATAGTCGAAGACGAAAAGGAAACGATAAGCGCGATAAGCGAGAAGGGAAAACGAAAAGCATCGCGAGCGCGCGCGCGCTCCCGGTTGACGTAGTCCGACGCGTCTCACTTTTTTTTTGTCGGGCCCCGCAGCATTTAAAATAGGAACTTTTTGTCGATCACCCATTATAATCAGATAGTTACAATTAATATTTACAGTCATAACATCGCGATTAGAATATAATTATAACAACGAGGTTTCTAAACGCGAGGGCCCTTATACAATAGGCAAGAATGTATATTTGTATGTGTGTATGTGTGTATTTTTTTTTAAACATCGCACCTCGTCAACCAGTACACGCGCGTTGCGATCAATATATGAAAAAAAAATCTTCCCGGTATACATGTACGCGAGACGATGAGAAAGTATGGTGTACCATGGATCGTGAAATAATGAGAATCATCTAAACGTTATCTGGCGCGATAAATGAATTCACATGGTTGTATATAAAAATTCTTTGTCTCTTCGTTTTCTTCTCTCTTCTTTCATCGTTATCTCCTTTTTTTCGTTTTCATTTACGTTAAAAAAATATCTATCTCGCTACTGGTCTCGTTAATTAATCTTCGTCATCGTCATCATCTTCATCGTCTTCTCTCCGTCATCGTTAGGAACCAATACCGCACGTGCTCGTGTTTTGAATATCGTGAATATAAATTTTGTAAATAACGCTCGTCTCTCGTTTACATTTGGCGTGCGTCGCGTATCACGCGATTTAAGTTCGATCATGGATCGATCGATCTCCAGGTCTTCATGTTGCGACGTTTGCCGATCAATCGAGGAGGCGTTCGATCGTACGTCGCGATCGTTACGACCAGGTGTAGGATACGTTTCTCAGGCGGGACTTAGTGTGAAGGAGGTGGTGAGGACACTGTTGACCCTGGCTCGCACGGGTAGGTAAACGAGGGCTGGCGCGAAGCGTCTCTCATTCATGGCGTCGTCACCGACCCGACCGATTTCACGCTCCTCGATTAAAAACGGTTGCATCACGGTCGTAACGTCCGGATTCGAGTTCATGTCCTGCGGCATCGCGTAACTCGCTGGTACTTTATGTTTGTTCGCAACGTCCCTTAGGGTTTTGCTCAATTCGTCGATAACGCTCTCGGTCGCATCGCCAAGCGTCTTGTGATCCTTCCTTATGTGTTTCTTAATCCTGTTGAGATTCGCTGTCGCGTAGCCGCACTGAGCGCACTTGTAAGCTCCCTGGGGTGTGACCTGAACCGCCGGCTCCTCGCTCTTTTGACTCTTGATCGGCTCGGCATTGCCGGAAGATACGTGAGGACTCGTTTGACGACGCTCGTCTTTACCCTCGTAATCGCCTTTCTCGTAAATCTCCGAGCTAGATCTCTCGACGCCACTACCCTCTAGTCTCGGATTGTTGATCAACGGACCGGGAAATTGCGACAACAGACCCGTGAACTGATGTCGCGTCAGTAGATGATGATGCAACAGTTCCGGCTGAACGAAGCCCTGGGAGCAGATAGGACACTGTAGAGGACCGTTTTCCATTCCGTGATTGCCGTCCTGTTGGCCGGTGTGCGATCTCTCGTGAAGAAACAAAAAAGGTAGGACGGTCGTCGTGAACGAACAGTACGAGCAACGATAGCTCTTGGCTTGTTGTTCCTCGATCGTGGAACCGAACAGGCTCGATAGTACTTGATTTCCAAGTCCGACGTAATCGTTGTTTTTCAATTGTTGCTGGACAACCTCCAATCCATTTGGTATCTTTAAACTCTGATTCTGCTGGCCCTGACGGTTCCCAATCCCGGAAGTACGCGAACCACCCCTCGACGAGTTTTGATACTGATGTTCCAGCTCACGCCACTTGTCGACACCAGTTTTCCCATGATCGCCTAGAAGATGCGCCTTCAGCCACTTTATACTACGGAATCTTCGACTGCAGACCGGGCAAACCTCCGTGAAGTGAGTGAAGTAACGATGACTCAGGTCGCCCAACTGATCCGGCTTAAGAGCGGTATCGTCGTTGCTCGACGACTCGAAGGTTTCTTGTTTGTTAGACGTAGCACTTCCCTCGTCGACGATTCCATGGGTGTTCTGCTTGTGAACACGTAGAAAATACTTACTGCACAATTCTTTGTTGCAAATATTGCAGATTACACCACCGATTTGGGAACCGTTTTCGATCTCGATGTTGTGCATCTTTTGCATGTGTGTCTTCATGAAATACTTGTTGCACAATTCCTTGCGGCAAAGTTCGCAGTAACTGGAGGTTGGTGTCATCGAAGTGATCTTCCTCTCGGGCTGTGGCGGTGTAGGAGTTTGTATCGAAGTCGTCATCGGGGCTGGAATATTGACAGTCGCCACCGTTGGAATCGTCGTTTGAACGGAAATCGCACCAGGGGTGATCTGTGGCTGCGGGGTGGTCTGAGGGTTGTTCGAGGTGTTCTGATGTTCCTCCGTGATATGTTGCCTCAGAGCGTCCAGTGTCTGATACTCTTTTTCGCACAGAGTGCAGTACGTCGATGTTCCGTTCAACGAATTGTCCTGCGACTGAGCCGGCGACGAGAGCTCCTCGGCGATTCCACCGTGTTCCAGACTCATGTGATTCCTTAAAGCGACAAGATTCTCGCACTCTCTGCCACAGATCGCACAGGTCGACGTTTTACCAGATTCCAGGCCGTTCAATTGTAAAATCATGGTCTGAAGTTTCTGAAGATCCTCGGAAATGGAATCCGTCGGTTGTTCCGTAGAGTCCATCTCGAAATCTTGTTTCGGCGACTTGTCCTCCTCGCCCTCGTGCATCTTAGCACGATGTGCTCGATATAGACCGAGTGTTTGAAAGCGTATGCCACACGGTTTGCACTCGAACTCGTCGTGAGGACGATCGCCCGATTCCGAGGAGCTCCCAGGATTGCTGTCGGTAACTATGAGATTCAAGGGGCTGGTTTGTATCTGATGCCAGCTAGCTGCGTTACCAGGATTACTCGGTGGTTTCTCGCTCTCCTGAACGAATATACCGTGTCTCTTCATCTTGTGAGTACGCAGGAAATATTTGTTGCAGTATTCCTTGCAGCAAATCTCACAGAAAGCCTCGGGATTGATCACTCCCAATCTTCTAAGACGATCTGCGTTGAAGCCCGAATCTCTCGCTTGTTGGCTCGACTGTGGCGACAGGTGTCTGGGTGCCGGCATGAATTTCGAATCTTCCTGTTCAACACCGAATTCTTGCTTGAAGAGCGCCTCCATTGCGCTCGGACTGTTCCTCGAGACGTCACGCTCGTCATCGACGCTACTACCCGTAGCTGGCAACGAGTGCGACTCGAGATGATCCATCGAGTCGTTGTGTACCTTCTGTTTGTGTTTTCTGAGTGAGTCGTCGTTCTTGAAGCGTTTCTGACACAAGTCACAAGGGACGCTGTTGCTCGACGGATTGGAGATCAGAGGGGTCGGTACCTCCAACCTCTGCGACTGTTCCAACTTGACGTTGCCACTCGCGAACGCTCCAGCGAACAGACCGCTTCCCATACCATTGTCTGCTGGATTCTGACTCGGTGGATCGACGTAAATCCCATGTTTGTTCGCTTTATGAGTCTTAAGAAAGTACTTGTTGCAAAATTCTTTGTTGCACAGATCGCAATATGCGTCGGGATTGAAAATACGTATGGGGGTTGGACCGACCGGTGGTCGCGACAGTTGTCCCGCGTCGTTCAGCGAGAACGCGGGCAGGGGTAAATACTGAGCCAGGGCACCGGGAAAGGTTAGAGCCTGTAGATGATTAGGAACGGAAGTTACGGGACTCGAGGACGTCCAATCGTCCGGATTTTGCGACTGCGGGTGTTGCTGCTGTTGCTGGACTTGCGTATTGAGCCAATTGGCTGCAAAACTTTTGATACCTAGACCGGAAAGATTGACGGGACTTTCCAAATCGTCGTGACCTTGATGCGACATTGGCTCGAGTTTGACCCTAACCTGATCGTTAAGCGGAGAATCGCTCGTGGTAGCTGCGCGCAACGCGTTGCATACAGTCGCGTGTTCGTTATCGAGATGACGTGCAAGTGTCTCCTTCGCGCCGAATACGAGTGCGCAGAATTGACAGCGAAACTCGTTGTTGAGATTCTCGTCTCTCGACGTTGACGTTGTCGTGATCGGTGTCGTCGTTTGCTCGACTGAATTACGGACAAACGGCGATAACGTTCTTGGCTTACCTTCCAGCAGCGAGTGATCCTCCTCGTCGCCGCGTACGCTTCCACCCCCGACGACGTTGTTCGACGTATCGCCATCGTCCTCCATATCGTTCTCCTCGATTTCTTCCTCCTCCTCTTCCTCCTCTTCCTCCTCGTCCTCTTCCTCATCGTCCTCGGATTCGCGACGTTCTTCGTTGCCGATCGACGTAGTCGCGAATCTCACCGGTGTCGTTTGTTTCCGTCTTTTCTTAGGACTTCCGCCCCCCAGACTAGCGTTGTCCGTGTCCTCGCGCGATCGTTTCCTCGCCTCGCGGTCCTCACAGCCGCTCGAACTCTCGCTGTCGATCTCGCTCGGTTGCCGATCCATCGGGATGCCGGATTGTTCACGGGCTACCGTTGACGTCATTGTTACTCGTCTTAGGGGGTGGGGATGATTCTTCTCCGTTCCTATCCTTTTCGTTTGTTCGCGATTTTATTCGCAACAATGGAACTACTAAATCCGGGGGTTGTTCATCCAGCGTAACACGCACCACGCCCCGCACCTCGACTCGCTTCAGATCCTCGCCCACTGAAAAACGAGAATAATCGTTGATAAATTTAAACGATTGATAAATATTAATAAAAATAATAATTATTAATATAATAAAGGATAAAAATTAGTCGTCGGATAAATCGTGAAAAAATAATGCTTCAGCCGATCGGCTATTAGCTATGAGGGACTGAAGGGAATTCTCCACCGCCCGTACAGTCCTCTCACCCCAACCCTCTTCAGGCTCCGAACCGGAATTCGATACCGCGCTCTTATATAGCTCGCCGTCTCGAGTACCGTATCGAAGTGCGTCGCGCATTATACCGTATATCCCATTATATTATCCCATATTGATGAATCTAAGAAGACGAAGTCCGAATACCCATTGAATTCTATCCAACATATTTGGTAGTAGGGAGAGACAAAATAAAAGAAAGTCGGCGAGGGGGCTGGAAGAAACGCGACGTAACGCAACGCGTCGTGATAATTTTCGAAATGTTATAATGATTTTAGCTCGTTGGGGTCTTTTACAGAACGAAAGTAGTAACGAGGGGGAGGGGGGGGGTGTTAGTTTTAGCCGCGGTATAGCTAACGAGCGTTTCACGTTCGTAAGGCGAAAGAAAAACGGAAAGTTGTGACGAGGCAAGGGACCACCCTTCGCTCGATGGACACGCGGTCCTTTTCGTACGATGGGTATGGTGCGCGCGCGATGAGGAGGGCGACTTTAGGACGGGGATACGCGTCTTCTATATACCAACGGGCTGGTTACACACATGACTCATGTGACGACCACCACCCTCGCTTTTGGGGATGAATTCGAGAAATTCGTGGATACGCGTGTATATGACTGTAGCCTATAGGGGTAGTTATATATATATATATATGTGCGTGTATGTATACATAGGTATATGTATGTATATGCATTTTTCGTGAAGTTCATATTTCGAGGGTGACGTTTTTCGGGGGCGTACGGAGGGGTCGCCACCAATAATTATTAATCCCTGCCGAGGCAGGAGGCCGAACGAACGATATTTCCTTAAAAATGGTCGTTCGTTTTTGTTTGCCGTACGGCGTGGAAAGCACCGGCGAGAGCGTCGCTGACTTTTGTAAATTGATCCGAGTACGTCGTATACGACGTACCCGTATCGTATCGAACTTTAGGACTCACCCTCGTTACTACTTTCTCTCTATCGCCGTTATTCGATAAAAACAAAATGTGACACCGTCATTTCCTGGTGGACTTCGATCGTTACGTTTGCTGTGTCATCATAATTACGTTAAGGGGTGGGTTTATCTTTTTTATTTCAACAAAAGCCCGTTTCGATTTTAATCCGGGAGTTGGACATTTTGTATTTCGGCGCGAGGGTTGAACTTTTGTTTAGTTAGGAGACGTAACGTGTGAAAATGTTTGAATCACGTTTTATCATTGCAGGACACGTTTTTTTTTAAATTTTCGCCGAAAATTTCTCACCTTCTTCTACATCGAGACCCGATACGATCGATAATTTATCCTCGTTCCGATATTTTCGTAGCCCTTGCCACGAATCACAAACACGATCCACATTTTTCAAAAATATCGTTTTTGTCTTTTTTGTAATTGCTTATTTTTTTCAGATTATCAATAACAAACGTCTTTCACAATGTTAACCCGTCGATTTTTCGCTATCGAACGTGGCGGGTAAAACCGTGCGGTCGTTGTCGCGAAGACGCGGAAGTCGGAACTTGATCGTCGAAGAAAAATTGTGAAAATGCCGGGAAAATCGTGGAGGACAGTGGGAAAAGGGACAAAGAAGGAAAAGAAAAAACAGAGAAAAGAAGACGAAAAAAATTGTGTCGGTGGACGCGCGATCGTGGTTCGTCGTGAGCGCGCGGTGTGCGGAAGGGCGTTATCGGCACGTGGCACGATTTTTCGTCGAGGGCTATAAGAGAGACGCGCGATACGCGAGAGAGAGAGATGAAGTGAAGAAGCGGGAGGACGAGGGGGACGAGGAGGGTGACCGGGCCTGTCCACAAGGGTGGAAAAGACGTTGGAGGGGTTGATTTTCTCGCAGGGTGCTCGAAGCTAGAAACACGCCGATTGGCGGACAATGGTCAGTGCGCGTTGGTCTTTCTCTCCGCGCTCTCCCGACGTTTTTCCTTCTCGTGTCCCCTGAGGGACGACAACGACAACGACGACGACGACGACGACGACGACGACGACGGCGAAGGGCCTATACAAGAGTTTACGAAAAAGCCCACACGGCGCTCGAGATCTCGTGTCCTCTTAGCTTCTCCCGCGTCTCGACGTACATTGTGTCACCGAGAAAACGTGGAAAATCTTCGCGCAGCCTGCCTCTCGAAGATAATGCCAAGAGTGAGAGACAGAGAGAGAGAGAGAGAACAAAAAACAGCCTACTCTCCCTCCTACCGTCTTCCTCCTCTCTCTTTCTCTCACCACTGATATAAATGAAAAATAATAAGGGTTGTCCGCAAAATTCTTTTTTATCTCGAATCTCCGAGTAGCAATTTTCACTCGGAGGGAGGAGGGGGGGGGGATGAAATATCCACCATAAAATAATAAGGGTTGACCTTATCCTGTTTTTTTACTTGCTTTTTCCATACCCTCCTTCTGCCACCCCTCGAATCTTCGAAAGAAAGAAAAAAAAGTCCTCACGATACGGTGGCAATTTTTATTCGGGGATGAAATATCGTCGGGGGGTAGTTTGCTTTTTTCGTTCTTTCCTTTTCTTCCCTTATTTTCGTTTTTTTTCTTCTTTTTATATTAGCGAGGTAAGTTGAAGAGGGGTCGAGGAATAAGAAAATTAGGGTTCGCGAAAGAAAAGGTGGCGGCTCTTTTTTTTCTTTCCTGCTTTTGGGCGCGTGCCACGAACGAATCTTTTCACGATCTTTTTCTTCACTCACGTGTCGAACACACCGCGCGCGCACTAACGTCGCACGAATACACACGACGATTCTCGTTTCTTTTCACGATTTTCGAAATTCACCGCGGCGACGCTGTTCTATAGTCACGGAGGATCGTGTAGTACCGTAAGTCGCGAAAGGAGATGGGGAAACGAGTCGCGCTGTCCTTCGACCGATCTGTCACACCGTCGATTTTTGTCCCTACCTCGAGTCCCGTCACCATTACCACCACCATCGCGATTCGTAAACTACCACCACCACAACCACCATCAGCACCACCAACGTTATTTCTGGGCATCGTGTGCATCGAACTCCCAGCGGGGTGGATGCTCCCTCTCCTCCTCGCCCCTCCCTCAAAATAGACCACCGAAATCGCTGGATCTTCGGCTCTCGCGCGAGTGATGATTTTTCCGATTAAATATGATCGCTGTGACGAGGGTCGGGGATAAAATTGTCGAATGAAAGATCATTTATCGTTCCATTGTTTCGAAAAAAAAAATTGCCAAATTTTATTTATTTTTTTGACAAATAAACACGACGATCGAAATATTCGTGAATCGAATCGGAACTTGAAAGAGGGGAGGGTTGCTTTTCGACGCGACATAAGGGATGCGAGTAGGTGTGGTAACAAATACATCCCCCTTCCCCATTCCACCCTTATTTCATATCCGGCTGTGTACACAGTAAACGACGTGGCGTTTGACAGATTTCTTAAAAAAAAAAATACTCGTAAATATGCCCGTATGTTCGACAAAATTCTGAAATGTGGAAAAAGGCGACAGAGAATGAGAAACGCGTGTGTGTGCGCGCGCGCGCTAGCTCGTGCCGTCCCGGCCAAATCTCATTGGAGCGGAGAGTATAAGTTGGTGTGACGAGGGTTCTCTCGCGACCCTCGATGACTGGTGTGAGGCAAAATCGTAGTAGGGTAAGGGTGGGAGGGGGGAGGGGGGACGTTGAATTCTGTACAAAATAAGGGATATATTTTGCTCGAAAGGGTGATTCGAGAAAAACATGTTTTTCACTTTGTCCCCGAATGTGTCGCGAACGTAGGTACCCCCCTCCCCCCTGCCCCTAAAATTTGATTCGTACTTATGTAGATACGAACAATTCTCATTTCACAAAAGGTTTGCTCAAACTTTATTTATTTTTTATTAACAAATAACAATCATCGTGTCTCGTACGACTTGATCCGATTTCGATACTCGACGATAAAGAAATTATCGTATTAATAAAAAACGATATTTTACGTAAAAATTTTACGTCGAAGAGTGGACGATTCCGAGAACGTGAAAGTTTGCGAGTTCATCGATAACGTTTATAGTTTGCACGTTGGGAGGGACCCGTATGCGTTTCAACCATTGTGTGTGGTCGTATGTGCGAAAAGAGAGAAAGAGAAAGTGAGTGAGAGAGAGAGAGAGAGGAAAAAAAGAACCGGCTGTTGGTACTCGCACGCACCGTAGAGAGGGCAAGAACGCGACGTGCGAGAGTGGTCTCGTGCTTATTTTATCGTCGTTGCGGAAATTGCAAGATAGTTGCACGATTCGACCAAGGGTGAAGAGCAAAAGTTTCTAGTTACGCTATATCGACCGGATATATGTGTATATATCGAGAAAATTGCATGAATCGCGTAACTACGAGAGCTGTAGGTAGTAGCTACCTAACGTGTACAAGGGGATGAAAAACAGCGCAAAAGAGAAAATTTTTCATAGCACGAGAAAAAAAAGAAACTCTTCCTCTGTCGTTTTCTTTCAACCCTCTAATTTAGAAATATACGAAAAAGAAATTTTATTTTTTTTCGTTAATTTCGAAAAATCGGTTTAAAGGCGAGACGATTTTTGCGCGAAAATTTATCGGTATTTCGTGGCGAGAGATACGTCGAGTGGGTAACGACGCTCGAATTCATCTCCCTCTCCCTCTCTTTCTCTCTCTTGGTACAATCCCGCGATTACCACGTGTATTACACACCCGTTATCCTCGGGATTACGCGACCGAAGCGTTTCTCACGCGATACGCGGTCGAGAACGAGAGTTTGTTTTCCATTTTTCTTCCTCGGGAATGAGAGAAAAGAAAATCGGGGGAAAAACAGTGAAAAGAAAAAAGGCTTCTCGATCTCGCGATCGGCGCGGACAATTTTTGCCGATCTCTCTCTTACTCTCTTACTCTAAAGACGGATTCGGATGATCGTGTGTGGACTCGCGGGACTCGGGGAACGAGCGTGGGGCTGTCTACGAAAGCAGCTGTGTTACGAGCGCACTCTCTGTCGTTCCGAGAGAGTACCGATCGTCACGCGATCGTTTTGTTCTTTTCTCTCTCTCTCTCTCTCTCTCTCTATCTCTCTATCTCGTTCGTTTTTTTTCCTATCCTACAGCTCTATACGCGTAGGTATACTATAAGTTGTACTATACGAGTTTCACGCAATGCGAGCGGTGAGCTCGCTCTCTTATATCCACGACAATAAGCACGTATCAGCGACTAACGAGTATCCTAGTACCCGGTACTTTACTCGCGCAAGGTACCTTCGTAAGTGGCGAACACATGCAAATCGTTGTCCCCGAACTCGGTTTTGCCTCTCTTACTTTTATTTTTTTATTTCACCCTCACCTCCTCTCTCTCTCTGTCTTACGTACGTATATGAGCCACATGTGGAATAAAATCGTCGACGAACCACGCACTCCTCCTCTCTCTTTCTCTCTCTCCCTCTCCCAAACCCATAGTGTGAAATATTTGCACAAGAACGAAAATACAAAACATCCCCTATTTGTCGAATACATTTTTTTCCAAACTTTGTAAAATCAATATCGAAATAAATAAACATATAAAAATGTATAGAAATAAAAATGCAATATAAAGCAAACGAAAAAATGAACGAGAAATTGTAAAAGAAAGAAAAGATCGTGAAAAAATGAGAAATATTTATGCCTATGGTCGAGGTTGGTGCGTGAAGAGCGAGAGAGAGAGAGAGAGAGAGAGAGAGGGGTAGTAATAGTCTTCGTATTTTCTTCTCGATTCGAGAATTCTTGTAGCACGGGGTGGCTCTCACCCCCTCTCATCCCCCTTCATGATGTAGAGTCCAGTGCGAGAGAAAGAAAAGTGAGATAGAATCGAAACGTTGGTGAGGGGAGTAGGGGGGATGCAGGAGAGTGTGGAGTTCGAGGGAAAGAGAGAGAGAGAGAGAGCGATTTCTGAACGTGGCGACCGAAGAACCGTACACTTGGTTCGAACTATGTGCGTTTCTGTTCGCTTGCTTGCTTGCTTGCTCGCTCCTGTGTGTCTATGTGTGTGTGTGTACGTGTGCGGGTGGGAGATTTCCAGTAGAGGCCTATTGATCGAGGGACGTAGTTCGGTGGCCGGCACACGCGCATAAGTCTTCCCGTAAACAAGACAAATATCATCACGCCAGTCCTGCAAATCCGTCTCCACTTTCTTCGTCTCCGTCGTTCTCGAAACCCTCAACCTCCTCGCTGGCGCTCGCGCGCAACCTCTCTCCCTTACTCGAAAAACTCGTGGCTATCATACAGCGCGATGAAAAGTGAGAAAGAAAACGAGAGGGAGAGGGAGTGAGAGGAGAAAGGGGGGGGGGGAGAGAGAGAGAGAGAGAGACGCCCACATGACAATTTTGCCTCGTTCGAGGGTAACGCGCGACTCCACTTGAAACCCCCGCCGTTGTCACACTCCGGTTTCTTCAACCCTCTTCTACCCCAGGCCCCTCTCTCACTCCTGGCGGAATATTTTTTTTGTCCTCTCACCGAGGGATATGATAAAGAAAAAGTGTCATTAGCGCCCCTTCGTCGCCGATATTCGAGAAAGAATTTTTTTCTTCTTCTTCACGTTCGTCGCTTCTTTTCCTTTTTTTAATTAATTTTTGTTCTTCCTATCCCGGGGGAGAAACGCTCGACCGAAGAATGACGAGGGTTGAAATTAAAAGCAAATTGAATATTGGCAAGGTTATCGACTTGTTAAATTTTATATCGGTAATGATAATTAATATAATCGATTAATTTTTTTTGGTAATTATTATTAACGAGTTCGATCGGTAAGAGGAGAATTGTCTCGAGTTGCATCGTTAGGTGGAAGATCAAAGTCGACGACCGACGGTCGAAAATTCGAATTTCCGTCGTTGGTATCGTTCGATCATCGGGTTTATCAAAAAAAATGTTGCGATGCGACGAGACATGAAAAATAAATTAGCGATCGTCATAGCCACGCCCTTACGAAACGCATTTCCCACGGGAGAACGTTCTTACATTCGGGTCTCGATTTCTCTCAGCTCGCTTTGTCTCGTACACCTCAAGCGTAATTTTCTTTTGTCTTTTTTGTTCTTTATCTTTTTCCTACATTTTTCTCTCTTTTCTTTGCGTCCTCGATCTCCCGATGAAAAATCGGCGAGGTTCTGCGACATTCGAGCGATTTCAAGATTTCCCGAGATGTTCGCGCGCGAGTCTGCGTAGCGCGCGGTTCATCAGGTTTTTCGAGACGGGTGAAAAAATCTACGAAATAAAATCGTATCTCGACTTCGCGATTTTTATAACTCGAATATTTTTTTTCTCGAGCATTTTGTGTCCGGTCGTGAAAAGATCGTTTACGCGCCGTAACGATCTCAAACGCCGAAAGATTCTCGAGATGATTCGCGCTTCGCGAGGTCGCGGTCGAGGACTTTACTTCGCCCACTCGTCGTCGGAGAAATCG
This sequence comes from Netelia inedita, assembly GCA_964017225.1. NCBI lineage: Eukaryota > Metazoa > Arthropoda > Insecta > Hymenoptera > Ichneumonidae > Netelia > Netelia inedita. The sequence continues at coordinate 2,748,554 of OZ024924.1, read as the reverse complement.
CGGCCAATGACAACGGGTCGTCCACCGACGTGTTGTCGCGATCAAACGAAGATCGTTTGGACCCCGCGATGCTCGTTTTGCTTATCTCCTTCGGTCGGCAAAATTTCAAGAAGAGGGGGAAGGGGGAGACCATAAAACTCTCGCGAACGAGTTCGCGCCACGCAATATCGCGATCGATGAAAACCTTGACCGATCTTATCTCGATCGACGATCGTTTTTTTTTCATTTTTCACACTTTTATTCCGTGATTTTAATGACGCTCGCCGCGCCAAGAACTTTTTCGGACAGTTCAAAAAAATCGGTAAACGATTGAATAAAAATCGCGTCGGGATTTTGAAGTCTCGTTTTTCGTTCATACGTCGCAGTCCCAAATTGTTAAGTCTCTCCTCGGCCTGAGATCTTCGCACGATTTCCAAAAAACAAGCGTGACTGCGAATAATTCAAGTCACGCGTGAAAACATTCTTTTTTTTCCTATCACTCGATATCACTCGAATCGTTGAAATCAAATATTTTGTAAACAAAAAAATAAGAGAGAGGAATAACGAGGTAGAAAATAAAAATAAAAATACTAACGATAATACGTTCACTGGGCTCTTGCATAATTGTCACATCGCACTATCTTCGATATTCACTGATTACGCGAATTCACTGGTTTCCGGCGAAAGATAAGAACAAAAAACAAACAAACGAGTATATTCGTGCGCGAGACGTTTCGAAATTCGCTCGGTGTATATTTTTCTCAACGTACGGAACACGCCACACGTGCGTACTCGCCGGCTTTTTCGCACTTTCGTCCGTCGCTCACGTGTGCGAATGAGAGAAACAGAATGAGAGCGAGAGAGAGAGTCGCACCTGTCGTTTCGCACTGTTCACGTTTTTTTATTTGCATATTGTTGATTTTTAAAAAATTTTTTGTTTGTTTTTTATATCCATTGGTATTCTTCACCACGTTGGTTATTAAATCGATCGCCGGTTCGTCGCAAACCACGATGAGAGAGCTCTCCGCGAGCTCCGATAGACACTTGAACAATCGTGCGGTAAAAACGAAAATAAAAATATTTTTTATAAATAATAATAATAATAATAACACCAATAAAAAAATAACAATTAATCGAATATTCGTGCGACAAAATTTCACAGACCGGAAGACCCGAGTAACGATAAAAAAAAATCAAAAACTTTTGCGGGAAAGACAGCACAGTTTTATCGATAAACTTATTATTTTTTTTTTAATGAAAATCGTTTTTGTGACGACGAGTTCATGCAACGTTTTTCAAATGTTATTTTCGAAACGTGAAAAAAAGATGAGAAATAAAAATTTTCGAAAGAAAAGGAAACAATACTTACGACTGTTTTGGCCATCATGCCACGATAGCGGCCATACTTGATATGAGAAAGTATCCCCACATTGTCCGCCAGTCCGTCCACTAATTCTCCCTCCCCAGCGCTCTTTTCACCCCCGCGCGTCCTTGCGTCGACCTCCCCTAAGTCACCCCCGGCGCGACTCTCGCCCTCCCCCCACCCCGTCGAGTTGAGCAAAAGCAGCGCACAGAGAGCAAGAGAGAGAAACAGTGAGGGAGTGACAGAGGGAGGGAGAGAGTGCTTCGCGACTTCAGGTCCGACTCGAGAGGGTGAAAAGGCTCTCTTCGTACAGCGAGACGCGCACTCTCCCTTTTTTTCTTCCCCGGACGATGGCGCGAGTTCCGCAATACCCGGGGAACTGGCGAAAGGTCGTGACATCACTGTCGGCGACCTCTCTCTCTCTCTCTCTTACCCTCCCTCTCTCTCTCTCTTCTCTTCCCCCTTCGTCAAGCACCACTTTCCTTCCTTCCTTTCTTCCCTTTTTTCGCTTTTTTTTCGTTCATTTTTACTTTTTTCTACAATCCGACATCGTCGCACGCACTCCCTCTATGCTTCTCGTACCTGTTAAGATGCGCGCGCGATCGCGCTTTCGCTCTCTTTTGACAAACGAAATAAAAAGTACGACAAGGGTTGAAAAAAGGTCTCTCAAGGTCATTCACAGTCATAAAAATCAAGTTTCAAGGTCGATGGTGAAGTACACCGTTTATTTATTTTGTTATTTAAAATCTCAAGATGCGCGCGCGTACTTCGTACTTCGAGTTCAAGTTCAAGGGTAGTTCTCCGGTATATACAGAGAATAAAAAATGATCGAGGCGAAAGTGGTCAAAAGGGGTGTCTGGTCTACGAGGGGGTGCGGTTTCTCGCTCGGTCGCTCGCACACTTTCTCTTTCCATCGTCATCACGCTGAAAGGGAATCGTGTGGGGGGAGTGAACGGCGGACGAAGGATGGGAGGAGTGAGGAGGGGGTGGCTGGTCGCACACTTGTCACGCGATTCAAACCAGAGGAGACCGCACCGATATAATAATAAAGCGAGGAATAATGCTGCGCTTCGTCGTCCCGCATCGGTGACATACCAAATTAATGGCATTATATCCGTGTAAACCCTGGGAGTTCCTCTCTCCAGCATTTCTACTTCCAGCTTGGACAATAATTTTCGATATCTAAACGAGTGTGATCGAGCATCGTGGCATAGAACGGAAAATATCGAGGGACGACGAGGGCTTGGCGAGGGGAGGGGGATAGGGGTGGGAAGATAAAAACACGATTACGGAAACGAGCGACGGGTGGCGGATGTTTGAATTTTTTCCCATGTCTTCCTGCCGATGCGAAATTAAATTCATCGAGGGCAAATAATAGAATTTTTAATTAAAACCAAAATAAGAAAATTGTAACGTTTTTAATAATCAAACGTCAATTTTTTGTTTTAATAGAAAATTGCTCAATAACGTTTTCACCCTCTAGTCGTTATTTACCCGGGCTCCCTTCATCCCCCAGAGGACTATTTCTTACCGTCGTCCTGTAAAACGATCGCAGCACGCGCCACGTAGGAACAGAGGTAAAAAAAAGAACACACTTTTCTCTTTTCTTTTTTTTCTCGTTCATATGTCTTTCCCTCGCGTTCTTTTTTCTCCCGTGTGTCGCGATGATGGATACGCACACGAGCGGAAAGAAGGAAACGCGTGTTTCCACGAGAGCCGAAAGGGAAGTGGACTCTGTCCGGCCAATGTTGCGGTCTTTCTCTCTCTTTCACTTTTTCTTTCTTTCTCCCTTTCTCTCTCTTTTTGCCCGATGTTCCATATGTGCGCGCGCGCGCGTATTTCTTTTTTCCTCCGGCATAGGGAGAGACACACGAGAGATGCGAGAGAAAGGTGCTTCGTTCGGTCGCCGAGTGGTATTTGGTATCCGATGACCACAGGGCCACGTGTTCTCGTATGCTTGCCAAACAATGGACAGAAATATATATATTTTTTGCTCTACCCCCTACCTCCTACTCACTTTTGTTTCGAAATATTCTTCATTTCTCTCGGTGTTGTCGATGACGCGTATGAAAAAAATTGGCAAAATTCGATAATGGGAAGTTTGAAAATCTGCGAAAAATCATCAACAAATCGCACTGCGATGGACCAGGTGGCATTTTAAAGCTTGAGTAGTTGGGAATCGAACGCGCGCAGAGCCGATTTGCTAGTGCATTTTTCAAAAAAGTTATGAACGTTTTAGTGTCAAGGTTTGTTTTTTGACAAAAACCAAAAAAATAAAAATTGACATTTTTCTTTTTTTCTAACTCCTGAAAGGCACCCTGATTACTTTTCTGCTCGGGTAATCATCGCTTCTTATCGTCGGCAAACGATCGTGTATTTTCTATCCCTTATCCTCCCATCCTCTCAGCGTTCGTAATTCGCGATAAAAATCGCAATGTCCATCGCTTACGAAAATTCACGTAACTGACCGGAGGAACAGATGCACTCGTGCCGAAACGTATAGTCTCGTGTAAAAACAACCAGCTGCGAGGTTCGAGGGTGAGGAGATGGAAGAAAAAAAAGAAATCAATCGATGTAAAAAAATAATGGTGATTTTTTCGTCGGACGTATATACGACGTTTTTTGCGGCTCGTGTTTTTTTTTCGCCGGACAGCTAATAAAAGGCCAACGTTTTCGAAGGACTGTAACGCGATCGTCGGTAGAAGAGCGAGCGTTTCGGATCAATTCGGTATTATTAGAGGTAGTCTCGTAGGCTCGCGAGAGCAGAGGAGATGGGGTGGGTTTTTTGCTTCTTTTTTTCGCACACGAGGGTCTCGTAGGACAGTTGGACAATGGTCCATCGTCCTGCATTTTTACTTTAGGATTTCTCGGACTTCGGCCGGCACCCCCATTTTCACAAACGTTGTCGTTTTTTCTTGTTTTGTTTCCTTTCATCCCCCTCTTCCCTTTGGCCAGGAATTAAAACGATACGGTCAGTTTGTAAAAAAAATTATTGGCCTCGCGTGACCACAGATTTTTCTTTCTCTACGTTGGGTGATTTTTTTTACGTCGATCGTAGCAGAAAAGTAAAGATATCTCGATTTGTTATCGAGTACGATGCGATCGAGATAGGCATTCGTATCGCGAAGTGGGAATAAACGGATGGAATGCGATGAGAAAATACCAATTGTCAACGTTCAATGATCGATAAGTTTTTTTTTCAAACATCCTCGGGTCTCACGTTACGGGTGAAAATATTTTATGGTCACGATGGCTTATCGGCCATCGTTCTATTATCCAGACCGGGGGAAAAAACAAATATTATCGACGGTCGGTAACGCGAACAATTTTGCGGATAACTGAGCGACTGTCGAGGTCGTCGGTCGAATAGCGTCCCCTGGTAGAATTTTCCAACGATCGGTTGCTCGGACGATCTTCAGCAAGGAAGTTTCTAAATTCCCAAGAGAGTGGGCGTTGGCTTGCTCTTTCAATGAGAAAAAAATCATCATACGAAAAAAAAAAATACCTTCGACAAGTTTCAAACTTCCACTGTGTGCAAGATTGTCCCGGGTGGATTAAGAGGCAGTGTAACAGCCGACGGGCGCTTCGAAAACGGCATCCCTATTTGTACGAGCACTGAGCAAATGATCGGGTTAAAATTTGGCCAGTACATAGATAATTATGGCACACGGTACATGAGAGTCGCGTTTTTTCGAAATTTTGAAAAAAATTTTGCAGATTCGACTTATCATTGGAGAAATGAGACAATTCTTCATAGTGCACCGATTCGATCGAAATTTCCCGACTCTCACGCACTAGAGCATTAACAAACGCACATTTTGAGCTTTGTTTCGTTAAATTTGATGCAAAATTGGCTTCAAAAATAGGGATGCCGTTTCATGAAAGAAAAAAGCGAGATTTTTGTCAGCGCTACGAGAAAATAGTGTGACGAAATTCCGCGCGAAGCGCTGACGCAACATTCTCACGAGGTCGGTAAGTGCTGTGGCCCGCGCGACGGAAGGGGCTGCCGCGAGAGAGCAAGGCATAGCCGCGCCACGTGTACCCGTTGGACTTTGCCCTGCACGGAGACCTAATATAATGCGTCGCGCGTTAGGCGTGAGGTATAGGCGCGAGTCGTGCCTATACCTCGTAGCTACCCCTCCCAGCCCCCTCGCCCACCGGCGCTCTCATGAAATGAGTACAGTGCGAATCGTAGGTAAGGGCCTCGCTACGCACTGTAGAGCGTTCGCTCCATGCTCGCCGAGACCGAAAAACTCGGCGGCAACTCGAAAACGAAATCCCTAAATTCTCCGGCACTAATCATCCGATCGGGTTGAAATTTGGAGGTGAGCTCCAGAATGATGGTGCGGGGTACCTGAGACTCAGTTTTTTTTTAATGTCGAAAGCGCAACCGCTTTTTTTTTTATAAAAATGATCCAATTTTCATGGTAGCACGATGTTTCTCGTCGCGTTGATGCTACATGGAAATATGCACATTTTGGACTTTGTTTTATATCATTTGATAAAAAAATGACCGAAATATAGCAATTTAAGTTTTTATGCAACGCGGGTCTAGCGACGGCAAGTTCCGTGGCCCGGGCGGCGGGAGGGGTAGCCATGAGAGTCCAAGGCATAGGCAGTCCTCGTGTACATGATGGTCTCTGCACCGAAACCTAACTCGTCGCGTGTATATATATAGATCAGTCACCTCTAAGAAATCAAATTTTCCATATCGTTAGTTCCTGACGAGATAACGTACGTGTCGCATATTTTTTTTAAATGCAAAATTTTTCGAGATATGAATATTCGAGTATTTTCCGACTTTTTAATCAATAAATTATTACATACCTTCTTTCCTTTAATTTTTTTTTTTAATTAAAGTTGTGACAAAAGTACTATAATTTATTATAAAAATATTTAAAACGTAAATAAAAATTACTTGGTACTATTTACTTAACAAATGATTTTTCAATGATTTTTTTAACTGTTAGGGATACGATGGACAATTTAAAAAAAAACCTGTGTGTGTGTTCTTCACACATGCAAGAAGTGAATACTTCTGGTATCCGGCTTTTCGTCGGAATGAAAAATTAAAAATATAATCATTACAATAATCGTTAAGATGATTAAAAACAATCATTTAAAAATCTTTAAAAAACTGTGTTGCGGAGCCTGATGAGGCTAACTCAGAGACCTGCGGAGCCTATAGAAGGCGCTCGGACAGAATACAGACTCTTTCAGAAACCCTGCGGAGACCTATATAAGAACAGCAAAAATAATTTTCATGAAAATGATTACAATTACAAAGATTTATTAAAATAACAATTTATAACAATTATCTAAATAATAATCTATTATATCCGAAGGCCCCGCAGCGCTTTCGAAAGACTGCGCAGGGTTGTAGAAGGCCTGCGGGAGCTGTTGGAGGCCTTCTAAAGCCCAGCGCAGTCCTTCGAAAGTGCTGCGCAGAGTTGCAGAAGGCCTGCGGAGGCTGTAGGAGGGCCCGCAGCACTTTCGAAAGACTGCGCAGGGCTTTAGAAGGCCTCCTACAGCCTCCGCAGGCCTTCTGCGACTCTGCGCAGCATTTTCGAAGGACTGCGCAGGGCTTTAGAAGGCCTCCTACAGCTTCCGCAGGCCTTCTGCAACTCTGCGCAGCACTTTCGAAGGACTGCGCTGGGCTTTAGAAGGCCTCCTACAGCTTCTGCAGGCCTTCTACAACCCTGCGCAGTCCTTCGAAAGCGCTGCGGGGCCTTCGGATATAATAGATTATTATTTAGATGATTCTTTTAAATTGTTATTTTAATGAATCTTTGTAATTGTAATCATTTTCATGAAAATTATTTTTGCTGTTCTTATATAGGTCCCCGCAGGGTTTCTGAAAGAGTCTGTATTCTGTCCGAGCGCCTTTTATAGGCTCCGCAGGTCTCTGAGCTAGCCTCATCAGGCTCCGCAACACAGTTTTTTAAAGTTTTTTAAATGATTGTTTTTAATCATCTTAACGATTATTGTAATGATTATAATTGTAATTTTTCATTCCGGCGAAAAGCCGGATACCAGAAGTATTCACTTCTTGCATGTGTGAAGAACACACACACAGGTTTTTTTTTAAATTGTCCATCGTATCCCTAACAGTTCAAAAAATCATTGAAAAATCATTTGTTAAATAAATAGTACCAAGTAATTTTTATTTACGTTTTAAATATTTTTATAATAAATTATAGTACTTTTGTCACAACTTTAATTAAAAAAAAAAATTAAAGGAAAGAAGGTATGTAATAACTTATTGATTAAAAAGTTGGAAAATACTCGAATATTCATATCTCGAAAAATTTTGCAATTAAAAAAAATATGCGACACGTACGTTATCTCGTCAGGAACTAACGATATGGAAAATTTGATTTCTTAGAGGTGACTGATCTATATATATACACGCGACGAGTTAGGTTTCGGTGCAGAGGCCATCATGTACACGAGGACTGCCTATGCCTTGGACTCTCGCGGCTACCCCTCACGCCGCGCGGGCCATCGAACTTGCCGTCGCTAGACCCGCGTTGCATAAAAACTTAAATTGCTATATTTCGGTCATTTTTTTATCAAATGATATAAAACAAAGTCCAAAATGTGCATATTTCCATGGAGCATCAACGCGACGAGAAACATCGTGCTACCATGAAAATTGTATCATTTTTATAAAAAAAAAAGCGGTTCCGCTTTCGACATTAAAAAAAAATGAGTCTCAGGTACTCCGCACCATCATTCTGGAGCTCACCTCCAAATTTCAACCCGATCGGATGATTAGTGCCGGAGGATTTAGGGATTTCGTTTTCGAGTTGCCGCCGAGTTTTTCGGTCTCGGCGAGCAAGGAGCGAACGCTCTGCAGTGCGCAGCGAGGGCCTTACCTACGATTCGCACTGTACTTATTTCAATAGAATGACGGCGGTTGAGAGGGCTAAGGCGTTGTAAGCTTGTCCGGTCATCAGCGGAATCGATGGATCGATTCATCCCTACGACAATTTTTTTTTTTTCGTGTTAACAATTTCATATATTTTTGCTACGAAAATGGCACAATAACGTCTCATAAAACTATAATATTTACCGATTACTCTCGAAGTAACACGACCAACAATAAGACCCACATCATTCACGTCGATGATACAATTAAAAATAAATTCAAACAATACTGTCTTCCATTTGAATGCATTAAAAACAATTAAGACGGTGCTATTTATTCCGATTTTGAGAAAATTAAATTCGATTTCTATACGCGTAACGTCGGGTGCGACGAAGTAATACCCGAGGCTGCCACACCGAGTACCCATTCTTCACGCGTACTGAAATTGAACAATTATTTTCTCCATAACGAAACAAAATACATTGATGAAAATTTTTAGTAGCATATTGGAGGGTTCAAAGTTTCTCAAAAAATAAAAAACAAAATTCTTCAGAAACTTTGAACCCTCCAATATGCTATAAACAATTTTCATGGATGTTTTGTTTCGTTATGGAGAAAATAATTTTTCAATTTCTGTACGCGTGAAGAATCGGTACTCGGCGTGGCAGCCACTGGTATTACTTCGTCGCACCCGACGTTACGCGTATAGAAATCGAATTTAATTTTCTCAAAATAGGAATAAATAGCACCGTTCTTAATTGTTTTTAATGCATTCAAATGGAAGACAGTATTGTTTGAATTTATTTTTAATTGTATCATCGACGTGAATGATGTGGGTCTTATTGTTGGTCGTGTTACTTCGAGAGTAATCGGTAAATATTATAGTTTTATGAGACATTATTGTGCCATTTTCGTGGCAAAAATATATGAAATTGTTAATACGAAAAAAAAAATTGACGTAGGGATGAATCGATCCATCGATTCCGCTGATGACCGGACAAGCTTACAACGCCTTAGCCCTCTCAGCCGCCGCCATTCTATTGAAATAAGTACAGTGCGAATCGTAGGTAAGGCCCTCGCTGCGCACTGCAGAGCGTTCGCTCCTTGCTCGCCGAGACCGAAAAACTCGGCGGCAACTCGAAAACGAAATCCCTAAATTCTCCGGCACTAATCATCCGATCGGGTTGAAATTTCGAGGTGAGCTCCAGAATGATGGTGCGGAGTACCTGAGACTCAGTTTTTTTTAATGTCGAAAGCGGAACCGCTTTTTTTTTTATAAAAATGATACAATTTTCATGGTAGCACGATGTTTCTCGTCGCGTTGATGCTCCATGGAAATATGCACATTTTGGACTTTGTTTTATATCATTTGATAAAAAAATGACCGAAATATAGCAATTTAAGTTTTTATGCAACGCGGGTCTAGCGACGGCAAGTTCGATGGCCCGTGCGGCGGGAGGGGCAGCCACGAGAGTCCAAGGCATAGGCAGTCCTCGTGTACATGATGGCCTCTGCACGGAATCCTAACTCGTCGCGCGTATATATATAGATCAATCACCTCTAAGAAATCAAATTTTCCATATCGTTAGTTCCTGACGAGATAACGTACGTGTCGCATATTTTTTTTAATTGCAAAATTTTTCGAGATATAAATATTCGAGTATTTTCCGACTTTTTAATCAATAAGTTATTACATACCTTCTTTCCTTTAATTTTTTTTACAATTAAAGTTGTGACAAAAGTACTATATTTTATGATAAAAATATTTAAAACGTAAATAAAAATTACTTGGTACTATTTATTTAACAAATAATTTTTCAATGATTTTTTTAACTGTTAGGGATACAATGGACAATTTAAAAAAAAACCTGTGTGTGTGTTCTTCACACATGCAAGAAGTGAATACTTCTGGTATCCGGCTTTTCGTCGGAATGAAAAATTAAAAATATAATCATTACAATAATCGTTAAGATGATTAAAAATAATCATTTAAAAATCTTTAAAAAACTGTGTTGCGGAGCCTGATGAGGCTAACTCAGAGACCTGCGGAGCCTATAGAAGGCGCTCGGACAGAATACAGACTCTTTCAGAAACCCTGCGGAGACCTATATAAGAACAGCAAAAATAATTTTCATGAAAATGATTACAATTACAAAGATTTATTAAAATAACAATTTATAACAATTATCTAAATAATAATCTATTATATCCGAAGGCCCCGCAGCGCTTTCGAAAGACTGCGCAGGGTTGCAGAAGGCCTGCGGGAGCTGTAGGAGGCCTTCTAAAGCCCAGCGCAGTCCTTCGAAAGTGCTGCGCAGAGTTGCAGAAGGCCTGCGGAAGCTGTAGGAGGCCTTCTAAAGCCCTGCACAGTCCTTCGAAAGTGCTGCGCAGAGTCGCAGAAGGCCTGCGGAAGCTGTAGGAGGCCTTCTAAAGCCCTGCGCAGTCCTTTGAAAGTGCTGAGCAGAGTTGCAGAAGGCCTGCGGAGGCTGTAGGAGGGCCCGCAGCACTTTCGAAAGACTGCGCAGGGCTTTAGAAGGCCTCCTACAGCTTCCGCAGGCCTTCTGCGACTCTGCGCAGCACTTTCGAAGGACTGCGCAGGGCTTTAGAAGGCCTCCTACAGCTTCCGCAGGCCTTCTGCAATTCTGCGCAGCACTTTCGAAGGACTGCGCTGGGCTTTAGAAGGCCTCCTACAGCTCCCGCAGGCCTTCTACAACCTTGCACAGTCCTTCGAAAGCGCTGCGGGGCCTTCGGATATAATAGATTATTATTTAGATGATTGTTTTAAATTGTTATTTTAATGAATCTTTGTAATTGTAATTATTTGCATGAAAATTATTTTTGCTGTTCTTATATAGGTCTCCGCAGGGTTTCTGAAAAGTCTGTATTCTGTCCGAGCGCCTTCAATAGGCTCCGCAAGTCTCTGAGTTAGCCTCATCAGGCTCCGCAACACAGTTTTTTAAAGATTTTAAAATGATTGTTTTTAATCATCTTAACGATTATTGTAATGATTATATTTTTAATTTTTCATTCCGGCGAAAAGCCGGATACCAGAAGTATTCACTTCTTGCATGTGTGAAGAACACACACACAGGTTTTTTTTTAAATTGTCCATCGTATCCCTAACAGTTAAAAAAATCATTGAAAAATCATTTGTTAAATAAATAGTACCAAGTAATTTTTATTTACGTTTTAAATATTTTTATCATAAAATATAGTACTTTTGTCACAACTTTAATTAAAAAAAAAATTAAAGGAAAGAAGGTATGTAATAACTTATTGATTAAAAAGTCGGAAAATACTCGAATGTTCATATCTCGAAAAATTTTGCAATTAAAAAAAATATGCGACACGTACGTTATCTCGTCAGGAACTAACGATATGGAAAATTTGATTTCTTAGAGGTGACTGATCTATATATATACGCGCGACGAGTTAGGTTTCCGTGCAGAGGCCATCGTGTACACGAGGACTGCCTATGTCTTCGACTCTCGTGGCTACCCCTCCCGCCGCGCGGGCCTCGGAACTTGCCGTCGCTAGACCCGCGTTGCATAAAAACTTAAATTGCTATATTTCGGTCATTTTTTTATCAAATGATATGAAACAAAGTCCAAAATTTGCATATTTCCATGGAGCATCAACGCGACGAGAAACATCGTGCTACCATGAAAATTGGATCATTTTTATAAAAAAAAAAGCGGTTCCGCTTTCGACATTAAAAAAAACCGAGTCTCATGTACTCCGCACCATCATTCTGAAGCTCACCTCCAAATTTCAACCCGATCGGATGATTAGGGCCGGAGGATTTAGGGATTTCGTTTTCGAGTTGCCGCCGAGTTTTTCGGTCTCGGCGAGCAAGGAGCGAACGCCCTACAATGCGCAGCGAGGGCTTTACCTACATTTCACACTGTTATCAATTAAAATGAACGGTGGCGGCTGAGCGGGCTAACGCGTCCTAAGTCGTCGAGTCATCGGCGGAATTGATGGTTCGATTCATCACTACGCCAATTTTTTTTTCGTTTTAGCCATTTCATAAATTTTTGCTACGAAAATGGCACAATATTGAATGACGAAATTATAATATTTTTTTATCATTTTACCACCTATGGTTTTTGTTCACATGGGCAATATTATTATTTAATTTAATTATGTACGAAAAGATTTTTTTTGGCGTAATATTGCGTTTTTACACTGGTATGTTTGTTAACATTTTTTCATTAGCGTAATATTATAGTTGAATTTTATTATGTCCTATAAGATCTTTTTTATTTGCATAATATTATAATTTTTTAATGATATATTCATGGGTTTGCTCTTGACGATTTTCTACTACTCCGTGAAACGTACCCACGGCGTGATGCAACACGCCGAGAACAAGGGACTTCGAAAATGTAAACATTGGGCGCTCACGATGCCATTGTATTGCGCTCCAAGGCGATGCTCGCGGGGCGCTATATATATATAGTCTGCCAACGTGCTCGAGGGTCGCTTCATTTCAGTCGAGGTTAGTCGCTCAACGCTGCTGGCACGTGCGGGCCTATACGCATGTCAGATCGCGACGGCAATTTTCTTTTACGCGAATTCGTTAATTCGTTTATCATATTTGTGCACATAGTGAAAATGTTGGATATCAGTGATAGTACAGTGAGGATATCAGTGATAGTACAGTGAGGATATCAGTGATAGTACAGTGAGGATATCAGTGATAGTGCAGTGAGGATATCAGTGATAGTGCAGTGAGGATATCAGAGATTATTCAGAAAATATCAGTGAGTGTGCCTATATGTGAAAAAGGTGAAAAAGTAAAACACTTAAAAAAACTACATGTGGCATCCGGCTATACGAAACCCGAGTCTGCAGTTTATTTTTTATTTTTTCCAATTTGCATTCATCGCCATTCTGCTTTCATCTACCGTTTTGATCTCAACTATACCTTACAACAAAATTAAGAGATAATTTTTTTGTACCTAATAAAATACAAAGTTTTGACCGGCATTTGTCGTACGGAGATTTAAAAGAATGCCCGTACGAGAAAGAAAACCAAAGATGTACATGTTACATAGTATTCGTTTATTAGGTATACAAAAATTATCCCTTATTTTTGTGAAAACTATAATTGAGGAGACAAAAACGACGAGCAGAATGGCGGCGAATGAGAATTATTTCGTGAGAATAAAAAGTAAATTCAGTGAACGCGTGTGAAAATAAAATGATGGAACGAAAAAATAAAAGAAATCGAGCGAGTGGTGCCGTCTTCGATTCTTGGAGCCTAGCTCGCGAAAAGCGCGGTTGCCGGTGTTCTGGTCGACGGCGGAGGAAGGCAATGGAAAGCATGAGCGAGCAAGAGAAGGACGGCTGGATAACAGAAGCGACGTCGTACCGTGCGTTTTCGCGCTCGGGGTACAAGCGATCCCGTTTCAATGCAGTTTGGAAACTGAGGTAAGTAATAATTTTTTCGAGCGAGTCAATTTCAGATTTATATCTAGTAATAATTTAATTTAAACTTGTAAATTTGGAAAAATTTCTTTTAATTAACCATTTTTAAACGCCGGTAACTTTTAAAAAAATTAATTAATGGGGACCATTTTTTCTTCAAATTTTTCGTTTTTAAACGCGTTTTATCAGAGAAAAATAAATTCATGTCATACTCTATGAATTTTTTTTTTTTAGTGAAAAATCGCAAAATCGTTTAAAGACCAATTTTCGATTTTTATGTTTCTATTTTTATTTAACTTTGATTTACTCTGAGTTTAATACCGCAACATTCATAATCAGCAGATGTTTTTTTTTATTAAAAAAAAAAACGTTTTCACTGGCGGTCTTTTCTTTTCCTTTCATACCCCCCCCCCCCCCCCCATCCTTTCGAGACGTCGGTACTCGGGATTTTCTCGATTGCTAGCGATGGGGGACAACGCGCTTGAATTCTTTACCGAATCGGTCTTGCTGCAAAATGTAACTAATATTTTATTTGCATGAGTAGAATAAGGTTAGTTTTTCAATTTACTATAATAGTTCATAAACTCCCTGCTAAAGAGCATGGTCACAGCGACCGCGTCCGCTATAATGGACAGGGAGAATTTTAGTAGATAAGAACTGTTAGTTGATAAATATGGTGATTTTAGTTTGTGTTAGATATGTTACGTTTAGTTCGTAAGAATTATTAATTAACACGCATGTTAATTAATAATTGCCTCGCTGAATAGCGAAGTCACAGCGACGCCTGTCGCTGTTCTCCTCCGTCCGCTAAAACGAACGGAGAGAGTATCAGTTTACAAGAACTGATTATCATATTATAATATGATCGCGAGAAATACATTTTCCTGTAATACATATTTCTTCACAGATGACTGGAGGTATTACCCAGACGCATATATATATATATATATATATATATATATATATATAGCCGGAGCATTGTGCTCGACTCACGGCACGGCTTGTGTTTACTCTTCGCTTCTCTCTACAGAGAGCGGCGGAGGGGGAATACGAGTAGCCGCATATCGTGCGCGCGTCACGAGGCCCGGATCATCCGCGGGACCCGAGGGATATGGCAACTTGCCATAAACTAATTTTTACAAACATTTTATTTTCAGAAAATATTTGTATAATTATTATAAGATTAATTATACGATATATTAGTTAATAAACTCGCTCTGTCAAAGAGCGAGGTGCCAGCGACGCCTGTCGCTGTGAGTCTGTCCGCACAATGGACAGAGATAATTTTAATTAATAAAAATAACGAATTAACAAATATGTTAATTAATCAACTCGCTCTGCTAAAGAGCGAGATACCAGCGACGTCTGTCGCTGTCCTCCTCCGTCCGCTAAAACGGACGGAGAGAGTATCAGTTTATAAGAACTGATTATCATGTAATATGATTGCATGATATATATGTTTGCATAATATACTATATTTCTTTTCAGAACACTGGGTGTATATTACCCAGAAGCACATATATATATATATATATATATATATATATATATATATATATGCATAGCCGAAGCTTTGCGATCGGCTCTTGGGACTGCTTGTGTTCACTCGCTGCCTCTCTCTGCGGGGAGCGGTGGAGGGGGAACACGAGGTTCCGTCCAGCGTGCGCGCGGCACGTAGCCCGGGTCGTCCTCACGACCCGAAATATATGGCATCTTGCCATATATTAATTTTTAATAATGTTTTATTTTCAGTGTTATAATAAGTTTAGTTAATAAGTACGTTAATTTATAAACACCGCTCTGCTAAAGAGCGAGTGTTAGCGATGTCTGTCGCTGTGCTCCTCCGTCCGCTAATACGGGCGGAGAGAGTATCAGTTCATAAGAACTGTTAGTCATATGCATAATATGATTGCAAGAATTTAATTCTTGAATAATAAATTTCTTTTTTCAGATGAAATTTTTTTATTTTACCTATAAGACTTATTAATTAACAGAGATGTTAATTAATAAGTACCTTGCTAATGGCAAGGGTACAGCAACACTTGTCGCTATTCTCCTCCGTCCGCTACAATGGACGGGGAGAATTATAGTTTATAAGAATTATTAATTAACAGAAATGTTAATTAATAACTACCTTGCTAAAGAGCGAGGTCACAGCGACGTACGTCGCTGTTCTCCTCCGTCCGCTAAAACGAACGGGGAGAATATCAGTTTACAAGAACTGATTGTCATATTATAATATGATTGCATGATATATATGTTTGCATAATATACTATATTTCTTTTCAGAACACTGGGTGTATATTACCCAGAAGCACATATATATATATATATATGCATAGCCGAAGCTTTGCGATCGGCTCTTGGGACTGCTTGTGTTCACTCGCTGCCTCTCTTTGCGAGGAGCGGTGGAGGGGGAACACGAGGTTATGTCCAGCGTGCGCGTGGCACGAGGCCCGGGTCGTCCCTACGACCCGAAATATATGGCATCTTGCCATATACTAATTCTTGATAATTTTTATTTTCAGTGTTATAATAAGTTTAGTTAATAAGTACGTTAATTTATAAACACCGCTCTGCTAAAGAGCGAGTGTTAGCGATGTCTGTCGCTGTGCTCCTCCGTCCGCTAATACGGGCGGAGAGAGTATCAGTTCATAAGAACTGTTAGTCATATACATAATATGATTGCAAGAATTTAATTCTTGAATAACAAATATTTTTTTTCAGGTGAACATTTTTTATTTAACCTAAAAGAATTATTAATTAACAAACATGTTAATTGATACATACCTTGCTAAAGAGCAAGGGTACAGCGACGTCCGTCGCTGTCCTCCCCCGTCCGCCAAAACGGGCGGAGAGAGTATCAGTTCAGAATAACTGATTATCATGTAATAATGATTGCAAGAAGTACATTCTTGTACAATAAATTTTTCATTACAGATCACTGGGCTTGAATATATATATATATATATATATATATATATATGCCCGGCTGGAGCTTTGAGATCGGGTCTTGGCACTACCTGTGTCAAGACTTTGTCTCTCTGCGGGGAGCGGTGGAGGGGGAACACGAGGTTCCGTCCAGCGTGCGCGCGGCACGTAGCCCGGGTCGTCCTCACGACCCGAAATATATGGCATCTTGCCATATATTAATTTTTAATAATGTTTTATTTTCAGTGTTATAATAAGTTTAGTTAATAAGTACGTTAATTTATAAACACCGCTCTGCTAAAGAGCGAGTGTTAGCGATGTCTGTCGCTGTGCTCCTCCGTCCGCTAATACGGGCGGAGAGAGTATCAGTTCATAAGAACTGTTAGTCATATACATAATATGATTGCAAGAATTTAATTCTTGAATAATAAATATTTCTTTTCAGATGAAATTTTTTCATTTTACCTATAAGAATTATTAATTAACAGACGTGTTAATTAATACGTACCTTGCTAAAGAGCGAGGGTACAGCGACATCCGTCGCTGTCCTCCGTCCGCTAAAACGGACGTAGAGAGTATCAACATAATATAATATGATGGCAAGAAATACATTTTTGAATAATATATATTTCTTTACAGCTGACTGGGTGTATATTACCCCGACGCATATATATATATATATATATATATATATATATATATATATATATATATATAGCCGGAGCATTGTGCTCGGCTCTCGGCACGCCTTGTGTTTACTCTTTGCTTCTCTCTACAGAGAGCGGCGGAGGGGGAATACGAGTAGCCGCATATCGTGCGCGCGTCACGAGGCCCGGATCATCCGCGGGACCCGAGGGATATGGCAACTTGCCATAAACTAATTTTTACAAACATTTTATTTTCAGAAAATATTTGTATAATTATTATAAGATTAATTATAAGATATATTAGTTAATAAACTCGCTCTGTCAAAGAGCGAGGTGCCAGCGACGCCTGTCGCTGTGAGTCTGTCCGCACAATGGACAGAGATATTTTTAATTGCTAAAAATAACGAATTAACAAATATGTTAATTAATCAACTCGCTCTGCTAAAGAGCGAGATACCAGCGACGTCTGTCGCTGTCCTCCTCCGTCCGCTAAAACGGACGGAGAGAGTATCAGTTTATAAGAACTGATTATCATATAATATGATGGCATGAAATTTATTTATGCATAATATACTATATTTCTTTTCAGATAACTGGGTGTATATTACCCAGAAGCATATATATATGCATAGCCGAAGCTTTGCGATCGGCTGTTGGGACTGCTTGTGTTCACTCGCTGCCTCTCTCTGCGGGGAGCGGCGAAGGGGGAACACGAGATTCCGTCCAGCGTGCACGCGGCACGAGGCCCGGGTCGTCCTCACGACCCGAAATATATGGCATCTTGCCATATATTAATTTTTAATAATGTTTTATTTTCAGTGTTATAATAAGTTTAGTTAATAAGTACGTTAATTTATAAACACCGCTCTGCTAAAGAGCGAGTGTTAGCGATGTCTGTCGCTGTGCTCCTCCGTCCGCTAATACGGGCGGAGAGAGTATCAGTTCATAAGAACTGTTAGTCATATACATAATATGATTGCAAGAATTTAATTCTTGAATAACAAATATTTTTTTTCAGGTGAACATTTTTTATTTAACCTAAAAGAATTATTAATTAACAAACATGTTAATTGATACATACCTTGCTAAAGAGCAAGGGTACAGCGACGTCCGTCGCTGTCCTCCCCCGTCCGCCAAAACGGGCGGAGAGAGTATCAGTTCAGAATAACTGATTATCATGTAATAATGATTGCAAGAAGTACATTCTTGTACAATAAATTTTTCATTACAGATCACTGGGCTTGAATATATATATATATATATGCCCGGCTGGAGCTTTGAGATCGGGTCTTGGCACTACCTGTGTCAAGACTTTGTCTCTCTGCGGGGAGCGGTGGAGGGGGAACACGAGGTTCCGTCCAGCGTGCGCGCGGCACGTAGCCCGGGTCGTCCCTATGACCCGAAATATATGGCATCTTGCTATATATTAATTTTTAATAATTTTTTATTTTCAGATTTATAATAAGTTTAGTTAATAAGTACGTTAATTTATAAACACCGCTCTGCTAAAGAGCGAGTGTTAGCGATGTCTGTCGCTGTGCTCCTCCGTCCGCTACAATGGACGGGGAGAATTATAGTTTATAAGAATTATTAATTAACAGAACTGTTAATTAATAACTACCTTGCTAAAGAGCGAGGTTACAGTGACGTCTGTCGCTGTCCTCCTCCGTCCGCTAAAACGGACGGAGAGAGTATCAGTTTATAAGAACTGATTATCATATAATATGATTGCATGAAACATATTTTAGCATAATATACTATATTTCTTTTCAGATGATTGGGTGTATATTACCCAGAAGCATATGTATATGCATAGCCGAAGCTTTGCGATCGGCTCTTGGGACTGCTTGTGTTCACTCGCTGCCTCTCTCTGCGGTGAGGGGCGGAGGGGGAACACGAGGTTCGGTCGAGCGTGCGCGCGGTACGAGGCCCGGGTCGTCCGCACGACCCGAAATATATGGCATCTTGCCATATATTTATTTTTAATAATGTTTTATTTTCAGAATTACAATAAGTTTAATTAATAAGTTCGTTAATTTATAAACACCGCTCTGATAAAGAGCGAGTGTTAGCGATGTCTGTCGCTGTCCTCCTCCGTCCGCTACAATGGACGGGGAGAATTATAGTTTATAAGAATTATTAATTAACAGAAATGTTAATTCATAACTACCTTGCTAAAGAGCGAGGTCACAGTGACGTATGTCGCTGTTTTCCTCCGTCCGCTAAAACGAACGGAGAGAGTATCAGTTTACAAGAACTGATTGTCATATTATAATATGATTGCGAGAAATACATTTTTCTATAATACATATTTCTTCACAGATGACTCGGTGTATATTACCCAGACGCATATATGTATATATATAGCCGGAGCATTGTGCTCGGCTCTCGGCACCGCTTGTGTTTACTCTTTGCTTCTCTCTACAGAGAGCGGCAGAGGGCGAATACGAGTAGCCGCATATCGTGCGCGCGTCACGAGGCCCGGATCATCCACGGGACTCGAGGGATATGGCAACTTGCCATAAATTAATTTTTACAAACATTTTATTTTCAGCACATATTTGTATAATTATTATAAGTGTAATTATAAGACACATTAGTTAATAAACTCGCTCTGTAAAAGAGCGAGATGCCACGACGTTTGTCGTGTATTATCTCCGTTCGCGAAAATGAACGGAGATAATTTTAATTGTTAATAAATATTAATTAACAAATATGTTAATTAATAAACTCGCTCTGCCAAAGAGCGAGATACCACGACGTTTGTCGTATATTATTTCCGTTCGCGAATATGAACGGAGATAATTTTAATTGTTAACAAATGTTAATTAACAAATATGTTAATTAATAAACTCGCTCTGCCAAAGAGCGAGATGCCACGACGTTTGTCGTATATTATCTCCGTTCGCGAAAATGAACGGAGATAATTTTAATTGTTAATAAATGTTAATTAACAAATGTATTAATTTATTAACTCGCTCTGCCAAAGAGCGAGATGCCACGACGTTTGTCGTATATTATCTCCGTTCGCGAAAATGAACGGAGATAATTTTAATTGTTAACAAATGTTAATTAACAAATATGTTAATTAATAAACTCGCTCTGCCAAAGAGCGAGATGCCACGACGTTTGTCGTATATTATCTCCGTTCGCGAAAATGAACGGAGATAATTTTAATTGTTAACAAATGTTAATTAAGAAATATGTTAATTAATAAACTCGCTCTGCAAAAGAGCGAGATGCCAACGACGTTTGTCGTATATTATCTCCGTTCGCGAAAATGAACGGAGATAATTTTAATTGTTAACAAATGTTAATTAACAAATATGTTAATTAATAAACTCGCTCTGCAAAAGAGCGAGATGCCAACGACGTTTGTCGTTGCATACTCAGAATTATTATAATTCTGTTGCTCGTATTGTAGCAAAACCAAACTTGAATGTTTGGCATGCTCGGCTGTATAAGTGCTCGCAGTGCACGTACACTCGTGCACGTCACATATACATGGCCGAGCGTTAGTATAAGATTTTCGAGAGGGGTGGGTCACGGCTGGCCCTGCTACGACGCCTCGGCCTTCGGCCCGCGTCGATGTGCCGGCGCTTCGTAGCAGACGCGCGCCGTGACATCTAGCGGTAGTCCGCAGCGGCTCGTAGCGAGCTCTGCACTACCGCGGAGAGAGCGAAGCCGTCGAAATTTTCCTGCGTGTTACACTGCCTCTTAAACCCCATTTACAAAAATTAGCAAAGCATCGATATATTCAATTTTTTTTAAATAAAAAATCTTTCTTTGATTTTCTTCCACCCTTTCGCAAAAACGTAAGTCAAGCGCGAATCGAGGGATGATCGGTCATTCAAGGGTAAACATTTTTTCTCTCTCTTTTATCAAGTACCTACTCGTCGAAGAAAGGTCCTTTTCTTTGTCCTCGACGTTGTTCGTATGAAAAGCGAGACGAGGTACTTTGTCGTTCGATGGAGCGAGCAAAAGGGGTATATGAGAGAGGCAAGATGGAGAGAAAGAAGATTGTAGAGGGAAGAAGCCTCGTCCTGGATGTTAGGCGTTGATGTTAGCGCGCCTGTGGTACTTTCGGTCGGTGTCGAGCACTAAAATATTCATTGTCTCAAAATGGGTGTTTGTTAGACTCGGTGGATGGGCTGAAAGGGAGAACGAGGTGTTCGCTATAGCTTGAAAACCCCATGAACGCTCTACGTCGCGCGTTGGCCACGCTTTGTGGGTTTGTGTGTATAGAAGCGTATGCATATACACATTCATGCTAGTTTAGAGCGCGAGGACGTGGCGAGAGGGTTGGGAAAATCGGGTGTATGCCAAGGCATCGCACAGAGAGAGAGTGAGAGAAAGAGGGGGATGGAGGTATATGCATCCAGGGGGTGAGAACTGTGGCGAGTCACGTGGTAGGTGTGAGGTCTTCCATTATATCCCAAGGCACGATTTCCGTGGCCAAGGGTCTCTCACTCTCATATACTATACGCCGGCACTTTCACTACGAGCCCCCTCCCACCCCACCACCCTAACGCCACGTCGTTCTTCCTCTGGCCCTCTGCCGAGACGCCGTGCGAACCAGCCGGAGCGTCCGATCGGCCCGAGTGTGGAGAGTTGTACAAACTTCGTGAAATTCAATATCTGTCTCCTCGATTCCGTTCCCAACTTCGTTCGCTACTATTTTTATCGCAACGCACGATGCTTCGTATTTTTATCGTTCTCTCTCCCTACGAAATACACAAACCCCCCGTATATTTTCGGCTTTTTTGAATTCATCCCTTCGAACTTCTTATCTCGTTCGCTTCTTCTCGGACTTGATGTTTTTGAATTTATTTCATCTCGGAAAATTGAACACATTTTTTGGGATATGTTCGGTACAAGGGGGTAGTTTTCGAGTTTTTTTTTCATTTGAATTTTTTTTTATGAGGGTAGTAAAAAGGCTTTTGTATCTCTCACTTTAGTATCGCTGGCGCTTCTCATTTTATTTCACTCTTTTCGCTCGGCTCGCGACGACAACTCCACTTTACATCGACCCGGTTTGTTGCCGAGCGGTCCATTGAACTGACAGACGCTTTGACGCCAAAATGACGCTCTCGCGTATGCTGCTTTTTTTCTTTCGCCGTCGCATCGCAACGACGTTATACCCGCGGGTACACTTTTCAAGCCCGAAAAAAAAGAATCTCTTCTTTTTTTTTCCTCGTTAGCACGCACTCACGTTCTTATTCTCTGGTTCGTCGCGGATGGGAAACGTCATAAGTCGCGATTGCTGGACCACTCGAGCTGACTCACGGACTCGGCAGATCAATATTTTCTATCTCGTTTACAACAGTTCACAATATTTGGCCCATTTTCAAAAACTATACGAACTTTATTCATATTAATTCGACAAATTTTACTCCTTTCAAAAAGTAAATAAAAAATTATTCCAATTAAAAAAAAAACAAAAAAGAGAATCGCCATTTAATCGATCGATCGTAGAGAACAAAAATCGTTAAGCACGTAATCGATTATCGATCAAGTACAACGTCGAACGGCCGACAAAGCACGTCCGTCGCGTAATTTAGCGCGACACACGAGCCGCATTGTATTCGTGTCAAATCGGCACGAACGCGAATCCCGTAAAGTTTTATCTACCAAATTTCGGGCACGTAGGGGGGCACGAGGGCGTAGCGAAAAGCTCGTGCGATCGGAGGAAGGGGATTGGGTCGGTTTAGGGAGAGAGTTTTGTGGATGTTCAGGAAATTGACTAACGCATGGGTAATGGTTCCGATAACCGACGCGCCGTATAACCAGCCGCTAGTAGCAGAGCCAGCGACATCGAGGCTGTACGAAACTCGCGAATATTCCTCCACCCCCACCCACCCGCCGAAAAAAACGAACAAAAAGCTCGAAACATGTTTACTGCCCGAGTACCCCGAAGCCTCGGGAACGTTTTGACCCCTCGGATCGGCTATGATCCCTCGCCTATCGGAGCGTTATCGTTCGTTGCGTTGATAAACCTCGTCGCTGAAATATATTGCCAAGATATGAATTTTACAACCCCCTCTCTCTGTATCTTCCCAATAAAGCAGTAAAGCATCGTTTTTTTTCTCACTACCAGGTCACCTAGCGATTTATCGTACGTTTTTTCAACCCTTTAACGTTCCGTAACAAAAAGAGGGAAAATTGACTTTTTATTTCATTTTTTATTTTCAAATTTATATCGAGGAAATTTGGTGGCAGGCGATATTTATTCGTAAATCATAGTTGATCGTAGGCCGATGCAAATGGAATAATCAGTGTGGAACAGGTCGTCGTGCGTACGTAAGCGTAAAGTGTCTCGTGTCGTCGCACGACTATAGACGAAGGGTTGGGGCAATGGGGAGGTTGGTTTTCGAATCGCTCAGGAAGGGGAGGTTCGAAATGCTCGAGAGGACGACTCTCGAGACCCATCTCCAGCCACCCAGCAGCACGCGAGCGACGAGGCCTCGTAGTTGCGGTGATGAATAATCACCGAGTCACCGGTGCTAAGTTGCAAGGTTAACAATCGCGAGGGGTAGCGACGTGAGAGGGACCGTATGCGGGGTGGGGGTTGGGATTGGGAGCTCAAGGGTTTTGCGAGAATGTGCCGAGAAATACGTCGAGGATTAAACAGCACGTTGAAAAATAACGGTATAAGGGGCGGGGGTGGACGGGGGAGGGGGAAGAGTGAGAGCGACGAGAGTCGACATTGTCACACGACGAATTATTCATCTCGGCACAAAGCGGAAAATGTAAATTTTTCATTTCGCACGTAGGTCGTACGAAACCTTTTTTTCTTTTTTTGGGGAATTTAAGCATAACGAAGCATCGAACATCGCGACGAAATATATTATTCACGTTTGACGGATTTTGTTTTTAAATTAATAATATTAATACGCAAATATTTACGAAATGGGGTGAGTCGCGGGTAGGGTAGGTGGCTGGACGGGGGTTGCTGTCATCAATAACGACAGGTCGAAGCAGCGATGATTGGTGCTGGAAAGCATCGGCGTAAAATACATTTCTGTCGGTTCAGATGAGCGACAGACAGGCAGGGAACGAGGGAGAGAGAAAGCGCGGGGGATGAGGTTGACCTGAATTCTCGCGGGAGTACAGGAACGAACAACCCCTTTCCCAACCTCTTTCCCCTAGTGTATATTTATATACATACATTCGTAACGTGTACGTATGCGAGAGAGAAAAAGAGAGAGAGTGAGAAGCTCGGGGTTTTCGAAGCAACGTGGATGAATGTAGGAGAAAAAGTATAGGGAGACGCGCGTCTGTCAGGCAGCACAGTCGGTTCGAGAATAGTCATGGAGTCCTGGATTTTTCTCTTTTCAACCCCTTCGAGGTAATCGAAACCCTTTCGTGATATTTCTCAAATTCCACGTAGCTCATATCGCACTATGAATAGGCAAAGCACGAATATACGTAGTACAGTCGAACGATCGAAAGAATCCGAAGGCAAATAAGGGTTGAAAATGTAACCCCCCGCCGTCGACTTGGTCGCATTGGGAGTGAACAAAAAATTGGATATTTCGGTTATTCGCAATCGGAATGATTGTTCGAAAAATTGACAAGATGGCGCATCGGACACGACAGGGGGTTGGAGGGGGCTGAAAGAGTCGTGGATAATGATCGAGTCGTGGGATTCCCGCTTACTTTTCAAACCCGGTAAATTGCAAATTTTCCAAAGGTTGAAGAGAGGGAGAGGGAGATTGAGAGAGAGAGGGAGAGGGGGAGGATAAGAGAGAGACAGAAAGAGAAGCGTATAATCGAATAATCAGCCAGACTGTTCTGCCTCCGTTTCCTATTTCCAATATTCACGCGAGCTTTCACGTCGTAGCCCGTAATACCTATAGGCCTCGTCGAATGAGAACCGAGGCACGAGGAAGCGAAGAAGAAGAAGGAGTAAAGAGAGAAGCGTAGAGAGGATAGAAGTGGTTCGCGACGAGGCTTTCCGCTCGTGAGGAAACACTCCTCGCTCGACGCGAGAGAGTTCCGTGCGCCACGTCGTCGAGGATAAGAGAGACGCGAGAGACACGCTAGAGCGATCAACGATGATCCTGTCTGCGATAATGAGACTTCGCGAAACGACCAACGGGTGAGAGAAAGACGGTGAGAGAGAGGCAGAGATGGGGGGAAGGGTAGAGAGTGAGTGAGGGAGTGGAGAGATCGTGTCTTCCTCGTTCTCTCACGGTGCATTTACCAAACCGGAAGAACAAAACCATAGACAGCAGCACCAGCAAGGAGGGTGAAAACCACCCCCCTCGACGACACAATACTCGAGGCTTACCGCGCTTCGACATCATCATCCTGGCGTATTTTTCGAACGATTGAATCGCCACAAAAGGGAGAACGCGATAAATAAAAGGCCAGCAGACAATCAGCTTGCATTTCCGGGGATAATCGATGTCCATTATCGAGGATCTCGCGAACCATTGACGCGATTGTCTCGTTGCAACCCCTTAATCCCCTGCAGGGCCATCGAGACAATATGCAACTGTACGAAACACCCTCTTTCCCTCTACTCGTTTCATATCTTTCCATTTGGTCGTTCCATTTACGAATTGGAAAAAAAAATGGAAATCCATGTGGTACGTGGTTTTTTTAAAGATATTTTCGTCCTTCATTTCCGGGATAATCGATGTCCATTATCGTCGACTGTATGTGTTGCACATCCTTCGGGCAACGTTCGTGGTATCGCAATGGGCTCTGTCCCTCTCTCTCTCTCTCTCTCTCTCTCACTCCCTCGGGTATATAAGGGATAACCGGATGCATTATGTACGAAATAAATGGGGCATATCGTCCAGGGTATTTCGCCGAGAACCTACGTGTTTATACGTATCGTATAGGAACGATGTGTGTGTGTGTGTATGTGTGTGGGAGTCGTAGTCCTGGACATTGGCGGGTTGTGGTGGAAGCGCATCAAAAACGTACTCTCTCGAGTATCCAATCAAGTGTCCGGCTACCGGTCGAACCGGTATACGACCGGGCGAAATGCGGAACGGACAGCAGTCTTCCGTCGATCCATGGATACGAACCTATATCTATATATTTAAGGGCTTCCATCGTTCCTGTTACCGTGCTCTGTCCTGGCGTGCTCGGTCTGCGGTGTGCGGCTTTGCGGGACGCGTTATTGAACACCACCGTCACCGGCAGTACCAGAAACGGGGGGTTGAAAATATATATAGACGTGGAAAAAAGAATGAGATAGGGTGAGTCGAGGGATACTTCACCCTCTCTCAGGTGGCAGGTAGAGAAAGCTACAATGCAACGGTCCGTAAGTACGTCGAAAATTGTGTCAAATTTTGTTGCACTTTAACCAATTTCGGCAGGTTCTTATAAAAGTTGGTTTTTTCGGTATATCGCCCGTTAATTTTGGACTATAGTAAGAATAATTATTATTTTTGCAATGTGGGAGAAATTTCCGATCGAATGGGACTATTTTGGAATCATTTCTGAAAACAAAAATGTTTCCTCCCTCCGGGGCTCATTTTTTGCTTGTTTTTGCACTATTACCTACCAACAAAATAATTTCGCTTTTTGCAATGGACTTGATTAATGCAAGTATTTAAAAAAAATGTCGTAGCGATAGACATATTGGTGTGTACACGCTACGTACTCCGGGGCCTCGATGAGCAGCGACCTCCACGTGGTATGACCTGGATAACCGATATAACGAGAATAACAATGGAAGGATAAAAAGTTTTGTCCGAATCCATGTATATTCATGTAATGTTGGTTAACTAACAGCTGCTCCATTTTGTACTCGTTGAACGATCATTTCATATATTTTCGGATACAGATTGGCTTTTTTCCGTTTCGAGAGTTGGTGTCACCATCGGACTCGATATTCCGCGGGATTCGACGAGCTGCGGTCACTTTTTTATACTTCACGAATTTTTGAAGTTGGTAGCTGATGTTGTGCGAAATTATTCATTCGTACTCTTTTCATTTAATACTCGCTTCAATTTTGAAACCGACAAGTATCCTAGGAACAACTTGAAACAACCTGCTTGACCTTTCGTCACTCTTAACCCCATTTTTGAACTCTTGTTCTTCGAGGGTGATTTTTCAAAAAATCTTCTCCCAGGACTAGTCTCTTCGACCGTAGTTCTTCCTGCGTGGAACGCGAGTCAAGAGAAGTAACGTCTGAGATCCGGCTACGCGAGGAAACTCAAAATCCTCGTGAAGCAATTTCCGGTTTCGATGTTCCCTTGCATTCTCGTCTCTATCTCTCTCCCTCTCTCTTTTTCTCCCTCTTCTCTCGCTCTCTATACCGCTCTAGGATATAGCAAAGTAGTAAAAAGAGTGGGAGGTTCGAGGTTTATCTCGAAATAGCACAAAGCGCGAGGTGGAAACCTCGCTTATTTCATATACCTACCCCCGAAAAAGCAGAGGAGAGCGAGGAGTTCATAAACGGCGCGAGGCCAGTTCGCAATTCCGCGCGAGACTTTTGACTTTTCTAGTCTCTACATACCTCGAAGTTTCTCCTCTTTCCTCTCGCTATATCTATATTCGCCAGTAAACTCGAAGAGAGTGAGAGCGAGAGAGCGAGCAAGAGGTCTCGAGAAAAGTTGGAAATTCGATTTACAATCTTATCCCTTTTATTATTTCCATGCGAATAATATTATCGTCGAGTTTCCAGCTGCGCTGGAAATCCAAACGGTGGTGATAATATTGACGCTGATAATAGTACTTATAATAACAATAATTAATAACAATAATAATAATAATAATAATAATGCTAGATTAATAACGGAATCAAAGCCTTTCCCGTAGCTTTAGTTCCACTCGAACGATCTCCCGTTTGGCGTATCTACAATCTCTTTACCCTCGACGTGAATATTTTGTCTGTTTTGTTTTTTCTTTCTTTCGTTATTTCATCCCTCGTTTTAGCTTTTTCATAAACAAAATGCGATACGCGAGTCGAGGATATAAAATAATGAAAATGCTCGTATATTTTCATTAACTCTCGTGAAAATGGCACGAATGGCGCGGACACATAGCGAAAGTAGCCCGTAGACTATGAAACCCTCTCTACTCCGCGGGATTGGCGAAGAGGGGTGGGTCGTACTCGGTTCGTGTGTATTCTGGCTTACGTTTTACTTCTCCGTCCGTTTATTGAAACACGATGCTGCGGGTCTCTCTGTTTCACTCTCTGTCACCCCACCCACCCCCTTCCTGTTCGTGGAAGGGGTTGGAACGCAATACGGAGTCGGTGGTGACGGTGGAGGAGGGAAAATCGAACGAGACCGGTGAGAGTACGGACGCTGGAACGAGAGGGGATAGCACGGGGGGTTGGAAGATGAGGAGAGGGGAGAAGTTAAAATCGAATGGCCCTGATAACAGGTGGCCATTAGTGATAACAACTTCGGGCTATACGCCGTACCGGAGAGAGAGACTGTGCTTTTCTCGCTCTCTCTCTAGCTCTCTAGCTCTCTCTCTCTCTCTTTCTCTCTCTCTCTCTCTCTCACTCACTCTAACCCCCCTACGTCGAGAGAATTTCTCTCCCTTTCTCTATGTTTTCCACCCCTCTTCTCTCTCGCTTTCTCTCACTCGCTCTCGTTCTACATCGTGCAACGAACTGTCTACGACAGAGGACTGCATGTGGCTGGTGGCTATGCAATTCGAGAGCTGGAGACTCTGGTGCGAAATAAACTTCTGTCCGTCGCATCCATTTATACCCGTGGTACATTATACTCCTTCTCTCTATACACGCTTTACGTTTACGTGTGCCCCAACTCGTGGAACGTTGAAGTGTGTTGGAACGTTCTTGCCAACGGCGTTTGGCACCTTTCTCATTTATTCCTATCGAGATGCTTCGAATATAACGTCGTTTGTATCAGGTTGTCGAGAGAGTCGAGGAAAAGTGTCGATTTTGTACATTTTTTTTTATTATTTCCATTGAATTTCGAATTTTGAAAATTTATTCCTTTGATCTAATTGACCGTGGCCAAAATTTAGATTATTATTTTATCGAACTAGTCGTTATTAATGCGTGTATTTCGTTTTTAAATCTTTAAATTTGAAAGTTAAATTCGATTTTTGTTTTTGTGCAATATTTCTACACACAGATACGTTTTGAAATCGCGAATATTACGCGACGTTTCGCAATAGGACGCGAAAGATAATGAGAATTTGAACTTTGTTAAATCTCTTGGTGCGAAACAGATGCTCCATCCGCTAGTTCCTTGAATTTCATCTACGTCCCGGCTACGAATAGAAAAC
This sequence comes from Netelia inedita, assembly GCA_964017225.1. Classification (NCBI taxonomy): domain Eukaryota; kingdom Metazoa; phylum Arthropoda; class Insecta; order Hymenoptera; family Ichneumonidae; genus Netelia; species Netelia inedita. The sequence continues at coordinate 2,719,099 of OZ024924.1, read as the reverse complement.
GTGATTCGATTCCAGGAATGAATGCGAATTAGTAGGTTAATTGATTTTACAGAACCGCCGTATAAAACTCGAGCGAGCAGCTGTCCGTAGGAAAAAAACGCTATTCATACAAAAAAATAACAAAAAATAAATAAAAAAATGAATATAATAGACGTAGAAGAGGCAATTTTTGTGAAGCTCGATAAAAATTTACGGTATAACTGTCGAATCAAATCGGAGAATGAAAAAAAGGGTAATAGTTCTTCTATAAACGATAAAATATTTGCGTCTCGATATTTTTGTTTCTTTTACGTACATTTTACGTCTCTCTCTCATTTTTATTCTCTCGTTTTTTCTATTTTTATTTTTATTATTATTTTATCGTCGTCCTTCCCTTCAATCGAAATTTACGACACGAGACTTTTCACTTTGGTCCGTGCTGCCTCGAGGCATCGGAGGGGTAGGTCTAAATCGGCGTTAACTTTTCAAAACTCTCGCGACTTCGTCCCGACGGGGGATGAATCGGGGAAAGGTGAAGACACGCGTGAGGATCTCGAGAAGAAACGAGCCCAGGGCTTTCTCCCCCTCTCTCTCTTCCTGCGTCACACGTATAGATATATATAAAATCCTGGGGCAAAAGGAGCGTCATGAGAAAACGTGGAAAAACTCGCAAAGTAAGCCTAAGTGTTCCCGCGAGGGTAAAAAAGTCTCGCGCGTGCTGGATTCTTTCTTTCCCCGTCGTATAGTCGTGTCTTATACACAGTCCCGTCGAACCGTCCACGAGTTTACGTTTACTGCCGCACCGGGACCCTGGTCTCTTCTTCTCTCCTCGTTTCATCTTCTTTTTACATTTTTTCTTCTCTCTTCCTTCTTTCTCTCCTAAGTATTCTTCTTGTTGTCCTGGCTACTCGACCGAAAGTCGTAGCGAACTAGGAGCTTTTTCATCCCTACGAATTAACCGAAACAAGCCAACCTCTCAACGAAACAATCTTGGTCGCGTGAATTTTTAGGGACCAGGTGGAAAAAAAATAATGCATAAAAAAATGTGTCCAATTTTGTTTGGTCCTCGTATATTTGTTTTTACGGGGTAATATTGACGATCGGAGATCAACAAGTTGATTCGTAAGCGATTCAATTTTTTATTCCTACCCTCAAATAACTCGCGGTCGTTCATAATCCCCACAATGGAAAAACCACCCCTTCCTGAACAAAATCGTAGTCCCGGGGCTGGTTTTTGAGCAACGAGGGAAAAAGAGGGGGGGGGGGGGAGGGTGAGAGATTCTCCGGGTCGCACAGCCATGTTTTTGAGGTCAACCGTCAACGAAACGCGTCCGTCGTAACGCCGTTCGAAATGTTCATGAATATGCAATTTTCCATGGACTCTTTAATCACGTATACCCAGGAATCCATTAATACGAGCGTTTATGCAACGTTGAAATTTTCATTCCGAACAATTTTCAACCCGACAATATTATATTGTCGCAACATTCGTGATAAACGTGCTTTCGATGCATCGTCAATTTGCATCTCGTTATATCAATTAGATTTCTCTCTCACACACACACCCTCTCTCTCTCTCTCTCTCACGTTTCTCTCCTTTAACCCCGAACCAGCCTGGGGCTTAATTCAATCGTATCTTTCGATCAAAATTTATTTTATCATTTAACTATACGACGAATTTTGCATATCGTGTATAATTCGCGAATGCTCGAAATTTTGGATGTCGAATCAAAATATGACGAACGGGTGCCGAGAGCTTTATATCTCGAGTGGGCTCCAGAAGTTGTTCCGCGTGGTGGCGTGGTAGCGAGTAGAGAGTGGCGCCGTACTATTTTCCTAGCGCAGTTGGAATAGAGGTCGCATGTGTAGTCTGCAAGGGTAGAACCAAAATGAGATCTCTCTCTCTCTCTCTCTCTCTCTCTCTCTATCGCGAGGGCGAATGAGAGGGAGAGGGAGAGAGAGAACAGGCGCCTCTGCCATTATTCCGTACGCTCAACATCGAGGTGAGGTAAATTCAATTAACCCAGCCGACTGGGCTCGAAACGACTATTAGTACGCGATATGTAATTATCATATAGGGAAGAGCACACTCTCTGCCGAGTGCCCGAGTCCAAGAGCTTTTCCACCGTCTCCGCTTCATATTCTCCTCCAACCCTACGAGAAATTTTTCTGTTTTTTTCCCTCTCATTTTCATCCCCCGCAACATTTTGACCTATTTACCACATTTCCAGTGCCCGAGGCAAAAGTATCGACGACCCGGTTAAGAACACACTCGAGCTCGATTGATACGATTACCAGATTTTTCATTGACTTTTCCTCCACCACTAGATCTTTCATTTTAACGTCGAAGAATTAATGTGGAAAAACTCATAATCCTCCTCATCCTCCTTGGACAAGAGCAATCAAGCATTGTTCGTACCAATTTTCGAGTCGAACAATCCCGCAGGTGAGCAACGGGGATGTTGGCGGTACAAAGTTCCCAGGTCTCTGTATGTTTCTCTCTCTATCTCCCTCTCTCTCTCTCGGCTCCCGGGCAGCCCAAGTTACCAGAGAAACAGAGACGTTAGCGCAATGGGGTGGGTTTATGTACGTAAGCGTTCCAGCGCTCCGGGTTTCCGTTCGCGAACAATTCTCCAGCTCAACGCAGCAATTATAATTAATTGCAACGTTGCGAGTGTAGCACGTATATTATTATATATATATACTCGTAAGCGCGCGCTGGAGAGAGCAAGAGAGAGCAAGAGAGAGAGAGAGAGAGCGAGGGAGGGAGCAAGTGAGAGCTTACATCGCACTTCAACCCTCTTTCGCTGTTACCAGAGTGAACCTTATTAGAAATTGTACGTAGCCGAGGCATTCGCGAAAATGCATTTACGAAAAGGTCGATTAACGCTCTACCTTTTAACCCATAAAACACACACACACACACACACACATGCACACGCGTCTACCTCGAAGTTTCCAAAAACATCGATGTCCACTCAGCGTCCATTACACGAAATTTCCTCGATTATTATCGCGTCGGTTTGATGGCGTCCAGAGTGGTAACTTTGGCAGTTTTAACGCTCGTCCAAATGATCGGTTGTTTCGATCGTTAACGAGTCGTGGTTAAATCGATTAATCACCCGAATGAAAATGTTGAATAATTCATCGAACATTTTTATTTTTTTAAGAAAATTCGAACGTTTCCGGTAGTTTGACCCAAGTTGGAGTCACCTTCCGGTTATTATTCCTTTTCGTGAAACTTGATCGAGGTCGGACACTCGTCGACGTCGTATCGACTGTGACTCGAAGGGGCGGATAGGGGGTTGGGGCGATAAACCGCGTTATTCACCAGTTTCTCGCAGAATTTATTAACGACCCGTAAACCACACATAGTTAAGGAGCGACGCGTACGTGTGGACCAGGGAGCGATAGAGAGAGGAAGGTGAGAGTTGGAGATTCAAGAGGTCTTTCGTAGATACCGTAAATGCTACGGGGGTAGTCGTACGACGAGAATATAACGAGAAGGTTCTCTTCTCTCCCCCCTATGTGAACTACGAGTTCGGCCTTGCGCAAACTTTCAGCGCTAAACGAATGGCCGGGACCTGGTGGCTCGAGTTCGACCCAACGTTAAGCTTCGCGTGGCTTTTCGACCCCTCTCTCTTGCTCTCTCTCGCTCACTCGCACCCTCGTTGCCAGGGTCGTGTCGACGGATCTCTCTTCCTCTCGGTGGTTCTCTCTTCTCGCCTAGGCGTCCACGACGCGTTATATACCTAATACGTACTACCGACTGTTAATAACAATTATACTACCTTGCGCACTTTGCTTCACAAGACCCTTCGCTCTCTCTCCCTCTCTTTCACCCTCTAACCCCGTCGTCTCCGTCACCTTCCGCAACTTCGGGCCCTTAATAACCTTGTTAATTACGAATTTACTTAGGGTTCTCACTCTCTCTCTCTCTCTCTCTCTCTCTTGGTTCACGTGACTCTTCAAATTTACATATGTAAGAGGTTGGCACGTGCGTACGAAGCGAGAATATTGCAATTGGACGAGAAATATTCAAAATTTCATTAACCCTTGCGGGGTCAACGGCTTGTACAAAATCGTCCTTGAATTTCGAAGCTCGACGAAATATTATTCTCTCTCGCACTGAACAACATTCGATCGGGTATCATTTTTTTCATCGTGAAATTCCGAATTGCTGAATAAAAATTCACAGCGTTGACGATAACCGCGGAGTTGATGCAACGTTTGCTATTTTTCTAAGGGTAGATTTTTTTTTGTTATCGCATCGGCATGGACAGGTCGCGTTTACGTGGTTGTCTCTCGTTCAGTGCTCGCTGCTCGCGGGCATGTTTCATCAACGAGCGAAATTCCCGTGGCCACGTCAATTACCCCTCTCTCTCTCTCTCTCTCTCTCTCTCTCTCTCTCTCTCTCTCTCTCCCTCTGTCTCTCTCTCTCTTCGTCGCGTTCACATCTCGCTTCGATACTGACGGTTCGCTCAACATGGAATATTATCGCGGCAACTGGCTAAATTTAATATCGAGATGACAGAGCACAGGTGTACGACGAGTGGATAAACGGTAGTATAGGGCTGAATTTAACGGAGGAAAGGAGAGTGAAAGAGGGAATGAGAGAGAGCGAGATTCGAGGAACAATTTCCCCAACTCAAACAATGTTTTACGAGTTTGACGAACAATACCACTCGCACGCACGAGCGAACGTGAATTATGCGCTATCGATATACGTATACACGTATAAATATATAATATATAAGCCGTGAATGGTACGTGTAATTCGTAAAGCACACACTGGGAGCAAAATCAATTTGATCGAAACGAGGGGAAAATTCGAGGCGCGAGTGAACAAAGATATAAAACGAATAAAATAATGAAAAATACGGGAAAAAATAAAAACAAAACAGGGAAAATATTATTTTCGTGCCAATTTTATCAACGCCGAGGTACTTATGACATTAGTAATTAATAATGAAAAAAACAAACAAAAAAGGCACAGGAACAATGGAAAATAAATAGAGGTGGAATTATTCAATCGTTGCCCATCCGTTCATCCTGTATTACAATATTTTATTTATTCATTTTTTTTTTGTACTTTGTTATCAAGAGAAAGAAACTCTATTTATTTCCCCGAAATACTTTTAAATCCGTTGAACGCAATTCCTCCCCGTTGCCCGTTTTCACTCGGAGGCTTCGTCGTTTGAGCCAATTTGCTAATACACCGGGAACCTCGGAGGTTCGGGCCAACGCGAGCGCACGTGTGTCGCTTCGTCGCTCGTTCCAATCCCCCGATGATGCGAAACTTCTCGTTTTACACACGGGGAACCAGCACGCGGGAGGAAACTTCCGTCCAAGTTTGTCCATTAAAAGCCCCGCAGGAATTTTCAGAACGGCGAATAAAGCCTTCGCCCCACCGCCCCTAAACCTTCCCTCACCACCTCTCTTCCGTCGAATTTCACTCATTCCCCACATTTCACAATTTGGCAAACAAAAAGAAAAACCCAAGAAAAGCTTGCCATCTTTTCGTAATTTCGAGTTCGATAAAGTATTAACTTCGCCGAGAAAATGATATTAGTCGAGTCTCTTGGCGATCCGTTATCGCGCACGGACGAGTTTCGTGGCTATCGCGCAGGGAGGGTGGGAGGGGTAGACGGTTCGGTACAGCGAGGGTTGAACCACGGCTAAATAGTCTGCGGGTTCATTAAGCCACTCCCGGTTTAATCTCCGGCCTTGCGACAGAAACAGATAGAGAGAGAGAGAGAGAGAGAGAGAGAGAGGGATAGAGTGAGGAGAGAGAGAGGGATAGAGAGGAGGCCACTTTGAAAACTTCACTCTCGCTTCTCGCAAGAGAGCGCTTGTCGTCAAAGACGCGAGAGCCGAGACGCACGTTGAGACGGACTTAAGCTACGCATATAGATATAACGTAGACGTTATGAGAATGTACATAGAGAAGAGTCGTGGATGCAAAGATTGTACGAAGTTATGAAGGATGGGCGAGCGTCTTCCAGCATCCCTTCGTCATTCGCCGCATCTCTGTCTCGATTTTCTCGCGGGAAGAGAAGTATACGCGTATGAAAAAAATTTGCGAAAGTTGATAGTACGACTTTAAAAAACGACGAAAAATCATTGAAAAATTGCAGTGCGATGATCTTATTGATGACGTTTAAAAACTCGAAAAGATGAGAAAAGAACGAGAGCGAATCGGACTTGCTGGACCGTTTTTTAAAAAAGTTACAAACCTTTTAGTGATTTTCTTTTCGGCGTAATGCGAAATAAATAAAAAATCAACAAAAAAGACATTTTCGCCTTCGCTCCGGGGGTTATTCTTCGAAATTCACTTGTGGCTGACGCTCATTCTCCCTGCCGGAGTAAAGAGTACGATAAGGTCCTGGAGTGCGAAGGAAATTCTTCCTCGAGTCGTTTATCCTCTCTCCCACCCCGCCCTCCCGTCGTGTACTCGTTCCTCGCGCACATCCCCCCCTCTCGCACACCCGCATGGATTTCTTCCTCGAGGAGTCAACAGGTCGATGCATTGACACACACACACACATAGAATGAACGGGGAGGAGGGGTAGAAAGGGCGAGAGGGGGTTGAGAAAGAAGATCGAAGTTCAAAAAGTAAAAATGTCTGGAAGCCTCCTGGAAAATCCTTTATCCTTTTTTCTTTTACAGTCTGCCGTATCGTCAGACCTAGCTCTCGTATTTCTCCTCTATTTGCGTTTTTTCCTCGGGTCCCAAAGCTACCCCTCCTTCACCGCCACCACCACCACCACCACCCCGTGTCTCTCGGGATAATTCTTTCTCTTTTATTCGTTTCTTCCTTTCCAGACAATCGGTAACGGCGTGTTTTTTTCTCTTTACCTCGCTCTCCCTCTCACCCCCTCTAGGGAGAAACAACCCTTAGAGAGAGAGAGAGAGTGAGAGAGAGACCAGAGACTCGCGGTAATTGTACAGTCGTTATAGTCACCCCGGCGAGACATTCTCAAACCTCTTCTCTCGTCGGTCGTTGTCGTTTCTGACTTTGTGCGCGAAACCCGAATGGAAAAGTATGGGCTCTTGTTAATTTTTATGCGAAAATCGATAATCGAGAATGCGGAGAGGACGGCAAGAGCAACGAGACGATAAGAGAGAGAGAGAGAAAACGTCTGTCGCGGTATTCACGTCGCGAGAAAGAGATACCACCACCCCTTCTTCAACCTATCGGGGAGAGACAGAGAACTGAAATTAATTTACATCCACTTTACGAGAAGCGTATCGAGACAGGCCTCGCCTTTAACGTCGATTTTGTTTATGTTGTATGAGACTGTCACATCGTACCTCTCACTCTCCTCCCAGCCCTCCGACAACGTCTGCACTCTGCGCTCACCGGTCGTTTTTTTTCTTTCTTGGCGAGCAAGAATAAATCCCTCGATCGATCAATTCCATCGATAAATTAATCGAGATATATTTATATTCCGTGGGAATAGAATTTTCAATCAAATATCGTCTAATATTAACATTATTAAGATGAAAAGAAGCTCGTAATTATATCGATATTTTTCTCATTATCGTTGATACTTCGAGAGATTCTCGAAGTAAAAAAAGTTCGCGACGTAACGAAAAAACAAAAGTCGTTTTCCGCATGAATCTGGGGGAGAACGAATACAGAGTGAACGCGGGGCTGTCGTCCAACTGGCCAATACTGTTTCGAGGGTGTCATTTCGACAATTATTGGGGCTTTCGCGTCGTGTCCGAATGGCGCGAAAAGTGATGCCGAGAACTGAAACAGAGTGAGGGTGGAGTGAGAGAGGCGGACCGTGTGAGAGAGATACAGAGCGCTGAAAAAAAGAAAAAAACCGAAAGAGAGAGTAAAGGGTGGTTCGCGAGCTTTTCGTCGCGGTGTGCTGTGACGTGCGAGCGCTTCACCCCTTGACACCCTTTTTGCGCGCGCTTCGCGAGAGAATCTCGAGCGTCGGAGTGACTGAGAGAGACACAGAGAGAGAGAGAGAGAGAGAGAGAGAGAGAGAGAGAGAGAGAGAGCGAGAGAGAGAAAGAGTGAAGCTCGAGCTCGTACACCAAGAGACGCCCGACAGCATCAGAAATATAAGCGCAAAAGAGGGGTTCGGGGAGATGGGGAGGAAGAGGGATGAAGGAGAGATGAGGGTAGAGGGGGTTGAAAAGCGGGTTCACAAGGGCTGGGAGGTGAGGTAGGGCGGATAGGGCTGCTATACGCGCACCGGCAATGCTACGTGACGTGCGTCAGGCACTGCGGGGCAGGAGGGGGGAGGGGGTGGTGAATTCGAGGGTGCGAGTGAGAGGAAGCGAGAGAGAGGACAAAAGGGCGGGAGGAGGTTGAAAACGGTGTAGCGAGGATGCCAAAGGGGGTAGTAGAGGGAGAGGGTGGAGAATCCACCCCTCCCTCCGGTGGCAAGGCTCGCAGAGGGGGTGGAATTTCGCGCGTGCTCGGCTCCACTCGGCGGGCAACGGATGCTGAGGGATGCTGTGGACCGCGTCCTCTCTTAGGTGTCAGTTCTCCGCGCGATTTCCACGGAGCTAGGTGTACCGCGCGCGACAGACGAAAGACGAGGACGCAAACGTAGAAAACGATCTCTCGCGATCCGCGCGCACCGCTCCTCTGGATATTAAAATCGGGAAAGCTTCGTAATTAAAATTACACGAAAAAAACGCGTTTTTAATTATCCCTAGGGTTTGAAAACAACCTAAATAACCAGAGTGTTCGAACGGATTCTCTTTTTTTCGTTCAATTTCGTAAAATCGTGATTTTATTTTCATTTAATCGTGAATACGATTAAAATCGTGACTTATTTACACGCTTTTGTGTAAATAAGTTCGACGAATCTTCGTTAACGTTAACGACGAAGATAAAATAATAAATGAAGAAGGATTAGAAATATTCGTTGGAGAGGAAGATATTTCGAGAAGCGAGGAGTTTCGGGCTAGAGAACGTGTGAAAAGGGAGAAAGAGAAAAGGGGGAGCTTGTAAGGGTAGACCAGAGATAGGCTGGCTACACGTGACCCCCTCCCGAGGCTATATTGACGAACGACCGTGAACATGCGACTCGGAATAACCAGGAAACACAATGATGTACGTAAATCGTTAAGAATTCATCGATACACGTCGAATTTCCAACAATACGATTATTGTTTGATTTTTTATTGTATTTGAAATTAAAAAAAAATATTTTATCAAGTATGGTACAAAGAATTTTTTTCTTTTTTCTTTTCGAAGGAATTTCGTTATCGAGTTTAATACGATTGACCGAGAGAAGGATACCGAGACATCCCCCTCCTCCCCCACCCCCTCTCCACCCTATCTCGAATATTGCATTATTCAAGATTTTTAATATCTTCCGTTTCACGGCACGTTCGATGTATTTTTTTGTCACCCTCCGCTCTCGCCCATTGTGCCTCGTCTCCATTTTATATTGAACTAGTCTCTCGCTCTCGTCGAAGCCCTCAATCCTCCCCGCCAATCCCCGTGTCAATTTCATTAAGGACTTCGAACCGCGTGCGCCCAAAAATATTCACGTTTCGCCGTTTTAATTTCGCTGATAGAATTTTACCACGAAAGATCTCGTATTTTTACTTTCGTTTCGTGGAGGAAAAAAATCTTGCGTTTTTTTTGTTTTTTTTTTTATAAAAGGAAAAAATCATAACGTGTCAAATTTTTTCGTAAATTTCAGCCTCGCTCGACTAGGCGCGCGCGCTCTTTTCTCTCTTTGGTAATAATGTACCCGCGCTATCTTTATACATATATATTATCTTGGGTTCTGGCTTTTACCGTTTCCCTTTTTTTCCCTATTTCTCTATCTTTTATTTTATTCTTTTTTCGTATGTTTTTTACCTTTTTTTCTCGTTCTTTTCATTCTTTTCCCGTCTCTGGCGTGCCATTTTGTGTCTTTTTTTTTCTTTTTCTTCCTTTACTCCGCTTCGCATCGGATGCCCTCTCGCGCCTCGGGGCGACTCCACGCGCGTTTTTCCTGCTGGATTTTAATCGCGGCACCGAATGTCGAGGGAAACGAGAGGGAGAGAGAGAGAGGAAGAGAGACGCGCAATAACGGGTGTCGGCCTCGTCGTCCTCGCGAATAACTCGGAATTTTTCTATAAGCTTCGGTACCGTCGGTTGGTAAGAAAATGCAGCGGAACAACGAAGGAGAAATAATATCGCGGGAGAAAAAATTCACGAGATATTGTTCGGTGGTATGTCACTTAGTTTTTACTATGCACCCCTTCTTTGCCCAACGTTGATGGCCGGAGAGGGTGAGAATCGAGGCGAAACGGCTGTTGGCTCGAGACGGTGGCCTCGGAAAATTGGCCACAATGGTAACATAAGTACCTATATAGCACGATGACCGAGGGAGACGGGAAAATACGCGAAACTTTCCAGTCCAAAACCACAATGAAACAGAAATCCCCCTGTATATGCGATGCAACCCCCGGCCCCTAAAGAGCGAATGAATTAAATTGGCCCTCTCCTCTCCTTCAAATATGTCGTAAATTTCTACGTATTTACTCTGTAAGGAAACTTTTTGGCGTACGTTGAAATATATTTTGGCGAGGAACTTTTATCGTCGTTTAGTCGCGATTCGAAAAGTGCGATTCGAAGTTAATAATAATGTACAGAAAGGTAAATAAGGGTCGAACGAAAATCGATACGATTAATTGAAGTTTCGATAACATCTTTTCAACCCTCTCTCTCTCTAACTCTCCCTCCTTCTTGTCTCGTCCAAGTTTCACCTTTGCGTAATCGGCCAAAGCCCTCTACCGTTGGCTCAGGCTCCGTTGTGTTGAAAGTTTAATGCACCCTTCTCCCTTCCTGCCATCTTGGTTGCGTAAAACATTGTTCAAGAAGTATAATTAATAATATCGCGAAACGATCCGACTCCTTCGAGCCAATTACGAAACCTTGTTTTTGCCCTTTTTTTCACAATACAAAACCTTCACAATCTTTAATTAATTAATTGAATTTTATTGAATTAATCGATTTTACGAATAATATTTTAAATAAGAATTCATAAAATTTGGTTGCTCTACCACGTAAGGTAGGAGGGTGGCAGATAGAAGGTGCTCGGTGTAGCGTAATATTTGACGTTGATTGCGAGGCCAATCAAGTAAATTCAATTCGATTATAGTCGAAAACGTGGGCGGGCGAGAGCGAGGCAAGAAAACACATTTCTCAGGCCGAGATGAAATGAGATACATACACATATACACACTTATATATGTGTACATAAGAGGTGTATGTGTGTATGTGTGTGTGAGACTAAGTACAGTAGCACTTGGTACACCAGTCGGTATCTCATCCTCCTCCTTCGCAATTTGTCCCTCTCGTGTCTCACCGTTCGTCCATCCGTAAATTTGCGACGGTCGCGAATATCTCGAGTTGTCATTCGACGTCTCTCTCTCGCAGGTCCGTTCGAATATAATTTTAACGGCGACGGTGGGAAATGAAATTTCATAGTGTGACGCACGCCATTTTTCCGTCGAATGCAAAAAGGAACCCCGGGTGCGTTCGTTCTTCCGTGAGGGTCGTGTGGAATAGAATCGAGCGAAGCGAGAAACGAAAGAAGACAAAAAAAAGAAAAAAACACATACCCGTCTGTTCGAGTCAGTTTAGGGGATGAAAGGGGTACGGGGGTTGGAAATTTTTAGAAAGATTTTTCGTTTTTTTGATGCGACGAAAGTGCCTCCTGTTATCTCTCCATCGGCTGCCACGAGTGAGAAGAAGGGGTAGGGGGATGAATTCGGGGGTAGTTTTAGGGGGTGAGAGTCGGGCGATGGCATCAAAAACCCTATCGTCCGGTCCCGATTTGGTTTAATTCGGTTCACTGGCCTGTTTCAAATTTGCAACCGTTTCACGTATGGGAGAGAAAGAAAAAAAACGCAGAGACGAGAGAAAGAGGTCGGGAGAGAAACGCGCCGCGTGCTTTTCTCCCTTGCTTGGTACGTGACGCGACCGCGCGCACGCCAGTAACAGCGGCCGCACACACGTCACACTCGCGGTCGCTAAACCAGCCGCACCGTGCCACCGAGGAAACACATATCCTCGACCTCCCACATCCCACCCCTACCTCGAGAACGACTCTCGACGTCCCTCGGCCGCTATCCGTAACGTCACGACGCTTATAAACCTATGAAAATTAAATTAATCGCAAGCGAAAAACGTTCGTACCTGCCTACGGTCGGGAGACCAAGCAAGCCAACGTGTGATGGATCGACGTTAAAAATGAAATATGAGGCGGTCGAACGGGCTTTTCAGCCGAAAATCTGAGTGGATTGACAATTAAAATGACAAAAAACACATTTTTTGTTATTTTCGCGAAATAATTAATAATGCTCCGATCGTATACGTTAGATCGACGGAAGGCAGTGGAAATAGAATTTTTTTTCGATAAAAACAGGAAACCGTATTGTCGACCACCCCCGTCGGGTCAAAAATGACATTTTACTTGGCAATAACGCACCGGGGACAAAACATCTCGCTGCTTGAAAATCGCGCAAAAATGTATTTGCACGAACGATTTTCGATTTATTCATAGCTTGGAGAACAGGTGACTAAAAAAAAGGAAGGAAAAAAAAATTGAAAAAAAAAGATCGAATCGTGCCCTTTGAGCCAGTCGAGGTGGGTATAATATGAAAGTTGAGCCATGGATCGGACAAAAGAGGGATGGAAAGTGAGAGAGAGAGAGAGGGTTGCGTCGAAGCTACAGAGCGAGAACGAGAGAGAAAGAGAGGGGGTTGAGCCCGGAGGTGGAAAATCGTCGAGAGGTAATAGAGCAGTCGGTGACCCGTGAAAAAGGGAGTTTTGTCCCTTTGAGCATTCGCGTCGCAAGCCGGACCGAGCGAAGCGAGCCGAGGCCTCGTACCATCCCCGAGTCTCGAGCTGTTGATTTTTCCCTCACTTTTTTTCTGTTTTCTCTCTCTTTCTCTCGTCTCACCCCCTACCCAAGAGCTCCCTCTTTTTACACACACGAGACGGAAATACGTTTCGCGAAGACGTTTCGCGAGTCTGGAATTCAACTGCGAGACGCACGCACACACACACACACACACACTTGGGTGCAAGACAAACGGACGTACACACGAACGTCCGCGACGATAGAGAGAAAGCCCCCGCAGCTTTATCCACCCCCCGCGCACACACACATAACTCGAGAATTCTTCTTTCGTCCGCCTTCTTACGTCGCCCCCCGCCCCGCCCCTCGAGCCCTGAACAAATAGACGCGCGTGTAAATGAAATAAGAACTCGTTTATACGGGACGCGGACGCATTCAAATTGAATTTAAAATTGGCGTGTGAGAGACGTCCAACGCGACGAACCAGCCGACCGAAAAATACTGATTTTTATTTTAGTAAAAGGGTAAAAAAGGAGCAAGGAACGGAAATGGAAAAACTAAAAGAAAATTAAAACATTCATTCACGGTACACGTTGGTGAGAGTAATTCGTCGAGTGAAAAAAAAAGAAAAATATAGCCGAGGGGGAATTGTTTTTGGATTATTCGTGGCACGAATGGCGATTTGGTGTTATATATTCGAGGAAGGGTGGGGGTTAGGTCATGGAATTCAATTCTGCGAATAAATCACGCGAAACTGATTAACCTCCCTTTCCCCATCACGTATTTTTTCCCTCGTCTCTCTCTCTCTCTCCATCACTCTCGTATCAACCTTTCTCTGTCTCTTTTTTTTCTTTTTTTTTACGTTTTTCCGGTGACGAGGAGGCGCGCGAGAGACCACGAACACTTATAAAACTTTCCGACCGCACGCCAGAAGGAACAATCCCGTCGAGGTCCTTTTCCCGCTTTTCCTCCGTCCTTTCTGTCTCATTTCTTTTTCTTTCTCTCTTTCTCTAGTTTCGAGCTAAGGAGAGAAAAGAAAGAAGGAAAAAAGCGAGAAAGCTCCACTGGCAAGTAGCTCGCTCGCGACTCGCTGAGCGGCTTATTCTTATTTCGTTCTTAGCTGCTCAGCGATGTTTCTCCCTCGGTGGTGCATTATTTTCATGTTTTATTTATTTTTTTATTTTCATTCTCCTTCTTCCTTCATCCCTACGTCTAATAGCGCACTCGAGGTTTTTCGCGAGATTCTTTCGCTGCTCATGAATTCACATTATCGACGCACCAGGTTGCGCTTTTAGGGGCAAATTATTTCGCATCCCTCGTTTTTTAAAAATCATCATCGATGAAAAAGAAATCGTAACGATGAAAACGATCTCGATGAAAAAATAATCGTGTAAATTCGAACGACCGATTCGGCTCGATGAAAAAAATTGCCTGAATTCGAATGACCGATTCGACTATGGATGAAGAATCGGCGTCGATGAAACGTAATTTTTCAATTAAACCGCGCGAAACGTGGAACAGAGAACGAATGGACAAAGCGAGCGAGGGACGAGGATCGATAATTTAAAAGAGTCGATTTTTCCGTTACCCCGGGACGACGATGGGATGGGGGTTGGTGGTAGATATTTAATTAATTCTAATTGAATGTATAGTATTCCATTGACTTTGCTCTTTGCCGTACGGGTTTCGCGTCGTAATCGAGAAACCCTCTGTGACACCGACACGCGGTAACGCGTTTCACGAGTCTATATTTTCGTCTCGTTTTATGCACGTACGTGGACCAGGAGGAAGGCCGGTAGCGGCAATTAAGAGGCAGTGTAACACCCTAAGGAATGTCGACGGCTTCGCCTTCCCAGCGGTAGTGCAGAGCTCGCAACATTTGACTACGAGCCGCTGCGGACTACCGCTAGATGTCACGGCGCCCATCTGCTACGAAGCCCCGGCACATCGTGGTGGGCCGAAGACCGAGGCGTCGTAGCAGGGCCAGCCGTGACCCGTCCCCTTTGAAAATCTTATGCCGGTTGTACACTCTCGCGCGAGTGCTCTCACGATGTCTCGTCGAGAGCTCTCGCGCGAGAGGTCGAGGGACGAGCCCGACCCTGTACACTCTCGTTTATTTAGTACGCTTTGCGAACGCCAAGATGGACGGTTAGAAAGCTTGCCATCAACTGAATGACGCAAGAGTGTACAGTGATGCACTTGCGCCGCCTCGCGAGGGTAAGCGAGACCCTTTGACTCGCGCTCAAAAACCGGCTCGGAATGGAGAGCACACGAGTGACTGCGAGGCATCGCGAGACGGAGCTAGTGTACCCTGTACACTCTCGTACTCGTCCAGCCTCGCCGTCCCTCGACGAGAGTCGACAGCCGGCATAATATAGTGCGTATGGCCCTCGCCGACCGCCGTAAAGCGTTCGCTCCATGCTCGCCGAGATCGAAAAACACAGCGGCAAGTCGAAGACAAAATCCCTAATTTCTCCGGCACTAATCATCCGATCGGATTGAAATTTGGAGGTGAGCTAGAGAATGATGGTACGGGGTACCTGAGACTCAATTTTTTTAATGTCGAAAGCGGAACCACTTTTTTTTGTGAAAATGATAAAATTTTCATAGTTGCACGATGTTTCGCGTCGCATTGATGTTAAAATTTCGTGCTCCATAGAAGTATGCACACTTTGGACTTTGTTTTATATCATTTGATAAAAGAATGACTGAAATATAGCCATTTGAGTTTTTATGCAACGCGAGTCTAGCGTCGGCAAGTTTGGCGGCCTGCGCGGCGGGAGGGGTAGCCGCGAGAGTCGAAGGCATAGGCAGTCCTCGTGTACCTACACGTTGGCCTCTGTACGGAAACCTAACGCGTCGCGCGGACAATTATAGGAGATCAGTCACCTCTGAGAAATCAGTCAAATTTTGCATATCGTTAGTTCCTGACGAGATAACATATCGTGTCAAATATTTTTTTTATTTGCCAAATTTTTCGAGTTATGAATATTGGAACATTGTCCGACTTTTTAATCAATAAGTAATTACATACCTTCTTTCCTTTAATTTTTGTTTAATTAAAGTTTTGACAAAAGGACTATATTTTATCATAAAAATATTTACAACATAAAAGAAATTATTTGGTACTATTTATTTAACAAATGATTTTTCAATAATTTTTTTAACTGTCAGGGATACGTTGAACGAATTTAAAAAAAACCTGTGTGTGTGTTCTTCACACATGTAAGAAGTGAATACTTCTGGTATCCAGCCTTTCGCCTGAATGAAAAATTAAAAATATAATCATTAAAATAATCGTTAAGATTATTAAAAACAATCATTTAAAAAATTTTTTTAAACTGTGTTGCGGAGCCTGATGAGACTAACTCAAAGACCTGCGGAGCTTATTGAAGGCGCTCGGATAGCCTACAGAGTCTTTTAGAGACCCTGCGGAGACCACACAAGAACACCAAAAATAATTTTCATGGAAATAATTACAATTTCAAAGAATAATTAACATAATAATTTAAAACAATTATCTAAATAATAATTTATTCTATTCGAAGGCCCAGCAGTGCTTTCGAAGGACGCCGCAGGGCTGTAGAAGGCCTGCGGGAGCTGTAGGAGGCCTTCTAAAGCCCTGCGCAGTCCTTCGAAAGCGCTGCGCAGGGTTCTAGAAGGCCTGCGGAGGCTGTTGGAGGCCCCGCAGCACTTTCGAAGGACTGCGCATGGCCTTAGGAGGCCTTCTACAACCCTGCGCAGGGCTTTAGAAGGCCTCCTACAGCTCCCGCAGGCCTTCTACAGCCCTGTGGAGTCCTTCGAAAGCACTGCTGGGCCTTCGAATAGAATAAATTATTATTTAGATAATTGTTTTAAATTATTATGTTAATTATTCTTTGAAATTGTAATTATTTCCATGAAAGTTATTTTTGTTCTTGTGTGGTCTCCGCAGGGTCTCTAAAAGACTCTGTAGGCTATCCGAGCGCCTTCAATAAGCTCCGCAGGTCTTTGAGTTAATCTCATCAGGCTCCGCAACACAGTTTTAAAAATTTTTTTAAATGCTTGTTTTTAATGATCTTAAAGATTATTTTAATGATTATATTCTTAATTTTTCATTCAGGCGAAAGGCTGGATACCAAAAGTATTCACTTCTTACGTGTGTGAAGAACACACACACAGGTTTTTTTTTAAATTGTTATATTTGTTATATAAATAATACCAAATAGTTTTTTTAATGTTGTAAATATTTTTATGATAAAATATAGTCCTTTCGTCACAACTTTAATTTAATCAAAAATTAAAGGAACGAAGGTATGTAATTACTTATTGATTAAAAAGTCCGAAAAAGTTCCAATATTCATAACACGAAAAATTTTGCAAATAAAAAAAATATTTGACACGATATGTTATCTCGTCAGGAACTAACGATATGCAAAATTTGACTGATTTCTCAGAGCTGACTGATCTATATATATATACGAGTATGCGCGACGCGTTAGGTTTCCGTGCAGAGGCCAACGTGTACACGAGGACTGCCTATGCCTTCGACTCTCGTGGCTACCCCTCCCGCCGCGCGGGCCGGCGAACTTGCCGTCGCTGGACCCGCGTTGCATAAAAACTCAAATTGCTATATTTCGGTCATTTTTTAATCAAATGATATAAAACAAAGTCCAAAATGTGCATATTTCCATGGAGTACGAAATTGTAACATCAACGCGACGAGAAACATCGTGCTACTATGAAAAATTTATCGTTTTTATAAAAAAAAAGCGGTTCCGCTTTCGCCATTAAAAAAAAACGAGTCTCAGGTACCCCGTGCCATCATTCTCTAGCTCACCTCCAAATTTCAATGCGATCGGATGATTAGTGCCGGAGTAATTAGGGATTTCGTTTTTGAGTTGCCGCCGAGTTTTTCGGTCTCGGCGAGCATGGAGCGAACACTCTACAGTGCGCAGCGAGGGCCTTACCTATGCTTCGCACTGTACTCATTTCATGTGGCCGATGGCGACGGAGAGGGCCGGGAGGGGTAGCTACGAGAGTCGAAGGCATAGGCACGCCTCGTGCCTATGCCTCACGCCTAACGCGCGACGCATTAGGTCTCTGTGCAGGGCAAAGTCCAACGGGTACACGAGGCGCGGCTATGCCTTGGTCTCTCGCGGCTGCCTCTTCCGTCGCGCGGGCCACAGCACTTACCGACCTCGTGAGAATGTTGCGTCAGCGCTTCGCGCGGAATTTCGTCACACTATTTTCTCGTTACGCTGACAAAAATCTCGCTTTTTTCTTTCATGAAACGGCATCCCTATTTCTGAAGCCAATTTTGCATCAAATATAATAAAACAAAGCTCAAAATGTGCGTTTGTTGATGCTTTAGTGAGTGAGAGTCGGGAAATTTCGATCGAATCGGTGTACTATGAAGAATTGTCTCATTTCTCCAATGATAAGTCGAATCTGCAAAATTTTTTTCAAAATTTTGAAAAAACGCGACTCTCATGTACCGTGTGCCATAATTATCTATGTACTGGCCAAATTTAAACCCGATCGGTTGCTCAGTGCTCGTATAAATAGGGATGCCGTTTTCGAAGCGCTCGTCGGCTGTTACACTGCCTCTTAATGGAGTTGAATCAAGACTGCAATGAATTTTCCAACATCGCTGGAGGGAGGCGGGGGTTGGAAGGCAGAGAGGATTGAAGCGAGGAAAAAGAAAAAAGGGAGGGAGAGAGATGGCTAGAACGAGAGAAGGAGAAAAGGACATGGAACCTTCTTGCGAAACGAGAGAAATTTCTGAGGGTCCGACCTGGTGGTGTCGTCCGTAAACGAAGCTGCGCGTCTCTCGTCGTGAGGCCGTTAGTGGCGTTATATACCGGCGAAAGGATGAAGAG
Organism: Netelia inedita; assembly: GCA_964017225.1. NCBI lineage: Eukaryota > Metazoa > Arthropoda > Insecta > Hymenoptera > Ichneumonidae > Netelia > Netelia inedita. The sequence goes on along the minus strand of OZ024924.1, from coordinate 2,700,426 downwards.
GCGCGAGGATGGTAGTGAAACCGGAGAGAGAAGCTTCTCGTTGCTGTAGGAGGTTTTGTTCAACTACCCCCCCCCCCCCCCCCCCCCCCCCTTACAACCAACCCCCCCAACCCTCATCTTGTCGTTTTACCTAGCTTTAGCCCACAACCCTCTCGCTCTCTCGACGGCGTTTCCTCCGTCGGAACAAGAGATTTCGAGACAGTGCGTGGGTTGGGGAGTGCGATATTGACTAAATAATGCAGGAGACGATTCTACATAGTGTGCCGTGAAACGGGACAGATAAAGGGAGAAAGGAGAAACGACGGGAGTATACGCCGGTGGTGCGGTTAGTGGGACGCTCAGTAAAGGGGGTTGGAAACACTAAAAGCGAAAGACTTCGTGAATATATATACCGGTTGGAGAACGACAGGGCTGGAATAAAGTGACGCGAGAATATACAGGATGTTACAAAAATAATTTGAACTTCCATTATTTTATTATTTATTATTACTATTTTACAATAGTTACAATTTTTCTCGTGAAATAATGTTTTATGATACGTAATACAATTTGCGTGATTAAAAATTGAAAAAAAAAAAATTCCTTGACGAGATTTTTGCCACCCCTGTTACCTAGGATTCGGGGATGCGAGGCAGATTTTTTGTTTGCTCTTGCTCGCGAAGGCCTGAAATCTCGCGCGAGAGTGAAGTAGGGGAGAAAAGAAAAAGGGGGTTGATGGGGTGCTAAGGAAGACGGGGTGCGAAATAGCGAGGAAGGGTTGAAGGGGAGGGTGGAAACGTGAAGGATGAGTAGCCTAGTGCATAACCGAGCGTCGAGTGCTCGGCGTAAATTACGCACGACGACCGAGAGAAGGTTGAAGGGGAGGGGGTGAGAAAGAGAGAGAGTGGAAGAGAGACGTGTACGAGGTACATCGTCGTCGACAAGCTTTCTCTCAGCTACCGGCTGGCGCATACACTTGTGCCACGAACCGCCCTCTCCTGGTGCGAGCTTTCTCGCCCCTTGTGTCTGCGCCAACGGGTTTTTGTTTCCACTCCCTCTCTCTCTCTCTCTCTCTCTCTTTCTTCCTGCATACGTGCATGCGATATGTATACACGTGCCTTTAGGGGGGGAAGCTGACACATATGTGCCTCCTCGTACGTGCAAAGGGTAGTTATGTACTCGTGAAACGCAAAACCTGTCCCTCTTCTGTCTCTCGTGAAATTCTTTCTTTATTCTCCCCCCCCCCCCCCCCTTCTCATTCACTTTCTCACCCCTCGCGTAGTGCAACACCCCTGTATATTTGTGTGAAATGCAATGCCCGCGGTCAGGCTCAAGCTGCTCATGAATCCAATTGCGCGTACGAAATGGGGTTGGTGACAAAACAAAAATTCTTTATTATTTATACGTTAGGTCATTTATTTTTTCGATTAATTAAATTCTAACAAAAATGTCTACCCCTTGGAACTATGACGAGTGTTGGTTACCCAAAGATTTACGAATGGCTTCGCGAACTCGGGGTAATTATAGCTACATCTACTTAATACACGAACAATTCGTCGCGAAATTTTCAACGGCTATTCAGTAATTGCTTATTCCATTCATTAATCGTAAATACAATGGCTCGTTCCTCGGATATATAATAATAACGATTGTAAATGACGGACGAAAGTATAATGCGTTTGTTTCTCCAACGAGATGATGTATATATATATATAATGTTAGTGGTCGAGACTATTCATTTTATAAAAGAGAAAATGGGGATGAAGTAAAGGAAGGGTAGGAAGAGAGAAAGCGAGAGGGTGAGATAGATATATACGTGCTTCATGGTACGCGAAGAAGGGTCACGCCATCCGGAGTAGTGTGTATATCGATGCAAGCTCGCGGAAGTTCCGTTTCAGAATGGAGAAAATGGACGAGGGCGATCGAGCGCCAGCGTGTTGCTGTATATACGGTCCATATGCTGGATGCTCGATTGTGAAAGCCCCTCGCTTGTATTTTCCAGGGATCCTGACAGTATACATAAAGATTGTATATATGTATATGTCTGTAATATATAAATATATCTATACTAAATTTTATCCAGTAAGCTGCACGTTTTCCTGTCTGCCTCGCTCCTTTTTTCATCCCTCTCTTTTTCAACCCCTCCCCCTCCTCTCATCAGTCCCGTGTGGGTCGAGTCTCGCTCATTATCCCAACACAATGAGCCGCCCTCGTCCGATATTGGCATTTGCGCACGAATTCCAATAGAATTTAATTGGAGAAGATTGAAACCACCCCTTGTCTCCTACCCGCGCGAACACAAACACACGCGTACACGAGGATAGGCGCACACGTAGGTACACTCGCGTTTGAACACGCACGCTGTTGAGACGTTTCGAAAAAAAATAATAATAGGGGATGATCAAAACATTCAGGGGGGAGGGTGAGAAAACACGATAAAAATCAAAAATATTCCTACCATCTTTTTTTTTTTAGTTCGATGAACTTTTCCGAGGATTCTCGCAGGTTTTTGTCGTAGAAGGGGTGAAAAGCCCGAGGGTTGTAGGAACGCGTATAATGGAAGAGGAAGAGAGAGATAGAGATTAAGAGCAAACGGGTACATCGCGATTCGCACATCGGCGTCTGGCTTATTAAAAGATTGGATCTGTTTCGCGTATATCGCGCCCGCAGGGCTCTCCAACGAACGAGAGATAGAGCGAGGAAAACGAGAGAGGGTGGGGGGTAGTGCAGGATAGAAAAAGCGTCTGCTGGGAATATTAGGAGCTGAGGCAGCGTCCGTTCAGCCAGAAATCGTTTAGGCCAACGGGGAAAGAATGGGAGCGAGAGAGAGAGAGGGGCAAGAATCTTCGATAATACTCCACGTAGTATCGATAACTCCTGTTATCATCTCCGACGATCTTTTAACAACGTTCGATTCACAATCTTTTTTTCCTTCTACCGCTCGTTTTCTGGGAATGATTGCTCTCGTCGAATATCGATGTTCGCAAAACCGAGCTCAATATTAAAAATTTAATTTCGGACGCGAAACGCTCTCGTATTCCAATATCCCGAATCGAGCGAAAATTATTTATTTTTATATTTTCTTTCGCTTACGATTAGCTCGAGGCACCGAATTCACGGATCAAGCGAGTAATTTATAAAATCCTTTGAAGTTTTAACCGCGATAATGAACGATACCACACCGAGTCGAATTATAGGGGTTGTTCGAAACGGTCGACGCACGTGAAAAGGGGTATGAACAAAAATATACATATATGTACAACCGTAGGTAGATCGTTAAATGAAAACATTCGGCACGATCGTATTTGCCGATTCTCTTTACATTAATTACACGAGCGCCACGTATAGCCCGGTAGATATACGCGATTCTCCGCCCCCCTAGCACCCTCCTCCACCCTCTTCTTCGTGTGTTATTTAATTTGCATTCGATTTACACGAGCTGGTACGAAAAACAAATAGCAAATGTTTCACCAGGTACGGAATAGAGACGGGGAGAGTGAGAGAGAAAAGTGTGGCGGGTGACGCTCGTTCAAACTGCGGGTCGGAGTTTTCATGTACCGAGGGGTAGCCTACCCCCTGCTCCGCTCACTCGTAGTGCTTCGCGAGAACCTATGTTGTGTCTCGTGGTGCTACATATATCACGCTACTATATTGCGCCATCATCCCCTTCCATCCCTTCATCTGGTTCGTTCACGTGTATATCTCCCTTTTCCATCCGTTTCTCTCGATTCTCGTGTGTCGCGTCCGACCCGAGAACGAACGAGAACGAGAACTAGCGAGCGCGGCGGGTGAGTGAGAAGCCCGAGTCGTGTTCTCCGTAACCCAGAAATCCGTATTTCATTTCCGTCTCGCTGTGCGTCACCCTTTATTGCCGGTCAGAGACGTTTATTGTGATCCAGCAGGTAGCACGTACACGCAATACAACTACCCCCCGACTCACCATTCCACCGACCCTTCTCGCATCAACGCTTCTCGAGTCGGCAAACTATTTTCCCCTCCGGGCGATCCACGAGAAGCTTGAAACGTGTATGTGAGTGTGTGTGTCTCGATTCAACCTCGACCGACACCCCTGAATCTCTCTAAATCACTTCGTTGTACGAGAATACGCGCCCGAAGGAGTTGGCAAGATGTTCCGTTACCTCGGACTGTTGCGCCAACCGGAAGCGAGAGAAACGGTCGGGAACGATTCCGGGATTCAGACGTTGGCTCCCGAAGTCGGATAAAAAGATTCAAGACACGCGTGGAAGTATTCACTTTACCGGCAGTTCGTTCAAATTTTGTGGCGAAAAAAAGAAAAGTTTTTTCGGGATTTGGTCCATCATTTTCAAATTATCGTAAGAATAACCATTATGTTCGCGATGTTCGAGAAATTTCCGATGAATATACTCTTTTAAAATAATTCTCCCTTGGAAGTTATTTCGGCTAAAAACAATGTTCACCTTTCCGAGGGCCCGGGTCCTTTTGTTCGTGAGCATAAAAAATGTTTTCCTACCCCCTGGCTCCTCATTTCTACACACAAACACCCCCCCCCCCCCCACACACACACATATATACACATAAAAATTCACAAGGCAAAATAAATCGTTGCTTCACGAGCGAAGGATCTCGTATAACCGAGACGTTTCATGAAAGTCAAATGTTTTCATTGAAGAAAGTGATAAAAACAAAAGTAAAGAAAAGTAAAACGAAGAGCAGAGTCTCGGGCTCTCGAAGTCGCATCGTTTCTCACACCGTCAGATCTGTCCTTACTCTTATATAGTATACAGTAACTACCAGAGGCTGCTCCCCCTGTTGAGTTTGAGCATTGATTATATATCGGAGACTCGGCAGATGCTTGTTTCCTATTCCCATCTCTCTCTTTTCACGATATACTATATTACACGCTCGAATGGGCGAACTACCTTTGAAGCGAGTTAAAAGACCTCGATCCCTCTCACCCTCTTTCCATCTCTCCTTCGGTATTATACTATAGGTAAACCGCCTTAATGCACCCTCCGCAGCGAGCCATTACACCACTGGTACGCCACACCGACTTATAGAATGCCTGGACCAACACATAAAAGTACACACCCTCACACGTTAACATAGCAATGTATACAACACGTACACAAAGGTCTCGACTTCACGAAAGATCCATAGAGAGAGGGAGAGAGCGAGAGAGTGTGTGTGAGAGACAGAAAGAGACAGAGGGAGAGAGAGAGAGAGAGAGAGAAAGAGCGAGAGCGCGAGCATGCGAGGGTGTGAGAGGGTAAAGCAGCAACCAGCTCCGAGCTCCGGTTCTATGCGCCATTCAACCACCCTTAGCGCATATTTACGCTGTATCGACCCTGCGGCACCAGGTGAAATTTAACGCTCTCCATGTTCTCTCGGCACTAGTGTACACACCGAGTATATATATGTATATACATATATATATATAAAGTTATATATCAGATATACAGCGTATCCCCGACACTCGTCGCAACGATACATTATTTTCACGAGCATTAACGCGCGATAACGCTGTATATCGTTTCGCCCTTTGTTTTTGTTTTCCGCCCCCCCCCCCTCACCATCTAATGCTTTAATTCGTTTTTTTAATTCCCTCTTTCTCACTTTTGCATTCTTCTCACTCCAATGAGAGTGAATTCGCATCCATTTCTCGCTCGTAATGGCAAAAATCACCCGACCATCGGGTTTCGTTATTGTCGTTTCCCTCCTTTCCTTTTTTTCTTTTTACCCTTACGATTAACGATCGGTGGCTAGAATAAAAAAAAATTATTCGCATTATCGCCATCCAAGTTATGTCGAGTGTAATTCAAGAACATTGAAACGTATACCGGCGTAGCCGATGCTCTTAATGCATATCGATGCTCTCGCACAGAACTCGTTGAAATTGCACTTGACCGGATGCCAGTTTCGAGGGTTGGCCGCTCCTCTTTCTCTCTTTCTCTCTCTCTCTCGTTATATATATACTACCCTTTCGAGCACGAGAAGCTTCGGCCACTGAAAATCTCGATCCGGCTAGCCAACTCGCCCCTTCCACTCCTACCTACGATTGAGTGAAATTCACGAGCTTCATTGGACCAGTGTAAAACAGCAATTTTTTTTACTCATACGTACCACTCGATACTCTCGAATTTCGATACTTTTTCTCGATACAACGTGGGTAAAATGAAAAAGATGAATTCGAAAATTTAACGAGCTTGTTCGATAATTATGACGATTTTATTGGAAACGTGATCATATCGGTCACGTCCCCTGTTAATTTGACATAATTGAATAAATTACATCTCTTAATTAAAATAAATACATTTTTCAATCCAATAACAGAAACGCTTCAAAGAACAATACGAGGCTCTCCCCGAGTTCGTTCTATGATAATTGAAAAAATACAAACGCATAATTGAAAGGCAGTACGAATGCATTAAAAAGCCTTTAATTAATTACCATCGGGTCTCGGGTATAAAGGTCTGCCACCTTCCCGAGTAGAAACCCTCGGTTATGGGTCAGACGGGTTTCGGGTTGCCCCTTACAAAACGCCCGCGAAATGCATAAAACGAATAATTTTCCTACATCGTTGAATAACAGATGTAATTTAATGGCGTGCGGCAAGTTGCGCTATTAATTGAAGCAGCCGTTCCTGTTCTCCGGCTTCGTGTTACTACGTCGCAGTAGTACGAGTAAACATTAGTCAGACGCAATGGTAACCGACGCGCGACGTTGGTGGGCCGACATGACGCTCTCGAGCATACACACGTGGTGTTTCATTACTTTACGACGATATACGAATATAGGTAGATATGTCTGATATCCGCGTATGGTAGGTCTTCCCTACTTAATGCGTTTCGTGCTTTTGCATGTAAGAGTTAAGGGCCGGGAAGGGGTGAGTGAGAGATGGCAGGCGCAGCGGGACTTGAACGCGAATGCCAGTTTTCGGTCGGTGCTTAATTGCGGAAAGTGTTGGAATATTGCGGGGTGAATGGGTCGTCGGCCGGAGCAGAGTAACGGAAGTCAAAAGAGAAAGAGCGGGAGAGGGAGAGAGAGAGAGAGAGAAGAAACGCGTGGCAGGTGAAATATACACTGTTCACCGTAGTAGCGGTGGAGAAAAAAGTTCGCTCGACGTTACATTATTTTCACTGGCAACAACTCGTCGTTATGCTTTTCCTTTTTTTTCTTCCTTTTCCTCCATCCCTACTTTTTCCACGTTGCGTTTCCTGTAGCACTCTCCAACAGCACAAATCATAGTGGGGTACTACAGCGAGAATTAACGAATAATGCTGCAATAAAAGCGGGAAAAACGTGTGCGTTAACAATTTTCGTTCACCCTCTTTCTTTCGACCCCCCCCCCCCCCTACACCATCCACCCTCCACCTCCCCCCTTATAGAGCTCGTACCAGGATTTGATATTTTTATACCAGTGCTTATTGTCTCGCGGGAACACGCCGAGTCATGAATTCCCCCCTCGCTCCCAGCTTTTCGTATTTACACGAAAACTTTTAGTCTTTGTTTCTTTTTCTTTCCTACCTCCCGATTCGAACTTTTTGCGTCTCTTTCAATCGATTTTTCGTCGTTTCGCGAACGAGATCGCAGCCCCCTCCCCATCCCCAAAAAACACCGGCTTATTATCGCGCTCGTTGCACCCCTTATCGTATTACGTAATAAACATCGTGCGGAAACGTTTCCGCTATTTTATTTTACACGAAATTACGAAAAAGAAAACGAAGCGAAACGGCTTTTCCGTTAAAAGTCGTTAAAACTCGACTTTGTAAAATTCTTCGAAGCTACCACCCGTACCGAGGAATTCTTACGAAATAAACGTGGATCCTCGACCGACGTAAAAAAAAAGACAGAACAGCGAAGTCGATGAATAAAAAGAAAGCCCTCGCGCTAACGTTTCGGGAATTTCATTCGGCCCACCCCTTCCCCCCCACCCCCCGGCGAAAAAAAGAAAGGTAAAAAAAAATTCCAACGCTGAATGTATTCCATTTAACCTTTCTTCTTTTTTTGTTCTTCTTTCTTTTTCGTTTTTTTTTATTCCTTCGCATGCTCGAGCGAGAGCGGCAACGCTGCGGGTTTCGTCCCGGAGGTCGTGTGGTAAAACCGTTTCGAGGCAAACAAAAAAAAAAAGAAAAACGTCCATGACGTTTCGCGAATTCTTTTTCTCCTCTGCGCGTTACGCCGTTTTTTACGCCATTGCTCCAATTTTCGTATATTTTACTGGAAAGTGTTTTTTTCCATCCGTACTTTTACTTCTTCCGGCTTATTTTTCTTTTTTTTTTAATAAGTACACATGCTTTGTTTATTTTTTTTAATTATTATGATTTCGTCACCAAGGCGAAGGCAGTAAACGTGTCGGAGGTTGAGAAAGCGGTGGAGGGTAAAAGAGGGATAAGCCCTCCGGGGGTCGTCAGGTGCCAAGGGGTCAGGGGCGGGGGTTGGAGGGGTGGAAAGGATGAAGAGACTACGATCCACGGCGTACATACTCGAGCACTCCAATATCTAAGTAATAATTTTAATGAAATTCCTCATGGTGTGACGCTGTACAGAGGGCGCTCGTAGTACGGAATGGAGGCGACGAGGTGTGTGTGTGTGTGTGTGTGCGAGTGAGGGGAGAGCGGTAAACTCGTGCGTTCTACGAATTTCAATCTTCGACGAGAATGACGCTCTCGTCGTGCGCCTCGCGTCTCTCTCTCTCTCTCTCTCTCTCTCTCGAGCCTTTCAGCATCCGGCGGACTGAAAGAGCCAGGGAAAATCGAGAAAAAGAAAAAGTAGGAAAATAAATAAAATGCCGCACCGGTAGCTGGCGAGAGGGAGAGAGAGAGAAAGAGAGGGAAAGAGAGCACGAGAGCGAGAGGAAGATAGAAAGGTGAGAAGGAAAAATGCGGTATGATGCGCGCGAGAAACTATCGCGTTTCACGCCTCCCTCACCTCTCTCTCTCTCTCTCACTCACTCTCTCTTTGTTCTTCGTCCTACTTCTTCCTTTTCTTTGTCTTTTCAATGTTTTTAGTTTGTTTTTCGTACCGTAGTCGAGAATTCAGAGCCGTACGATGATTTTTCTTCGCGAGAACGACCCAACTGCAGACCCTCGTATATCGATCTTTTTTCAACCCCCTATAACGTATATATATATATTTGTGGGTCCCTCGATAGCTCCAAGAGAATTCTCCTGAGAGAACAGAGAGTGGAAAAGAGAGAGCTCGTAAATATCGCACCTGCATCGTTTTACGAGGCAACCCTCCCTCATCCCCCTCCCCCTATATCGGTAGAGTCTCGATAGCGCGTCGATTCCAATCGTTTCCCTCGGTTTACACCTTCGCCCCCTCTTGGACTGGCACACGTACAAAAGAAGGCAACCCCCGTTCGCACGCCAATGAAACGGAACGAGTAAAGTAATTTCGTGAAATTCGCGAATTTATCATTTTACCCTGGTCGAGCACGAGGGCGTGACAATGTACAGAGATAAAGAGGGTTGGCAAAAACCGATAAAACAACCCAATATTGTTTAACTGGCACGGATTAAAGAAATTAAACTCATCGTTCCGTGCTTGTCGTTTTAATATCAAATATTCTTTTCACCAATGTATCTCGGTTAAAAAAAAATTCGCACCTTGTGCGAAGCTTTCGAGGAGGAAAAAAAGGAAATAATAATAATAATAATAAAAAAAGAAGAATTTTTATAGCTATCTATAGCACACGCTCCAGTTACGATCCTCTCGAGGAAAGTTTCGACCGGGCTAGAGATACGCCCGGATGGCGTGCGCGCTATTCGACTCTCGGCTCCTTGAGAGATTTCCACTTGTGGGTTTTGAGGGCCCGCGAGAAGCACCACCAGCAAAGTTACGCAGATCTATATATATATAGCTATAGCTGTAGCTATAGCTATGTATCTATATATAATCTCCGCAAAACGCGTTCTGATCCTCCTTCGCTCGCTCTACCTTCTTCCTGGCTCCTCCTCGAGCTAAGACAGACATGCACTAATTTTGAAAGTGGCGCCGGGTGAGCTCGCTTCCCCTTCCTCGACTGTCGCCCGATGGAATATAAAAGTGTGGAGCTCGGTAAATTTTCTTGTGCGTATGAAAACAAAGAATGGAAGAGAAGAAGAGAGAGAGAATCGTTGATACGGAGTCATGGGAAAATATATAGACGACTCTTTAGACGAGAAAATCTCGCGCGTGTATGGGTTAGGGGTTGAGACAGAGACAGAGACAGAGAGAGAGAGTTTGTGAAAAGAAGGAGAAAAAAAATAGCGAGGCGAACGCCCCGAAAACCGCGGGAGGGGGAGAACGCACGCGGTTGTATGAAACGGCTAAAAGATAGAAAACGGATGGGGGGTTAGGAAAAAGGGAGGTTGCTGAGTAAAGGAGTGCAAGAGGGTGGCCACGAGACAGAATAAGGACTTCTTGCTGTGGTGAGAGGGGTGGTAACGGTGGCAAACCCGACGTAGGAAGAATAGTCTCGGCGTCGACGACGTCGGACAAGAGCGAAAAAACCACTTTTTGAATCCACCCCTAACGCCCACCCCTTCCCGCTCGCAGAATTATATACTTATACGACGAATTTTTATCCCACAACTCTCACCCTCGAAACGCGTTTATTGTCCTGAAAATACACGTGAAAAATATAGCTTTATTTATTATTATTTTTTTAATACTCATTTACGTTTTTTCTTCGACACGAGTTCTCGTTCCCGACGCGGAGAACGTCTCGCGTCACGTTATGCATGCAAATACGAACGTTATGTCAGAATCACGAATAATAAACATACGAGAGAGCGAGTGCTCCTACCGTGGCAGCCGACGGCGAGCAAAGTTCGAGATGCTCTCCGCTTCTTCTCGCTGCTTTGATTGTCGAGCTCGAAAGAGCTCGACGTCAACGGGGCGCAAAACAGCCGATAAAAATATGCCGGTGCAGCACGAACCTTCGCCACGCGGTGCATATACACCATCCAGTGTCTCTCGAGATCTCGGTGCCGAGATTACTTTGCTGTTTCAGCGTTTATTAATTTTTTTTTCTCCTTTTTTTTTATAATAAAAATCGATACACGCCTTTGCGATTCACGTGAGAATATTCGATGGAATTTGATATTAATGAGAATCCGATAACGTATCGATTATTATTTTTATTCTATGATTTAGTTTTCTTTAGTTTTTTTTTCTTATGAAAGAACGCACGCATACGTTATCTACGCGGTTCTCGATAGTCGAGGAAAAATTTGCCGTGGGGCGTAGGATACGCCGGTGGGCCGATAAAAACCGATCGATCTATCAACATCGTCATTTTAATCTTGTTGCCGCGAGTACCAGCGAGAAGAGACGCCGGGAGGAAGAATGATTGATGAGGCAGATGGGACCTTCTCTGTGGGGTAAAACTTGCACAGTTGCAACCACCACGAGGCAATCCTCCCTCAACTCTCTCTCTCTCTCTCTCTCTTCCTCTCTCAAGGTATGCTTTCACCCCTCCTCAACGGGCCGAGAATTCCCATACCCGAAGCTCGCGCACGTACATCGAGAAAGACTTATCGTTTTACCTGAGAATCTCCTATACGTATATATCTCTGTCCCCTTTTCTTCACGACCCTGACTATCCGATATTCTCTTTGCTGGCTTCCTCCATTTTCCTCTTCTTTTTTCGCTTCATGTGTATATATAGGTATACATATATCCACCGAGCGTATACGTTACATAGCCTCGAGCAAGTACCGGGCACCATTACTATGAAGAGGGGTAGTTCCCTCCCTCTCACGACTCCCCAATCCTCGCGTTTCCAAGTTGGCCACGCTAGCTCGCGCGCGCGGCTTGTCAACTGTCTGGAAAAATGATCAATCGAAATAGCTCGAGGCTTTCGCTCTTTCTCCCACCCCCTTGTACGTATATATATATATATTCCAACCCTCCCGGGCAAAACATCTCCGTGTAACTCTTTGAATAAAAATAACTATCGAACAACAAACCAAAAAAAGAACCACGATGAGGTTTTCGTATCGATACACGACGAATTTCATTCGAAGCTGAAATATTCGTAATCAAAAATAATCCTTCAACAAACCGAAAATAAATCCACCCCTCGGCTTACATCGAAATAATTTCGCCACGCGTATTACGGGGATAAATATGTCAGTAGGGTGAAATAAAGAGGCTGTACGATCGTATCGGAAGCAAAAAAAACGAAAAATAAAAGCGGGCAATGGCGAAGCATCGAAACGATTGAAATAATAATATCGATGAGGGTAGTCGGCAGGGGGCAAGGGAAGGGGGGAGTAGATTGTGGTGCATCGGCTGCAGACGCTGCAGTCGGAAAGAGCCACCCCCCCCCCCCCCCTCCGACGCCGCGCGCCGCCGCTCGGATCGATCGTGCGATTATACTACCCCTACCCGTATTCCCGACTGTAGTCTCGTCGCGGGGGTGGATACGGTGGCCAGGAGGGTTTGAGAGTGAGAGGGATGTGAAATACTCTCGCCAATATCCATCTCTCTTTCGCACGTTCAAAAACCGATGCACGGCGAACCGTCACATATATAGGTACGCGGATAACGCATGTATATATATATATACGGTATGGAGAACACGCCGGGCTTGCTTCATTACAAAGCACTCAGCTAAAACGATCGTCTAGCCCAGAAATAGCTTTCGGGTACAGCACGGTACTCGTATAGGGCCGCAATCATTTCTCCATTAATTTATATAGATATATATATTATTTACGTTTTGTATGTTATGTATATATATATATTTATTCATTTATACGAGAGACACGACCGTCGACGTCTCCATCTCGACATGGGGTGGTCGAGCTGCCTCCCCCTTCCCCCACTCTTCATCGCTTAACATTACACCACCGACGGATTTTCACACACGTTATACGTTGCACAAGAGACGCGTGTAACGTAATAACTAAACGATGCGAAGAACTCCCTGTCTCGCGAGGAATTTCTCTCTCCCTCTCTCTCTCTACGTCTCCTACGTTAGTTATGTCGCCAAGTCGAAGTTCCGGTTGCGCCCGTTGACAAATCGATACCGACTGACGCATACCTCCGGAAATCCCATTAACCGTGAATATTCGATATTTTCCTCCGTGCACCCCCCCCCCCCCCCCACCCTCCATCCACCTTACGCGCGAACGTAGACGAGAAATGCCGCGAGTAAATGGAGTTGTCACTTTGGCACTGGTGGGACGTTCTGCCTGGGTGTGACTTATTCGAGCGTTGTGTCTGCGTGGGAGAAGCAATAGAGAAAGAGAGAGAAAGAGTATTTTGTTTCCGACGCGAAAGTAAATATACTTCGATCAAAGTGTTTCGATCGTTTCTCGAAGGGTAGAAAGCCGGGATAAAGCTGACGCTGGCTAATCGTCATATCATAAGGAGTTTGTGTTTCAAGAATTTTATTAAATTAAATCGATTAATTAATTTTAAATATCGATTCGAACGTAAGATTTTTTTTTGCCTTCGTTGATTATTCGTCCATGCGATTTGCTTAAATATTTGTTCCGTAGCGTCGAGGAATCTCGCGCGGAATAACGAAAAAGCATCCTTGGCAACGAGGGGGTGAAGTAAAAAACGTAAGATACGAGTCGCGTGGATACGTGACTTCGAAAAGCTCCGCGGAGCGAATCAAACGGTTTCACGCTCCAGATTCTCGTCGAGTCTTTGAATCTTCGCCAAGAGGGCAAGAAACGATGACGACGTCGACGTCGAGAAACGAGACTGTTGGCCGGCACCGTATTTTCCACCCCCCCCTGCCCTTTTCTCTCTCTCTCACGCTCTCTCTCATGGTGCTCGTAAAAATTCTCTCCATCATGATGACAACGGTATACGATCCTAACTTCTATGTACATATAGATATATAGATATTGCTTTCATCCACCTGACACCTGTCACACTCGGCGAACCTTTCGAGCTTTCCCACTCTCTTGGTCTCAGGGACGCGAAAAAGCAATCGAAAGGTCCGACATGAGCGGCGTATTCCTCTCGAAGCAAGCCTCTTCTTCCTCTCACCTCTCCCTTCTGCCCCACGGATGAAAAGTTCGTGTCGCGACGAATGTACGAGTGCTCTATGCGCAACGTCGAGGGAGAAGCCGCGACCCACAAATCCTCGAGAGGGATTGTCGCGCGAATCGTTCAAAGTTTGATTAGAATTCTACGGTGCGCGCGTTGTACGACGCGCGAATTCACACGTTGCAATTTGTCAGACTGGGACAAAAGCTCTTGCGAAGCTTTCCGATCGTACGGGCTAAAAAAAGGGACGCGAGCTCTGGTGGAGAAAATTTCTTCAATTTTCATTATGTTTTTTTTTCGTGTCGACGACTCGCTCGGGATTGTAAAAAAAAGAGAATTTTTCGAAAGGAAGGGGAGATAGCGAATAATGCAGCTGGGGAAAAATTGTCGGAGAAGGACAGATACGCGATATACGTTGTGTCTCGTGGTCAAAGCGACGAGTACGCGTAGAGATCTCGAGGGGGTTGGTAAGAGGAGAAGGGGGGTGAGAACAAAGAACTTCCATTTTCTAGCATAAGTCATTTGGAAAATTCGTTCCAGCGATTATAGAACTCGTGCCGGATATCTCTGACGTGATCCAACTCGTCCTTTGTTCCATCAAGGTCGTTTTTCTCTTTCAACCCTCTCCCTTCCATCAGACTCGAGATTTTTGTGGAAAGCTAAATTGCGTCTCCTGTTTTTCAGTTATCGGACGTTATCCTCCCAACGAAACGTACGAGATGAACGCAATTATTTCTTTTTTTTTTTGTAAACATTTTCCAATTTTATTCTCGCAAGCTTTTTTTCATCCCTTACGCGAAATAAGCTACGTTGGTTGAAACAACAGCCAATTAGTCGTTATTTACCGTCGATGTCGACACATGGCCGCGTGTCCTTTCTTTCGTCTCTTTCATCGACGATATTTGTACGAAATAAGCGTCGGAAAGCGCGCATTTGCATTTTGCGACGCGACGCGCGCTATATCGAATGTGCGAGCAAATATCGCAATGGCGTGCACGCGTATGTCAGGACGAAAACCACGAAGTTTGCCACGTACCGTTGGTTTCGCTAATTAGCCGCCATATTGTATTTGAAATAACGCGAATATAAACGCGATGCGCGATGTCAATGTTTGAATAAAGCGTAAAACGAACCAACGGCGGCGCATGACGTCGGGTTGAACGAACTCATTTTCCTCGTCACGCGAGGGTCGAATTTCACGATACCGAAAACTTCGTAAATACCTCAAGGTCGAACGGTTTCCAATTTACGAAATAAAAATATTTAAGTATCGTCTGCTTTTTTCCACCACCCCCCCCCCCCCCCCCCATCTCTCCCTCCCTCCCTCCCTCCCTCACCATGGGAAAAACTGTACAAAAATTCAACGACCCGTGCGACGATAACTTTGAGGGATGTAACGATACGTGCTGGTTACCATCCTGTTCGTGTACCGACTTCCTCGTCGCTGCCAGCAGACATTCATCGAGCGACGATAACCCACGGGGAAAGGCGCGCGAGACGAAGAAAGAACGGTGGGAAAAAAAAGTTATCGTCGATACGACGTCTGGGAGTGAGATAGACGGTCTTTCCCCTTTTTACCCTCCCTTGCTACCCTTAGAACAGGGTTGGAAACCGAGAAGGGGTTGGTGGTTTGTAAGAGTAGCGAGGGATGGTGAGATGAGCAGCGGGGTGAAAGTTCTGTGTGTTGCGGCTACGGGCATCGTGCCAAGTGCCCGACGTACAGGACCGACGAGGAATAAGGAGAGACGGAGAACGAGAGATTCGCTCTCTCTTCCCGTCTCTTCGCCAGCGAAGCGTGATGCGCAGTATCGCCTCCCTCCTCCATCTGGTTTCTGGTTTTTCAAACATTGCCTGCGGAATTTACCCAGAACGAGCACCTAGTACCCATGATCACGAATATATATACATTCGCGTGCTTCTAGAATGAATTCAGGGAGTTCGATTGATTGGTAACGCTTGTATTGTTTTCAGGAGAAAGCTGAATCGACGTAACGTTCCAGTACGCCAGGATGGCGGCCAGTTGGCTGCTGAGAGCCGTCCTCCTGTCCGGTGTCCACATCCTCGTTCACGGTGAGTCGTGTAACCCTTGTTTACGCAACGATAAATTCAACGCGACGGATATTTCGTTATTCGTCGATCGAAACAAAAGGAAGGGATGATCGTCATTTCAGTTCACTTCGAGTCTTCAATTAGACTTCGTTAAAACAGGACTCGACGTCTTTATTTGTTTCTTTTTTCTTGTTGCCGTGTATACGAACGCGATACTTATTCAACGTAATTGTGAAAATAACTATCGTATCGCGCGTTTCTTCTTCATCCCCCAACCCCCGCTCGGTTAAATTGATTCAACTATCCTCGCCACTTTATCCTCGTTTATATCGGATAATAAGTCGCGCTTGTATAGAGAACGGGATGAGCAAGAGTCCGCAAAGAGTTTGCTGTGAGAGTTCGCGCGGCAACCCTCCTCACCCACCCCTGCACTCCCAGTCCACGGTGTAGGATCATCAAGTATTTTCCTTGGCTGTGTTTGCTCGTGCTTTTGCTCTCTTCCACCCCTTTTATCGTTTTTCCTCTTGGTATTCTCGCGAGCAGCTCCTTTTCACCGACCGACGGTCCGAAAGCACAGAAGGCACGCGCGCCATTTACCCAAGTTTTACCCCCCTCCCTTTCCTCTCTTTGCTTACATTGCAATCATCAGTGAATCCTTTTATATGATTTTCTTTTTCTTTATTTTCGTTTGTTTTTTATTATTTATATTTGCCTTTCGTATCAACAGTAGGAGTAATCGATACGCGGGTTGCTTGAAAAAATCACTCGGATCGATAGAACTTTCGATAGAAATTTGATAAAATAAGAAAGTTCGTGGGGTAGTTTATTTCCGGTTAATTTTACAGGCCGCGCGCGTCGGGTTGTGAAGTTATCGTCGATAAAGGAAAAAAGATGATAGGCTAAGTTTTCCCTTACACCCCCTGGCTAATGAGATAGAAATTTTACGATCCTCTTCGTACAAGAATTCATCCCTCTCTATCCCGGGTGTATAATGTTCGCCCCACTCGTTCATCCATCGAGTTCACTTTTACCATTTAATTTTCTATCAACGCGAGAGCGACACCGCTGTTTCGAAAGCACAAAACGACGTGAGAAAATAAGAGAACCGAGCGCTCTTACGGACTTGCGAAAATATATACGTTAACGTTCATAGGACGAAACGTATACGGGTAAGAGGGAAGTAGAAGGGGGGGGGTGAAGCTCAGCTAGGGGCTCGTATCTCTACGTTTATTTCGCGTACACCGAGGGTGGGTGAGAGGTTCGAAGAAACGCCGAGAGTGGGAAAGAAGGAGAGAGAGAGAGACTCGTTTCACACGTACTTTCCCTCTATACTCACGGATATAGGAAGGAAAACAGGGGTGGCACGCGGCTTACTGGTGTACGATGGTTTCTTAAAGATGCGACGACGAGAGGTGGCGAGCGCGGTAGGGGTGGAAGATGGTCGTAAAAGGAGGGGCAATGCGGAGAGCTCAAGGCGAGACGACGAGAGTCGTGTGGCGACGACGCTCACTTGTTGCGCGGAAAGGCGAAGCATGCGGGGAGAGCTTCGTGGGCTTCGTCGAGGCGCGTGGAGGGTTGCGAAAGCCGTAGTGCGAGGAGGAGATGGTGAGAAAACGGACCGAGTGTTACCAGGGTTGGGACGAAAGAGAGAGAGAGAGATAGAGCTTAGACCCTAGAAGGGATGAAAGTTAGAAAACGAACCGACTGTTACCAGGGTCGAGCGAGAAAGAGAGAGACAGAGCGACGACTTACAGCCTAGAAAGGGATGAAAAACAAGACGAAGGAGGAAGTAACCGAGTCGTTGGTAAAAGAAGGCTAGCAAGGAGGGTGTCAGGGTTCCCTCGGTGTGAGCGTGTCGGGTGATCCGGGGCAGAACGCTTCTCTCGTTCTGCCCTCGGATACCTAAGGGTTGAAGGAGAACGAGCTAGGCTGGGAAAAGGAAAAACAGAAAAAAGAACGGACGAGAAGGTGCAGTGAAAGGTGAGGAAAAGGTACTACGCTCTCACCCGCGAGAAGCGGAGGATGAGAAGATCGAGTGAATGAGAAATAGCAGTAACCC